>OY288267.1:28748482-29963469 GCA_958450335.1 Hibiscus tridactylites | reverse complement strand
TTTTGCTTAGCTATTTCGAAACGCTCCTTGGTGTTTCGGAACGGTTTTCCTCTGGAAAATCTAGTTTTAAAGGCATGTTTCGAAATGGACAATAGTGTTTCAAAACGCCTGTCAGTTAAGTTAGTTAAAGTCATCTCCTAAGTTTTATTTTCTTGCGTTTTGGTCCCCGGTTGATGTTTTATCAATTGTATGAGTTGGATGGTCGTTTCATGCTGTATTTTGGCATTTGTGTATGAAAATTGATTAATTGCAAGATGGTAACCTTAATTTCATATTAGGTCCCTATTTTATGCTAAAATTTCATTTTGGTCCATGTATGCTTGTTTGCCGGTTCGAGGCTTGTTCCTTCGTGTTTTATCCGCTACGAGTGCTCCTCACCTATGTTTTAATAAGAGCATCTAGAAAAGATAACTTTAAAAGCTTGTTCCTCTTTTAGGGTTGCTAATCGAAGAGAAATCTTCGGGTCTTTCTTCGGTTAGTCCTGTGTGACTACCTTAGGTCGGTCTGGTGGCTAGGCCGGGCTGAGAGGGTTACATCTATTGGTATCAGAGCCTAGGTTTATCGAGTAATCGAGAAGGTAAATGAGGTAAGTTTGATGTGGTTGTCTACTGTCTGCGTTGTTCCATGTTTGTAAGTGTGTTTGGAGTCTTGTTGTTGCGTAGGTTGTGGTTAAAGGTACCCATTGCTATACACTATTGTGAAATGTGGTTTTTGAAATAAGGACTAGAGCATCTTGGATCCTTTCCATTGATGACCCAACTCATTTCCGTTGTTTATTGTTGTGTTGCTAGATTGTTATCTTTGGTGTGGTAAGATGAGACTGAGGCGTGGACCTACAGTTGGTAGTGCTGGTAGTGGGAATGTTGAGGATGTGCGAGAGGAGAACTTGCCTCCTCCTCCATCGGACGGTGGTATAGTTGATAATGGAGGTGTCAGGCCTCAAGGAGGCTAGGGTCAGGCCGGTGTTGATATGACTCATTTGATACAGACTATAGCTGGAGCATTTCAGACAGCTTTAGTCGGGTATCAGGCTACAGCTGCACAACCTCTGGGTGAGAGGAGTGGATTACCACTCGAGAAACTTCGTAGTTTTGGCGGAGTTGAGTTCCGTGGTTTATCGCCCGAGGGTTCTAAGGCTTGGCTCGAGAGTACTGTCCGTATCTTGGGTCAGATGGAGTGCACTGATGCATGGAAGTTAGGATGTGTCGTTTCTTTGCTTCAAGGCGATGCATATGCTTGGTGGACCACCTTTACTACTGTTATGCCTACAATTGATGTTACTTGGGATTTCTTCCGAACTGCCTTCCAGAAGATGTATCTCGGTTCTAGATATCAGGACGAGAAGAAGAGAGAGTTTATGACACTGGTTCAGGGTAGTATGACAATATCGGAGTAGGAGGTGCAGTTCGTTCAGTTGAGTCACTACGCCTCAGAGTTGGTTCCCACTGAGAGGGAACGGTGTGAGCGTTTTCGTTATGGCTTGATCAATGATGTGAAGACCTATATGTTAGCTTCATATTATACGGACTTTGATGTCTTGGTCACTAGAGCCAAAGATATCGAGCAGAGCTTGGGCTTAGCGTCTCGAGACGGTAGGTCCAGTTCTGGGAAAAGGCATGTTGAGTGGGACAGACATCGTGCCAAGAGGCACAAGGATATGAGGCATCATGGTGTTCATAGGCGAGGTGGTGGTAACCCGGGACAAGGCCATAAGAGCCAAGGAGCTGCTAATCCTTTCCCAAGTGTGTTAAATATGGGAGGCGACATTCTGGAGAGTGTTGGGGTACTTATGGTACATGTTGGAATTGTGGATCTCGAGCACACCTAAAGTGAGATTGTCCGCACCCAATTAGAGATGGTCAAGCTCTTGTACGAGCTGCCGAGCATCAGAGAGGTTGTGGGCGCGGCCGAGGAAACTTCCAACCTAGGAACGAAGGTCAGAAAAACGTAGCGCACGTTATCATGGTTCAGCCTGAGGGAGATGGACCAGCTAGAGTTTATACGCATTGCGAGGGTAGGAACGACACAAGTGTGATTGCAGGTAATTTTATGTTACAGTCGTTGAAATTGTTCTCTTTGATTGATTCCGGTTCTACACATTCCTATATCTTGAGTGAGCATGCCAAGTTGTTAGATATACCGTGTGAAATCTTGGATGTGGGTATGAATGTTACTAGTTCTTTCGGTAAAACAGTTGTGGTTAGAAAGGTATATCGAAGGTCATCGCTAATGATTCAGGGTCATGTATTTCTGGCAGATATGATGGAATTTCCATTCTATGGATTTTATGTGATTTTAGGTATGGATTGGCTCGTAGAGCACAAAGCTAGGGTAGACTTTGAAACAAAATGAGTATCGTTGAAGCTATCAAACGATTATGAAATTGTGGTAGTTGGCGAGAATATTAAGTTCTTGTCTAATGTTGTTTTAGTGTTAGAAGATCAGAAATTGTTGGACCATGGTTTTCAGGCATATTTAGCTTATGTAATGAATCTGAATATGAGTGAAGCTCGACCGAAAGACATTAAAATAGTTTGTGATTTTCCTGATATATTTCCGGAAGAATTGCATGGTATACCGCCCGATCGTGAGGTTGAGTTTGCTATCGAGATATATGTTGGTTCTGCTCCCGTATCCATTTCTCCGTACCGATTGGCTCCGAAAGAATTGAAAGAGTTGAAAACACAGCTTCAGGAATTGTTAGACCGAGGATTTATTTGACCGAGTATTTTTCTGTAGGGCGCACCACTTTTGTTTGTTAAGAAGAAATATGGTGGTATGAGAATGTGTATAGACTATCGACAGTTAAACAAGTTGAAAGTGAAGAACAAGTATCCTTTGCCGAGGATTGATGTTTTGTTTGATCAGTTGCGAGATACTTCAGTGTTTTCTAAGATAGATTTAAGATCCGGTTATTATTAGCTAAAGGTAAAAGAGACAGATATATCGAAGACAGCTTTCCGCACTCGTTATGGCCATTATGAATTCTTGGTGATGCTCTTTGGTCTAACTAACGCGCCAACTGCTTTTATGAACATGATGAATCGGGTATTCTACGAGTATCTAGATTAGTTTTTTGTAGTGTTCATTGATGATATTCTGATATATTCTCGCACCGAGGAAGATCATGATAAGCATTTGCAGTTGGTCTTGAAAACTTTGCTAGATAATCAATTATATGTCAAGTTAAGCAAATGTGAGTTCTGGATTAGAGAAGTAGTCTTCCTAGGACATGTTGTGTCAGCCGAGGGAATCAAAGTAGATCCTAAGAAGATTGAAGCAATTGTGAGTTGGAAGCAACCGAGATTGGTAACTGAAATTTGCAGTTTCTTAGGTTTGGCTGGTTATTATCGACGTTTCGTAGAGGGCTTTTCTAAAGTTGTTGCTCTTTTGACCAAATTGTTGCAAAAGGATGTTCGTTCTGAGTGGACAGAAGCTAGACAACAAGCCTTTGAGAAATTGAAAGAAACTTTGACGATAGCTCATGTGTTAGTGCAACCGGTGACAGGAAAAGAGTATGTAATTTACAGTGATGCATCATATGTTAGTCTAGGTTGTATGCTGATGCAAGGAAGGATAGTAGTGTATGCGTCGAGACAATTGAAGACACATGAGCGCAATTATCCTACGCATGATATAGAGTTGGCCGCGATTGTGTTTGTTTTGAAGGTTTGGAGACATTACCTTTATGGTGAGAAATGTATAGTATATACGGATCACAAGAGTCTTAAATACTTGATGACATAGAGAGAATTGAATCTCAGACAGCGAAGATGGCTAGAGTTGTTAAAATACTATGATCTTATGATTGAATTCCATCCAGGGAAAGCCAATGTAGTGGTTGATGCTTTGAGTAGGAAGGTGGCAATCGAGTTGCAAGCAATGTTTGCTAGACTAAGTTTGTCCCGTGATGGTGGTTTAGTGGCCGAACTATAAGTGAAACCTTTGTTAATTCAGATGATTCGAGAGAAACAATTGCAAGATAGAACGTTAGCATCTCATGTTCAAGATATTGCAGAAGGTAGACCGACATATTTCAACTTCAGTAATGATGGTGTCCTATGTTTCAAAAATAGAATAGTGGTACCAGATGACATTGAGTTGAGACGTTCCATTTTGACCGAAGCACATAGTAGTCCGTTTGCTATGCATCCGGGTAGTACAAAGATGTATCGTTGTTTAAAAGATTAATACTATTGAATTGGGTTGAAGAAAGATGTGGCTGAGTACGTGAGTAAATATATGGTTTGTCAGCGTGTGAAGGCCAAACATCAGTTACCTTCAGGTTTGTTGCAACCGTTGAGAATTCTGGAATGGAGTGGGAAAGAATCACCATAGATTTTGTATCAGGTTTGCCTTTGACACCTTCTAGGAAGAATTCGGTTTGGGTAATTGTTGATCGTCTCACAAAATGCGCATACTTTATAGCTGTGCATACTACGTACACATTAGATAAGTTGGCTGAGGTGTACATCAAAGAGATAGTGAGATTACATGGTGTAAAACCGAAATTGATTTTGATATAACACATAAACATAAGGACCAATTTGCAAAACAATAAATTTTTAAGTACTTTTTTAAGTCTCTTAAGTTGACAAGTATTTTTGAACAAAAGAATATTTAAAGACCTGTTCTTAAATCATATATTTCCCTAAGTCTTTTCCTATGTTTTTCAAGCCTAAGTATGTAAAAACGCCCAGGCGTATCGATACCCTAAGAGTATCGATACCCTATTTTGTCACTGGAATTTTATTGAACTATTGAACCCACAAGCATCATCAAAGCAAAAATCCAAACCCTTGAGCTATTCAAAGTCAAATCTTTGTACCCAACTCTAGTGTATTTTAAATTGTCAATTTGTATTGTGAGATTGGGGTTGTTTAAATTGTAATTGGGTAGACAATCATCCTTTGAGAGGAAACATTTGAGTTTACCAAAATCTTTCTTTGTATTTGAGTGGATTAAGCTTTGGGTAGAAAGCTTAATCAAAATTGTAAGGTTTCCTCCTCATCCAAGAAAAGGGGACGAATTCAAGTAGTGAATTGTTTGAAAATCATTAGTGGGAACTAAGGTAGTGGATGTAGAGTTCATTTGGAGAACTTGAACCACTATAACCCCTTGTGTCATTTTTATTTTCAATCTTTCTCTTCACCAAAATTTTAATTGCCAATTCACCCCCTCTTGGCCATTTGCAAGTGTTCGATCAACTCAACACATGGTGTACCGAAATTGATTGTATCAGATAGAGATTCGAGGTTCACAGCTTGATTTTGGGAATGTTTGCATGATGCTTTGGGCACTCGTTTGAATTTCAGCACATCCTATCATCTGTAGACCGATGGTCAGTCAAAAAGTGTAATCCAAGTGTTAGAGGATATGTTACGATGTTGCATTATTGATTTTTAAGGTTATTGGGAGAAACATCTACCGTTAGTAGAGTTTGCGTATAATAACAGTTACCAGACAATTATTCAGATGGCTCCCTACAAAGCTTTGTATGGTAGAAAGTGTAAAACACATGTTTGTTGGGCCGAAGCAGGACAAAAGTTACTATCTTTGCCAGATATGCTTAAGGGTACTATGGAGAAAGTAAAATTGATTTGTGATCGCCTGAAAGCAGCTACGGATCATCAAAATTCCTATGCAGATTTGAAACGCCGTGAGATAGAGTATGTGGTAGGTGAGAAAGTGTTTTTGAAAGTTTCACCTTGGTAGAAAGTGATGAGATTCGTTAGGAAAGGTAAATTGAGTCCGAGGCTTATTGGTTCGTATGAGATAGTTGAACGAATTGGCCCCCTTTCTTACATATTGCGTTTGCCATTCGAGTTAGAAAATATACATGATGTGTTCCATGTTTCAATGCTTCGAAAATATAGATCAGATCCGTATCACGTTGTGCATGTTGAAGAGATTGAGTTGAATCCTGATTTGTCTTACGATGAAGAACCAGTCGAAATCTTGGCTACGGTCAACAAGGTGTTGCGTGGTAGAAACATTGAGTTAGTGAAAGTGAAATGGCAACGATGTGGCGTGAAAAAAGCCATTTGGGAGAGAAAAGATGACATGAAGAAATAGTTTTCACATCTCTTTCCGTCAGGTAAATTTCAAGGACAAAATTCCTTAAGTGGGGGAGAGTTGTAACGCCCTAGTTTTGGGCTTAGGAGTTTTGATGATGGTTTTGTGGTTGGCTGAATCTGTTTTTAAAGTTCGAGTAGTTTAGGGTGAGTTTAGGGAAAACAGCCCTCGAGTGTTCTTAAAAATGTGGAAATAATTTCTAAAATCCTTATATATTATATATATGTTGTGTGCGAAATCAATTTTGGAAAATGAGTTTCGGATTTAAGGCATTTTTGTTTAGTGACAAAAATGCGAATTTTCAAAAATGTTTTAGTGATCGTTTCGTAAAAGAATCAAAACATTGAATATTTAAGGAGATAATTAGCCAAGTCTAATTTCAGACTTTTCCTTATTTATTTTATTCCTAAAAGTGATTTTAAAAGAGTTTTTATTTATATTTTAAAAATGGTTTTATATCATCCAAGTTTTGACGTTAAAAATTTCCAAAAGGCTTTCTTCACTCTCTCTTCAACCAAGCACCATTTTAGCAGCAAGTTTTTAAAGGTAAACTTTCTTTTAAGTTGATTTCTAATCACCAAAGTATTTCTTTATGATTTTCTTCTAAAACCCAATTGTTTTCTCTTAGATTTCTTCAGCTTTTCTTCAAAATCAAGGGAAAACTCTACCATTAGAGGTGAGCTGCGTTTTTCTCCTCTAATGTAAGGTTCTTTATTGATATTCCCAGGTTATTGATTCTTTTATTGTTTTAGATTAAAGGTTTTGCAAATATATTTATGAAAAATTGAGAAATCAAGCTAAAAATGGTTGTTTAGTGAGTTTCATTGTTGGATCAGGTTTTGCTGGGTTTTAGATTATTGTGGGCAATGCTTTTAATGTTGAAATATGTTGAGATAATGGGTTAATCAAAAGAATCCCGGATTTGGTTAAGTTGATGAAGTTTCGAATTGATATTTTTGGGTTTTTGGCTTGGATTTGTGAGAAATCATTAGCTGATGGTTATGTGATGATGGGTTAATGTTTTTGGATGCTATTAGATGTATTTATGATGTTAATATTGTTGGGTTTTGGTTGGAGATCGTTTGGATTGATTTATTCGATGTTTTTAGCTTATTTCGAATAGGTTTTGATGGTCGATTATTGCTAAATGACGAGTCTCTATTTTCCAGCAAGTTTTTGGGTTGAAATAAAGTCTAATGCTCTGTTTTGTAATAGTTAGAAATAGGGGTTTTGGATTCGGAATCATCAGACACATTTTTAGGTGATCCGGCGGCTTAGATCCGTGTTTCGGCTTGAGTTTGTGGTTTGTTGGTGAGTGGAAATGCTTTTAAAGCCTTTACATGGTTAAGTAAATTTTTTTAAAGGGTTTGGATTGTGTCCGAAAGGCCAATCTAAGCTCAAGCGTAAGTTTGAGTATTTTCTCCCTTGTTTTCACCTTGTTTTCGATTGTTTTGGTTTAATGTGATGATGATGCGTATGCATGGATGATTATGATATATCATGCCGTCCTCATGCATAATGAGTTGTTTTAAATGTTGTTATATGAAATCCCATTAGTTAATGTCATGATTACAAAGTTATGAAATCATGTTGAGAAAAGACATGCATTGTATATGCTTAGAAATGGGATGTTGTGATCATGTTTATGCTTTGAAATTAATGAATGAATTTGGAGGTAAATTGTACATTAGCAAGCGATAATTATATATATCGGATATGTTAATCAATCAATAGGATGTGGAGAGCTCTATAATACAAAATGCACGCGTGTGGTATCCTTCGGTTTCACAATAGGGGTAATACTATTGTGATGCGAGTGGTAGGGGTAACGTTATCACGAACGGGCTCTGCGGGTAGTAGCATCCCGGCCGAAGTGAGTTTTATGCATCGGTATTGCATGTGACTTGATGAGGGTAGTGCCATCAAGGTGTCCGTATATCAGATTTGAGAGTGATAGGGGCAATGCTATCACCTTGGGCTCTGCGGGTAGTGGCATCTCGGATCACTTGTGGCCAATATACATGTGTTTTCTCATTATGATTATATTATGTTTTGACATGGTGTTGATCATGTGTTGGTAAGTTGAGTTTCGGCATGCATCGGTAATGCATGGTTTGAATGAGTTTGGTAAGTTATGGTTGATTTGCATCGATAATACACGAATTGTGGTATTTGTTGTTTTGACTTGAGGATATTCCTAGTGTTGTAATTCTAGCTTGTTTATGGTTTTGTTGTAAGGAAATGATTTGAAGAAAGGTTTTGGTTTTATGAACAAATTACATGTTTTAAAAACTGCATTGTTGTTGCTTTGGTTTTGAGCGCCGCTCACTAAGCTCTCTAGCTTACGCTCTCTTTTCCAACAATGCATATCGCTAAACCTTTCGGGACAGCAATTGAGCAAGGGATGTGTCCAAGAGTCCAAATCTTAGCTCATGTATGGTTTATTCCAATAGTAGTGTAGTAGCAATGGGGCTAGACATTTATGAGTGTTGGGAGCGTTTGTTGAACTACTTTTTTGTTGAGACAAGTTTGTTATGATCATATGAAGTTGTGTGAAGTATGGTTTCGATGTTTTAATGTTTAACTTGTGTTTTGACCTCTTATGCAAATGTGGATCTTCGTATGATTCGTTCTTGTTTAACCAATGCTTTAAAATGCTCATGTTTGATGTTGCTGAGCTCATTTATCTGAGAAATGCTTGTTTTGTTGATCCTTTGTTGTTAGTATGTTGTTGGAATAGTTTCGGTATGCTTCGAAAATGCCTAAGACCCTTTTGAACCAAATTGTACACAGGGGTTCTAAAACGGGCTCAACCGTATCGAAACGGGCATGAATTTTGCCTAGTTGTTCATGCCCGTTTTGAAACTCCCCTTGGTGTTTCAGAAAGGTTTGCCTCTGGAAAATCTAGTTTTGAAGGCCTGTTTCGAAACGGGCGGTAGTTCGAAACGCCTGGCAGTTAAGTTAGTTAAAGGCATCTCTTAAGTTCTATTTTCTTGCGTTTTGGTCCCCGGTTGATGTTTTATCAATTGTATGAGTTGGATGGTCGTTTCATGCTGCATTTTGGCATATGTGTACGAAAACTGATTAATTGCAAGATTGTAACCTTAATTTCATATTAGGTCCCGGTTTTATACTATAATTGCATTTTGGTCCCTGTATGCTTGTTTGTTGGTTCGAGGCTTGTTCCTTCGTGTTTTATCCGCTGCGAGTGTTCCTCACCCGAGTTTTAATAAGAGCATCTAGAAAAGATAACTTTAAAAGCTTGTTCCTCTTTTAGTGTTGCTAATCGAAGAGAATCTTTGGGTCTTTCTTCGGTTAGTCCCGTGTGACCACCTTAGGTCGGTGTGGTGACTAGGCCAGGCTGAGGGGGTTACACGTATAATGTAGAATTTACTGTTATGGACATCACACCTGCTTATACTTTTCTGTTGGGATGACCCTAGATTCACGCATCTGGAGCAGTACCTTCAACGTTTCACTAGAAAGTTAAGTTTGGAATCGACGGGCGCCTTGTAAGTTTTAGCATTGAAGATGACATAATTGCATTCGCATCAACTGAGGCTTCATACTTTGATGTGGATGAAAATGCAGTCGAGTGTACATTTCGATCACTTGATTTCGTGAATGCAACTTTTGTCGCCGAAGGAAATAAGTTTCTAAAACCCAAACTCTCAAAGAATACTATGATGGGAATAAGGCTCACTATTGGAAAAGGATCCAAATCAGAAAAGGACATGGAAAATATTTGCAAGGAATGCATACGGCGGTGCAACCATTTTTGAAATATGATCAAAGCAGTGTTGGATTCCAGCCAAATCCACGTCAAAAGATGAAGCAAATTTTGAAAATGAGAGTAAAGAGAAGGGTCAGACTGATTGGCCAGAGAATCGAATGGGAATTGGTGGTATTTCCCCATATTTCTAAAACCTTTGTGTCCAAGGGACTCATTCATTCTGAAAAGGAAAAAGAAATCCTAGTAGTACCTCCGGAGAGGTTCGGGGGACTTAGCATAAATGCTATTGGGGAAGAGGAAGTAATTACAAAAAATCGGTCAATGATTCGCCCATGTCCTCCGAGTTGTGTCTTGAATAACTGGACCGCTGTTGAACTCCTCATTATTTTTAAACCTTTATCAGAGTAATGCTCGAAACCTGCCCCACTACTTGAGCCCGAAAGTAGTGGAGATTTATTGTAAGGGCCCCCATTTAGGCATCAGTTTATCAATTCAATAAATGTATGCATTTTCCCTTTCAACCTGGTCACATTGTTTGTCCATTTTTTTCTTTCTTTGTTCACTTGTTTCATTTCATTAAACTTTCTACACTTTTCTTTCTTGTGCCTTGTATATATATATATATATATATTTCCTCTTACACATTTGCAGGCCTTTCGATATCAATTGCACGAATGGCATTGCTTCGAGCTCAAAAGTCGACTTTGAACAGGCTATATGCTTAGGAGAGTATGAGTCTGATGATAACTATGAGGAATGTGAATTGTCTCATGATCTACTTAGACTAATTGAATATGAGAATAAACAAATTCTTCCTCACCAAGAATCAATGGACACAGTGAACGTGGGAACTGAAGATGACAAGAGAGAGGTAAAGATCGGTACTTTCATATCTTCAAATACAAGAGACAAACTCATTTCCCTACTTCAAGAGTTCAAGGATGTGTTTGCTTGGACATACCAAGATATGCCCGGATTAAACACAGATATTGTAACTTACGAACTTTCGTTGAAGCCATAATGCAAGCCAGTACAGCAGAAGCTCAGAAGAATGAGGCCAGATATGTTACTTCAGATACGAGAGGAGGTAAATAAATAATATGATGCTGGATTTTTACGAGTAGCCAAGTACCCAGAATGGGTGGCTAACGTTGTCCCAGTACCAAAGAAAAGTGGAAAGGTGCGAATGTGTGTCGACTACCGTGACCTCAATCGTGCTAGCCCCAAGGATAACTTCCATATACCATATATAGACATATTGGTAGATAATACGACAAAACATCATTTATTCTCATTCATGGATGGTTTCTCGGGATATAACCAAATCAAAATGTATCTGGGAGACTTGGAAAAAACCACATTTGTGACGGAATGAGGCACATTTTGTACAAAGTGATGCCTTTCAGTCTGAAAAATGCAGGGGCAACGTGTCAGAGGGCCATGGCAACATTGTTCCATGACATGATGCATAAAGAAATAGAGGTTTATGTGGATGATATGATTGCCAAGTCTCGAACGGAAGAATAACACATCACAAACCTCAGAAAACTCTTTGAATGTTTGAGGAAATTTCAATTGAAACTGAATCCTGCAAAATGCACATTTGTTGTTGCTTCAGGCAAATTATTGGGTTTTGTTGTTAGCAAGCGAGGTATTGAGGTAGATCTTGATAAAATCAAGGCTATCCAAGAACTTCCTTCTCCTCGTACCCAAAAAGAAGTTTGAGGTTTCTTAGGAAGACTGAATTATATTTCTCGATTTATTTCTCAACTGACCGATAAATGTGATGCCATCTTTCGTCTCCTATAAAAGCATAATATTGGTGATTGGGATCCAGTATGCCAAGAAGCCTTTGACAAAATTAAGCAATACTTATCAAATCCTTCGGTGTTAGTACCACATGTACCAGGCAAACCTTTGATTTTGTATCTAGTCGTATTTGAAAAGTCCATGGGATGTGTATTTGGTCAACATGACGAAACTGGAAAAAATGAACAAGCTATCTACTATCTCAGCAAAAAAATCACTGATTGTGAGTCGAGATATTCTTTTATTGAGAAGTTATGTTGCGCTTTAGTCTGTGCTACTCGCAGGCTTCGTCAGTATATGTTATACCACGCAACATGGTTGATTGCAAAGCTAGATCCAATAAAATACATGATAGAATAGTCAGGCTTATCAAGAAGAATGGCTCGATGGCAAATTTTACTTTCTGAATACGATATTGAATACGTAAATCAGAAAGTCATCAAAGGTGGCGCTATTGCGGACTTCTTAGCAAGTGGTGCTTCTTCTGAATATGCACCTTTGAGTTTTGAATTTCCTGATGAAGACCTAATGTGCTTAACTGCTAGTGAAGATGAACCAACTAGTGGAGAACTTTGGAAAATGAATTTTGACGGAGCTTCAAATGTATTTGGGCATGGAATTGGGGCAGTTTTAGAATCTCCTAAAGGGAATCATTATCCTTTTACTGGTCGACTGAATTTTGAGTGTACCAATAATATGGCAAAATATGAAGCGTGTATAATGGGACTTCGTGCGGCAATCCAGCGAAAAATTAAAGTCCTAAAAGCATATGGCGATTTGTCATTAGTGGTTTATCAACTTCGCGAAGACTGGAAACCAAAGATGCAAAATTGATTGGGTATCGAAAGCTCGTCCTTGAATTAATAAAAGAGTTCGCGGAGATATCTTTCCATTACCTCCGCCGAGAAGATAACCAAATGGTAGATGCATTGGCAACTTTGGCTTCTATGTTTAAAGAAAATAACGAAGATGATATAATGCTCATACATATGAGTATTTATGATTCACCCGCCAGTTGTTATACCATCGAAGATGAGATAGATGATCACCCTTGGTATTACGATATTTTACAATATATCAAGTATAAAAAATATCCCGATGGGGCAAATGATGTTAATAAAAGAATAATTCGAAGATTGGGCTGTAGGGTACATCCTTGATGGAGAAATTCTATACAAAAAAGAGAGTGACCAAATGCTACTCAGATGTGAAGAAAATCATGAGAAAAAAAAAGATAATTGAGGAAGTTCACGAGGAAATTTGTGGAATTCATGCAAATGGACTTAGTATGTCTAGGCAGATTATGAGGTTGGGTTATTACTGGTATCTATGGTAGAAGATTGCATCAACTTCGCTCAGAGGTGTCATAAATGTCAGATTTACGGAGATAAAATTCATGCAGCATCATCACATCTTCATGTTATAACGGCTCTGTGGCCATTTGCAGTGTGGGGTATGGATGTGATCGGACCGATTACGCCAAAGGCATCAAATGGAAATCATTTCATTTTTGTGATGATTGATTACATTACCAAGTGGGTGGAAGTTGCTTCTTATGCAAATGTAACCAGATTGACAGTATGAAAGTTTTTAAAAAAGGAAATCATTTGTCAGTATGGTCTACCATAAAGAACTATCTCTAACAATGCTTTAAATTTGAACAACCAAATGATGAAGGGAGCGTATAAGCAATTCAAGATAAAACATCATAAGTCAGCACCCTATCACCCAAAAATGAAAGGGGCCGTTGAAGCATTCAATAAAAATATCAAACGAATCACGGAGAAAATAGGGATAACATATAAGGATTGGCATGAGAAACTACCTTATGTCTTGCTAGCGTATCGTACATCCGTGCGAACATCTACGGGGGCAACTCTATATTCTTTAGTTTACGGAACGGAGGTAGTATTACCGATCTCTTCGTGTCTTAATGGAACTTGAGTTGGACGAAGCTGAATGGATTAGAGTTAGATATGATCGGTTGAATATGATAGAAGAAAATAGATTAAAAGCAATTTGTCATGGGCAAATGTACCAAAAGCAAATGATTCGAGCCCACGATAAGAAAGTCCGACCAAGAACGTTTCGAAAATGGGATTTGGTTCTGAAAAAGAGGTTGCCTATGCAAAGGGATTTTCGAGGAAAATGGATGCCAAATTGGGAAAGGCCGTTTGTTGTGAAAAATGTCTTTTCTGGTGGGGCATTAATCCTAACCGAGATGGATGAGAATGAGTTATCCAATCCTGTGAATTCTGACTCGGTGAAGAAATATTATGCTTGAATTCATAACATACCAAGAGGTGAAAATTCGAAAGGGCCATGTTGGTAAAAAAGGAAAAAAGAAAAAGCCAAGAGGTGAAAACCCGGAAGAACCCTGTTTGTAAAAAAGAGAAATAAAGAAAAAAGCCAATAGGTGAAACCCCGAAAGGGCCCTGTTGATAAAAAAGAAGAAAAAAATAAAAATTCAAGAGGTGAAAACCCGAAAGGGCCCTATTGGTAAACAGTGAGATGAAAACTCGCAAATGGCGTCTTTGAATCAATGGAAAATTCAAAGTTAGAAACTCAAAAATGGTCCAAGTATGATTAAGGGAAAATATATATGTCTTCAGATGTTTGTCCAAGAACTCAAGCTTTACTGCGCATAGGTCATAATCAGAAAAGATTCTTGAGCGAAGTAGCAATGGAGTCCTTGCAGTTGATAATTAGGGACATTTTCTTCATCTTTTGCTTTTTATTTTTGTTTCCCTTTGACCTTTGTTGTCTTAAACATTTGATTATCATTTGTCAAGGCTTTAGACCATGTTCATTCAATAAGAGGAAATTTTCAATTTTCTTGCTACCTTGTGTTTCCTTGTACTTGCCATTTGGATATTTGTGCATTCTTTCGTTAATTGGTAAACTCGTTGCTTTACCTCAGGGGTTTTACAATATGTTTTGATGTTTGATGCATTACTAAAAAAAAGGATTTTAGAACACAATAATACTAGAAAATGCTCACGGACACTCTCTGATAAATGGAAAGGAATGAATTCAAGAGGCACGATATGAGGCGGAAAGAAAAGGTATAAGGACTTTGATCTCAACAAAAATAAATCCAGAACTTAAAATACATACGGTTTGCATGCATTCAAAATAGTAGAGCATTTTGCATGTAAGATAAATACATTAGAAACATGTGCATCTTTTATCATGACAAATTGGCAGGAATGTCACTAATCACCTTCAAGATGAAGTGCCATGATTCACCTTCAATATGAAGTGTCGCCAAATTGCCTTCAAGATGAAGTGTCGCCATATGCTTTCAAGAAGGAATGTTGTTAATCGCCTTCAAGATGAAGTGCCACCAATCGCCTTTAAGATGATGTGCCGCCATATGCTTCCAAGAAGAAATGTTGTTAATCGCCTCCAAAATGAAGTACCATGATTTGCCTTCAAGTTTAAGTGCCACCAATCGCCTTCAAGATGAAGTGTCGTCATATGCTTCTAAGAAGGAATGATGTTAATCGCCTCTAACAGGGAGTACCATGATTCGCCTTCAAGATGAAGTGTCACCAATCGCCTTCAAGATGAAGTGTCGTTGTATGTTTCCAAGAAGGAATGTTGTTAATCGCCTCTAAGAGGGAGTGTCATGATTCGCCTCCAAAAGATAGTGTCACAAATCACCTTCAAGTCAGAGTGCCGCCATTTTTCTTCAAGAGGAAGTGCCATGATTCGCCTCCAAGACGGAGTGCCATGGGCGCAAGTTCAACACTCACTAGAAAAGTTGTTGCTCTAGTCTTTGCTATATTCCCCTCATCCGAGCAATGAGCAAAGAGGGGCAGCTGTAAGCACCAAACTTTACTTGGGCTAAATACACAATCTGAGTCCAATCCAATGAGCTTAATAAGATAAAAAAACTAAAATAGTAAAAATAAAAAAACCCTCGAAAATCAGTGAAAATCCAAAATAATACAAAAAATGAAAAAAAAACCTAAATCTTTCGAGTATTCTTCCGTCGTTGTCAAAAACCTATTGCCAAGAGGACTCTGAGTCACTCCTGTTTCTTGCGCCCCAAAATGAAATCCGAGCTTATCCCAACTATTTCCGAAATTTTTGGTGGTGAGAAGGCTTGAAAAAACCCTAATTTCGGCCTATAAATACCGGCTTTGAAAACCTTAGAGAACACAGAATATTATCGAGAAATATCATAGCAAAAAAAATTAGTGAATCTAGTGAGAAAGTGAGGGCGAAATCGAAGAAGCAAGAAAAAATTACCTTGGCTCACAGCGGCGGCGTACTATTCACGAGATCAGAACAATAGAAAAACCCATGACACCATCAAAACCAACATATCATGAAAACAGTTTGATCCAACGGCAAATTCACGAGTTTGAGAAAAGTATACTTATAGCTTGGGTGTTTTATCTGTTTGAATCGATTCATGTGTGAAGAAAAATAATCTTGAACCTGATTTCTTAGAAAAATTGAGTAAGAAATAAAGAGAATGAGGAGAGAAAGAGATGTTTATTAGTTTTTTTAAAAGCTTATAGTAATATGAATCGAAATAAAAAAATACCTTAAATGAACCTTGGGAACCGATGAGCCTTGGGGAACAAAAAAACGCAGATTGATCCAAATAAAAAAATATTTCAATTAGAATAAAGTGTTGTACAACTCATCGATGAGCCTTGGAAACCGATGCTTTTGTTGGAAACAAAATCACGCCACCTCTACCAATTTCAATTTAGGTTTTAGGGAAAATTTCACTTTAGGTCTCTTTCTTCATTTAGTTTTTTTTTTAGATTTTAGGTTAGTTTGTTTATTTTTATTATGAGCTCTAATGTTTAGATTCCTTTAATTAGGTTTTTAATAGGTATAATTGGTTAGATAATTAGATAATAAGTTTTATTTTAGCTCAATTTAGTGTGTAATTCACTTAGTTTATTTTGGTTAATTTTTTTTCTTTTTAAAATAGACGGTTAATTATTTAATTGGACTTAAAATTGAGTTTAATTATAAATTAGTCTTAAAATTGTACGAATAATATGATTTGGTCTTAAAATATGTTTGATTAATAATTCGCTTAATTTGAGATAAATTATAATTCGCTTTCAATTAAAATATTAATTTTTTATTTGTTTTTATATATTTTTAAGCATGTTTAATTTTGTTTGTTAATTTATTCAATTTATTTACATGTTTTCATTGTTTATAATAGTGTTATTAACTCTATTTCTGAAGCCTTTTAAACAACCTGGAATAAAAACGACATAAGTTCAAGGCTAAGACTAGGCGTTTGACCAAAATAGGTGAAAGAGTAATAATTTAGTATCTAATTCGACATTGAATTACTTCTAATTTCTAACTTTTTAATGTGATTTAGACCTCGTCGTCAAAAAATTTAATAGTTTTGGATTCAAATTCTTGATAATTCAAATATTCAAGATATAATTTAAAATTTAAAATGAATTTAAATATTCTTAAAAATAATATTTATTTAAATCCAAATTACAAAAATAATTTTAGATAATTTACAGATAAAAATAAACAAATTTATATATTCGAAATCGAATAATTCAAAAAATATAGATTTCCGAGATACAATTCATAAACAGCATCCTCATTGATTTGTTGAAATTGTCTTTTAAACCCTAGAAATTTGTAACCTTGTAAACTTACAGCGATAAATTTGTATTTTACTCTACCAATCCGAAAGCGAAAATACTAATTTAATTGTAATCTCCGTATAAGGAAAAACAGGGACAAGAAGATCAAATCTAAGAACTGGTAAACTTGGTAACCGCCTTGGTTCCTTCAGAGACAGCGTGTTTAGCCAATTCACCAGGTAAAACCAATCTGACCGCCGTCTGGATCTCCCTCGATGTAATCGTCGGCTTCTTGTTATACCTAGCCAATCTCGAAGCCTCCTGCGCCAGTTTCTCAAAGATATCGTTGATGAAACTGTTCATAATCCCCATTGCTTTGCTCGAGATCCCGATGTCTGGATGAACCTGTTTCAACACCTTGAAGATATAAATCTTGTAAGTCTCGATGCTCTTCTTCTTCATCTTCTTCTTCTTCTCTCCGCTGTCTTTCGAGATCTTTTTCTCAGCCTTCGGCCTCTTTTCTGCCGACGCCGGAGCTTTCTCCGCTACTGGCTTCTTCTCGGCGGGCTTCTTCTCGGCTTTTGGCGCCATTTTATATGGGAGAAGAGGAGCAGAGTTGCAGAGAATTCAGGGAAGAGCGAATTGAGGGTACTCGGTGGTTTTGGATTTGGGGGTAGCGGATTGTTTATATAGAGAGGTGGGGTTAAATTTGATTGGTTGTTTGATGTTCACGCGAATCGATGACGTGGCCTTCTCTTAGTCTGTTAGATCATAGATGTGAGGGGAGAGAGATCGCCGTTTTATAATATTATTTAATTATTCGATTTTTATATCGAACTAATACATAAATAATATTAAATTGAGTACTAAGTGAGAGAAAATTAAAATATATCGAAAACTACACAAAATTGTAACTTAACGTCTAATTTTCACATTTTCGTTTATTATTCTAAATTGAAAACAAAATGTTTTATTCATTTGGTATAATGGTATTAATGTAACTGAATATTCAAACATTATTTAAATCAACATGTTTTTATGTTGAGTTGAATGTCTAATTCATCATTGAAATACTTCTAAGTTCTAACTTTTTAATGTGATTTAGACCTCGTCATCCAAAATTTTAATAGTTTTGGATTCAAATTCTTGATAATTCAAATATTTTACGTATAATTTAAAATTTAAAATTGAATTTTTATGAATTTAAATATTCTTAAAAAATATTATTGATTCAAATCAAAATTACAATAATAATTTAGGATAATTTACTGATAAAAATAAATACAAATTTATATATTCGAAATTGAATAATTCAAAAAATATAGATTTCCGATACAATTCATAAACAGCAGCCTCATTGATTTGTTGAAATTTGTAACCTTGTAAACTTACAGAGATAAATTTGTATTTTACTGTACCAAATATTTATAATTCATCTCAACCCTTAATCTAAACTTAAGGTTTACCCGGTTGATGGAAGATTAAAAATAATTATTATTTTATCTCATTTTTCTTCTTAAAATACTATTTAAAATATATTAGTGGTCTAGCAAGATAGAGTTAGATTATTAAAAATTTAATGTATATCATCATCGCCATCATCACATCATAATTGTCATAACATCAAACAATATTTTTGTTCCATCTAGAAAATGTATTTTAAGGGATAACCACACAATTGCTACGGTGGTGAATGCAGTCTGCAGTGCACTATGTAGTCATAGCAGAAACATATTCATAACTACCGCCTCAAGCCCTCCACCACGTAGTCCGCGTATAAATCCCTATAAACCAGAATGTTCAAAAATCAGAAACTACAGGGTTGAATACCAAAAGCCTATTCAATCGAATAACAAATTTATATAAGATTGGAAACAACTATCACTTACATGGAATGCTTGATGACCTCATATGCAGTTGAGGCGGGCAGAAAGTCATTAACAGCAACTTCCTTGTTCTCATTCTTTTTGTCTGATAAATATTTACAAGGCAAAACAAAGTTATAAATGCAACCAAAGTACAACTTACATATATCACCTCGTTTGCTGCTAAGAATGATTAAACTTACAGTCTTCAAAGAAGCGCCGAATCTCAGCCAAACGGTGAGGAGGAAGTTCCTTGATATCATTGTAGTGACGATACTCAGGATCATCGGCACAGACGGCAATAATCTTGTCATCTTTCTCTCCCTACATTCATGGTTTCAGATTTTCTTTTTCTTAACATTGTACAAAATCAAGAGTGGCTAATGCATACCTGATCAATCATAGGCATCAGACCTATAGCTTTAGCCCGAAGAAAGCACCCCGGAAGAACAGGTTCCTGCGAGTATTTCAATGGTGGAATGAATTGCAGCAAAAGTGTAGACTTTAGACCCTTTGAATATGCAACTATGATACTTTCAATAAAAAAGTGAATCAACCAGCGTACCTGCATTATGATCAGGACATCCAAGGGATCTGCGTCTTCACAAAGAGTACGAGGGATGAAACCATAGTTGTGAGGATACACAACTGATGAATAAAGGATACGATCAACCTGCAAATTTATGCACCTTTCATCAGCAACAAATTAAGAATCTGATAGGCATTGCAACTTCTGCAAGTACATGTGGCCTGTGGGTAGTGCTTGGTAATTACCTTGATCAAACCGGTTTTCTTGTCAAGTTCATATTTAACCTTGCTCCCTTTCCCAATTTCGACCACCTGAAAACATAAACCACGTCTTCAATATAACAATAATATTAGTAAGAACACTTAAATATAATTTGCCTATATCTTTAATCTTAAAGGAATTGCACCAATGTTGATTATTCATTCCATTTCCCAAATAAATACCAAACATGATCCGTGATAAGCCACATGGCCGTGTCAAAAGATCTAAAAAGCCAAATTTTTATAAGAAATGTGAAAGGAACAATGTCTAAAGCATCTCATTTCATCCCATCTCAGATATGCCAATCAAAATGTAAAGTTTAGTTTACTTACGCAGTTAAAGATCGTAGGAGCTCCAGGTCCTATATGAAAAAGTAGAACATAATTAGATTTACAACAAAGAAATTAGAAAACCCAAAACTATACACAGCTAAAGCTGACATTGCATACCAATCTCAAGATCATGCCATGGGTGAGCAGCGACGGACCTCCTGGTCAATGAAGAAAGGATCCTTTCATTCAAAGGAGGACGTGAAGAGTTTTGAGAGTCAGGGGACTTGGCTGGAGTCTCAATTGGTGGAGCCATCACTGTGAGTTACAAACCATGTTAGCAATAACTAAACATGATATCGAATCAAATTAAGTATGCTAAAATAATTCTCAAGTTAGAAATAAACATGAATCCGAGAAATATAATCGATTTGGTACTTTTCATTTTTCTAATTTTCATCCCTTTTTAAAGATCGAATAGCTTAAATAATCAATTTCTTGTAAAACTATGCAACGAAAACAAAATTGTCGCCACACGTTGGCGATTGTATGCTTTGAAAGCTGATTCGCTGAAGGATTCTTAGCAACAGAGTATCGTCAAATATAATAATAAGAAAACAGTTCAACGTAAAACTCTCAACAATCTAAAAGAAAACTGCAATTTTTTTAAAGGAAAAGAAAAGAATTCTGCTAATTGACTATTTTAGTCTGAAAAAAAAACAATCAAGGCGATTTCCTTGCAGAGTCCCTCGCACAGTGATTCCACAGTCGATCTTCTTTACTATTACTTTTTAAGAAAAACTTTTGGAGTCAATTAAATTTATAGCTTATAAAACACAGATCTACAAACTACTACCCCTTGAATCTACAAAAAAACGTTCAAATGAGAAAATACAAAACCAAAACGCTACCAAAAATGATAAAAAGTGATTGTAGCTTCTCACCAAAAAAAGAAAAGCAACGCAAGATATATATCTCTGATTCAATGCAACAGCCAACTTACAACTTACGAAACCAGAAATGAAAAGCATAGCAGAAACAGAGCGTAAAAGCGAAAAAATAACTGAAAAAAAATCAACGATGTAACCGTCTAGAAATAGATTTGAGACGTAACCTGCAGCGGTTTCCAGTTCTTAAGAAAATGAAGCTTTTCGAGGATCTTGAAGAAACGCAGATCTCAAGAACAAAGATAGCAATATTCGAAAGGATAGTGGAGAAGTAGCAGAGAAAGCTGTGGCCGTTCCCGCTCTCTTCCTTCGTTACTATTTAAAGGCAAACCAACGGAAGGGGAAAACATGAAACAGAAGTTGCCGTTTGGTGTAACTGAGATATATAAAAATGGGGATCGCGGATATTCTGCGGGAAGCGAATAAATAGTAGGTCCCAGTTTTAATATCTATGATTACGTGTCTTCTGGTGATTGGGAATTATGGTGAAGTGGAGGTGGGACCCACTGAGGACGGTGACGGATTCGCTAACGGTCGTGCGGTGCCGTTCGGGATTTGACCCTCGCTTTTAATGGACGGTGACGAGTCTATTTGCTTTATAACGTGCCAGATTTTGTTATGCTTATGGTATAAGGAACAAACAATTTTTACAATCTCAATCAAAAAAATTACAATAAAAAGATGTTTATAGAAAAAAATATTCAATAAATTATTATATATAGATGGTAGAAAGTATATGTATATAAATTCATGAATTTTATTTTAATTTTTAGTTGTTTTGTTTAAATGTTATATAAAAATACAACAATAGTGAAGGTTTAATTCACAAATTAACCTATAAAATATGGGTATTAATTTTCTTGCTTTTCATCTTTATTTTTTTATTTTTTTATAACCACTAATATTTGACACATTGGTCAAATTTTATAATTGAACTATCTTATCACTTATATTTTAGTTGCTCAAGTTTAAAAATTTTCAATTTAATAATTAAACTTTATAAATCGGTTTTTTTCATCAATCATCCATTAATTTAAAAAAATGGGGTGGAGAAATCTGATGTTAAATGCCATGTCATCACTCTATTAGTAAATTAACGGAGGGATGATAAAAAAATTCGATGTATAAAGTTCAATTATTAAATTAAAAATTTTTAAAGTTCAGTGACCAAAATAAGAGTGAGAAAATAGTTCAGTGATGACCTATGTAATTTACCCTTATTTAAATTGTTTAATAAAATTAGAGGATCATAAATCCCACAATTAAGAGGGATTAAAGAACATTTATGGTTTGGTTTGAATAGTTTTTTTAATAGTCTAAAGGTGATTGCAAGGTAGTATTTGCGCATACATATTTTTAACCCTTTAATAATGTACATATACTTTGTAAACAAAACGATTTAAACTCGTATATCTTAAGATGAACGTCGTCCACTTTTCTACTGAGATATTTGTTATCTTTAAATAGTTAAAGTGGGAAGACACAACTTTTCCATGGTGGATGTGATAAGACTAAGATATGATTCCCATTTGTGGCAGAAATTATCGACCTTATCATGTGTGTGTGTTGGAGCATCGTAGGAAGGTATATCCACACTTCCACATTACGCAAAGGTTGGCAAAGCCTAAGGCTAGGCTAACTGGCTAAGCACGTGTTGGTTGACTTCCCATTATAAAACTACCGGTCTTCTCATTTTCTACAGAGTTTCGGCTGGCTGGCTGGCTGATTCTACACTTGGCAAACAATAAACACGCCTGACGTTTACCTAGTATTGTTTCTTTCAGCTTTGGCACTCACCAAAGCGCACAACTCATCTAGCTGCCAACACTCGAAAACTCGCAGCTCACGGGGACTCATATTTATTTTTTAAATAGATTAGAATGCTATTTTATATTTTAAAAATATTTGTTAAGATTTGTGGTCGTTGACTTGTTTGATAAACCATTACAAATATTCAATTCAATTTTTTTAATAGGAAGGGGATTTTCATGTGCCTCGTTAAATAACCTCCTTACAAAATGAGGAAAAAGAGTGCCCATGGAAATCGTTACAAACTAAACATACGGCTACCACAAAACATGAGCGTATAAGCTAATCCCACGCGCTCAAATACTCCAATCAGCATTAAGATCATCCATAATACCCGAAGGGGGATCAAAAAATCTATAGTATGTCATCGGTAGTTCCCTAGCTAACCTTGAAAGTTTATCCGCAACCGAATTTGCCTCCCGACGTACCCACGAGAAACGAACATCCCACTCTCTAGAGAGCATATCGGCTATGTGACCTCGAAGAGAAGATGGAAGGCGGGTAGGATCGCCCATAACCAAACCTTCATAAATCTCTTTATTATCCGTCTCAATAATAATGCGAGAAAGGCCTAAGGACCAAGCCGTCGCAAGTCCTTCATAAACTGCCCGTAATTCGACCTCAAAGCTAGAGCAAACACCGATCTTTTTTGAAAAACCAAACCGCCAACCTACAATGTTATCTCGCCCGACACCACCACAATAAGTGAAACCTGAAGCCGTATTGCAGGCGCCATCAACATTTACCTTGATCCATCCCATAGGGGGCTTCGCCTATCTCATAACAAAACCAGGCGAAATCGAGCCATCCCTATGATGCTCGTCCAAGTTCGTCGCGCATATTGCTTCATTGCACAACCGTATCACATTCTGAAGTAAGCCTCCCTGGCTGCCGTTCATAGGCCCAAAATAAACTGATTTCGACGCTGCCATGCTAGCCACGCAACTACTCCAAATACCAAGTCCCAGTTGGTCGCAACCTTAGGGAATAAAGTGTGATCCGACAGGTTATGGAAGATCCAAGACTTCATATCCATAGCAAAAAACTGCTGCACCTTATCGACTTTAATAACATTTAACCAAGCTGCCTTAACCTCAATGCAATCCCGAAGGACATGCGTAACATCCTCGACAGCAGCTCCACAAATCGCACAACTTGGGTCATCCGCTAAATGCCGACGCACACGTTCCGCATTCGTTAGGAGACGCTCATGACAGACCTGCCACATGAACATCTGAATTCGTGGAAGGCCTCGATATTTTGATAGCACGAGCCATAATCGTTCCCCATTTACGGCAGCAGGCTCCACACGCTTACGGTAAGCAGACTTGATCGAGAAACATCGTGAAGTTTCCAATGACCAACCTGGTCAATCGGGGATATCTATCGAACTTGGGGGCTTCACGGCTGTAATGCCCCACACAACATGTTGCGGAACCACATTTACAACGTTGCTCCATTTCCACTGCTCAGCTTCATCCACCATGCTGTGAAGTGGGTTGGCCCGAGCTTCCTGCACAAACCCATCATTTCGATAGCTACGCAAAGGTCCAAAATTAGCCACCCACGCATCATCCCAAAAATTAATAGTTCGACCATCCCCTATATTCCACACAATGTTTTTTACGAACCTCCTACCACACTAAACAAATCTCATTCCAAAGACGTGGCCCTTTACTGTTTGGCAACACATCCGACACCAAATCAAGGATTTTATATTTCGCTCTTAGCATACGAACCCACAGTCGATCCGGATCCGCGGTCATGGTAAAACCCAATTTTAGAAGAAAGGCTTCATTTTGATGTTCGAGGCGTTTAAACCCCAACGCACCATTAGCTATCGGCGAACATACGGTATCCCAATTTACTACATGTAGATCTTTGGATATGATGGTATGTCCCCAAATGAAATTCTGTATGATTCGCTCAATCTCATCACAAACATTTTTAGGTAATCTCACAGATTGCATTGTATACATGGGAATAGCAGCGAGCACATATTTGGCCAGGACAATGCGTCCAGCAAAAGAAAGGAAATGAGCTTTCCACCCCGTCAATCTATCAGCCACCTTTTGGACAATATAGTTATATGTAGCCTTAGTAACTCGACCATGTATGAGCGAGACACCCAAGTAACGGCCTAGATTCGACACACACTAAAAGTCGAAAGAACAACTAATATCTTTCTTCAAAGCTGAATGAACATTGTGGGAGAAGAAAATATTCGTCTTGGAAACACTAATTTTATGGCCATAACAGTCACAGAAATCATTGAGAATTTGGTTGATCACATCAAATTGATCCAAGGAGGCCTCCACAAACAGGACCAAGTCATCCGCAAAGAAGAGATAGGAAACCATAGGGCCATTTCGCCGAAATTGAAACACCTTCCAATTACCCTGAGTTACCTCACGTTGTATTGCATGCGCAAGTCTTTCCATGCAAAGCACAAAAACGTAGGGTGATAACGGGTCACCTTGACGAATACCCCTAGTCGGTTTAAACGCCGCAGACTTGCTACCGTTCCATAAAATTTGAGTGGACACTGTTGAAATACAACTCATGATGAGAGCTCGTAACGTCAAGGGAATGTCAAGCTCAGCAAGTGTATCATCAATGAGCGACCACTCGAGCCTATCATATGCTTTCTCAAGAACCACTTTAATCGCAAACCATCATTTCTTACCCTTCTTTGTTCGCATCGAATGAATAATTTCTTGTGTTATGACAACATTATCGGTAATGGATCTTCCAGGAACAAAACTGGTCTGATTCTCTGATATCCACATAGGTAAATAAGGCTTTAATATGTTCACAACAACCTTACTCAAGATTTTATAAATCACAATACATAAGCTGATTGGTCTGAACTGAGCAATCAATTCCGGAGACTCCACCTTAGGGATGATGACAAGAAGAGTTTTATTCAACTCAGGATTGACCGATCCCGTGGCGAACATATCCTCAACAGTTTTACAAACGGTATCCCCCACAACATCCCAATGCCGCTGATAAAATAACGTATGGAAACCATCGATGCCTGGAGCTTTAGAGGGTTACATTTGAAAAGGGGCATGGCGAATCTCCTCTCTAGACACTGATAGCTCCAAAGAATCCTTTTCTCGTTGAGGAATACACTGGAACTTACCGCGGCAATTATATGTATATCCATTGGTGCCCTCAGAAGTGAATAATTTACCAAAAAAATCCGTAGCCATTTGTTTGAGAGCCTCCGGATCCGACACCCACTCGTCAACCTCATTCTTAAGAGATAAGATAGTATTTCGCTTCCTTCTTTCGTTTGCAATTGCATGGTAATATTTTGTGTTGCGATCACCACCATTAATCCAATCACACCTAGCCTTTTGATGCCAAACACTCTCTTCCAAAGCAATAATCTCATCCAGCTCCAATTTGAGCGACTTCTCAAGATCACAAAGAAAGGACGAGTGTCGGCGTTCCAAAGCTTTGTCAATGCCTCGGAGCCGCGCGATAATATGTCGCTTCTTCTTACCCAAAGAGCCAAGACTTTGAGTATGCCATTGAGTCAAACTTTGCTGCAAATTCACGACATTTTCCTCATAGGGCAGCAAAGGATCCCACGAATTTGCTAGCACAGCCGCAAATTCACTTGAATGCTGTCATGCAAAGATGAAACGAAAGGGTTTATCACCAGATTCCGAAATAAATGGTGTCGTGCAAAGCAAAAAGGGCCGATGCTCAGACCCAATCCGATCAAGATGGTACACCAAAGTATCCGGAAATAATTCAGTCCAGTTCGAGTTCATGAGATAATGATCAAGACGCTTAAACAAATTCCCCCTTGACCAGGTGAAACGGGCCCCCTTAAAATCAATATAAAAAAACCCCATCAAACACAAAATTTTGAAAGTCCCGACTCACATGATTTCGCCCTCCAACACCTCCACGATGATCATCCGCATGCAATATAGCGTTAAAATCTCCACCAAGCAGCCATGGGTGATCGACACCTGGATTAAGAGCATGCAGCTGCTGCCAAATATGTTTACTAAATTGAATATGTGGACTAGCATAAACAATAGTCCAATAAACAAGACATGACAACGAGCTCCCTTGTATAACCATATGTATATACTGATTCGACACTGATAGAACCTGCACCTTCCAATTTCCATTCCATAACAACCAGATACCCCCACTGAAACCTTGAGCCTTAACCTGAAATGAGGACTGAAAACCCAGACTACGGATGATACGATCCGCCTTGTCCCCACTTACACGGGTCTCCAACAAAGCAACAAAAGATGGCCGAAAGGACGCAACAAACCTTCGTAAATGGTCTTTAAAAGAGGAGCTTGCGGCCCTTTGAATATTCCATACAATAACACTAATCATAGAACCAAATAGAAAAAGGGACGAACCTAATCCTCGACCATAATGGTCGTCGAGTCCAAGCTGCCACCAACTTCATCAAGAGCCACGACGTCCGCTGCTAGAGATCCTCCTTTCCGAGTTCCACACCTCTTCTGAGCCTCAGAACTATCCCCCTCACACACGGAAAAATCAGGCGGATGTGAATGTGGCGGTATCGGCTGCAAATCATCTAATCTACTATATGCCGCTTGCACTCACTCTGAAAGTAAAGGCTTTGATGAAAACTGGTCTGTTTTCTTCTTGCCACGAACCGATGGTTTAACCAAGCTTTTACTACTCTTTTAAACCCCTTGGATCCTAACCTTAGCGCCACTTTTGCTGCTCGAATGAACCTTTCGATCATCATTAAGAATTGAAATCGCCGTGTGATTAGAGTTCGACTCATTCGATTTATGTTCAAGTACCGATGGTACATTGCCTGGAACGACCGGGGAAATACTCATTGGTGAAGACGCCACTAATTTAACCACACCTGACTTTCCTGAAGAACCCGCCTCATCCATGCATAGAGCACTCACATTTGTGGTCTTAGCCTCCTCAACGACAACTACATGCTTTCCTTTTTTTTCCTAGCGATATCCGCAGGATTGGCATCTATCGCTCCCTTGTCTTGCACCTAATCAGCCTCTTGAGCCATGTCCGTTTCCAAATCCCGCAAGAGGTGAAACCTCGAAGACATTTGATCCTTACCCCCATTCTTTCCCAAGGCACCACTTTCCTCATTTCTCCGCGGTCTTCGCTTCTTATTCTCCACCACCATCTAAGGATCATACAAATTTGAACGATCACTATTTTGCACCATATCCACCGGAGTCTTCGATGACGTCTCAGATATTTCCGCAATTTTTGATGCACAGAAATCCATGGTGTGACCATAGACACCCCAATGAAAACAAATCTAACTCAGACCTTCGTATCCAAGCTTTTGAACAAAATTATCTATGCCGATACAAGGAAGGAGAGGCTTAGTGAGGTCCACCATAACAGCAAGACGAGCGAACTTACCCCTTTCCCCAGCAACGGTGTTATAATCGACCTTAAAATTCTTTCCAATAATATCCGCAATGCGACGGAACTAGACCTGGCAAACTTGACCCGAGACCCGAAACCCGAACTGAATTACCCGAACCGAAACCCGATTTTGACCCGAACATGATGATCCGAAGTTGACCCGAAACCCGAAATAAACCGAACTGAACCGAAACTGAACCGAAATTTTTTGTTGAACCGAAATGGACCCGAACCGAATGGACCCGAACCGAATAGACCCGAACCGAATGCTGAACCGAATATCAACCCAATTTTAACCCGATTTTGACCCGATTTTAACCCGAATATCTATTTTTAACAATATAATAAATAATAAAATGAAGTATGTTTTATTATCTTTTTATACTATACCATGGAAGAGACCGTTCCTCTTATCAAAGTTGTGGTATAATAACATTTTATGTTATTTTACGTTTCAATATTAATTAAATAAACTAATTTTTAAATTTAGAGTTTCAATGTACTATTTTCTCTCCCAATATTTAATCTTACATTTACAAAGAAAAAAATGTCAAAAGATTGCATTAAAAGGAATGGATACATAATAGACCAATTCATAGGGGCAACCTTTAATTGCATCACTACTAGTGACTAAATTAAATTAAACTAAAGCTTAAAGTTGACTAAAATGTAACATTTTAAATGCAACATGACCTAAAAAGTAATTAATCTCTAGCTTAAAAAATTGGTGGCTTATTTCCTTCCAAAATTTTGTCTTTTCTCTCTCTATTTTTTCCAATTGTCTTTTTTTTTTCAATATAGCTTAAAAAATTGGTGGCTTATTTCCCTCCAAAATTTTGTCTTTTCCCTCTTAATTTTTACCAATTGTCTTTCTCTTTTTTCTTTTTTTAATTTAATTGAGTTTCAATTTAGATTAATTTAATTGAAATTTCACATTTAGTTTTAGAATTATATTAATTATGTCCGTGATTTATGCTTTTAGATTTTAGTTAGCTCAATTAGTTCCTAAGTTTAATAAATTAATTCATTTCAGACATTATTATTATTATTATTATTATTATTACATATAATAAACTTTGATTTAATATAATTATACAAAAAATTTAATAATAATAATATTATTATTATTATTACATATAATAAATTTTGATTTAATATAATTATACAAAAAAATTGATATGAATACATGAAGCTTTGATTTAAATATTTAATCAAATTCAAATGCATAGATTAACAAGTTGAATCAGAATTAATCTCATACACCAATAACTCTAAATTAAACCATAAATACTAAACCTCAAACCTTTGACCCAACTCAAATCGAATTGACCCGAAAATTTAAATGTTGACCCGACCCGAAATAGACCCGAAATAGACCCGATTTTGACCCGACCCGAAAGCGACCCGAACGACCCGATTTTGACCCAAACCGAAAGTGACTGATATGATATTAACCCGACCCGAAAACAACCGATCCGATTTTGACCCGATCCAATACCCGAACCGAATCCGACTCATCACAGACCCGAATTAGACCCGAATCCAAACTGAACCGACCCGAACCGAATCTAAATCGATTCTAGATAGACCCGAAATGACCCGAACCGAAACGACCCGAACCGAACCCGAACCGAATGACCCGATTGCCACCTCTAGGCGGAACAAGCTCTTTGTATAGTATCGTATAAGCAGTCCCGACAACCTCACCCACACTACAACGTGCGTTGGATGAGCTTTATCAGTAGAAAATCCCCTACTCCATGGTTGAACCGTAAGGTAGCTACCAAAAATAGTCCACGGGCAGTTGTTAGGATCCGGAGATAGTCTTCCTCTTGTTCCAACTTCACAAGGAAATAATCATTCTCAAGGTCCACAAGTTGGAAACGACCAACCAACTTCCATAACGACTGCAAGCGATTCCAAAGCACACTATAGCTTATAGTTCTTCCAAGGAGGCGGACAATCAACGCTCGCCCCATGCTACGGTCTATTAAATCATGTACACGCTCGGAAAAACGAATCACCGGATATGTGCCACCCTCCTTGATTGTTACGTCATCATCATGCACAACTACTTCGCTCTCCGTCAAACCAAGTATTGGAGACAACGCCCTCCCCCCGGCACCGGCCAGAATATTCGCATACGATCGTTTAGGTCCATTCGTCTCCGCCTCATTCACAACAGCCTCTGCACCCTCCATTGTACCAGCTTCACCCCCTAACTCTACTTCTTCAAAAGTTGGATTCTCCACCATCTTCATAATCCCCTGGTCACCACCAGCCGAAACCCCATCACCACAGCTATCCCCCTGACCTATTCCATCCGTCACACCCTCCTTAAACCTCTTGCCGTCACGCAGCGCTGACTGCGGCAAGGGTGAGCCCGACCTCTCAAGAGCCCAGTCGTAGCGATAACCGGAGCCTGTAGGCTATTGTCGACCATGGCGTCGGACCTAGTTTCTCCGGACAAACATGTCGTCCATCCCCTGGCGGCCAGCCGCCTGAGTCCACGAAAACAAACGGCCCGACGTAACCCTGCTGGTTACGTTAGGGTTTTGGTTCTCAATATTTTCCTGAAAACGCGGAGGAAAAGAGAAAGCCATACCTAGTGTTACAAAATTAATCCAAATATAAAATATTTAATTCATTGAATATTAACAATTCCAATGATTTGATATTTTAGTTGAATTGATAATTTAAAATGAAAACAATTTTTAGATTTTCTTCTACGAAAAAAATATTAAGTAGATAAGGACATATTTGTCATTTAATTGATAATATTTTCAACACTTTATAAATTATTTTTTTATTTCTTTTAACTATAGTATCCTTTAAAATTTATATTTATCAAATATTATAATTATATTTAGTATTTAATTGTAAACAAACTAGCAAACATGACATGAATAAGGCTTAAATGTGTAAAAAGTCCTTGAACTTTTGAAGAGAAAAAACAATTATTTAAGCCCTTTGACCAACATTGATTGTTGAATTTAACGAGTTTTTTTGGACCAATTAATGCAAAAAATTGTGTCACAATGTTGCCACTTGATATTTATATATTTTCTATATAAAATTTCTTTAAAGTCATAACAATTCTAAAACAAACTTATAAAAAATATATACAAATATTTAAAAAAATATGTAAATGTTACATGATAGAACTATAGTGTATCATGTGACAATAATATATAAAGAAAAACTATCAAGATTTAATGGTCAAAATTGGTCAAAGAACTTAATTGATTCAATTTATTAGTTATCTTTTTTCCTTCAAAAGTTCAAGTGCTTTTTACATCCTTAAGTCAATTAATAATAGTTCGTTGGGTAATTTACATTTTAGATCACTCTAACTAAACATCTATTTTCATTTACATCACAAACCTTTAATTTAATCAAATTACATCATTCAACTTTTATTGTTTATAAATTAAGTCACCTATAATAACATCATTAAATAATTTTAATAGAAAAATTGAAATTGTTACTTTTATTTAACATATTTTTCACATATAATCAATAAATAATGTTTAGTTTGGTATTTAAATGTTTTTCTTATGATTTATAGAAAGTTTAGTTAATTTTTCTTTGAATTTATTTAAATGAAAATTTTCAGAAAATTGATTTATAAAAGTTATTAAAATGATCAGTTGAACATTATTTGATGATGAGGCGTAAAGAATATGTTACAAAAAAGTTTTAATTATAGTTTTTTTTTTCATTTGAATTATTTAACAATGTTGGTATAACTGATTTAGTTTATTAATAATAAAAATTGAATGATGTAATTTAATTAAATTAAAAGTCTATGGTGTAAATGAAAGTAGATGTCAAGTTTAAATCTAAAATATAAATTATCCTAGTTCGTTAGGTACTAGAATTTATAACGATATGAATCTATTTTGATGTAATAAAATACAAATTTAATTTAGCCGAGCAAATAAATCCAAGAACCTTTTTTATTGTTGTTTTATCCTTTATAATTCAGTTTATACACTATTTTTAGGAGTCTAAAATGGGCAACACATTGCTACACACACCAACGTGACATACCGCTATACAACATTGTTATTTTTTATTTTGTATAATTATATAGTTTGTCTCCATTATTTATACAATTTATCAATTTAATCTTCATTATTTATACATTTTATCAATTTAGTCCTTATTATTTACACATTCAATCAATTCGGTTTTAATTCGAAATAATTCAACTAATTTAACCATCAATGTTAAAGAAATATATAATTTAATCATAATTTTAATAGAACTCTATACACACCAGTTCTTTTATATTTAAACATTACCTGCAAAATAGAAGTAATAAGAAGTAAACAAAACATTCACACCAGGATAAACGCAAACCTCTAAAAGTAATAATAAGAAGTAAACAAAACATTTGATTATTATTTGAGATCCACTATGGATGCAAATTGTGGGAAGTGAACAAAAAGTGATTAGGAAATTAACGGTGCTAGAAGCCAATTAAGGTATAAAAGTTTTCTTTTTGGAAGTTTTTGTGTGATGATAAGTATTGTAGTGAGTTTTTTATTTAATTACTGCGAGTAATAGGTGCAAACATATAGTTTTCTTTTAATCAGTTTCGTCGATATTTAAAGTTTGTTGAGAGTTATATTTGAGATGTTTGCTCATCGAAGTAGATTAGGCGGGGATGGTAGAGTGAGTTTTGTCCGGGGTTTTATTTTGTGTAGATTATAAATCTGTGCAGAGTGATGGTAGTTCTATTGTGCAAATTGTATTTGAATCTGCAGGCATTTAATTTTGTGTTGAAAGGCTAGCTTTGCTCTTGAAAAAGTGGATCAGTCCAAGCTTTAGTTTCTATTTTGAAAAGGAGATGTAGCCCCTTTACTGGATTTGAAGGAAAACAACATGCTTTGTGTGGATATCTTTACTTGTCAAATCAACTACATTTTCAATTTTGATGAAGTTGCTGTTAGAAGGTGTTGTCGATGAGGTTGTTGTTAACAGTTTGAGGCCTTGCGTATTCGGTGCAATCCTCAAAACTTTTAGAGAGGGGGCTGTTTTTGGTCATATTTACAGAATTGGAGCTGAATGATTTTAAAGTTTGTTAATCTGCAGGTAATCAAGTACTACTAGATGTTGAGCATGAAGAATTGGTGAAGCAAAGATTAAAGCGTTCTAGTGTTCTGTTGTAGTTTTTTGCTATTGTAGATTATGTTGGGATGGTATTAAGGGTTATTTACTTTCATACTCTATTAAGGGAGACGCTGGTTTGATAGTTTTTTTGTAGTCGTTATGTGCTTTTAAGAGTTGAGATGTGTGGTGGTATTCTCGGTGTTGATAAGATTTTTGGGATGTTGTTTGCAGTGTGGCATGGGTGATGAATCTTGAATTTTGGTGCGGTATATTTTCTATGTTAAGTGTACTCTTTTTTTTTAATTAGGTTTAGAGAGATTTTTAACAGGGCGCTCAACATGGGCGCAAGCTTTTAAGCTATTATAAATAAAACTCGTTTTGCCGAGCAAAAAAAAAATAATTGACTAAGTGGTCAAGAATGTTTATGTTATCTCATATTGTATGAGTTCGAATATCGACATTTACCTTAAGAATGTAATATATCTCTATTTAATAAATATAAATTATTATTCAAAATATTGTTAATGAGAAAATATCAAACGGTGTAGAGATCATATCAACTATCTCGTTTTCTTTTATTTTTATCTTTAAATATATTTAAAAATATTTGATATCATCTGAACATCGTTTGTGAAACTATTCTTTTCTATTAACAGTGTATCAAATGATAACTTTTTTAATACGATATAAATTGACGTACTAAAATATTTGAAAATCAACATTTATTATTATTTCTAAATCCATAGATTTGTTAAATATATTTTTAGTAGCAAATTTGAAAATCTTAATAATATTTTGGGTAATCTTCACTGATGGTCACTTTTGTTTTGGGTTTGTTTTATTATGGTCACCCGAATTTAAAAAAGATTATTCTGGCCACTTACGTTCGAAACCGTTTCTGTTTTGGTTACTGAACCGTTAACCTCCGTTAATTAAAAATAATAATTTCTAATTTGACCCCCAAACTTTCAAAACTTCATTTTTCACCATCTTCCCCAAAACTCAATGAACTTCCCACTGCAGGGGAGAACTGAAAAAATCATTGATTGATTCTCCTTCTAAAGCACGTACTATCTGCTTGGTTCCGAATTTAGGATCAGGATCAAATCACAAGTGGAACAAAGAAAGTAACTCATGAACCATCAGGTAAACCGGCTTAACAATTACCTGGCTCATTCGTGGTCGACGTCGTGCTGAATGTCGCACAGAAGCAGCAGCACAAGCAACCATGCGAGCCATCTCATTTTGGTTATATTCCTCTTGTAACTTCGGATCGACCAAACTGTCAAAGTTGCCATCCTCCAGTGCTCTTGAGAGCAGAGGCCTAGCCTACAATACCGAAACGGATTTACTTAAGAAAAAGATTCTAAGAAGCTTAAATAAATATAAACTTCTGGAGCCTGCAACAAGTCCCAGACCATTATAAACCAAAGTAATAACTAACCCATTCGACCAAACTGTCCTCCGCATAAGAAGAGCCAACCGGTTTGTGTCCACTAATCAACTCAAGAAGCATGACTCCAAAAGAGAAAACGTCTGATTTTTCTGTGAGTTTTCCACTCGAAGCATACTCGGGAGCCAAGTACCTTAGAGAACAAGATTCAAGTGAATAAAAGCAACTAACAAATACTTCTAACTACTTATCCTATGGAGTAGGGATCGAGCAACATGAATGCATAAAGTCTTCGTACCCAAAAGTACCCATCACTCGGGTGGAGACATGAGTGTTGGCATCAGAAAAGAATTTTGCTAGTCCAAAATCAGCAACCTGAAAACAGAATGTTGTGAAGATCTCAATGACAATGTAGCATGAGAAAAAATACATATATGTTCAGCAACCAAATGAAGCAAGCCAATAACATTGCATAGGTTCGATGTTTAGCAATGTCAATAAATCAAAATGGAACCAATACCTTTGTCTCGAACATGAAATCTAAAAGAATATTAGCCGCCTTAATATCACGATGGATGATCTTAGGATTGCCTGAAAACAACGATAATGGATTGAGACCCTACATCTAGACCAAGTATGCATGGGGAAGAGTTAGAGAGCATACAATCCTCATGAAGATAAGCTAGTCCTTTTGCGGATCCTAAAGCAATTCTCATCCTGGTTGGCCAGTCCAATGTAGGTTGCCCTTTTCCTGCAATTAGCATTCGATATTCAGATCAGTTTACCATAAGAATCAAACATCTATTAGCATTCAAGATACCCTGAAGGCAATCTTACCATGCAAATGAAACTCCAAAGTCTTGTTCGGAACAAACTCGTAAACAAGCATCCGTGTCGCCCCAGAGACACAATATCCAACCAATGAAACAAGATTTTTGCAGTTCTAACATGTAGACATTTCATTTTTGCAGTTCAATAGATCAAGAAATCAATCAATGATTTTTGCAGTTCTCCCCTGCAGTGGGAAGTTCATTGAGTTTTGGGGAAGATGGTGAAAAATGAAGTTTTGAAAGTTTGGGGGTCAAATTAGAAATTATTATTTTTAATTAACGGAGGTTAACGGTCCAGTGACCAAAACAGAAACGGTTTCGAACGTAAGTGGCCAGAATAATCTTTTTTGAATTCGGGTGACCATAATAAAACAAACCCAAAACAAAAGTGACCATCAGTGAAGATTACCCTAATATTTTTGGATTCTATAAAAGTTTAGATTCTAAAGTTTTTTAAGGCCACTTTGGTGCCTATCATTTTATTTTGTAACTCAAATTAGATTTTTCTGTGACAAATGTTAAAAATTTTCCGTTATCTAATAAAAACACAACACATAAAATATTTCTGGTATTTTCTTTAATTTATATTTTTAAAAATCAAAAGATCTTTAATTTTATAAAAAACCAAAATCATTAATTTCTTTAAAACCCCCAAAAACACAAACCCTAAATCGCTATATTCATCCCCTCTCACCACCGATTCAACCACTACCGGCCACATTTTCCTTCATCGCCCCCACGATTAAAACCCCCATCATTCTGTCGTCAAAAATCGGCGAATGAATCATCGACGAATATCTAACAATGAAGAAAAAATGACTGAATGGGCTTCTAACAGATGGCTAAAGGGGGATGTTGAACGGTGAGGTACGTGATGCTTGGGTGGTGAATGATGAACCACCGACGTGTGGGGGATGTCGGACGGTGAGGGTGATGTGATTCGAGGGCTTGATCGAAAGAAATTAAAATTTTGAGGTTATTTAAGAAGTTCATAGTTTTAAATAAATTCATAAATTAAATAAATAAATAAACCAGACCACGTGTCATGTTATAATTGGATGACATTATTTTTTAAACGACCATTGACGAAAAAACTTAATTTAAATTACGAAATAAAATGTTAGACACCAAACTGGAAAAAAAAAAATATAAATTGAACAACTTTTTAACTGTTAAGTTTAAATTATACAATAATCTTTTTTTTTTTGGGGGGGGGGGGGGGGGTTAAAAATTGACCCGCATCAAACCATTATAAGCATATGACAAGATTTGAAAAGTCTGGAGTTAGAAATATGTAATTGATTATAGGGAAAACTACACCACTGAACACCAAATAAATTGGGGATATTTATTTTGATCACCGAATTATAGAAATTGTCAATCAGACCACCGAACTTATAAAATCAACCTATTTTGACCACTGCCGTTAAAAACCTAACGGCGAAGTGACGGAACTGTCACATGGTAATTGATAGAAAATTTTAAAAATTACATATTTGGTCCTTGTTATTTACACATTCTTTCAATTTAGCCCTAATTTTAAACTAATAAAGTAATAAAATATTTAGTTAAGTGGTGACACATGTCAACACCTTATTGGAGGATTTTAATTATTTATATTTAAATTTATTAATTTATTTCCCCCTCCAATCAGGTGGTGACACGTGTCACCACCAATTTAGAGGAGAAAAATAAACTTTTCTCCAAACGCTTATTTCCCCCTCCAATCAGGCGGTGACACGTGTCACCACCAATTTAGAGGAGAAAAATAAACTTTTCTCCAAACGCACCACCAGGATTTGAACCTGGGTCCTTAACAGTAAAACCAAAAGCTTTACCACTAGACCAAGCACATTTTTGTGCTATAATTCTCCAGATATAATATATATCTCTTATTAGTTTCTACATTTATAAGCCAAAAGCTCAAACCTTAAACAATAATTTCACACATATAAATCCTAAACCCTAAACTCTAACCCTAAATATTTCAAATTAATTTCACGCTAAAATTTCAAATTAAACCCCAAACCCTAAAATTTTCAAATTAATTCAATGCTAAATATTTTAAAATAAACCATAAACCACAAACCCTAAAGATTTCAAATTAATTCGAGCTAAATATTTCAAATTAAGCCTTAAACCCTAAACCCTAAATATTTCAAATTAATTCAACGCTAAATATTTTAAATTAAACCCTAAACCCCAAACCTTAAAAATTTCAAATTAATTCGACGCTAAATATTTCAAATTAAGCCTTAAACCTTAAACCCTAAATATTTCAAATTAATTTCACGCTAAATATTTTAAATTAAATCCCAAATCCCAAACCCTAACCTTAAACCCTAAAAATTTCAAATTAATTACACGCTAAATATTTCAAATTAAACCCTAAATATTTAGCATGTAATTAATTTAAAATTTTTAGGGTTTAAGGTTAGGGTTTGGGGTTTAATTTGAAATATTTAGGGTTTAGGGTTTAAGGCTTAATTTGAAATATTTAGCGTGAAATTAATTTAAAATTTTAGGGTTTGAGGTTTAGGGTTTAATTGAAAATATTTAGCGTCGATTTAATTTGAAAATTTTAGGGTTTGGGGTTTAATTTGAAATATTTAGCGTGAAATTAATTTGAAATATTTAGGGTTAGAGTTTAGGGTTTAGGATTTATATATGTGAAATTAGTGTTTAAGGTTTGAGCTTTTGGCTTATAAATGTAGAAACTAATAAGAGATATATATCATATTTAGAGAATTACAACACAAAGTTGTGCTTGGTTTAGTGGCAAAGCCATTGGGTTTACCCTTAAGGACCCAGGTTCAAATCTTGGTGAGTGCATTTGGAGAAAAGTTTATTTTTCTCTTTTAAATTGGTGGGGACACATGTCACCACCTGATTAGAGGGAGAAATAAATTAATAAATTTAAATATAAATAATTAAAATCCTCCAATAAGGTGTTGACACGTGTCACCACTTAATTAAATAATTTATTATTTTATTAATTTAAAATTAGGACTAAATTGAAAGAATGTGTAAATAACAGGGATCAAATGTGTAATTTTTAAAATTTTCCATCAATTGCCACGTGGCAGTTCCGTCACTCCACCGTTAGATTTTTAACGGCGGTGGTCAAAATAGGTTGATTTTATAAGTTTGGTGGTCTGATTGACGATTTTTATAGTCCGGTGATCCAAATAAGTATCTCTAATTTATTTGGTGGCCTGATGTAGTTTTCCCTTGATTATAATTGATGAAACGTGAATAGTTGATGGTGAGCAATGGATCGTGTGAACTTCTAATAATTGAAGCTTCAAATCCATTCATTTAATTCTCTTTCCAAATTGGCAACCTTAGGTAGCGTATAGATGCAGTTCATTCCCCATTTAAAATTGTTTACCAAAATATTTATCAAATACTCATATTTTTAATATTTTATTAAAATATTTAATCATTTGTAAAATGAAAGGACCAAACTTTCTAACTCTACACCAAAATTTCGCCTATAGACATTTTGATACATAGGCAGGAAAAACACAGACTCAAATATCTAATATTTATGTATAAAAATGATGATATTTTTTTATAATGGTCGCGGATAGTGAATACCTAATAGTATTAGCTGATTTGATTAGCATATTGCATTAGTTGATTGTATAAAAATGTTTGGTAAAATTAACTGGTAGCTGATAGCTATTTGATTATTTGAACAAGCCAAACAACATATAAGGACATGCTTATATTATATACTTGTTTGAATAATTTATTAGTTATTAACATTTTGTATTTATTAATATTAATTAGATTATAAAAATTAATTTTTTAATATTATTAATGAAAATATATGAAAGGATGTACATATTAATTTTTTATTTGTGAAAAATATAATTTTAATACTTATTAAATTTAAATGTATATATTAATTTATTATTTATGAAATTATATTTTAAATATTATTTTATTAATTATTAAAGATATATATATATATATATATATTAAGTTCTTATTTATGAAATTATTTTTTAATTTTATTAGTTATTCAATAAAATTTTGTTTAGAGAATTTTTTTTATAATTATCAAGGATAAAATAGTATTTACAAGTCTTTTATCTAAATCTCTAACTCAAAAAGGAGTTTTTTAAAATGAGAGGTTTCATCTCAATCCGCTATTATAATATTCTATTTACCAAACATCCTAATTAGCGGATATGGCTGGTCAAACCTCTAATTTTAGCTTAAAAATTATTTACTAAGCAAGGTCAATATTTTTGGTTTAACCACTGATATCCAATCTATTGGCTGAATAATTCAAATCAGGTTTTATATAGGTCTATTATGAGGGCGACCCTCTCAATTCAGTTTTTTTTTATTTACAATGTCAAGAATCGAACATCTAATATTACTTGAGGGACTTAGTGCCTCATCTCGCTGTACTAATTAATTGTTGATTATGTTTTTATAATTTTGACTATCGAGTTACAATTAATTAAACAAACAAACGCTCCTTTGGAAACGCACAGAAGCTACCGAATTCAAAAATTTGAGATGGATTAGAATCTGCTTTCAACCTCCACTAACACCCTGGTTCCATTCTTCCAAAGAAAAACAAACAACTTTCTCTTACATGTTGTGGCCTTTATTTAGGACCGTACTTGAAAACGAATACAGATAAACATACTTTCCAGCAGCCTAAAAAGTGACTAGATTCGCGTGAACCTGTGTAGTGTATATCAACATCTAGAAATAAGTTAGCAGCCTAAAAAGTGACTAGATCTAGACGGATGATTTTATGGTACATGTTACACATCGATATACACTATTAATATGAATTAAGTTGGATTAAAGCCAATACTGATGGTGCGTGTTCTATTGCTAAAAAAGAAGCTGCAGTAGGTGGTGTTGTTAGAATCAAACCATAACTAAATATGAAATCTAAATTTAAGAACTATCATGTCAAATCATCAAAAACAATAAACTGAAAGCGAAAGCGTGACTGAATTTATCGATAGATGAAAATCTTGAATCTTTTGATGAAGATCGCCTAAAAGGTGGTTATGATCTTCCAAGAAGATAGATTAGCCCTTGCCGTAAAAACTCTCTGATGGGACAAAAGTAATGCCAGCTAACCTATTTCTTTGGGACCATTACCTCTTTATATAGTTGATTATTAAATCCAACTATTAAATATTTATAATTCTGCCCCTCATTGAATTATAAATATATCTTACGGTATCTTACATTTTACATATGTTCCCATGACACGCCTAACATAATTGATCACTTGATTTTGTGTCATACTTTATAATAGCATCATACATTTTACATATGTTCCCACAATTGCGGATTTTAATCCAACAATCTCCCATTTAGGCAACATATGTTTCCTGATAAATGTACAACCTTATGAGCTCACAATTTTATTGTTGTATAATAGGTATTCTATAACAATTTCGTCCATCAACTATATCCATATAGGATCAAAGCGGTCTTCGGCGTATCAATCATGACTGGACCCATCAATGGTCACGTATAAAAACATAATCAAATGACACAAATCAATCATGGATGCGTAGCATGAAAATTATATTTAAATGTGAATCGAACATTTCTATTTTCAACTGGTCATCCGAAACATTAATGAGATCAAACTTTACTGAATTCAGAGTGTGCATAAACAAAAAGAACTTTATTTCTGCAGAAGATAATCTTAAAATACCCTTAAACTAAAGTAATCGAAATTGTGTCTAAATCGAATCAACATTTTTCAAAATTATAAACTCCCACTAAAATTGAATATCTTTAAATAACATTACACCCACATGAGTAGTGTGCTCATGAAAGACCTATGGTGATAATTTCTTAATAAGCGCGTAATTATGGAGTTTGTACCAAAATGCTCTAAGACACACAACCACTCTGAATTTTCTTTAACAACTAGGAACTTAATATTTGTAAGCTTCAAATTTGAAGTGTTTCTATTGTTTATAGAATAAATGAATGCATATTTATTCTCACAAAATAACTTAAGTGGTATTTATATTCAATCTATAAGTAGTAGCTCATGTGACAGAATTCTTTTGCATCAATATTATAATAGAATCGAAATCTGTAAACTTGATGATCTCTAACTTACAAGAACTTCGATATGTGAGTATGTAATTTTTATTCTCTGAAAATATCTCATAACCTATTGGCTGCTATCCAATGGTTCATACTAGAATTGCTTAAATATCTGTCTAACATTCCAACAATATACACAATATTCGAACGCATAAATACTTGAGCATAAATTAGATTCTCAAAAGCTTATGCATATGAAATCTTTTGTATTTTTCTAAATTTTAAGATCACTTTTAGGGCATTGAGTAATAAAAAATTTGTCTTCTTTAGTAATATGAGTATCACTTAATTTACTCATACTGAACTTGTAGTATATACAATTGTCAACCAAATTTATCTCAAAACCGAATGAGATAATAAATATAAAATTTATATTTTCATTAATGAAAGTCTTACTTAAGCTCATAGATAGATTTCTTTAATTTACATCTAATTGATTTTGTATCATAAGATACAACTCTATGATAGTACCATATAATTTTTTCAATGTCGCTCAAGATTAAAATAAGCAACAAGCCTCATGATTATCTTGAAAGAGTGTTTTAATGAAACTGAAGAGAAAGTCTCTTCAAAATTAATGTCTTATTTTAGAGTGTATCCTTTAAATACAAGACATGCCTTCCAAGAAATTAAAGTATCTCCTAAAACCACACAAAATCCAGTAATAGATCTCCTGGAATCTAGACAAGAAGCCCAATCAGAATCCGAGAAGACACTAAGTTGAAGGGTATTAGATACCTAAGGACACGATGAGCAGCTGTAAGATGAACAGTAGTGGGAGAAGCAAGAAACTGGAACAATTGTTGGCAGCATATGTAATGTCCGATCTAGTGTTAGTTAGATAAACTAACTTTCCAATTAATCTCCTATATCCAGTGATGTCTGTTAAAGGAATACCTTCTGCTTTAGTCAACTTAGTAGTCTTGACAATAGGAGTAGCAGGAGGCTTGGAACCCAAGAAACTAGTCTCAGTTACAAGATCTAGAGTATACTTACGTTGACACAAATTTTTTCTTGTAGAGGATCTAGCAACTTCTAATTCAAGAAAAAATTTAAATTTCCCAGATCCTTTATCTTAAAAGTGTCATGCAAAACAGTTTTAATGGCAGAAATCTCAGTCATGTTAAGACTTGCAAGAATACTATCATCTACATACACATCAAGTGCAATAAATGAACAACCAATGCCTTTAATAAACATAGAAGTATCAGAAGTAGCTTGTTTAAACCCAAGAGATAATAAGGTAGATGTCAGTCTCTCACTCCACTTCCTACTTGCCTATTTCAAACCATATAAACTTTTTTTAATTTGCAGACTAAATCAGGGTGTGGAGAAGAAAACTCTGGAGGTAAATCCATGTAAACCTTTTTTTGTAAAAATCCATGCAAAAATGCATTATTTATGTCAAGTTGTTGTAAGTTCCAATTCTTAGCAACTGAGATAGCCATAAGGGTCCTAATAGTGTTGATTTTTGCAACATGGCTAAAAGTGTCCAAAAAATCAATCCCAGAAGTGTTGATTTTTGCAACAGGACTAAAAGTGTCCAAAAAATCAATCTCAGACAGATGAGTGTATCCTTTTGCTACAAGCCTTGCTTTGTATCGTTCTGATGTTCTATCAGTTTTTAATTTTGTTTTAAACACTCATTTATAACCTATAGTTTTCTTTCCAGAGGGAAGAGGGACTAATTCCCAAGTATCATTCTGTTCTAAGGCTTTAATTTCTTCTTCCATGGCTTTAGTCCAACACTCATATTTAACATCCTGATTATAAGTTTTAGGTTCAGAGAGTACAACAATATTATTAATATAAGAGTTGTAGGCAGGAGAAAATTTGTGATAAGAAAGAACTTGTGCAACAGAGTGAGGGGTAGATCTTATTTTAGGAAGATCCACACTGAAATCTTTATACTTTTGTGGTAGCTGCCTGGTTCTAGATGGTCTTGAAGAAACAGGAAATTGAGATGCAGCTGAATCTTTACTTTGAATATGTACATGGGCAAAATGATGAGATTCATGTTTTGGAGCTTTGGTTGAGGATGATGATGCAGCATGTAAGGCTATCTCAGGTGTTGAATTTCCTGGGGCTTTGCATGTGCAGCACTCTGAACTGGAGAATCATGAATATCTTCAAGGAAAATGTCATTACCATAAATAGGAAATATGACATCATTACTAATAGTCTTAGGATCAGCAAAAGGAAATGTTAGTTCAGAAAAAACAACATCCCTTGATATGAAAACATATTTAGTTTCCAAGTCATACATCCTAAAACCTTTAATATTCCTTGGATATCCAAGAAAAATACATTTAATAGATCGAGGGTGCATATTTGTTTTAGGCTTGGGCAGGACAGAAGCGTAAGCTAAACATCCAAAGACCTTTAAATGTGTAAGGTCTGGTTTTGAATTAAACAAAAGTTCAAAAGGGGTTTTATTTTCTAAGACAAGAGTAGGTGTAAGATTAATTAAAAAAAACAGAATGAATTATGCAATCAATCCAGAAGATTAATGGTAAACCAGCCTGAAATCTTAATGCTCTTGCAACAGTCAAAATATGTTGATGTTTCCTCTCTACAGTACTATTTTGCTGAGGAGTATAAGTACATGAGGTCTGGTGTAAAATACCCTTTTCTTTAAAAAATTCAACCATCTCAAACTCCTTACCATTATCAGATCTTAAACATTTGATTTTTTTTAGAAAAATGAACTTCAACAAAGGTATAAAATTGAACTATAAGATTTCTAACTTCACTCTTTTCTTTCATAGGAAAAATCCAAAGATACATACTTTTGTCATCTATCACAGTTAAGAAATAGGAGTAATCATACAAAATTTTTATTGGAAAAGAACCCCAAATATCCATGTGAATCAAATCAAAGACAGAATCAACACTTGTATTACTAATTGGAAAAAGAAGCCTTTTTTGTTTGGCTAAATGACAAACCTCACAATTATACATCATACCAGATGGTATAGTATTGTTCAAAGCAGAAAAAAATTTCATTCATTGAGAAGAGAGGTGTCCTAGTCTAGCATACCAGAGGTCTAAAGAAGCAGTATTACAAACAACAGAATTAAAATGTGAAGGACAAACTGACATATCAAGCTGATATAGCCCTTGACATTGTTCAGCTATACCAATCGTCTTCTAATGAATGACATCCTGTATAAAACAAGCATCAAATGAGAAAATTAAAGAATATAAATTTTCCTTAACTAATTGAGAAACATAGATAAAATTGAATCCAAAGTTGGGAATATAAAAAACATTATATAAAATTAAAGAAGAATTAAGCTGCAATGTTCCAACATGATAGACCTGAACTAAATCATTACTAGGAAGCCTAATATATTTATTATGAACCACATGGTAATCTTTGAAAAAAGAAACACAATTAAGAATGTGATCAATGGCTCCAGAATCAATTATCCAAGAAACAAAGGATGTATGAGTATTAGGGCAAGAAACAGAAAAAAGGGTAATACATGTTTCTAAAACAGGGACAATATCAGTATTGAAGTTGGAAGAAAGAACATTCACTTGTGACTGATGAACATGCTGAGAATTTGAATTTAAACAAGCCCTTTCTTGAAGCAAAGAAACTAAGACCTCATATTGTTCTTTTGTAAAAGTCAAAGATTGAGTATCAAGATTGACTAAAGACTCAGATTGACCAGACTGACCAACTTGATTGATAGGATTGTAAGAAGCAACTTGATTGGCTTTACTGGTTTGATTCGTAGTCTTACAACCATGGGGAAAACTATGCTTGCGATAACATTTGTCAACAGAATGACCAACCAAACCACAGTATGTACAAGTAGGTTTTTTATTTCCAAAACTAGGATATGGTCTTTTACCACTGTTATCAGGCCTATATGTAACAGATTTTCCACCAGTCTGAGCATTAAATCTACCAGTCATCAATATATTCGAGTCATAAGCAGGAACAACAGATCCTATAGTTCTTTCATGTTGAATAACAAAGGCAAAAATCTCCTTTATGGAGGGCATAGGTTTCATCATAAGTGTCTGAGATTTTTGAACAGAATAATTTTCATTCAATCCACGCAAAAATCTAAGTATAAAATCCTACTTTCTATATTTAATCGCATCACAGTCACAAGAAATTAAGGGACGCAAATTAGAGATTTCATCCCACAGAACCTTTAACTGCGTATGATAGGTAGTAACAGACATTGTACCTTGCTGGAGAGAATAAAACTCTTGCAGTAAATCAGAGATTCGAATAATATCACCTTGATTAAATCTGTCAAACATATCGGCCCGGAGTTCAGAAACATTGTCAATCCGTATAACGCTCTGGGCAATATCGAGGCTGAGAGCGTGTTGAAGCCAAGAAAGGACAAGATTGTTACACTTGACCCATGCGCGATATGTGGATTCATCTTTCTGTGGTTCTTTGATTGTGCCATCGACAAACGAGAGCTTGTTCTTCGATATGAGGGACATCCTCATAGACCTAGCCCATCCATGATAGTTGCTTCCGTTGAGCAGCGAAGACGTCAACACGAGCGCAAAATTTTCGTTGAAGTGGATGTAATATTCACTGGACGGATCGTTGGCGCTAACGGATTGACTTTCCGATGAGGGAGAAGACGAAGAGAGATCAACTGATATCATATTAATGTTCGGAGAAACATAAAATCGGAGAAGAGAATTTGGGGATTTTGCTATTAGGGTTACGAGAGAGATGAAAGGTTTACAGGAGAAAACAAAATAGAACGGTAAAACTCAATTAATTACTTTTAGTTTACTGTTTACACTTATATAATACAATATTAAATCTAACTCCTAAAACTAACTCCTGATCTTGAAAACTAACTTCTAATTAATGCAACTGTCATCTCTAATAGAATTCAATTGTGGATTCGATTTGGAGCTATTGGTTCGTGATTGGGTTACGAAGGGGAGGCATATCTGGGAGAAATGAATTTAGTGGCAGATAAGTTGGGTTCTCTATAACGTGGTTTACCGATTGGAGATAGTCTTACCTACGTCACCGACTGAGTTGATCCAGATAATTCTTTGTGAAAATGAGACTAGTCGTTATCAGCTATGCTTATGTTTTCATCTAAAAAAATATGGAATATAGATTATTGAATGAAATACAAAATACTCCTTTGATTTTTTTGTTCAAAATGATAACTTTCATTAAAAAATAAAACAAAGTATACACTCGATAATAACCGATCGGGAAACACCATAATCCAACATCCCTTCCCAAGAGACGGGAAACCAACAACAGAACAAACCGAAAGAAAGCAACAAGAAACAACCACAAAAACACATGAACTAACATCAGATAACCATCCAAGACGATGGACCAAACAGCCGCATCCTCCAACAGCAGTGAGGAAATTTGGCAACACAAAACAAGCTTGAGAGACTTAAGCTGGTGACAAAAAGGATCAACCACATCGCCTAATAGAACAACACCATCATGCCTTCGCCTGAGAGCTCTATCCAGAGGCAGGCTTCCGTTACATCGATAACGGTCCTTATCAAGGCAAGCGACATAAAGATTATCTACCAAGCACCGATCAGAAGACCAGGACCCCAGCTGCTCCCAAGTAGCAACCTCCGCGACAACATCCGAAACAAAACCAAAACGAAACAAGGGCTGAGCTAAGCGACAACTAAAACTGCTAACGAACAAAGAGTACGAAAAAACGCCGGAAGAAGGATTTAAAAGAGCCACCGAATATCAACCCTCCCCATCGAACACGGTGGAAATACACTGAATCATTTCTGAAGCGGATAACCCTCGAAGGAGCTATCCGCAAACCTTGTACAGTTGAAACTCTCGAGCAGACTCCAAATCCTTCCTAGATTGCCTTTGGTTTGGCATACAGTCCTCAAAAAAGGCAAAGATTTTGATGGACAATTCCTACACAAATTGAAATCTCCAAAATTAACACAGTAACGTGCTAACATTGGAAACCCAATCCCACAAAATCCGGCTGAGACACACTGCAAGCCTGAATCACCTCTGTACCAAAAGTCAAATTTCCTTAAAAGGAAAGACATTGTCTCCACGTGAAAGTACCAGAATGCCCTTGAAGGGAAAACTATCCCCACCAGCGAACCGAGAGTCCTCGCCGGCGGCAAAAAAGAACCAGAACTGCCCGACCAAGGAACGTCGAGACACAACTTTTCCACTGTGTTTTCTGATGCGAGTTCAAAGTTGCTCGGGGATTTACCTTTCCATCCAATTTTCCATGTACGTCCGCCGCCCCAGAGCCTTCCAACAGAGAAAACTTTGGTGCTTAAGGGCCATCCACCGGTTTGTCCCGCACCGGGCCGTCGGGCAGGTCGAAACTGCAAACCTTTTCCTACCCTCGTCGAGCCGGCCCCCAAACCTTCAACAGCAACCAGCCGAGCACAGCAAGGTAGAAGAGCTGAAGGGGCGCTAAGACTGTGCCGGCGAGTCTCGCTGCTACCGTCGGACTGCTCGAAAAAACTGAAGCTTATGGACTCCAGTGAAAGCACGGGAGTTGAGAACGAGACACCGTCCCAAAGAGACATAAAAACCGCCACAGCTTGTCGGACTCCTTGAAGCAAACCACTTCCGGCGTCGTTCTCATTAATCACCGGCAACGGCAAGTCGTAGGATGGGGCAAACCAACCCGCATCACAAGAGCCAACACTCAATTGCAGGGTTATGGAATCAAAAGCACCGGCAAGAGGCTTCTCGGAAACTAGGACGGAGGAAGAAATCTTTGGGGGCGCGTGAGGCGCGTACATTTCTAAATAAACTCTGTTGATGTCATAAAATACTCCTTTGATTATAAAGACATTTTTTTGAATTTTCATATTATGAAAAGTTATAAAATAATCATCCTATTTTTATTTTTTACTGATTGATGACGTGACCGTTCATAAAATTGGTGAAAATGGTAGGACAAGAACACTCTACCTTTAAATTCTCAAGATTTAAGCTTCAAGAATAGACGACTTGTTATTTTCGTCAAACAGAAAATTCTCATGATTAATGGAATGCTCTCGCATCAATTAAATTCTCCTAAAGATGTTGGATGAATAGATAAGTTTTTAGTGGAATGCTCTGCCCAGCTTAAATTAGTGAGAATTTTGAATTTATTCCAACATTGTTGATTTTCATAAAAATATAGACAATGTTTACGTGATCTTAATGTGACTTGAACTTGGGACCTCACTGTTAATCGTTTACCACTGTACCAACGTGATCTAACTAATATAAAATGCACCCTTTCTATTATTTATCCAGTTAACGTGATTTTAATAACAATGTTTTTTTTAGTATGTGGACTAACTAAAAACTAAAAACTACGATAATCCGTAAGGAATATGTATGAGTAGGGGTGTAAACGAGCCGAGTCGAGCTCGAGTAGTGCTAAGCTCGGTTCAGCTCGTTAAGATTTCGAGTCGAGTTTGAGCTTGAGTAATTTCTAACGAGCTTGAGAAATCTGAGCTCGACTCGGCTCGTTAAGAACTCGAGTCGAGTTCGAGCTTGATTCGAGCCCAATCGAGTCAAGTATTGACCGATCTTTGACTGCATTGGACTCGAGAAACTCTTCGTCTGTCACGTCTCATTTAAAGTCCTATGAAGAAAAAACTTTGATACACAAGTTGTGTAAACTCAAGCTTGTTAATTTTAGGGTTTAGGGTGTTAGTTTAGGGTTTAGAGGTTTAGGTTGTTGGGTTTAGAATTTAGGATTTAAATTTTATGGTTTGATACTTATGTTTAGAGTTTATATTTAGGGTATTAAGTTTTAAGAATTTATATTTTAAATTATAAAAAAAAATTAGTATTATATTTTCGAGTAGCTCGTGAGCATTTCGAGTCAGGTATCAAGTAGCTCGGCTCGGCTCGTCAAGAACTCGAGCCGAGTTCGAGCTCGAGTCGAGTCCAATCGGGTCGAGCTTTGACCGAGCTTTAACCGAGTCGAGCTCGAGTAGCTCGCGATCTGTCTCGTCTCATTTACAGCCCTATGTATGAGGATCAGAAAATCTCTAAAACGTTTAATTTAAATTCTCTAAAATCGTACCCGCAAATGTTACGGACGAAATAGAGAATGCAAAACCGTCACATACCCCTCATTGCACCCCTGGTTTCATCCGTTTTAAATGGCATAGAAAAAAAAGAGGTATAAATATTATTTTTAGAGGTTTGGAATTGTAATAGAATCTAGGGTAAACTATATAAATGACCACCATACTATTAATAAAGTCGCGATTTGACCACCTTACTTTTTTTCTAAGCAATTAAACCACTAAATTATTTAATTGGTTGCAGTGTGACCACCATCCGTTAAAAACTAACGGAAGTAGTGACGTGGTAGTTAATAAAATTGGTATAATTACACATTTGGTCTCCGCTATTTGTACATTTTATCAATTTGGTCATAATTTTATTATTTAATTAGGTTACGACACGTGTCACCGTATTATTGGAGGACTTTATTTATATAGAGCAAAATTAAAAAAAGAGGCACCTACCCCCAGTGAGATTTAAACCCGGGTTCACTGGGTTGATAGTGAGCACGCATACCACTAGACTAAAGCTATCCCTATGATGAATTGTACAAAATCTAATATATATCTTATTTTGTTACTCATGCCAGAAAAAAAACAAGAAATATATTACCTCTAGTAGGATTCGAACCCAGGTTTCTTGGGTTAAAAAAGAGCATGCATACCACTAAACCAATGTTATTCTTATGATATAATATACAAAATTTATTATATAACTTAATTTGTTTCTCATGCCAGGAAAAAGGAAATAAATATAGATTAAAAAACTCGAATATGACATGCTATCCAAAATTTATCAAATATGATGCAATATACAAAATTTATCAAATCCAACTCTGTGATTTGTGTTGCACAATCCATTGAAAACAAAAAATAACCCAACATTTCGATCAACTTGGAATGCATCAAAGGACTATAGAAATCATACCAAAAAGGGGGGGAAACTCACAATGCGCTCATTAAGCTTCAACAAGAACTTTTCTTAATTTTCTGTAATTTTTACTAGCCTTTCGAGCAGATTTTCTCTCTCGATTAAATCCATTTATTTTATATCGAGTTCCCTTTATTGACTTTCTTCTTCAGTGAGAATGCATCACCATTTTCCATTTTTTTTGTCTTTTGGAAAATGCCACCCAATGCAATAGTAGATTTTCAATATATAATCAGGAACTAAGCCTCTTCCCAAAGAAGGAGCCTCCCATTCCAGAACCCCAACGGTTTCAAGTGCATACCTTTTGCAAGACCTTGACTGCTTTATATACGAGCATCTATGGTGGGTTTTCAGAGCTGAGGCGGCATAGTGAACAGAGTAGAAAAGAAAAAAACATAGGAGATGAAGAAAGAAAGCTAACCTGCCACGTTTTTTAATAGCAATTAACGAGAGTGAAATGAAAATGGATTAAAAGTTCAATGAGCATCGCAAGTTTTACAAATTACGTTATATAATAAAAGTTGTATGTTCATCATAAGAATAACGTTGGTTTAGTGGTAGGCATGCTCATTTTTAACCCAAAAAATCTGGGTTCAAATCTTTCTAGAGGTAATATATTTCTTGTTTTTTTCCTGGCATGAGTAACAAACTAAGATATATATTAGATTTTTTACAATTCATCACAGGGATAGCTTTAGCCCAGTGGTACGCGTGCTCACTATAATACGGTGACACGTGTCGTAACTTAATTAAATAATAAAATTATTTTATTTATTAAAATTAGGACCAAATTGATAAAATGTACAAATAGCGGGGACCAAATGTATAATTATACCAATTTTATTAACTGCCACGTCACTCCTTCCGTTAATCTTTAAAGGATGGTGGTCACATTGCAACCAATTAAATAATTTGGTGGTTTAGGTGATCAAATCGTGACTTTACCAATAGTATGGTGGTCATTTATGTAGTTTATCCTAGAATCTATTGCCATTTGGCAATCTCATGGTTCTTGGGCTTTAAAGTTGGCGAGTGATCTTAAGCTCGGTTTGTAATTTATCTTTTATTAAGACAAAAAGTTGCCAACAAAGGATTAATATCTTATACACTGGCGGTGAAAACTTAAAGTTTCCACAAGCGCCTTAGTTTTAGGGTTTAGGGAGTTAGTTTATGGTATAGGGTTTAGGGGTTTAGGTGTAGGGGTTTAGAATTTATGGATAGTTGTTTCAATTTAAGGTTTAGGGTTATAATTTAGGGTTTATAGGTTAGGGTTTAGTTTTTAGGGTAATATGGTGAGGATTTAGGTTTTAACCTATAAACCCTAAATTATAACCCTAAACCTTAAATTGAAACAAATATCTCTAAATTCTAACCCTATACCCTAAGCCCCTAAACCCTATACCCTAAACTAACTCACTATACCTTAAAATTAAGGCGCTTGTGGAAACTTTCAGTTTCCACCGCCTGTGTATAGAAAATTCATCCGCCAACAAAATGTATAAATTATAAACTTATTATATTTTATCGGAAAATGTTTTATGTAAAGTTGTATATGCTTGAAAATTTTTCAATAAATAATTATAGATGAAATAGTAAAAAGATTTATATATTTTCATTAATTACATGTTTTAGTTTTAAAATTTTATAATATTTATAATTTTACTAGTTGTTGAAATAACATTTTTCTAGTATGTTATATGTCATCATTTTATTGTTTTATATGTTATAAATAATTAAAGTTGAATCTATTGATTGACCTCAATGATAAAGAATGACGTTGTTTTTTTAAGTGACTTGAAGCGTATTCTGTAAACGTGCGTGAGTTTATTCAAATTTGAAACTGAACTAAGATTTTAAAAACAAACTATCTTTTCATTGGGTAATGAATTTATAGTAAGTTATACTAGTAATCATCTAACTACTAGCACCAAACTATTTTTTTGGCAAGTCACCACTAACATTACTTTTATTTTCTATTTTGGCCACTGAATATTGAGTTTCTGTTAAATTTTAACAAAAATGATAATGTGTCATGTGATAATAACAATTTCAGTCCCTAAAAGTATCATTCTATCAATTAAATTTTAATTCGAAATAACTCAACAAATTTTCAAACCCTAATTTTTCATTCTTTTTCTTCTTCGTCTACAACAATCAATACTTTATGAGAAAAGGAAGAAAATCACCAAAGGCCAAAACTTTATTATCCATGAATATCTTATATCTCCACATATCGTCACCAGACACTTCATCGACTGCACGTTCCATTCCTTTAATAATTGTTAGTCTTGATATTTTGTTCTTTATCAGTTCTGAATATAACGGATTTTAATGTTTTGATTTACTATTTTGTTGAAATTTCGCAGGCCGCTTGCAGAAAGCTACGAAACAACAAAATGTTTCTGAAGCTTTTAGAGGCTGTACTCAAAATCGAGAACACACAACAGTCTGTTTTCATGATGATGTCGAGTTTAGAAAGCTCGGTCTACAAAGTCGTTTCGAGGAGATAACCAATGTGAAGAAGGCTATGGACATGTATTATTTAACGCGCATATACTACGGAAAGTACAAATAATTATATTTTTGGTAGATATGATATTTAATATATTGTATTATTTTTAAATGATAATATATCGTATTATTTAATAAACAAATTGGGTGATATTTATCATTGACCCACAGGTGGTATTTGTTCAACAAGTTAGTTTTATACTAATTTTGTCAATTATATCTTTATACTATTTTTCACGTGTTTACATCAATATAAATATACTAATGCTAAACCATGAATCTTAAACCATAAACACCTAATCCTAAACACATGAACCATAAACCATAAACACTAAACACTAAACCATATAACATAAACCCTAACCATGAACACTAAACCATGGACTATAAACCTAAATACAATAACCACAAACCCTAAACCATGGATCCTAAAATATAAACACTAAACCTTAAACCACAAACCCTAAACCCTAAACCCAAACTCAAAAAACTATAAATCATACACCATAAATCCTAAACATTAAAACCTCGCACCTTAAACTATAAAACATAAACAATAAATCATAAACCAAAAAATAATATAATAATTAATGTCAAAATAAGAGGAAAATATGAATCTAGAATTTTAAGGGTAAAAGAGTACATTCATACATAACACTTATCTTTTAACTTAATCTCAAATTTCATCAACCACACACCTTAATGTAGTAACAATTATCTTCTATTAATCTTTCTAATACACACATGTTATTTAATATAACACACTTGTGTTACATCTGTTGTACCAAACGAGGCCAAATATAATTTTGTTGTTTTATAATACATATAAAATTATGTCATTTCAACTAAGAATTGACTTTGGCCATATTTGGGTCAAAAACCCCTTAAAAATAATTATATATAAAAATGGCTCCCTCTAATGATTATTTGGAAAAATGACCCCCAAACATGCCACCTGATGGAACCTCACGTTCTGTGGGAAGCGAGACGCGAACCCGCGTTCTGTAGAGCGCGAGGTCCAACTACTTGCCATCATTGTTTGAAATAACGATTTCTCAGGAACTCGCGTTCTGCAGAACGCGAGATCCCCGAAAAGTTAAAACGACGGCTGAATATATCGCACAGAACTCGCGTTCTGCAAAATGCGAGTTCTGTGCAAATCTGGGTTGAAAAAAAAGGGTGGGTAGGCTTGTTCGAGCGCAATTTCGGGCGTATAAATTGTATATTTTTAGCGAACATCGAGTTTGGGTTCGTAGTACTGGAAATTCTCTATCGTATGACACCATCACGGTCAATTTCCGTATATTCTAGACTGACATAAAATGGCTTCCAAAACCCTATTGTATCATCCTTTTTTGAATGAAATTACTTTTGAACAAAAGTCGATAGGCATGTTTGAGCGGAATTTCAGGCTTATAAATCGTATATTTTTAGCAAACATCGAGTTTGGGTTTGTAGTACTGGAAATTCTCTATTATATGGCACCAACACGGTCAATTTCCGTCCATTCTACATTGACTTAAATTCGCTTCGAAAACGCTATTCTAGCATATTTTTTTGAATGATTAAAAGTATACGATTGCCTATTTTATAAAACGAATTAGACTGATTTTATAAAACGAATTAGACTGATTTTAAGTTAAGTTCTTCGATCAGCTATTGTTTTCTTTGTCTACGCCTGTACATAAAAAGCTGCAACTCGTCGGCAGCCGCATCAACATCCGTTGAAGACGAAGCTTGTTCATTGGTTGGTGGGACTAGGGTCGGAGCAGGTTATACGAGTGCAGACGTACTACCTTTTTTAAGCCCGCAACCTAAACAACACGCCCCTACTTATTTTCGCTTCTTCGGAGGTACTATTCAATTTATTATATTTATTTTATTTTTAAATCATTTTATTTAACAATTTTTTTTATTTTCCATTAATGATAGGTGGAGCAAAACACTGAGCCACCAGGGCCTGCCGAAAAAACAACAAGACTACAACTTCTTATGGATAGGATGACGCACGATCAGGTAATCCGAAAATTCATTTGAATTTCTTCACACTTTTTTTCCAATAATATTTCATATAACCATTACAAACGTTATAATTTTTTTTTAGTTCGTGTGGATGCCCTTCGATTCTGAGGCGATTTGGCAGATTACTCCGCCCGACATTCTGGCTCACCAGCACGTATGGCTTTCCTGAGTGCCGCTAATCAACTATGAAATTGTCGTGTGGCATCCTACGGATCGGGTTCTTCGACAGTTCGAGTTCTTTCGAGGGGTTCCGCAAGTGGAACCACCAAATTTGGACGAATTCCACCAACTGACGCGCCAGGGGAAGACGTAGATTGACTGGGCCCATTACCACGCTGACTGGATTCAGCTTTGGCTTGACCAATATGCCAATCGCCCACGTATCCTCCAACCCATTATGGATTGGGCTATTTCGGTCACTTTTGATTACTTTCAGTGGTATGGGCTCTTTGGGAAGCAATATATCCTTACTCTCGAGGAGCGCGAGTGACAGCTTGACGAGGCTCCCCGAAACCACCCACACCCCCAATGTCGAGCGAGCCAGAGCCAGTTGAGGCAGTGCGGTCCGAGACCGTGAACTAACACTGCAGGGCCCTCATCTTCTGCCACATCATTTCAGAATTTGAGCGGTTCTTCGACGTTCCAGCAGATGAGGCCTCCACCCGACTTCGGCTTCTCCGATGGCTACCGTCCCCATATGCCGACGAGTGGTCCTCCGCTGATCGATATTCCACCGTTGACATCTCAGTTTAACTTTAGTATTATCCAGCAAACGCCGCCGGGAAGCTTGTTTTACTCCCCGTTCGGGCTTAGTAGAGGTTCGCGTATCGCAGATGATGATGATGATGAGGAGGACGATGAGGATGCAGCACAACTTGTTCGGAGGAATCCAGATCAGGATCTTTGTCCACCTGACTGCGGAACGGGTGGACATAGACATCATTAGCCTTTTTTTTCTAATGGATATGTACTTATTTTTATTATATTTATTCGAGACATTTGTTTTTTTTTTGTAAATACCTTATTTTAATTTTTTTATCTATTATAATTAAACTTTTAAATGTTTATTTAATTTCAGTTTTTATTACTTTTATGCGATTACTAAACTGAAATTATCAATTGTTTTTCAAAGGCAATTTCATTCAAAAAAGGATGATACCATAGGGTTTTGAAAGTCATTTTAAGTCAGTTTAGAATGGACGAAAATTGACCGTGTTGGTGTCATACGATAGAGAATTTCCAGTACTACGAATCCAAACTCAATGTTCGCTAAAATATACGATTTATAAGCCCGAAATTGGGCTCGAACAAGCCTATCCACCCTTGTTTTTCAACCCAGATTTGCACAGAACTCGCGTTCTGCAGAATGCGAGTTCCTGAAAAATCGTTATTTCAAACAACGATGCCACATAGATGGAACTCGCGCTCTACAGAACGTGAGTTCGCGTCTCGCTTCCCACAGAACGCAAGATTCCATTAGGTGGCATGTTTGTGGGTCATTTTTTCAAATAATCATTGGAGTGAGCCATTTTATATATAACTATTTTTAAGGGGTTTTGACCAAAATATGCCTTAACTTTGATTGTGGTTGGGTGAACCCCATTTTCCCTTCTTCGCTCACGTTTGAGTCCCACCATCCCATGTTTTTCTTTCATTTATTTTCTTCAATCAAATGGTGATACATGTCAACTTTTAATTGAAAAAAAATTATTGAATTTTTTAAAATTATGGCTAAATTAATTAAATGTGTAATACAAATAACTAAATATGTTATGATACAAATTTTCTTAATTGTCACGTCACCCTTAACAAAGGTTAACAATGTGATGACCATTTTATAATAAAATTATAAATTTAATGCTCATATTGTAACATTTTAAAACTAAATAAACAAAATAAAAAATGTAATATAGTTCAATGACCATTTTTAAATTTTACCCTAAATAATTTTGATTCGCTGCAATCCTTAGGGGGCGTTTGGTTCACGGAATGTAAGATTACCTTTGGGAATAGGATTACCGGAATGTAACATTACCTGGCACATTACTGGGAATGTTGCATTACCTTGTTTGGTTCATTTGGTGAGAATATAAGATTGTAGTGTTTGGTTGGAGGAATATAAGATTAATTGGAAGTAAAATTTACCAAATTGTCCTTATGATATATTTTCTTTTTAACAAGTTTAATTTTTAATTATTAAATTAAAAATATTTACATAAAAATTTATAGAACTATTTTCGTTACATTACCTAAAATTTGCAAAAAAAAATATTTATAATATAATTAATATTATTAAATTATTTTTAAAAAATGTTTTATATTTATATACATTTATTCCTTTTTAATTTTTTTGAACATCAAAATATTAAACGTTTAACACGCTTAGATTTTTAACTTTTTATTACTTTCGACCATTTATCAAACAAATTAGAGTAAATAATAAAACAAATCTAAAAGTAGTAAAAAATGATAAAAATAAATTAACCTACTAATTTTTTTAAGATAAAAAATATCTTATAAATCAAATAATAAAATTAATAACATCAAGTCTTAACGCATTCAGTCTCAAGCAATATACAATCTCCTCCTATAATCCTAGAAACATCATAAATGCAATATTAATAAAATGTACTATTAAATATTACAACATTATCTAAATATATACAACACCATTTATATATTAAACTAATATTAAATATAAATATTTAATAAATTTACACCATAAATAATTAGTTACCTAATTAAAAATGCAATAAAGGATCAACATGAACATAATTCATAATCATAAGGGTAGTATTGTCTAAAGGGGAAAGAATTGTGTAATACCTAAGAAAATGAGGGGAATAACATTCCCACCATTTAGGGGGAAAAGAGTCACTCTTGGGAAAAGAATAATACCTCCTAGTGGGAATACTTCTAAACCAAACATGGGAATGTAAGTCTGGAAAAAATTATTACCCCCGGTAATTATCTTTTCCGCGAACCAAACACACCCTTAGTGTTAGATACAAAAATCACAGCGCATCTATCTCCGACTAATCGGTGCCGTTTAACTAACCGCTTTAAGAAAGCCCAATCGTTTTCTTCAATCACCTATCTTTCCCATTCTTCTCTCTATTCCTCTTCAAAGGCCGACCGGTGCTGACGTACCAGATCCGGTACTGCTTTCCGTTCAATTCATCGAATAAAATCAAATACATTTATTCCTCTGTTTTTTGTTCGTCGAAACATGTATTTCTGTTACTTTTACCTGTTTTTCCTTTCCGTTTTGGTTTTGATTATAACGCCGAATTTTTATTTTTATTGTAGGGTTTGTGTTCGATAAATATCTTCTATTTCTATGGCTGCTCCACCTGCAAGAGCTCGAGCCGATTACGACTTCCTCATAAAGCTCCTTTTAATCGGCGACAGCGGTAACTATTCATTTCCTTTTTTCCTCTCTCTCTCGATGATTTTAAGTTTGTATTTGATTTGAAATTGGATCTACTCATTGAATCTACATTTTTCAGGACAAATGTTTGGATTATTTAACAATATTTATTTATTGTTATTTCTTAAACATGGAAAACCTAGATGTGAGATTGTGACGTGCATTTCAAGATCATTGTCATAGATTCAGCTTGATTTAGGTCTATAGATGATATTAATATCATTTCTTTTTCGTTAAGCGTTGTTGATTCGAGAGAAAAAAAGGCATGTTTCAGTTTCTTATATGGTGAATATATGCAAATGATATCTTGATTCTCGGTCTTGTATTTTAGCTTATATTTGAAAATGTATTCCGTTTTACTATAGCTTATTGTCGTGGAAATATTCCGTCTCGATTAGTGTTCTCGATGCTGAATAAATATTGTTAAGTCATAGCTTGTTCATTTTCATTAGGAAACCATTTTTTCATTTAATGTGATCAACTTCTATAAATAGTTATAACTCTAGTAATTTTGAAAGGAGTTTTTCTTGATATTCTGCACTTTCTTCTGAATTTGAGTTCTCAATAACTCTGTTTACTTATACCATTGAGTGGTTGGTAGGTGTGGGCAAGAGTTGCCTCCTTTTGCGTTTTTCGGATGGCTCATTTACTACAAGTTTTATCACAACGATTGGGTAGGTTCTTTTCCTATTGCAGTACAATGGTCTTCATATTATTTTTACTTTTATTTCTACAAGGGACACGTGGTTTAAAGGTTGCGTTTACTTTGTCAGAATTGACTTCAAGATAAGGACTATAGAGCTTGATGGAAAAAGAATTAAATTGCAAATTTGGGATACTGCTGGGCAAGAGCGGTTTCGAACAATTACAACTGGTTAGTTTATGTGCTTTGGAGGTGTCATTGACTAGAAATACAAGTCTAATCAGAATTATAACATATATGATTGATAAATAATTTGATAGAATATCTTTGGCATGGTTCTCACTTTAGCTTTATTATTGTGGATTTGTTGTTTTGTGATACGAGTTACCATTTGTTTTCACTCTATTATTATCAAATTTGTTGATGCCAAAATGAGGAGGCATCGAACAAGGGAGGTGGAGACGACGAATCAAGGTGGTTGTGGCGGATTCGGTAAGTTCACCCCTTATAGATTTAAGGCGGAGAGCCGCAGACAATACAATGGCCGGAGTCAAGAAGATGAGAGTAGAAGGAAAGGGGTACAACCCTCTCAGGTTAGCTATGTCTGGACAAATTGTGTATATCTCATGTCTCTCTCATCAGGGATTTGGGTATTTATAGATCCATAGCACTGTAGGTGATTGGATATTGCTAGATCTTCTAACAACCTATGAATGGATCGGCAGAGCTAGGCTCAACTTCCAATCGTTAGACTTTGCATGTTAGTCACGTGGACGCCGTGCAGTGGCATCTGGTTGTATCTGTTTCCAAGGCAGCTTGATGACTCTGACTATGTTAGTATTTAGAGGATTTGCCTTCGGAGGAGTTGTTGTTGCGGATTATCTTCGAGGTCTGCCAAATATCGAGATTTCAAATGGTATTTCTGGAATTGTGCAAAGGCGGAGAATTTGGTGTAACACTTGTCCTCCTGCAGTTAGAAGAATACCATAAAGTGGTACGAGTCAAAATGTCAACAGAAAACTTCACGTTGATGTCGTTTCGACTTCGTGAATCCAGAAGTCGACTATAAATATTCCCTAGAGTTTAGGGCAACTTTTCAATCTTTCTTTCAACTTAAAGTTTTTCAAATTTTCTCTAAACCTTCTTGTGATTCTTTTTGGAATTGTCGGTCTTCTGATATTTCTTCAAAGGTTTGCCAGAAACAATGGTTAGAGGAAAAAAGACTAGGGCGAAGAAGATTGCTAAAAACCGTTCTGAACTGGTGAGGGGAAGTTCGTTTGAGGCTAAAGTTGACCAGGGCCAGGTGATGGCATTGTTGCGATGCCATGGTTTGCTGTGGGATAATTATGAATTTAGGTTTGAGATCCCCACAGAAACCAATTGTATGTGCAACTGCCATGTTTTCGATGAGGGCATGTCTTGGTTTTATCTATCTTTGTACTGCTTGAAGGCAGGGTTCCATCTCGCGTTGCACCCCTTTATTGTGAATGTGTTGTGTGAATGTGATATTGCTCCCAGTAATCCAATGGGAGTGTCGTCATGGATTTTGATTGACTACTTCGTAATGTGCAAGGAAAAGGGATGGAAACCGTTTGTTGTCGTTTTGAAGAACTTTTTCATTTTGATCGGAGTTGGCTGAGAGACAAGTCCATGCTTGTTTAATTTTTCACGAAGGCAACACAAGGGCGTTGGCATTAGAGAACCTATCAAGGGTGGACCAATAGGATGAAGCTTGGGCCTGACCACACCAAGTATGTCAAGGTTACAAGGAAGCTGCTAGGAGTCTTTGACTTTTCCTTGCGGTGGATGAGCCCCAGTATGACCAAAAGAACCTCCATCAGTGGGTTGTCAAAGCTGGATGTTGCTCAGGTTGAGGAGCTATCAAAAGGTAATTGGTTGGTTGTTCCGGAAGTTATCATGCCTTGGAATGTTTTTAAATACTACCTCAAAGGGAACAACCTCAATGGGTGGAGGCAAAAAGATATGACCCTGGGCAGGTTCCTCTAGGTGTGGTGTGCTGCATGTTAGCCTTGCCCTATAACTCTAATGACAGCTTGGCCAGAATTTTGTTGGGTAATGCCTCCGAGGAAAAAGATATCTTGGTGTCTTGTTGTGGCTGTCTTGGGAGGCCCTAGTTGTCCACCCGGGCTACTGTCAGATCTTCGATGGGTTACATAGCATCTTCTGATGTCTCCAAAAGTGAATCTATGGTGAAGGAGTTGAGCGGAGAGTATAGCGCGAAAGATGAAGCTGTAGAGTCAAGAGTGTCTAGTGAGAAAGCGAGCGATGCTGGTGCGCGTGGTGTCAATGCCTTCGGTGGTGCTCGTCAAGGCAACATTGACAAGGTGGATTTGGAGGATGCAGTTGGGGCCTCTCGTGTTCCTCAACGTTAAACACAAGTAATTATTATCCCCCCATTGTCTTGTTATCAAAGAGTGAAATAGGGGGCAAATGAGAACATCTACCCCTTTGCAAATCTTGTGGCTTACTCCATCCGATTCTTCATCTTTCTTAGAGAACATATGTAAGGCTACTAAAAAAAGGTGTAATTTCCCTTATGAAGTCGAACTGAACGAAGTGTCTGTCCTCTATAGGTGCAAAACAATATTTTTATGCTTTCAGAGATTTAGCGGAACCCATTGTGGCGGTTGAGATAAGGAAACCTATGGATCAAGTTGCTCTGGAGGGAAAGTTTTCAGTGGCGACTACTTCACTACCCTTGTCAAAAGTGAAGAAGGGTTGGTTAGGATCGGGACACATCTTAGTGATATCTTCTTAGGAGCAAGAAGGAAAAGGAAGTCTGATGGCCCTTATAAGGGGAAAGCGAAAAAGACTTTAGGGAGGATCCTACCATTGTTGATGCGGTAACTTTAGTAGCTCCCCTGTTCCTGGAGTCTCAGGGGTTGTCATGATTGTTCAGACTAATCTTTCTCGTAGGGATTCTACACAAGCGGATATTGTTGTCTCTGTTCCATTGGGTATATTTTTCTGCGTGTGTGGTTCCAAATTTGCATTATATCTTTTTTAGGTACACAGGGTCTAACTGCAATTTTTTCTTAATAGCTTCTATTCTTGTGACGGAGATAATCAGGAGTAAGGGTGATGGTCCTAGGTCATCCTCGAGTTTTCAGAGTGACAAATATGCATAAGCTATAAAAGAGGCTTCCCAAGCATCGTTTTTGGTTACTAGGGTTGTGGAGTTGCTTCGTTAAGCCGATAGGAAGGATGATGCTTCTCTCGTTCAAATTGTCGAAAATGAGCAGCGATACAATATATAGGTTGCTGTTAAAGATGAAGAGCTTCGAAGATCTAGCGCCAGGGTTGAGATCATGGAAATAGAGATATCCAAGGCATGCTTGGTTCGGTCAACATGAGCTGCTGGAACTTGCGTTGTTGTTGGCCTCTTTGTAAGGAGTCAGAGGAGTTGGGTTTTGACCTATTTAATCCCTGGAGACCATCAAACTTTTTGTCACAGATCCGTTGTATGGCGAAAAAATCCCGGGCCTAGAGGATATCCGTGCTTTAGTAGACAATGCAAATGACTTTGTCAACAACCCCCTAAAAGCCAAAAGGATCGCACTCTTGCTACAACATCTTCCTTTAGCGACCCTCTGCTTAGCTAGGATTAGGTAGTTGTTGTAATTGAATTATTTGTATTTTCATAGCTATAAATGAATCCACAACCTTTTATCTCAACCCGTTTATCATTTTGCATGTTTGGGCTTAGTCGATCAAATTATTTTCTTGCGCCATTTGCTTCAGTTTAAGTTGCTTTATCCGGGTTATCGTAGTAGCCTTTAAGCATCGTGAAACAGAGTCGTTTGGTCAACACCAAAAACTCAGGCCTTGCCTTAGAGGATGTATCTTTAATTTTTAGCCATCAGAGTCATTTCTTGAACATTAAGTGATTCAATGCTCCGAATAAGACCATCATATTAGTGTTGATAGATGATAATGCCATTTAGGCGGAGGAAGGTACTGCATAAGTAGTAACATGATGAATGTAGTTTTGTACTGCAGCACCATTAAGTGCGAATCATACAAATACTCATGTACTCTTGTAGAATTAGTGTTATCACGGCACGAGGGACATAGGCATCTCCGGTTTGTTTTGATTGACGATGCATTTGGCATTGGATAAGCAGAAGTATCATCTGTCGGGGCAAGCATCCGCACTTTTGCAAATCAAGTGTCTTTTGTGACACAAAAGTATGAGAATCTCGTCGTCCTTAGATAAAACTACGAGGTCATAGCATCAAATGGGCGGAGGCTGTTAATTCTCTTTGCTCATCTCAATATCTTCTATAGTTTTGAACAAGCATTTTCGTTTATTTGATCAACGAGGCATTCGGCGTCGGATTAATGGAGGCAACCATCTGTCGGGGCAGACACCACACTCTTACAGATCATGTGTTATTTGAGACACGGAAGTGTGAGCATCACAACGCCGTTGGATAAAACGCGATGTCGTATCATCAGATGGGCAGAAGTCAACCTCTGCTGGAACAAATATCTACACTCTTGCAGATCAGGTGTCATTAAGGACACATGAGTTTATCAATCTCAATGCCCTTGAAAAATAACACAATGTCGTGCATTGAATGGGCAGAGGTGTTCAGTTCATTTGCAATTTGCAAAGTTGATGTCGCTTAGGACATAAATGGTACATGAGCATCCGTACTTTCGTAGATCAGATGTCGTTTGAGAAACAAGTGTGGGCATCTCAATTCCATTGGAGGAAATCACAATGCCAAGGGCATTGGATGGGCAGAAGCATCGGATATCAGTTATTGATGAATGAAGACGTAAGAATGTAGCGAAGACATTGGAGAAACACAAACATTTGTAAATTTCATATATTCTTTTATCCATTCATCAAAGTCGTATATTTATCTACGAAACAATTCAAGTAGATCTTCTTAGGGAGTATACCATGTACTTACGGTATGTAGCAATTTCCTAGGAAGCTCTAAGCAGTAGGGGCTATTCCCCAATACCTGAGGGTTCGTAGGGGAAATGTCTGCAGGAGATCTTTATCTTCCAGTGTTCAGAGAGCCTCCACACCTTTTGATCTGCAAACGCCCTCATGTATGCTGCTGCCACACGTTCTTGGGGCTCTTGGTCGTTTGCGGAGCTGATCTTTACAGCTTTCCCACCCCAGCAACATGCTTCCTTAAAATGAGAAGCCGTGCCAATTGTTGATGCCAAAATAAGGAGGCATCGAACAAGAGAACTGGAGATGACAAACTAAGGTGGTTGTGGCAGATTCAGGCAGTTCACCCCTGTAGATTTAGGGCGGAAAGCCACATACAATATAGTGGTCGGAACCAAGATGAGAGTAGAAGGAGAGGGTACAACCCTCTCAGGTTAGGTTTGTTTGGACACATTGTGTATATCTCATGCCTCTCTCTCATCGGGGATTTGTGGATTTATAGCCCTTTAGTACTATTGGTGAGTGGATAGTGCCAGACCTTGTGACAGCTTATGGATGGATTGACAGAGTGTTAGGCTTTACATGTTAGTCATGTGCATGCCGTGCAGTGGCATCTGTTGTATCTGTTCCCAAGGCAGTCTGATGACTTTGATTACGTTAGTCTCCGGAGTATTTGCCTCCCGAGCAGTTGTTGCTGTTGCGTACTATCTCCAGGGTCTGCCAAACATGGAGATTCCGAAAGGTATTTTCGGAATTGTGCGAATACGGAGAATTTGTGTGTAACAGAATTCAATAACATTTCCGGTGTTTTTGGTCTGTTAGGAAGTCGGGAGTTTTTATGTTTCCATGGTTTCACATGTTCCAATCCACCATTTTTATACTTTATACTTTATGACATGATTTGGAAATCAAGTTACAAAGAACAGGTGGTTAGGACTGAAATTGTAAATGCGTAGCCCTTCATGTTTCTGGATTCTTGTTACTCAATGTTTAGATTAAAGGTGTTTGCTATTAGTATCAGCTCTATTGGTGATGAAATTCTTTTGTCTGCGGATAGTCTTTTCTTTTACACTCCAAAACATGGATGCTTGCTCCTTTCTTCTAAGTTACTTATCTCGTTTTAACTTTATAGGGCTCGTGCATTCACTTTATTTAGTAGCTTCAGATGTCTAATCTCTCTAGTACATCCGGGTTTTATTTCCTTCCAGAGTCTTGTATGATGTACAGATGAATCATGTAACATTTTCATCCTGTGCAGCTTACTACCGTGGAGCCATGGGTATTTTACTCGTGTATGATGTGACTGATGAGTCATCTTTCAATAGTAAGTACTTAATGTTTACATTTTGCAATCTTGTGCATCGTTGAATCTTTAGAAATTTTTAATGTTTTCATCAAATTTTGTTTGTTATTGGAACTTTTTGGTTCCCCGTGTGTTGAAAATTGAAACATACCCTTTATCTAGTGATTTGGAAATTTATTCATTCTCCATTATAATTGTCTTATCAACTGTACTAATATCCCTTTTCGACATAGACATTAGAAATTGGATTCGTAATATTGAACAGCATGCTTCAGACAATGTGAACAAGGTTCTGGTGGGTAATAAGGCTGACATGGATGAAAGCAAGAGGGTTTGTTCTTCTTTCTTTTCCGTTTTAACACGACTGATTATGTTCATACGTTTTCTTGGTTACCTTTGGTTAGCCACATTGGCTTGATTCTTTTCTTGTCAAGTTGACCCTTAGCTTATTTTTCAGGCTGTCCCTACCTCAAAGGGCCAAGCTCTTGCTGATGAATACGGCATCAAGTTCTTTGAGACCGTATGTAGTTTTACAATAGATGTCGTAATTACTTTTTCGATGTTTAGTTCTATCTTTCCTGTATGCTCAAGATTCAAGAATCACAATTTTGCAGAGTGCAAAAACAAACTTAAACGTTGAGGAGGTTTTCTTTTCAATAGCACGAGATATTAAGCAAAGACTTGCCGATACTGACTCGAAGGCTGAGGTACGGTTTCTTTTGCTCAAAGCACCAACTATCGATTATTTATACATTGCCTCATTTTGATCATCTTTGTTGTTCGTCATTGCAGCCACAGACGCTTAAGATCAACCAACCAGACCAGGCAGGAGGGGATGCGGCAAATGCTCAAAAATCGGGATGCTGCGGGTAATGAAGGAACTGCGATGAGGGTACATGTTCTTCTCTAGGGTGCTGTTTTTGTCTGCCAAAACTAATTTTGTTACTACTATATCGCTATTGCTTGTATTCTCCTGCCTATCATTATTTTATATCTGCAACTCTTTTGTATGAAATGTTAGATCCATGGTATTCTACAGAAACTATTTATATTAAATTATTTTCCCAATTTTGGAAGAATCAATTCTTTTATACAAAAAAAGAATTAGCTTTCTCCCTGGTTTAGATTGTGATTTTACAGAAATGTTATAGATCCTTGTAGGTTATGATTTTCCGTTTTTTTTGGTATGAATCATCTAACGATTAATATAATCATCCTTTTAATAAAAAAAAAGCTTTCTCCCATTGGTAGTTAGGATATAATGGGATCGAATGTCACCTTTTTGTTTCTACTTTTTTTAATTGAAGTTGAACTGTCGCTTAGATCTATTCTGAGAATATTAATACCATATCCTCCTCATTTGCAGATAAAAGCTATTGAATACCAAAAAAAAAAAAAAATTTATACCTCAACCCAACTCGGATGGGATATTTTATCATCAATGATTCTATGGGCTAATTTACAGTATAAAACCTAAACAGATTCTAATCAATTATTGGATAATATACAACTTCCAATAAAATTCACGTACACCCAATGTTTATTCCGAATATTAGAATATAAGATCAATTTTTAAATCTAATTTTTTCATTGAAGTTTTAAGACGTTTAATTTACTCACATTAGACGTTTTTGGTCATTAAAGTTTAAACATCGAACATTTTTGTCACTCTTAAACCTCGAACAATCATAGATAGTGGTTGTTAGGTCCCAAATTTTACCAGTCACTTTGTCTCGCCCTCCTAAGTATGAATTCTACTTCTATTTTGTCGAAAAGTGCTCCGAAGTTCACGAATTGACCAAAAACCTTATGATTTCTCTCTCGTCGATATCCTTCTTTCGCTGTCGGATAAAACCCATTTTTCATGCCGATGAAGTTTTCTACCGTTCGGATCTTGGAGAAGTTTCTCCGTTCGCCGGTAAATTGATGTCCTCAAAAAAATAACGAATGAGTGACAAAAAAAATTTAATGTCTAAACTTCAATGAATAAATTGAATGTTTTAAAATTTTAATGACCAAAATAGTTTTGAAAGTAAAGTTGAATGAATTACATGATTTTTTTTTTTACATCAGGGATTCTGTGTTAATTATATATGCATATCGAGCCAGGTTTTCCACGAGGATTGCTTAAAGAGGTTAGCATAATAAGGAGACAAGTTTTGCAGCCACAGACCCACACGTTTCATTAAAGCACAAATAATTGTGTTATGGTGGAGGTAGTGGCCAATAATAAAGCAGAAAGAAAGCTATACGAAAGAGATTTTCATGTTGGAACTATAAACAAATAAAAACGAAATAAAGATAAGAACTCCAATAATGGAGCTTGATTTTAGTATCAAGGCGAATCGTCCCCCCTTCCCTGTCTCTATTAGTGGAATGTGTACAAGAAAGGATGGGAGTAAAATTATATGTAATGCGTATGAAATTCTAAAAAATTATATTATAAATTTATGTAATACGAAATTATAAAATTGTAAGGGTGTAAAATTAGGTCATCAATTAAAAATATAAATAAGTCACTTGAATTATAAGAAAAATTTAAAATTTTCAAAAGATACGAGAACTATCCTTATATGTAAACAAAATATAATTTACCTCAAACTTATCTATTCGAGATTTAAATCATGGTCGTGAATGCTTTTTGAAATTACTTTATGTACATTTTTCTTTATGAGCATGATACACTTGTGGTTATGATAAATATTGTGAATATTAATAATGAAAAAAAGTTAAATAACGATTGTAATATATCGTTACAATACTATTTTTTTATTGAATAGTCTTGAGGTGATTATAAAGTAGTATTTATTTATATATTTTTTTTCACCCTTTGATAACACATATTGTAAACAAAACTACTCGAATGTTCAGTGGTAAAAATAAAATATTTTTAAAGTTTAGGAACAAGATTGATATACCTCTAAAGTTCAGTGCCTAAAACGATGTCGTTTGGGCATCAACAACCACACCAAATCGACATTATTTTGACCACGTCATCATATCGTTATCGAGTTAACGACCCAATGATATAATTGAAACAAAAACTAAAATTTGGTGTTATAATTGAACTAATTAAAAGTTCAATTATATAAATACTACAACGTCTAAAGTTGAATGATATCTAGCATAGTTTATCTTGTAATTTAACTTAAATTTAAAGGCTACTGTTTATTTTGAATGGGGACTTTAATGTTTATTTATAGGAGTCATCAAACACTCTTTCGTAAGAAACTCCAATTCAAAACATGAGTGTTTTCCACTCACCATTCCACTCATTAGCCATTACGTTTTATTTTAAAATACTCGCAACAATTTGTCCATTTCTCTATCTCATGATTAGGGATGGTGACAGTGTGATTTTTGTTTCTCTCTATATAAATCAGTACTGAGTAAAGAAATTGGAAAATCGAATTGAAACTTTTCTGTTAATAAGTATGATTTTATTAAATAAAAAATTATGTAAAATATTATCATGCGACTTCCTAAAACGATGAAAAAAACACAGCATAATAATATATAACGAAATAAGCAAACCAGGACCAACACAAGGAAATAACAAAACAAACACTGTTTTGCAGCAATAGAAACGAACATCATAGACCAGCTGAATAGCATCTATCCACATCATAAACGAAATCGAATTCAATTATAATACTTGATGATTTATGGTTTATAAATTTAAAATTTGTAATTATTTATATTAATTTTTTTATTTAACTTATATTTTTATAATATAAAAATAAATATTTTATATTTGGGTAAACTACACTAGATATCAGTGAGCTTTTATTTTTTGCTTCAATTATACCACTAAGACGTTAAAATTCAAACAATGTGATAATTTAAACAAAATAACGTCGTTTTGGTGTGACTATTCATGCCCAAAACAACATCATTTTATGCCCTAAACTTTAAGGGTGTATCGATTTTATCACTAAACTTTAAAACGATTTTATTTTAGTCATTGAGTATTTTGATAGCTATTGTCAGTCAATCGCTGCTCATCGCCGATTACCATTCAAGATAAGATCAACATCAAAAAGTTCAGATTTTTTCCCCTCAATTTATATTTCACTCATTTCACTCCTCTTTCTTCTCATCGGATTAGTTTTCCATGAAACTCCCTCAAAATCGATAAAATTAAACAAAAATAAATCCATCATATTTTTGGATTTTGGTGCTTTTTTACTTTTAAGGTGTTTGTTCGAAAATTCGAATGGTGAGAAGCATTCTTTTAAGAAAGATGAACAACATACCTCAAAACTAACCTCATCGAACGATGTTGGAAGAGATTGAAGTATAACATGTCAAATTTTTTGACGGTTCTTCGTCGATTTTGAAAGAGTTTCATGGAAAACTAATCTAAGAAGAAGAGAGGAGTGAAATATGAATACTTTGGTACTGGTTTTGTCGTGATTGGTGTATGGTGATGGGCGATGATTGACTGACAACGAAAACTAAAATGTTCAATGAAAAAATAGAAACATTTTTAAATTTTATTGGCAAAATCGATACACTTCAAAAGTTTAATACCCAAAATAACATCGTTTTAGGCATCGATAGCCACACTAAAACAACATCATTTTGGTCACGTCAACATCGTTTGAATTTTAACCGCTTAATGGTGTAATTGAAGTAAAATGAAAATTTAGTGCTATGATTGAAGCAATTGAAAGTTCAATAAAATAAATGAATAAACATCTAAATTTTAGTGGTATCTGATGTAGTTTACTCTTTATATTTTAAGTTGTTAAAAAATTACATATATTATAAAAAGTTATAGATTTTTTTGTTTAATTGAAAAATTAATTGCTTTTAGAAATATTTATGAAAAATAACTTTAAAACTTTATTGCATAACGTCGAAAAATTCTAAAATAAAATTATTCTTGTCAAAATAAAGTCTAGAAATGGAAATTAAATTAAACAATCAAGAACCGACCATTCAAAAAAAAAAAACCAATGAAAAAAAATAAAAGTTTATCATATAAGAATTCTAAAAAAACGCTCCGCTATTCTCGGAACCTAGGGTTTTACGCTTGATTGTTTCGCCTGGATGGAGCCGCATGGGGGGGTTGCCGGGAAGCCTCCGGAGTTTACAGTACCGGTGACGGTGCCTGTATGTCTTGAGAGGACAGGACCGCCGCTGGAGAAAGGTGTAGAGAGGGAGTTAAAGAAAGGGAGAGGGTTGGTGTCGCAGGGAATGGAGGAGGAGGGACGTGAGGGTAGCGCTGTCGGAGATGTATGCATGCAGGATGCTGTGGATAAGGAGGGTGCTGGGGCTGCGCCGGCACAGGAGGAGACGGGTTCCGGGATAGGAAAGCTGTCGTTTTGCGACATGGTTGCCGGGAAGGAGGGTAACGTATCCATGATCGAGGATCTTGATGTGGAATTAACGAAGGAGGATATCCGGGTTAATTTCGACGGGCCGCTGCCAAGGATTGATTTTGCGGATCGTGTGCATGATTCGATTGATGCAAAACTCGCTTGCTCGATCGTTGTACGATTACTTGGAAAGGCAATTGGGTATCGAGCACTGCTAAATAGAATTAAGGCACTTTGGATGCCGTTAGGTAAGTTGGAGCTGATTGATTTAGATAATGAGTATTATTTGGTGAGGTTTGAACTTGAGCGGGACTATGATCGGGTATTGTCTGGTGGTCCGTGGGTTATATACGAGAGTTATCTCACGGTTCAGCCTTGGTCAAGGTCCTTTTCTACGTCCGAGGCACATCCACAGCACATTGTGGTTTGGGCACGCCTCCCAGGCCTTCCATATCGATACTACACGAAGAGCATGTTTAGGGCGATTGCTAGTGTGTTTGGCAATGTAGTTAGGATTGATTACAATACGCTAGAGGGGAAGAGGGGCCGGTTTGCTCGGTTTGCTATAGTTGTTGATTTGAGTAAACCTTTGTTGTCGGGAGTGGTAATTGATGGATTCCGGCAAGATGTGGAGTATGAAGGCTTACCACTTATTTGTTATAAGTGTGGTAAATATGGTCACCAAAAGGAGGTGTGTGGGAAGGAAGGGAATCCGGATATTGGAGAATCGTCGAGCTCGCCTCCTAGCGTGGAGGGAGGGACGGTCGAGAAGGACATGTATGGCCCTTGGATGCAGGTTTAATCTCGTCGTCGCAAACCGGTGCATGCGAATAAACAAAGTACTACGGTAGGCGCTGCTCAACAAACCCAGACTCGGCCTATGGGGTCGCGGTTTGGTGTGCTGGAGACTGAGGAGGAAAGGCCCACGGACAGTGGGGCTAAGGGGGTCGATGAGGGGATTGATACGAGGAGGGTGCTGGACAAAGGGAAGAATGTGGAGGTGAATGCGGGTAATGTTGTTGCAAAGAAAATGGGGCCTGAGATGGCGAGTCCATCGAGTGGAGGTAGACGTAGTGAGAAGGGTTCGATGGTGCGTGAGGAGTGCAGAGAGATTGGAAAGGAGGTGACTGCGGATGTAGGGGGAAGGCTTGCGGAGAGTGCTGCTGCCGTGGAAGTTGTTGCTTCCGCGCAAGAGGTGGTGGTGGAGAAATCTTCTCTAGGGGGAGGTGATCACACGGTGGTCCGAGTTTTTGACAAGAACGAGAGGGAAGTGCTGCGTGATGTGAATGGGCGAGGTGCGAAAGGGGCTGCTCGTAAACCAGCGGTGAAGAATGTGCCGAAGAACCCGTTGGTGGCTAAGAATGTGGGGGCGAAGGGGTTGAAAGTAAAAAAGAGGGATGAGCATGGACCTCCAAAGCCGGTTCTTAAAGAATGGATTAATAATATGACCGCGGAACTTGATGCTGCGTCGAGTGGAGGGAAGGAAGGAAGTTGTGACCCTATAGTGCGGAATAGGGATGAACACGACCAAGTTCAATAGCAAGCGAACCAGGCTTTTGAAACCGTATCGGGTAAGGACATGTCATCCTAAGGTGTTGTCCCCTTTTTCAAATATTATTAATGGTTAAAGTTATCTTTTGGAATGTACAAGGAGCGCTTAGCTCTGAGTTTTATCGGTGTTTTAAGATTTTGGTGCAAGTTCAGAGGCCTGATGTAATAGCGTTGTTTGAACCGCGTATTAGTGGTTCTAAGGTGGATAGGTTTATACGAAGAGCTGGGTTTGATTGCTCTTATAGAGTTGAGGCGAATGGGTTTTCAGGGGGTATCTGGGTTCTGTGGAGACCTCCGGTTAAATTGGATGTCGTGGATGTGTCTTCTCAGTTTGTGCATGGTTGGTGTTATGATGTGGGAAAGCGTAAGCGGTGTTTCATTACGTTTGTTTATGCAAGCCCAAATAGTAGTCAGCGAGCTTTATTATGGAATCAATTGCGTGCGCTTGAACCAGGACATGGGGAGGCTTGGGTCTTGGGAGGTGATTTCAATGCGATCGCGAGCCCCTTAGAGAGGGAAGGGGGGTCGGCAAACCGTGTAGGAGTGTGTGAGAAGTTTAAAGACTTTATGTTTGATTCGGGGCTAGTTGACATGGGTTTTCATGGTCCTTTTTATACGTGGGAGCGGGGTGACTTGAAGCAAAGGCTTGATCGATGCGTATGTAATGAGGAATGGCTTGCGGAGTATCCGACATCGGGAGTATTTCATTTACCAAAGTTTGAGTCGGACCATTGTCCTGTTCTTTTGAAGTCAGGGGGAGAGAATGCAATTCAGGTAACTAGACCTTTCCGCTACCTTACTTCGTGGGCAGATCATCCTGATTTTCATCGACTAGTGACAGAGGTATGGCGGGAGAAGAGGAATGTATTTGATAATGTTGTTGAGTTCCAAACAAAAGGAGCAGAATGGAATAAAGAAGTGTATGGCCATATTGGACGTCGGAAAACACTGTTACTTGCCCGTATCAAAAGGGATTGAGATAGCTCGGGGTAAGAGGGATTCAGCATTTTTAATTGATTTGGAAAAGGAGCTGAAACTGGATCTGGCCAAAGTGTTAAAGGATGAGGAGAGTCTATGGCGTCAGAAATCACGGAATTCCTGGATTTTAGATGGGGATAGGAATACGCGATTTTTTCATGCTAGTACAATTGTTCGCCGTCGAAGGAATACAATCAATGCGCTAAAAATCAACGCGGACCAATGGTGCTTTGAGCAGCGGGACCTAAAGTTGCATGCGATAGAGTATTTTCGGACATTATTCACGGCGGGAGTGCATGATTGCACTGTTCGCATGCCAGCAGGGAAATTCCATGCGTTTGGCGCACGGGAGATAAGCTCCCTGACGGAGGCGGTAACGCTGGAGGAGGTACGGAAGGTGGTGTTTGAGATGGATCCGTTGAACTCACCGGGTATAGACGGCATTCATGCGGACTTCTATCAGAAAAAATGGGATGTGGTAGGTGAGTCGTTATTTGAGTTTGTTTAGGGGTTCTTTGAAGGGGTTTCGCTAGATACTCGTATCAACCAAACTTTAATTGTGCTTATTCCTAAAGTGGAGGTGCCTGAGTTGATAAGTCAATTTAGGCCTATAAGTTTGTGCACAGTGCTGTATAAGATCATCACGAAGACGGTGGTAAATCGTTTGAAGAAGTTTTTACCGCAGTAGGTATCGGCGAATCAGGTGAGCTTTGTTCTAGGGCGAAATATAACTGATAACATTATTTTGGCTCAGGAAATTATCCATTCTATGCGTAATAAGAGTGGGAGAAAGGGCTTTATGGCGATCAAAGTGGATTTAGAGAAGGCGTATGATCGCCTTGAATGGCATTTCATTAAAGATACTTTGATGGAGATTGGTTTGCCGGATACTATGGTTGCGCTAATCATGCAGTGCGTTTGTTCTGTTTCGACACAAGTGCTGTGGAATGGGGATGTTACAGATTCATTCAGACCATCCAAGGGTATTCGACAAGGAGATTGTTGCGTGTAAAATAGTCTATCGCAATGGTAGTGCAAGTGTACACGACGCAAGTAGTAAAGTGATACGAAGTATCAGATATCGTCTCCACAGGGATTGGGCTAATAGCTTCACCTTAATTCACTACACAAAAGTAAAGGAAATAATTGAGAGTTGTCACGAAAATAATGAAGTAAACGTAAATAAACGAGTAAAGATATCAAGATAGAGAGAATGGGTTGGTATTGAATTGCTCAGTAGTGCAGGTATTGCAGAGTTTAGGAAATCCAGTTCTGTCGTCGCGCCCGTCGCGGCAGCACCTGTCACGGCAGCAGTCCGTTGATCATCGCGGCAACAACCTCTCAACTCAGTACTTTCAAGTTTGGCAAGAATCCCAGATCTGCCTTGGCCTATCCCTAGGTCCAAGTCTGTCGATGATCACGTCTTTGATGATACCTCCCGGCGTGAATCGAAGGATGAACACCGTTGTGTATGAATTCTTCTTTAGCCACTTAACCTCGCCCTATCCCTAGGCACGAGATAGTTCAACTATAAACTAGAGAACTTGCTCTTATTTCTTTCGTATACTTAACTCTCCCGATGCTAAGTAAATAGATAACCTCACAATGCTCTCCCGATGCTCTTGCAAGATATTAATAACCAAAATAAGATAACTTGAAGTTCATTTTATTGAACTGAAAATTCCTAAAACAAAACAACCCTTTGCAACTACTTTACAAATCAACCCGTGGCCCTAAGGGGAATTTAGAACATGTCGGCGGCGGGTAAACGGCTAGGGTTTTTTGGTTATCGGTTATGGGGTATTCGATATGATCCTTCTCCTAGGTTAAAATACATGCCCTTATATAAGCTTTGGGCTCAAGTTATCTAAGTTAAAAAGGATTACAACTTTAATTAAAAGTATGATTCTAATAAAGACTTAATCTTCAAGGAATCTACTTTCCAGCCGTCTTCCTTGTTTCTTGGGATTTTCTCTCCTTGAACTTTGGGCTTGACATATCTTTTGATCCGGGGCTTGGAAAAATATATGGTTTTCACACGACAGACGGGCTGAATTTTCTCTATCTGTCGAGGTCCACTTTGCTTTTCCTCCACAAAATTGCTGTCGTCCTCTGCTGTCACGGCAGCACCATGGCAGCATCGTCCTCTTTGTCTGCTTGTCCAGTTCAGCTCTTCTGCTTCTCCGCCCAGTGCCTGCCTTCACCGTATTCTGTGGCAGCTACCTGCAAAAACCACCATTCTTTAGTAGAATCTGTGCCTTTAATATATTTGTGATGTTTTGCTGTAAACTAACCTAAATGCAATGAAATGATGCTTGAATGCAGCAGAAATATGGGTTAAAAATGGTGTAAATAATAGAACTTTTACACACTCAACACACCCCCAAACTCAAGTTTTTGCTTGCCCTCAAGCAACTAAGTCCTAAAAGAAAAATGAAATGTTTTTGTTTTGGCTTTCAAACGGTGAACTTTCCCTTACCCGTCGTTCGTTCCCTGTGGCGGCAGCAACCTGTCGGAGAGTTTAGGATCTGTCCGGATTCTTACTATAGTCCTCGTGCAGTGTGTGCATGCTTGTGAATAGTTATATGCCAAGACTCTCTTAGTTTCACTAGAATATTATACTTTAGCTTGTTTAGAGTTTTTCTTACGAGACCGATTTCTTTCTTTTTCTTACTAGAGCCAGAATCGGGCACCTCTAGTTATTTCCTTTTTTTCTAATTTCTTCTCTTTTCTACTAGAGCCAGTATTTCAGGCACCTCTAGTTAACTGTCTAGAGCCGGTGATAGGCACATCTAGAAGTTTTTCTCTGGTTATCTGCCTAGAGCCAGTGGTGGGCACCTCTAGGTTTCCTGAGATTCTAGTCTCTTTTCCACTCTAAGTGCTAAGTTTTCTATTCTAGTTTGGCTAAAAGAAGTCTAAGCAGTATAACAGTCACAATGGTGTTTAAGTTTTCAGAACTATAGAAAGGCTCTAAACTTTTCCTTAAACTATCCTAAAGTTGCTGTCACGGCAGAGCTGTCACGACAGGCAAGTTCAATTCACAGTTTTCAGCCAAAATTTTCATTTTTTCAGTTTTTTTTGAGAAAAAAAAACTAAGTAAAAGACACCAACAATTAACTAAGATGTACTAGAACTCCATTAATATGGAGGGTTGACACCCCCAAACTCGAGGGTTGCATTGCCCTCAATGCAAATGACAAAATGAAAAATGAAGGCAGTACATCACAAAATATATAAATAGCAAGCAGCAATAAGAAAATAAGAAACTTAAATTTTAAGCATTGTCTTCACTGCTGCTGCTGAGGCGGATTTGGCGACGGATTCTGGTCCTTGGGGCGGGCTGGGGTGGTTGCTGTGCAACCTGGATGTCAGAGCTGCTACCGCTGCTATCACTGCTGCTGTTGGCCCTTGGCAAAGTTTTCTTGACTGCCATTCGTTTCTGCCTCTTGACCGGTGTAAATTCTTTCGACGGGTTCCTCTGAATAGAGGGTTCAGCGTCGCTGTCTGCCCAGACGGATGAGGAGGAGAACCCAGCAACAAAGGCAGCAAGGTCATTTGAGGGCACCAGTCATTTTGTTCCTCGAGCGGATGTTTCGTCATGGGTGCTGCCGGCTGCCGTCGGGGCAGGTGATGGAATGGAGGCAGCAGATGGTGTATGTGGTGTGGCAGCAGGGGTAGGTGTGTGGGCAGGGAAGGTGGGAAAGACAACATCGAGGAAATTTAAAGTATTGTGAATAAAATTTACCGTGGATGCGGCAAAGTCCTTGATGAATGTCATGAGGCCTAGCTGTATGTCCTCCATCCTCTGAATAACAGCAAGGATTTGACTGGATGGGTCTGTCGGAGCAGCTGCAGCGGCAGGTTCAGGAGTTGGCTGCTCTGATGATTCAACTGGGGCGGCAGCGGGGTTGACGGATGAGATAGGGGTTGCCACTGTCAGCTCCATGAGGCTGATGATATTTTTGTCTGTCCAGCCCCGTCCTTTCACTATGCGATTAGTGTCGGCTTCCGGCACGTCATGAATGCGGTAGAGGGACGTGATAAGGTAGGGAAGGCATAGGAGGGCCGTTGGTCTATGGGCGCTTTCCAAAATACTCTCCCGTATATAACTCCCCACATTAATGGGTCATTTATTTAGAATAGAGTGTATTAAGGCTAACCTCTGATGGTCAACGGTGGTGTGATGTGATGACGGCATGATCCTCTTCTTGATGAAGGCATTCCACAGTTTGGCCTCCGGCAGCAGCTGCCCCCTCTTCACTGTGTGGGGATTTTTGCGGCTCGTGTTCCATTCAATCCCTTCTTCTGTCACTTCTGCCATGACAGCATCGTAGGCAGCATCGTCTAGAGTGTCAAGGAACTGCCGGTGGGCATCATCGTTGGGGCCAAAGTGGAGGCCATAGAAAGAGTTAATGCGCTCGGCTGTGAACTGCACTTCTGTCCCTCGAACAGTCACTGTTGTTGTTGTCCTGCTGTCGATGGCAGCATAGAATTCCCTCACCAGCGTCTCATTCATCTCTGCTGGCTGCTCCACGAATGTTTCCCACAAGAGAGCTCTAATCGTCCTTGCGATGAAAGGCTTGAGGCCCTTATTGACTGCTCTTGGGGTGTAAAGGAAGCCTCTTTCTTCCCATAAATCTCTAGTATCAAAGGATTGAGGGGTAGGTGCTGCCGGTGAAGAAGTTGAAGCAGCACTGCGACGGGTTCTTCTGGAAGACATGTTAGTGCAAGGGTTGTTGGAAGTAAAATAAAGCAAATGAAAACTGGATGGGGAGAGCAAGTAAGAAAAGTAGAAGTGAATGAAAATGAAAATGAAACGGGGTTTTATAGAAGAGGAGTTGCTGCCCGTTGAAGCTGTAACGACAGGCGTGAATAACGGGGCGACTATTGAGCTTAAGCGTGTCTGACGCGTCAAACACGCGTTTCTGCGTCTGTTACGCATCTGTCACACGTTTCCGCGTCTATCGTGACAGTCTGGTGACAGCCTGTCTTTTCTGTGTCTGTCGCGGCAGCTGGAACGACATGCTTCAATATTGGGCTTTGTTGGGCTGATGGATGGACGGTGGGTTGGGCTCACTTCTCCTGTTCTTCTTGACTCCTTTATTTCCTAAAAACAGTAAACATAAAAACATTATTCGAATAAAATAAACCTTATTTCCTAATAAATAATAAATAATAAAAATAAATAAAATTTAAAATTTAGGTTAAATTAGGGATGCCTTGTGGGGCATCTCCTAAGGTAACCACTTCCTGCATTCCTGGGGCTTCAGTCCCCTGATAATGCTTGAGGCGCTGTCCGTTGACTTTGAATTGGTGCCCGTCTTTTAATGATTGGATTGTGATTGCACCGTGGGGAAAAACTTGTACGACTTGGAATGGACCAGACCATCTAGATTTTAGCTTCCCTGGGAAGAGTTTCAGTCTAGAATTGAACAACAATACAAGCTGCCCTGGGCAGAACTGTCATGGCAGCAACTTCCTGTCATGCCACTTCTTAGTTTTCTCCTTGTAGATTCTTGCATTGTCGTAGGCCATTGTCCGGATTTCTTCAATTTCGTTCAGATCTAACAACCTTTTCTGTCCTGCCCTGTCCAAGTCCATATTCACTGCCTTGATCGCCCAGTATGCTCTGTGTTCTATCTCGACAGGCAGATGACAAGTTTTTCCATAAATCAATCGGTACGGAGACATGCCCAATGGAGTCTTAAAAGCTGTCCTATATGCCCATAATGCATCATTGAGGAGTAAAGACCAATCCTTCCTAGTTGGTTTAACCATCTTCTCAAGAATGTTCTTAACTTCCCTATTAGATATTTCAGCTTGTCCATTGGTCTGTGGGTGATATGCTGTCGCGATCCGATGCTTGACACCATATTTCTTTAAGGCAGCAGCAATAACCCTATTGTCAAAATGTCTCCCTTCAACTGATAATCGCCTTAGGGATGCCAAACCTAGAAAAGATGTTTTTGTGTAAAAACCGTTGGACTGTCTTGGCATCATTCTTTTGTGTGGCGATGGCTTCAACCCACTTAGAGACATAATCTTCTGCTAGGAGGATGTATAGATTTCCACATGAAGATGGAAAAGGTCCCATAAAATCAATCCCCCAAACGTCGAAGATCTCAACTTCTAGAATGTTCTGCAGCGGCATCTCGTTTCTCCTTGAGATGTTTCCTGTCCGCTGGCACCTGTCACAGTTCTTGTAAAAGAGTTGTGCATCTTTGTACAGTGACGACCAATAAAACCCTGATTGCAGCACCTTGGCAGTAGTTTTATTGCCTCCTAAATGGCCTCCATACTGTGAAGCATGGCAGTGATGAAGAATGTCTTCTTGCTCTTCTTGTGGTACACACCTCCTTATAACCTGATCTGCACAAATTTTGAAAAGAAGAGGTTCGTCCCAATAATAATGCTTAACATCATTTTGGAACCTCTTCCTGGCTTGATAATTAAGATCAGAAGGAATTATTCCGCTAACTATAAAATTAACGAAATCAACATACCAGGGGAGTTCAGAAGACTTACCTGCCGCCATGGCTGTCGCGGCAGCGATTGCGGCAGCAAAGAGCTGCTCGTCTGGGAAGGTCTCCAGTATGTGTGTCTCATCGATTGGTAGACTCTGTCCCTTCTCCAACCTTGACAATTGGTCTGCCACCTGATTTTCTATCCCTTTTTTGTCCTTGATTTCAATCTAGGCTTTGCATCCTTTTTCGCGGACAAATACTTCAGGGCAGAATGGTCTGTGTGCACTATTACCTTCGTCCCAAGTATGTAAGAACGAAACTTGTCAATGGAGAACACCACAGCTAATAACTCTTTCTCTGTGGTGGTGTAGTTCACCTGGGCATCATTCAGTGTCTTACTAGCATAATATATGACGTGAAATAACTTGTCTCTCCGCTGCCCAAATGTTGCCCCAACAACATAGTCACTAGCATCACACATAATCTCAAATGGCTGTGTCCAGTCTGGTGGCTGTACTATTGGGGCTGTTACCAGTTTTTCCTTCAGAACCTTGAATGCTTCAGTACATTCATCATTAAAGTCAAAGGGTCGGTTCTGCTCCAAAAGATGGCATAGGGGCTTGGTGATTTTTGAGAAATTTGCAATGAATCTCCGATAAAAACCAGCATGTCCCAAGAAACTTCTAATACCCTTGACTGTGGTCGGCGGCGGCAGCTTCTCGATCACTTCTATTTTGGCCCTGTCGACTTCTATCCCACGGCAGCTAATCTTATGGCCAAGGACTATCCCTTCATCCACCATAAAGTGGCATTTTTCCCAATTTAAAACTAGGTTTGCTTTTTCACATCTTTCAAGTATCTTTTGTAGATTGCCGAGGCAGCTCTCAAAATTGTCTCCAAAGACTGAAAAATCATCCATAAAAATCTCAAGGAAGTCCTCCACCATATCGGAGAATATGGCCATCATGCACCTTTGGAAGGTGGCGGGTGCATTACATAATCCAAACGGCATTCTCCTAAAAGCATACGTTCCGTAGGGGCATGTGAAGGTCATCTTTTCTTGATCCTCCGGTGCGATAGCAATTTGATTATAACCTGAATAACCATCAAGAAAACAATAGTAAGGTTTACCTGCTAATCTATCAAGCATTTGATCAATAAAGGGTAAAGGAAAGTGGTCCTTTCGGGTAGCTTTGTTAAGCTTCCGATAGTCCATACAAACCCTCCAACCAGTCACAGTCCTGGTTGGGATTAACTCATTGTTTTCGTTGGTCACCACGGTCATTCCTCCTTTCTTGGGAACGCATTGCACCGGGCTTACCTAGTTGCTGTCAGAGATGGCGTAAATAATACCAACATCTAACCATTTGATTATCTCTTTACGAACCACCTCTTTCATCACATGGTTTAACCGCCTTTGGGCATCTATAGTCAGCTTATGATCTTCTTCTAAAAGGATTTTGTGCATGCATAACGCCGGACTAATACCTTGAATGTCTGCTATCGTCCATCCAATCGCCTTTTTGTGCTGCCGCAGCATGCCTATTAGCTGCCATTCCTGTTCCTGTGGCAGCTTAGAGGAGATAATTGCGAGCAACGTATCATTTGAACCAAGAAAAGCATATTTTAGCTGCCCTGGCAGGGGCTTCAGTTCTAAGGCAGGTGGTTCAACAGTAGATGGCTTTTGGATTGCATGGTTATCCGAAGTATAATTCAAAGGTTCGAATAACTTACCTGGACGATTGCTTATCCAGTTTACCTCCTCCAGATCTTCAGTATCAGATGTACCGGATTCAGAGGAGTTGCTGTCGTCGGTGCTGTCGTCAGTGCTGTCGTGACAGTCCTGTAGGTGGCTGCCGCGGCAGTGTCCAAACTTGATGTCGAGATAGCCCGACCTGATACAGGGTTGATCAAGGTTAACGTCAGTGATAGCCTTGCATTCCTCGTCTGCATCAGCATGCTTCATAGCTTGGAGAACATTCAACTTTATCTCTTGATCATTCACTCTCATGGTGAGTTCTCCTTTCTCCACATCAATCAGTGATCTTCCCGTGGCTAAGAAGGGTCGCCCAATGATGATTGGTGCGTTTTCGTCTGCCTCACTATCTAAAACAAGAAAGTCAGTAGGAAAAATAAATTTATCCACTCTTACCAGAATATCTTCAATTTTTCCTTCCGGATGAACATAAGAGCGGTCTGCCAGCTGCAGAGTTACTGTCGTGGGCCGCGCCTTTCCAATACCTAATTTCTGAAAAACAGATTTTGGCATTAAATTAACACTAGCACCAAGATCACAAAGTGCCTTACCCACATATTTATTTCCGATTACACAAGGTATGATGAAGCTCCCCGAATCCTTCTTTTTCTGGGGTGGCTGCCTATGCAGAATACTCATGCAACCTTCTGTCATCTTTACCGTTTCAAATTCCCCAAGTTTAGATTTCTTTGACATGACATCCTTGAGAAATTTGGCGTAACCGGGCATCTCCCTAATGGCATCTAACAGCGGAATATTAATATGAACTTGCTTAAAAATATCATATATCTTTTTAAGTTGAGATTCTTGCTTAGCTTGCTGTAACCGTTGAGGAAAAGGAGGTGGGGGACGATAATCAGCAATACGTCCTTCCCACTGCATACGAATCTGAGGAGGTTTGGGTTCATCGTTTTTCTCCTCTGTCGCTTCTGCTGTCGTGACAGGCTCATCGGCAGCAGTCTGCTTATTACCTGTCGGGGCAGCTTCCTCGGCAGGTATGTCCAAGGTTGGTTCCTTTACTGTTTCAGCTTCTTTTTCCGGCCCTGGTAATTTCTTCCCACTCCTAGTAGTAATAGCTTTACACTGCTCATGTGTGGGCTGCCTAGCATTTTCAGTATTACTAGGAAATCCTCCAGTCTGCCTTGGCTTAATATGTTGGGAAACCTGACCCATTTGTGTCTCCAGAGATTTCAGAGTAGCTTCATGATTCGTCATCCGCATCTCCGTTTTATCCATGAAATTCTCTGTCTTCTTGACAAACTGATTCATATTCTCAATATAAGTACCTATCTGAGACATAAAAGTGGCCAGAGTCTGTTCCAGTATACTGCTCGTGGCAGTTGGTGGCTGCTGTTGCTGCTGTTGCGGCGGCAGTTGCGGCGGCAGTTGCTGTTGCGTCAGCAATCTAGGTCCTCCCTGATTCTGATTGTGTGCTTGAGGATTCAGGGCATTATTAGGGTTGCTCCAAGAAAACTTGGGATCCTTCCTCTAATTGGGATTATAGTTGTGAATCATCATTCAATAACTTTTTCATTGCTTTAGTAAGGAATGCTACCTGTGATTTCATCGTGCTGTCGGCTTCATAATCCTTGACAGCTAGTACCCGTTTACCCCCTCTTCTTGCTGTCGAAAACTGCTCCTCATTCTTGGCCAGATTTTTCAATACTTGCATTGCCTCGTCCGGATCTTTATCCAATAATAGTCCGTTTGCTGCTGAATCAATTCGAATACGAGTTTGTAAGTTGGCAGCATTATAAAACTTTGTTACCTGATTCCAGACGGGGAATCCATGCATTGGGCAGTTCCGTAGAAGGGTAGTAAATCTGTCCCAGGCCTCGTGCATTGGCTCGTCATCTTCCCGTTGAAAAGTAGCAATTTCATTACGTAATCGCTCAGATAAATGCGAAGGATTAAAACGAGATAAAAATTCACGAGATAAATCTGCCCAAGTTCTAATTGAACCCGGTGTAAGTTTATTCCACCAAGTTTTAGCTCTGTCCCTTAATGAATGGGGAAATAACCGAAGCTTCAGTATCTTCGGATTAACTCCTGGCAGTCTAAACGAACCACAGATCTCCTGGAACGTTTTAAGATGCTCCCTAGCATCCTCTGTAACAGCACCACTGAATTGACCGGCATTGTTGATCATACTAAACATGACAGGTTTCAGCTCGAAGTTGTCAACATCAATATCCGGTAGCGTGGTCTCCAGTTCTACATGATCGTTCAACATATAGTCACGACAGGACCGTCGTCCGGCAGCGGCAGGCGGGTCGCCGATAGGCGGGTCGTTTCCATTGTAGGCCATCTTCTCTAGCTGTTCCTCAAGGTACTCGTTCCTGACTAGCAAGTGACGAAGTTGTTTCTTGAGATTGAATGAACGTTAGATTTCCGGATCTAATGGATACTCAGGATCTTTACCTCGACTCGATCTGCGCATAAACAAGAAACCTTGTGAAAAGCAAGAGTTAAATGCACCGAAGAAAAACAGAAAAATAAAAATAAAAACAAAAACGAAAAGTGCAGTAAAAGAAAAGGTAGAGTTATGTTGCCAATCCCCGGCAACGGCGCCAAAAACTTGTTGCGTGTAAAATAGTCTATCGCAATGGTAGTGCAAGTGTACACGACACAAGTAGTAAAGTGATACGAAGTATCGGATATCGTCTCCACAAGGATTGGGCTAATAGCTTCACCTTAATTCACTACACGAAAGTAAAGGAAATAATTGAGAGTTGTCACGAAAATAATGAAGTAAACGTAAATAAACGAGTAAAGATATCAAGATAGAGAGAATGGGCTGGTATTGAATTGCTTAGTAGTGCAGGTATTGCAGAGTTTAGGAAATCCAGTTCTGTCGTCGTGCCCGTCGCGGCAGCACCTGTCGCGGCAACAGTCTGTTGATCATCGCGGCAGCAACCTCTCAACTCAGTACTTTCAAGTTTGGCAAGAATCCCAGATCTGCCTTGGCCTATCCCTAGGTCCAAGTTTGTCGATGATCACGTCTTTGATGATACCTCCCGGCGTGAATCGAAGGATGAACACCGTTGTGTATGAATTCTTCTTTAGCCACTTAACCTCGCTCTATCCCTAGGCACGAGATTGTTCAACTATAAACTAGAGAACTTGCTCTTATTTCTTTCGTATACTTAACTCTCCCGATGCTAAGTAAATAGATAACCTCACAATGCTCTCCCGATGCTCTTGCAAGATATTAATAACCAAAATAAGAGAACTTGAAGTTTATTTTATTGAACTGAAAATTTCTAAAACAAAACAACCCTTTGCAACTACTTTACAAATCAACCCGTGGCCCTAAGGGGAATTTAGAACATGTCGGCGGCGGGTAAACGGCTAGGGGTTTTTGGTTATCGGTTATGGGGTATTCGATATGATCCTTCTCCTAGGTTAAAATACAAGCCCTTATATAAGCTTTGGGCTCAAGTTATCTAAGTTAACAAGGATTACAACTTTAATTAAAAGTATGATTCTAATAAAGACTTAATCTTCAAGGAATCTACTTTCCAGCCGTCTTCCTTGTTTCTTGGGATTTTCTCTCCTTGAACTTTGGGCTTGACATATCTTTTGATCCGGGGCTTGGAAAAATATATGGTTTTCACACGACAGACGTGCTGAATTTTCTCTATTTGTCGAGGTCCACTTTGCTTTTCCTCCACAAAATTGATGTCGTCCTCTGCTGTCACGGCAGCACCATGGCAGCATCGTCCTCTTTGTCTGCTTGTCCAGTTCAGCTCTTCTGCTTCTCCGCCCAGCGCCTGCCTTCACCGTCTTCTGTGGCAGCTACCTGCAAAAACCACCATTCTTTAGTAGAATCTGTGCCTTTAATATATTTGTGATGTTTTGCTGTAAACTAACCTAAATGCAATGAAATGGTGCTTGAATGTAGCAGAAATATGGGTTAAAAAGGGTGTAAATAATAGAACTTTTACACACTCAACAGAGATCCACTGTCGCCATATTTGTTCGTTTTGTGTATGGAGCGTTTAGCACATAGCATTGAGGAGAAAGTAGAGAATGGGTTGTGGAAACCGATTCGGTTAGCTAGGAAGGGAACGGGGATATCGCATCTTTTTTTCGCCGATGACTTGGTACTTTTTTGCAGAGGCGGAGATGTCACAAATGAATGTAATCCATGAGGTTTTGTCGGATTTTTGTGCATGTTCTGGACACTTGGTGAGTGTTGCTAAAACTCAGATCTTTTTTTTCTCTAAAAATTGTGATCAGAGTGTGTGTATTGACTTGGGGCAGCGGTTAGGCTTTGAAGTGGTTGGGGATTTAGGAAGATATTTAGGCGTGCCTTTGTTACATGAAAGGGTCACTAAAGCCACATATGCCTATCTTCTTGATCGTATGGAGAAAAGGTTAGCCGGTTGGGTGGCTAATTCTTTATCGATAGCGGGACGTATAACTTTGGCTAAAGCGGTGCTCCAAGCAATTCCTTCCTATGTAATGCAAGCTACGATGTTACCGAAAGGGCTATGTCAGGAGATGGAAAGAATTATTCGACGGTTTGTGTGGGGTGGTACTCGAGAGAATAGAAGTATTTCCTTGATGAATTGGGAGACAATGCGGAAACCGCTATTGAATAGTGGCATGGGTTTTAAAGATTTGTCCATTCAAAATAACGCATTTTTAATGAAAGTGGGATTTGAGATTCTAACTCAACCTGATAAACTATGGGTGAGGGTCATCAAGGAGAAGTATGGGTGGCGAGAGAAGGTTCCGGTAAGTATTAATCGAAGCCGATGTTCACGACTTTGGAAAGGCTTGGATATGGTTTGGGTTGAGGTGAAGAATAGCATTTTGTGGAATGTGCGGAATGGAGAACATACGGACTTTTGGTATGATACTTGGGTGGATATGGAAGGACCATTAGTTGCGCGATGTACCATACCATTTACGCCTCTCCCAACACCGGTTGCGCGCATGGTGACTGACCTTGGGGAGTGGGATTGGCGACAATTAGAACTATTTTTGCCGGATGAGGTGTTGGCGAAATTGGAGGCAATTCAGCCTTCGAGAGCATGGTTTGGTGAGGACGTGCCGTGTTATCGATGGGAGGAAAACAAGAGTTTTTCAGTTCGATCAGCGTATAGAGTATTGGTGGCTTTCCAACATGCTACTGTTAATGAGAAATGAGGGGTGGTTTGGGGGTTGAAGTTACCTCACCGAGTGCGGACGTTTATGTGGTTGGTGATGCGGCATAGTTTTCTCACGAACATGGAACGCTGCAGACACAAGTTAACAACCGATGGGGGCTGTAGGATATGCCAACGAGGGGATGAAGATATCGGCCATATTTTGAGGCGGTGCTCGACAGCGAAGTTGCTTTGGCAGCAACTAGTGTCGCGAGCAAACCTGCAGGTTTTTGAGGCCATGGACTTCAATTCTTGGCTACTTTATAACCTGAAAAACGAGAGCAAACACCCGGATAGGGGGTCGACGTGGGTATCCCGGTTTGCGGTAGGGTGCTGGTTACTTTGGAAGAGGAGATGCACTACTTTGTTTGATGCTGATGGCGTTGTGCATGGGGATGTTACTGGCCAGTGTTTGCAGCTGGCGTTGGAGTTTGAGAGTGCTTCGACGTGTGTTGCGGCCCCTCGGAGAAATCGTGCGAGGAATGTTCGATGGCAGCGGCCACCGAGGGAGTGGGTAAAGATTAACACGGATGGCTCGGTGTATGGGCAGCGTCGTGAGGCTGCGATCGGAGGTGTTATCCGCGACTGGAATGGTGAATGGGTGTTTGGCTTTGCTCGTCGGATTGGGAGTAGTTCGGTGTTGTTGTCGGAGTTGTGGGCGGTGTATGATGGCCTTTGTCATGCATGGCATTTAGGACTTCGGAAGGTAATTGTCGAATCGGACAATATGAAAGTGGTGAGGATCTTGCAAAACGAATCATCGGCGTTGCGTGGTGATGTTGTTGTGGATATGATTTTCGGACATCTTTGTCGTGATTGGGAGGTGAGAATTCAACACATTGGACGTGAGGGGAACAAGGTTGCGGATCGCCTTGCACAGTGGTTTACCGGACAATGGAGGGGAGACGCCTGGATGGCTGTGGAGTCGGCTGTGCTGCATGACCTGCTGCTTGAGGATCGGGGCATGTAAAGCCCTTGTTATTTGTTTCTGCATTATCAAAAAAAAAAACCGAATGAGCCGATCTCACCCTAACATTGACTAGATTTCTTTACCTTTTTTCTAACTACACTTTGATTTCAATTCTATTTATTTTTTGAATACCTACTTAAAATTGATTTAACTATAAAATAACTGTCTAACTATATATTTTCTGTTCCACATATCTAAAGTTTTTATTCCATTATTATATTGTTCCAAGATAATACATATTTGATTTAAACATATTTTTATTAAAGTTGGCTCACTGATCGAAGACATAACGACGGTGAACTGAAAAACCAGCAAGAAACAAAAGAAAGAAAGAGATGAGGGTGAGACGGCGGAGAAGAAAAAGAGGGGGAAAATCAATGTAGGCCAAAAATTTGATTGGGCCAGTGCCACTTGAGTGGTTTTTATAACCCAAAGTGATTAACCAATTGGTATTTTGGAGCCCAATCAGTTAGATCACACAGGTACAAGGAACAGCCTAACGACCTTGCCAACAACCACAAATTTGTTACAACAGAAAGGCAAACGCATCTCATTAGCCTCAACATTCACTATGCTTCCTTGTCTTATTGAGCAAACTTGTTTGACCAAACACATAATTGAGTCCGCAGTTCTTGAAACCTTGACACATGCAAAGATTTCGTGAGGATATCAGCTGACTGATGTTGCGCAGGAATGTAGTTAACTTCGAGTTGCTTGGCCAATACTTTCTCGCGAACAAAGTGTAAATCCAGGTCTACATGTTTGGTTTTAGTGTGCAGCACCGGATTGGCAGCCATTGCCACTGTACTGGTATTATCACACCATATCTTAGGACATTCTTCAAATACCACGCCCATGTCACTAAGCACAACCTTGATCCACATACCTCATAGGAAGCATCATCAAGACTCCGATATTCTGCCTCAGTGGTGGAACGTGAGGCAGATCGCTGTTTTTTAGCTCCATGATAACAAGTGTGACCCAAGATAAACACAATAACCTGATATTGATCGTCGGTCATCCACATCTCCACCCTAGTATGCATCCGTGTAGGCATGTATAGAAGGCCGCACAACATCTCGCGATCCTTAAGATGCAAACTATAATCCAAACTCAGTCGTGCCTTTGAGATATCGCAATATACGTTTTACAGCAGCCCAATGAACATCTTTAGGAGCTTGCATAAATTGCGCAACTTTGTTAACAACGAACGCAATGTCCAGTCTTGTATGACAGATATATAGAAGAGCACCAACTACACTTCGATAACGCGCAACATCAGTACCTTGAGAACCATCATATTTACTAAGTTTAGGCAAAACAACCATTGGTGAGTCGACTGCTCGCGTTCCTAACATGTCATGTTAGCTAACAATTCAGTAACATATTTCTTTTGTGAGAGAAATAACCCTTCAGTGGAATGTAAAGCCTCTATGCCTAGGAAATAATGAACTGTTCCTAGATCTTTAAGAGAGAATTGGTCATGTAAGGCATTCAGAACTTGTGTGATATGAGACTCTGATGTTCCTGTAGCCATAATATCATCTACGTATACTACCAAGTATAGAACCTTAGTTGCCTCACGATAAACAAATAAAGATGTATCAACACGAGATACAACAAAACCAAGAGTACAAAGGAAGTCTCAAAGCTTACTGAACTAGTTTCGCGGGGCTTGTTTCAACCCATAGAGGGCATTTTTGAGTTTACAGACTAGCTTACGACCATTATCATCATACTTTTCGAACCCAATAGGTTGCACCATATACACATCTGCTTCTAGATCACCTTTAAGAAACGCGTTATTTACGTCCACCTGCCGAATCGTCCAACCACTAGAGACAATCAATGAGAGAAGGTTATTAATCGTAAAAAATCTCACAACTGGACTAAATGTCTCAAAAAAATCAAATCCTGGTACTTGGGAGTACCCTTTGGCAACTAATTGTGCCTTATATTTATTGACCGTCCCGTCAGAATTGTATTTTACCTTAAACAACCATTTCAAGCCGACTACTTTTCGATCAGCTGGTAATGACACCAACTCCTATGTACCATTTTGCAATATAGCTTCATACTCTAACATCACAGCCGCATGCCATTGAGGATGAATGAGAGCTTCATGAACACTAGTAGGTGGCTCATCACACTTAACAAAGTACACCTTAGGCTTAAAGACACCCACTTTACTTCGAGTAACCATCAAGTGAGTGTTAAGTTGATTGGGCCGTCCTTGGAGAATAGAGCCTATGGAATGTTGATCAGTTGGACCAACGGGAACTGAACTTTCAACAACAAGGTTCAGATTTTCATCAAGGAGAATTGAGGAATCAGTAGGTTGAACTTCAGTCCTTGTTGGTGTAGAATGGCCTAGAAGCTGACTTTCGAAAGAGTTGGTAGAAAGACCCTCATCTTCAGGTGGTGCAGAATCTTCTAAGTGTTGATTTTCAACTTGAGCATCATTATTATTATCAACACTTTCGTGAGTTTCATTATTGGCATCATCATGTGACATAACATCAAGTGTTTCAAGAGTTTGTGAACCACTTTCAGTTGTGACTTCATCTGGAGAACCACCACTCTCGGCTGCATCTTCAGTATGTAACAAGGCATCATTTTCAAGTGGAGGTGCTGGAGAAGCAGCAGGTGCAGCCTCACCAGTACAACACGTAGTTGTTGTAGGTTGATCCGTGACAGACCTAGGAAAAGATGGAGACTGGAATGTATTGGGGGAAGATGTGGACTGAGAATTGTCACGTAGAGAAAACGAGAAGCACCACTCATTAAATTTAACATGGCGTGAAATAAAGACTCGCCCATAATTGTCCATGCAGTGATAACCATGATGTCGAGGTGAATAGCCGAGAAATACACAAGCCTTGGATCTGAAATCGAACTTATGATTGTTGTAAGCACGTAAACACGGGAAACACTGACTTCCAAATACACGTAGAAACTGATAGTCTAGTGGAGAGCCATATATAAGTTGATGTGGTGATTTTTCTTGAAGAATTTCAGAAGGCAATCGATTGAGCAAAAATACGACACTTAAAACTGCATAAGACCAGTAGACAAACGGTACTGAAGCTTACGCAAGCAAGGCTAAGGCTGTGTCGATGATGTGCCGATGCTTGCGCTCTACTACGCCATTTTGCTGCGATGTGTGCGGACACGTATACCGATGTCTAATGCCCATTTGAGCTAAAGTACCATCTAAAGCATGAAATTCACCACCATTGTCAGTTTGTAGTTCAAGAATTTTAGTAGAGAAATGATTTTATATAAGAGTTGAAAACATTCTAAAAGCATCATTAACTTCAGCTTTATTATGTAAAAGATATAGCCAGCAATTGCGGCTGTACATATTGACAAATGACATGTAATAACGAAAACCACAAGACTTAATTGGAGCAGGGCCCAGACATCCGCTTCAACAAGCTCAAAAGGTTTGGTATAAACAATGGTAGAAGTCGAAAATGGAAGCTGATGGCTCTTTCCTAATTGACAGGCCATACAACTGTGCTTATCAACAATAAAAACTTTATTTAAAACTAAGCTGACAACCCTGGGTGCAGGGTGTCCTAATCTATTATGCCACAACCAATATCTGGACTTATCAGATTACATAGAAATAGGAGAAGACTGAAATAATGTGTGATTGACCAAACCAGTAGTGGGTTGCACTTCATCAGAACTAAAATAATACAAACCACCCTCCAACTTTTCTCGAAGAAGAATTACCCCCGAGCGCTCATCCTTCACAAAACAACCATGAGCGTGAAATTCAAAATATACATTATTATCATTAGTAAAACGCGAAACAGGGAGCAAGTTTCGAGTAATCTGGGGAACTAATAACAAATGTTCAAGATTCAATAACCGAGAGTCACTAGGCAAACTAGCATGCCCTACATGAGATATACCGAGAGTAGAACCATCACCAAGGTAAACCTTGCCCTTACCAGAATAGGGCTGACCTCTGAACACGTTTTGAGGATTTCCAATAACGTGATGTGTTGCCCCCGAGTCAGGGTACCAGGTTGAGTTGAGATGTAGAGCTCCAGTTGCTATTAAGAAGTTAATATGCACTGTATCATCAAAAGAATCTGGCAGGACATCAGCAGACCCTGTAGCAACACCAACAAACGAATCATAGCAAACATTAGGTGCTTCATCAGTAACTTGAAAAATATTTACCTGAGAGTTATGTATAGGAGATGATCCAGTGGACGAAATTCCCTTGAAGTTTTGATTGAACCTATCCCAGCAACGGTCGACAAGATGCCCAAGCTTGCCACACAGCTGGCACTGTGGCCGACGACCACAAAACCTGTTACCAGATTGACCGTGACTCTGTTGAGAGGGGCTAGACTCAGAGACATTGTTGTGAGTATTGTTGTTGCCAAATCGAGTTACATTGATTCCAATCGGCAAACGCATTGGATCAATGACTCTTGTTTCTGCATCCATAAGCATCGAAACTACAGTATCAAGTGTGTGTGTCTCATGAATCATTGTAATCGCAGCTACAAATGGCTCGTATTCAGCAGATAGGCTATTGAGCACCGTAGCGACTTTTTCAACTTCAGCCATCGGATTACCACATGTTGCCAGAAGATCGCACAATTCCTTAACTTGCATCGTGTAGTCTCACATAGTGAGTGAGCTTTTCTTCAGTGCAGACAATCAGCACTGGAGATTCATAATCTTGGTGGTGGATAGATTCGAATAGAGTTTGACGATAGTGCTCCAAATCGCTGTAGAGGATTCTGCTCCTACAAGCTGAGAGAGCAAATTAGGGCTAATTGTTGAGAGCAATCAGGAGGCTAGAGAGTTGTCTTCCTTCTTGAACCGTCGATACTGTGGATTCAAGGTTCTGGATCCAGAACCACTGGTGATGAACTGAGGAGGCACCGGAGTAGATTCATCAAGGTAATGCTCAAGTTCATGACCGCGCACCATCAAAAGCACTTGTTGCTTCCACATTAGGTAGTTGTTGTCGTCAAGACGCACGCTGATGTGCTTATTGGCGAAGATCTGACCAGAATTTCCATCGATGATCTGCACCTCGTCAATCGCTTCTGGTTGCAGATCTGATCTTTCCTCGGCATTCAACATGATTTCGCAACAACACAAATGAAAAAAAGAAAGGAGCAAGAGACTGAAGATGACAAACGGAATCACAACGGAGAGCGAAGATTGGCCGGAACGACTAGCTTTGATTCCATATTGAAGCTAGCTCACTAATCGGAGACATAACGACGGTGAACTGAACAACCAGCAAAAAATAGAAGAAAGAAAGAGATGAGGGTGAGACGACGGAGAAGAGAAAGAGGGGGAAAAGAATCAATGTAGGCCAAAAACTTGATTGAGCCAGTGCCACTTGAGTGGTTTCTATAACCCAAAGTGATTAACCAATTGATATTTTGGAGTCCAATAAGTTAGATCACACAGGTACAAGGAACGGCCTAACGGCCTTGCCAACATCTACAAATCTGTTACAACAGAAAGGCAAACACATCTCATTAGCCTCAACAAATTTTAACTTGCACTAAAAATTTAACAAAAATCCTACACTATTTTTAAAAGGCTTAACAGTCAAATATCTACCTCACTAAAACGAATGTTATTTTTTTCGTTATATAATGAAATGCAAATATGTGACAATATTTCTTATTTTCTGGAAGCAAAATCCGAAAATTCAAAAAATAAAATAATATTAATTAATTGTTTTATTCTTTTTCTTCTTCACTCTCTTTATTCTCACCTATGAAACCCACTAGTCACTACCCCTTCACCAACAATTTTCTGGATGCCCTAATTTAATTTTCTTGGCAAGATCACAAACGTCTATGAATCAACCGATTTCTGTTCTTTATTATTTTCCTTTGCCACCAACAATTAAACAATTTAAAAACATTTGCGCCCCCAAAACCCAAATCATTCGATTAATATTAATATTAATATTAATATTAATATTAATTTTAAATTAGGGCATCCAGAAAATTGTTGGTGAAGAGGTGGTGACTGCTTGGTTTCCTAGGTGAGAATAAGAAAAGAGAAGAAGAAGAAAATTAATTATTATTTTTATTTTTTAAATTTTCAGATTTTAATTTAGAGAATGAAAAATATTGTTATGGGTCATTTCATTAGATAACGAAAGAAATAAGTCTGTCACGGTGAGAGATTTATTAAGTAATGGAAGAAAAAATTGGACACCTATCTGAAAAAATATATAATTTAGATATTTATTTAACTGTTAAGCTTTTTTTAAAAATAAACTCTAGTTGTTTGTAATCAAAATCGAAGGATTTAGAAGTTATATATTAGGGGCACGACTAATTTAGTCTATTTAAAGAACCTAGAAACTCCTGTAATAAAATTTGATGTATTTTAATTAAAAATTTGAACTACCTTAACTCACTAAATTTGATCAATTTATAGAATTTAGAAACCTCAACTACTTTAATGCTTAATTTTAAGCTTTAATATTTTTATTTGAATTCGATTTCCAAATCAATTTATATTGAAAATTGTACCTGGATTTGGGCACTTGTGTGTGAAAAGTGGGTTTACTTTGTCAAAGAGTTAGGAGAAAATATAAACAAATAATATCATGTAATCACACCAATATATTAAAAAAATTATATTAAAAATTAAAATCTTTTAATCCTAATTCAAATTCATTAAATATTCTCTTGCCCAAACACATGCTTACATCCTTATATTATAAAAAGGAAGAAACATATTCCACAATGCCCTCATGAGTGCAACACACCATTTTTCATCTGCTATAAGTTTGAGAACTAAACCGAGTGTGCATTCATATGCTCATATAAGAAATACAAAAATACACACACATGCAGAACCAAGTGGGTTCTTTAGGTAAGTTCAGGCCATATTTTGCTGTAATTTTCCTGCAAGTTAGTTTTGCAGGAAATGATGTCTTATCTAAGGCTGCACTGAACCAAGGCATGAACAATTACGCAATCGTCGTCTACCGCCACGCCATCGCCACCCTCCTTATGGCTCCTTTTGCGGCCGTTCTCGAAAAGTATATATACATCTCTCTCTCTCTGTATATGTCTTTAACCTAATGTTGACATGGAAATTTTAACTTTTCTGTTTCTTTGTTTGATAGGAAAGTGAGGCCTAAGATGACAATATCAATCTTCATCAAAATAATGGTGCTCAGCTTATTGGAGTACTTATCGAAATCGAATTACGAGTTTTCTTTGTTTTGAATAACATACAATTCTCATCTAACAATGTTTGTACATGTATTTTGGCAATTGGCAGAGCAGTTCTTGAACAAAACTTTTATTATGCCGGGATGAAGTACACAACTGCAACGTTTGTAGCTGCTATGTATAACATTATTCCGGCCTTCACCTTTCTAATGGCTTGGATTTTAAGGTAAAACTTTCTCGGAAAAAAAGAGAAAAGCTATGATCTTAAGCAATAAACATGGAGAGATTCATTTTTTGTGTACATATCTATGCAGGCTTGAGAAGGTAAACTTGAGATCAATCCGCAGCCATGCTAAGATTTTCGGTACACTTGCGACCGTCGCGGGAGCCATGGTGATGACACTAATGAAAGGACCGGCGCTCGAATTGTTTTGGACGAAAGCGCGTATTAATAACCACGAAGCAGAATCAAAAAACGGGACGGATTTCCATGACACAATAAAAGGCGGTCTGATGATCATCATCGCTTGCTTCAGCTTTGTTTGTTTCGTGATTCTGCAAGTAAGGAAAACAGAAGTATTCGAAATGGATTTGCTGGAACAATGACATTGACATGGAGTGTTTTTATAGGCCGTCACGTTGGAAACGTATCCGGCCGAGCTTTCTCTGACGGTTTGGATATGCCTGATGGGAACAATTGAAGGCAGCGTTGCTGCTTTGATAATGGAAAAGGGAAATGCTGCCATTTGGGCTCTAAAATGGGACACCAAGTTACTTACAGTTGCATACACTGTAAGAAATTGTTTTACCAACGATAAACCAATACATCTGTTTCACTTATTCGAATTCGTAAATCTATCGATGTTTGGTGCAGGGCATTGTATGTTCAGGACTTGCTTATTACATTCAAGGCGTGGTAATGAAAGACAGAGGTCCGGTTTTCCTTACAGCTTTCGGTCCACTATGTCTGGTGATTGTAGCCATAATGTCCTCTTTCATTCTGTGTGAACAAATGTTTCTGGGAAGGGTGATTGGTGCTATTATCATAATTGTGGGACTATATTTTGTGCTATGGGGTAAAAGCAATGAATACAAGTCCCAACAGCCATTAGTGGAGCAGCAAATAGATCTTGTTACTAACATTGAAAATGGCAGTTTAGATCACCAGACCATAATTGATAGAATTGGTAAGGAAAACTCAATCAGAAATGAGAAAAGGGATTCGATTGTGGTTTAGATTTTTCCTATTTTTCTCAAAAGTGATATCCACTGACAAAGGATTAACGATTAGCATTTAGCAATAATGGGTAGTGGTTTCTGAGTCCAGCATTTGTAATCATTGAGCTTAGTGGAGTGGTTTCTTTAATACTTCTTTACTCAAAATAATCGGAGCATAGATTGTTAAACTGTTAACATAAAGCATATGAAGACAAATAATTGATGTCCCAAGTTCGAACACTATATTTCTCTCTACTTGGCTGCTTTGTTTTGCAGCCATTCCATCAAGGCCGATGTGATCCTATTTATAGGTGTGTTCATATTATTTTCTAAAGAAAAAGATAACACTTACGCCTGGTTTGGTACAACGGATGTAAAATATGTGTTTTATTAAATTACACTTGTGTATAAAGGGTGGTTACTACGTTAAAGTGTTCGGTAGATGAAATTTTAGATAAAGTTAAAAGATAATTGTTGTGTATGAATGTACTATTTTACTCTTAAAATTCTAGCTTCATATTTTCCCCTTAAAATTTTACCCTTAAAAGATAAGTTTTTTTTTAACATGCGAGGACGGTCTGGTAGTCAGAGCACGTTCACCTGCTCCACTCCCTTCCCTTTAGGTCTCGGGTTCAAGACCCCCAAGAGCGTTACCTTCATGTAGATTTTCTCCCTCTCCCTCTAGGTAGAAGTAGAATAGAATTGTAATAAAAATAATAAGTTTTTGGTAGCTAACTAAACATGTCCTTAATATTATGAGAAATTGTTAGGAGGAAATCTCTTAATTACTTTCATATATGATCCACTAAGTTAAATTCTCAAACATATCTTAACAGTGAAGACAACCCAAGAATCTTATTATATCTCAAGTTGTTGACAAGTGCATAATTGAATTATTTTGCATGCCCTTAACTCTTTTTTTTTTATGTTTTCAAGCTCATTTAGATTACATTTAGGATAGGTTGTACATACTTGCATGTAGATAAGGAGTTACACCTTCTGTGCTTTCAATATTGTATATATTAGTGTTTTTCACGAAAAAAATGGTGCTTTGTGGTAGATATGTAGGATGCTGGAGGATTGTTGGAGCAGAAAAGGAGTAGATCACATCGCTGGAGCTAACACGGCATGAAGAATTAGACAAGAATCTACCTTTGTCCACATGGACATCCTCCTAGATAAAGGTGACAAACAATCATTCGGATCAGGTTTGGTTTTGACCACATTCAATTTCGGTTTAGTTCGGTTCGGGTCATGTTTAGTTTTGACCACATTCAATTTCGGTTTAGTTTGGGTCGAATTTGGTTTGGTTCGATTTTAATTCGGGTTTAGAGTTATTATGGCCGGGTATCAGTCCAAATCGGTTCACATCGGTTTAATTGATTTTCGAGTCGGTTGATTTTGGGTCGGGTCAAGATCAGTTCAATAGGAGATCAATATGTTTCAGTCGGAATTTCAGGCTTGATCAATTTTTTAAACCCATATATAGCTTTATAAAGCCCATATATTTGACTTTTTGGTGAGTTGTGCGACGATTTACATCAAATCTTTCATTATTTCTTTTAATATATTTTCTTTATTTCGAGTTGTCTTCGGTTTGGGTTACTTTCGGTTCAAATGAAATCGGTTTAGGTCCATTCGATTCGGTTGCAAATCGGTTCAGGTCCGTTCTATTCGGTTGAAAAATCGGATCGGGTCCATATCGGTTCAACTAAAAATCGGGTCGATTTCAATTCGATTAAGTTTGTTTTGGGGTTCGGATCAAATTCGAATCATCCTATTATGGTAAATATTGGGTCTTAGATCGGATAAAATCGGTTCGAGTATCGAGTCTCGGGTCAGTTTGCCACCTCTACTCCGAGATACGCAACATTTAATGAAGTGGGAAACCAATGGCTTTCTTTATTGAAGCTGCGCTCACTTTAGGGTACTGAAGCTCTAGTTTTACTGCCTATATAAGAGAGACTTGGATGCTACTTCAAGAGAGTGTAATTTTAGACGATAGTCCTAGTACGAAGCTTGCGGAGAACTATCGGGGCAAAGCTAGACGATTATCCTCAACGAACGACGCCATCGAGAGAGGCTAATGGAGTGGGGATCTGCAACATAGTTGGACAACACATAACGAGTTTTGTCGAGGACGCTCAGCTCCTTTCTTTTCCTTGCTTGATAAACTGCCATACTTTATACTTTTGATTAGGGATGCTTTAGGTTTAGACATGAGCTAAACTTCTTAGTTAGGATTAATGCGTCCCATAATTTTATGATTTGGTTATTTTATTTCAAGGCTTTAGTTGTTTCCCTTCATCTATTTTGTTCATGTTCTTAATGCGTAGTTAATTGTAAGAGCTATCGAGAGAGGCATGTTAACTATTGATCTGTGGCTTAATATCGAGAGAGTTAGGTTATACAAACATGAACAGTGGGGCTAAGCTGTTAACTTATTCTTAATCTGGCTTAGACATAAGTTTAGGGTTTCAACGACTAAAAATGAGTTCTTAAACAAATGATAGAATCGTTAAGGTTAACGCAAACATGTATCACCTTAACCTCAATATATTAACTTCTAGACATCGAGAGAGTCAGAAGTTCATTAAAAAATCATGTCGAGTAGATGAAGATTCTAAGGGTTTACGCAGATATGTATTGTCCATCGCTATATCATTGATATAGATAATTAGGTATATATCCTTAGCAATAATCTCAACCTTCATAATTATCTGTTAAGTCGTTGCAGCTGTTTGTATTAATCATAGCTACCTTTAGATTAGTTAATTTAGTTTTACTTAATTCGACAATCATCAATACTTGCAAACACATTCTTAGGTATAATAACTTCGTAATTATTGATTCAATCTTCGTGGGTTCGACACTCTACTCATCACTTTATTACTTGATACGATAAATATACTTGCTTTAAAGTGCATCACTATTCGACAAGCATTAGTTGTATTCACTTTTTTTCTATTATGTAGCATTGTATGAAATGTATTTTACGGAAACATCTTTGAGAGAATATGTTTTTTTTTTCTAAATAATCTTGTTTTATGCTGAATTGGTTTGTGGAAATTCTTTCTCATGAAACTTTTTTCGAACATAAGTTGTTGTCAACATAGTTGCTATAGAAAGAAATTGTTATGAACATGCACTACAATAAAATACGTTTTTAGCGATATTTTTTAACAAACGTCGCGATAGAATGATATATGGTGATGTTTTTAAAAAAATAATGGGAAAACTACACCGGTGGTCCCTAAACTATTACCGTTTTTCTATTTTGGTCCTTAAACTATGTTTTTTGGCAAAATCGTCCCTTCTGTTACATAGTTCTCCTGTTTTGGTCCCCCAACGTTAAATAGCTAACGATTTTGCTGACGTGGCATTTTTTAAATATTTTTTAATCATTTCTCTCCCCTCTTAAAAAATGCCACGTCAGCAAAACCGTTAGCTATTTAACGTCAGGGACCAAAACAGGAGAACTATGTAACAGAAGGGACGATTTTTCCGAAAAATATAGTTTGGGGACTAAAATAAGAAAATAGTAATAGTTTAGGGACCACCGGTGTAGTTTTCCCAAAAATAATTTAACCCCTTTAAAATTTAAAGTTTTCGTTAAATTTATTTTTTTAAAAAGAAATTAAATAAGGTTCTTTGTAAATTTTTTAAAGTTTCTCATTAAATCTCAGTTATTTTTTATAAGATAGTTAGACCTTTAAAATTTTAAATTAAACATTTCAAAATTTTTTAAAAAAAGTTTAAATAGGTCCCTCCAGATTATTTGCGAAGATCCCCCATGAATACCTCTATGTGCATGTATTGTATCAGATTCAAGTCATTTCTCAACTCAACCTAACCTCTCCCCAGTTCCTGCTCTATGCAATGATGAAACATAAATGTATTCGTATGAAATGTTCTAATGCTTTAACTATTTTTTTACTTGTCTTGAAACTTCAATGGGTTTAATTAAGCTAGGAATTAATATTCATGTGGTCTACATTATATGACAACAAGGATTCCTATATTTGTTTGAAATGTTTGAAGGCTATTGATTATTTAACCAATTTTAGGGGTTTATTTTGTTACGTTCGTTTAAGGCACTTTCATTTCATTCATTTCTCAAGCATTATGGCCACATCATGTTTGAAGCTTGATTTTTCCTTCTACTTCTGTGATTATGGGCGGATCCAAGAATTTAAGTTTGGTGGTTCACCTATTTACGGGTTTAAGGTTTCGAATTTTTCCAGACAATCAATTTGACTACAACAGACTAAATAAGCATAAAAATGCATTTTGTTAAAGAAGTCTCTCTACTTGAAAAAAGAATTAAAAAAAGTAATAACAATCGCCAATCGATAAAAGTGACAAGAAAGTTGAATTGGTAAAGTGGTGAGTAGAGAAATTCAAGATCAACCATTTTTTTCTTGTCAAATATAACGTTTAAAGAGATAAGTGTGATCTTGTGAAAGTTCTTCCAAGTTTCAAAGACAAAGGTTATCAAAATTTCAAGCATTTGAGGATTGACCCAAAGGTAATTTTTGTAGCAGTAATTTTTTTAAGTATGAAGGGTGACCCAAATGTAACATTACCCATACTTGAGTGACCGAAATGTAACCTTACCCATATTTGAGGGACTCAAATGTAATCTTACCCATAATTGAGTGACTCAAATGTAATATTACCCATATTTAACTATTTAAGTGACTCAAATATAACTTTTGAAAATTGAATGACTCAAATATAACATTATCTATAATTGAGTGACATCCGTTATAATTTACCCAAAATTAATGGTGAGTCACGTGACCACTCTACCTGCATACATCCGTCTAGGGATGTAAAAATAGGTAATCGGACGGGTTTCAGGTCGGGTACTGTCAGGTCGGGTAAAATCGGATACATGTCATTTCAGGTCATTTTTCTATTTTGACTCGACTCGGGTCGGGTGCGGGTCCATTTCAGGTCGGGTCCATTTCAGGTCGGGTTAAAACGGTCGGGTCCGAAGCAGATAATTGGCAGGTTAATTCGGTTCGGATACACTTCAGGTCGGGTCCATTTCAGTTCGGGTTCATTTCAGGTCGGGTTCGTTTCAGGTCGGGTCCATTTCAGGTCGGGTCCGTTTCAGGTCGGGTCTATTTCAGGTCAGGTTCATTTCAGGTCGGGTTCATTTCAGGTCGGTTGCATTTCAGGTCGGGTGCATTTCAGGTCGGGTAATTTCAGGTCGGGTAGTTTCAGGTCGGGTAATTCAGGTCGGGGTATTTTCGGGATTGAAATTCGTATTCAGTTTGAGTTCGGCCGTACAACCGTATAAGTAGTTGATAGACTTTAGGTTGACCTTCGTCAATCGTCATTGATTTTGAGTTAATTATTTAAAGTCGTATCAAATTAAAATTATAAAAACATTAGAGTAATTAAAAAAATAATGAAAATTGGTCAATTTAGACTGAAAAGGGGTCAATTTGGATTACAAATAAAATTTTACGGATTATAATGAACATAAATATCAAATTAAAATTATAAAACATTAGAAAAATTTAAAAGAAAACAAGGAAAATGGGTCATTTTGGAATAAAAATAAAGTTTTGGGGACTATAATGAACAAAAATATCAAATTAAAAGTATAAAAATTAGAGTAATTAAAAAACAATAAGTATAGGTCAATTTAGAATAAAAATAAAGTTTTAGGCTCTAAATTGAACAAAATTTAAAATTAAAACTATAAAACATGATGAATTAAAATATATATAGGGGTCAATATAGAATTAAAATAAAGTTAAAGGACTAGAATGAAGAAAATATTAAATTAAAATAATAAAACATTGGACAAATTAAAAAAAATAAATGTGGGTTTAGGGTTTAGGGTTTTGGGTTTAGGGAGAAATTCATTAAGAGTTTACGGCTCATACATTGATAGCTACAGTCTACATGCATACATATTTACATACGTTAGGGTGTGTGATTTAGGATTTAGGGTTTAGGGTATATATTTTATTAAGGGTTTAGGGATCATACATTGATAGCTACAGTCTACATGCATACATACATACGTACATACTTTAGGGTTTATGGTTTAGAATTTAGGGTCATGGAAAACTTCGTTAAGGGTTTAGGGTTCATGTATTAATATGTACACACATACATATTTACATACATTAGGGTTTATGGTTTAGTGTTAAAGGGTTAGGGTTTTGGGTTTTGGGTTTTGGGTTTAGAGAAAATTTTGTTAAGGGTTTAGGGTTCATGCATTAATATGTACACACAAACATACTTACATACATTAGGGCTTAGGGTTTAGGGTTAGGGTTAGGGTTTAGGGTTCATGCATTAATATGTACACACATACATACTTACATACATTATGGGTCAGGGTTTAGGGTTTAGGGTATAGTTATTTTTATGTTATAACAGTTAATTTTCTTATTTTGTTTAATTTACCAATAATAAGCAATCTATTTTTTAACTTAAATGTAATCATTCTATTTTATATCTTAACTTAAGTTTACAAATGAATTTGTTATAACGTTAATATATTCTTTCTAATTTATAACTTAAGACAACAATTATTGAATCTGTTCTAACTTAAGTAAAATCATCTAGTTTATAACTTATGTTAAGAAAACAGTTCTTGAATCTTTATAACTTAATCAATTTAATTTATATCTTAAGACATTATTTCTTGATCTGTTATTACTTAAGTATAACATTTGTCTAGTAATAAGACTTATACAACTTTAGTAAATTTTTGAACTACAAAAATTGTAATAAGACTTATACGAAAATTTATGAACTACAAAAATTTATTTTTTTTATAACGTTAATTTACTTAAGTATACAATTTTAGTAAATTTTATGAACTTGAATCTGTTATTACTTATGTATAACATTTGTAGTTCATAAAATTTGTAGACTTACAAATTTTTTTTATAACTTTAGTACATTTTTTAACTTGAATATGTTATTACTTAAGTATAAAAAAATAAAATTGTAGACTTACAAATTTTTTTTATAACTTTAGTAAATTTTTATGAACTACAAATACATATACAACTTTAGTAAATTTTTGTAGTTCATAAATTAACGTTAAAGACTTATACAACTTTTATTTTTTTTATAATTTGTAAGTCTACAATTTTATTCAAGTTAATGAGAAAACTTAAAATTTAAAAACAACTCTTCATTAAATTTTTTTAGTTCATAAATTATCAATTACTTTTTTTTTCAACTTTAGTACTTAATATATATATATATGTATGTATGCGCGCATATACATCATGTACATCAATATATGTAGGTGTATATGTATATACATTATATATGTATATGATATATCAACTTCTAAAAGTTTTTAATTCATCATGTCATAGATTTCGTTTAATTTCAGTTCAGGTCAACAACATGTCGGGTTTAAAGCAAGTCGGGTTCAAAACAGGTCGGGTCCATTTCAGGTCGTGTCCTTTTTAGGTCGGGTCCATTTTCAGGTCGGGTACGTTTCAGGTCGGGTCCATTTCAGGTCGGGTAAAATCAGATATCGGGTCAATTCAGTCGGGTAAATTCGGTTATTTGCCAGGTCGGCTTCGGGTTCGTTTCAGTCGGACGCAGGTCGAGTTTCAGGTCCACATTAACAGGTCTAATTCGGGTTCGGGTCGTTTTCAGTCGGACGCAGATCAAGTTCGGTTACTACAATAACAGGTCAAATTCGGGTTCGGATCAACAACAATCGATTACAGATCGGGTTCGGGTCATCAAAACCTCGGGTCAAATAAAGTTCTGACTCGAGCAGGTTTCAGTCGAGTTTCCAAATTCTGACTTGTTTTTACATCCCTAGATCCGTCCATATATGTGATATCATTTCACTATCTACGTAGTTTCATTGCAAAACTATGATTTTGATTCTACAATTCAATAATTTTTAAACAAGAAAGAATAAAAAATTGTTTATTGGGTTGTAAACGAACCGTTTGAATGGAAAGTTTGTTTAAATTTATTTATACATGTCCATTTATATTTATTGTTTTTCATAACAAAAATATTATATTAAATTTTTATAACATATATTAAAAAGTATGAAATAAAAAAATAAACAGTATTCAATGAAATGACTTCAGACTTCTTAAAAAAAATAAACAATAACTCAATGTTTGTTTGCATTCGTTAATCATTTTAACGAATGGACACAAACAAGCTATATTTCTTAACAAACGAGCACAGCCAAAAAATTATATTCGTTTAGTTGTTCGTTTGTTCAGTTAAAATTAAATGAACGAATATGAACATACTCTCGTTTAGTTGTTCGTTTGTTCAGTTAAAATTATATTCGTTTAATTGTTTGTTTGTTCATGTTCGTTCGGTTCGTTTAGGGGCCTAATTGCCCACACCATGGCACAAACTATGAATGTGTAAAATTCTTTCCAATTTGAAAATTCCTCACTAATAGATTATACGGATAAAAATGCTTTGCACTTTTTTGGTGTATTTTTTATGCTCAATTCTAGAAAATTAAATTATAAATCTTAATTTTAAATTTCTATACCCAATTCTATAAACTCAGTCTCAAGCTTAACCTTAAACTTAAACTTTAAATTCTAATCTTATCTTTTAAGTATGTAACATAAATATTTACTTCAAACTTTAGAGATTAGCATTTAATAGATACGGGCTAATTGTTAGCAACTCAGCATTGTACTTGGTGGGCTGGGTAAATGAAAAAATGATAAAGGCCGTCTTTTGTGTTGTGACTTGTAATTAGTAATTAAAAAGTTAATGTCCAAAAGTTTTATATTCGGCCGAGCTCACAATTTTTTATTTATTTATTACAATCCAATTACAGTGTAGCATAATAAGGAAGAGAATTAATGATTACATAATAGCTTCATCATTCACAAACTGGAGAACTTCCAATGGAAGAATGATGAGAGATGTAGAAAACCGAAGGTCAAAAACTGATTCTCGATAAGGGAAAAGGTGTGACCCAATATTTATATAGCCAAAAAATGAATTCATCAGAATTGGTGTCAGCAAACCAATTTGTTAAACCAATGTAACAGGCTTCAACCAACTAACCAACTTAGTTGAAAAAACTAACTGATCCAACAATCAAATAATATCTCAGCCATTATTCTCAACATTCTCCCCGCTTCTCCCGCCTTCTGCGTGCAAGGAGCGACAATCAATTCACCATTTGAACATACACCTTGTCTCGGAATAACTGAAAGTAGGACTTGGAAAGAAGCTTAGTGAACCCATCCGCGGCCTGACATTGAGCTGGTACATAGTTCACTAAAACTTGTTCTTGTGTAACCTTCTCTCGCACGAAGTGGACATCCAACTCAACATGTTTAGAGCGAGAATGAAACACTGGGTTTACTGCCATAGCTATCAGACTCGTATTATCACTCCAAATAGTGGGAGTATACGCCAACGACACCTTCAAATCACTTAGCACGACTGTGACCCATGTAATTTCTGATACAGCATCCGCAATACTCATATATTCTGCCTCCGTTGTTGACCGAGAAACATACTTTTGTTTCTTGGAACACCAAGCAACCAAACAATTGTTGATGTATACACAATAACCCGTTGTCGATTGACGATCATCAAGGCTACTCGCCCAATCAGCATCTGAATATGCCACTACATTTGTTACTCCCATTTCGGACGGTGTGAACATCAAACCAAAATCAACAGTCCCTGCCGAATATCGAAGAATTTGTTTGACGACAGCCAAATGTGTCTCACAAGGGCTGTGCATGAACTGTGCAACTTTGTGTACACTAAACATAATGTCGAGACGAGTGTGACATACATAGAGTAGAGCTCCGACAATACTTCGATACTCTTGAGCATCCGCTAAGAGACTTCCACCATCCCGTACAAGCTTGGTCGTAGATAACATTGGAGTGCGAGTAGATTTTTCCTGATGCATCTTAGTCTTATGAAGAATGTCAAGAATGAACTTTTTTTGATTAAGGAGAAGACTATCACCAACCCGAATCGCTTCTATCCCAAGGAAAAACGTCAAAGCACCAAGATCCTTGAGAGCAAATTTATTTCTCAAATAAACAATAACATTTTCAATCCGTTGAGAGGATTGTCCAGTGATTATTATGTCGTCGACATACACTAACAAGTATGTAACAACACTATCTTTATCACTGACAAAAAGAGATGCATCGGCTTTGGACTCTTGAAATCCAATTTCCAGCAAGTAAGACTGAAGCTTATTGTACCAGTTACGTGGTGTCTTCCTTAACCCATACAAGGCCTTTTGAAGACAACACACAAATTTAGACCCATCACTCGAAATTTGCTCAAAATCGGGTGGTTGAACCATGAAAACCTCTTCATCTAGTTCACCATTCAAGAACACGTTGTTCACGTCGACTTGTCGTATGCACCACTTGTTTGTGACAACCAACGCTAGAATAATGTTGATCGTAGAAAAACGTATAACATGACTAAAAGTATCTTTGATGTCCTAACCATGAATTTGGGAGAATCCCTTCGCAAGAAGACGGGCCTTGTACCGAGATATAGAGCCATCCGGGTTACATTTTACGCGAAAGATCCATTTGCACCCAACTACTCATCGACCTTCCGATAACGCAACCAGCGTCCACGTGCCATTGTTCACCAATGCATTATATTCGGCAAAAGCAGCCTCCTTCCACAGTGGTGATAACAAAGCTTGGTGAATATTTTCCGGAACATCTTCTACTTGCTGTGTTGTTGCCGTGTATAGCTTTGGTTTAAAAATTCCTCGTTTGCTCCTAGTGATAATAGGATGGCCATTCAAAGAAATGGAAGGCAGGTCGTGACTTTCTTGGTCATTGTTAACAGGAAAAGTTTCAACTAGAACCGGTGCACCCAATGGACTGTTTTCTTTAGCAACAATGGCTGCATCATGAGGTTCATCTCCAGTACCATCAAAAGTATAAAAAGAATGCACTTCTTCAACACCTTCAGTAGAGGTAGGAAGTGACGCAGCCAAACTGGGAGACACACGATTTTCACTCAACATAGGATGCAACTCACAATCATCAGTAGACACATTAGGACTAGGAACTGACTCACTAGAAATATGATTTCTTGCTGCTGAAGATGCAAGATGTATGTCAACAGAATCAAGACTTGGTGCTACTGAAGTTGTAGACTACGAATGTGAAGCAGGAGATACATCTGCAGGTGATACATCATCTTGAGGCACATCAGAACGTATTGACACACTAGGAACTACACGCAAAGGAGGAGATTGAAATATACGTCCAGTTGCGTGAGGTACATGTGCAACCTTTTGTCAAGAATCAGCTCCTACAAAAGGAAAATTGAACTCGTCAAAAACAACATGACGAGAAATCATGACTTTGCCTTGGGGAGTCAAGCATTGATATCCTTTGTGTTGTGGATTGTAGCCAAGAAAGACGTACGGCTGTGAGCGAAATTGAAGTTTATGGCTTTGAAAAGGTCGCAAGTATGGGAAGCAACAACAACCAAATACGCGCAAGAAATTGTAATCCGGTAACTTAAACAACTTTTGAAATGGAGAAATTCCACCAAGCACATCTGTAGGTAGCTGATTTATCAGATAGACAACACTTACGACCGAATAGGCCCAGAACTGTAAGGGCATTGATGTCTGTGCTAGGAGAGTAAGTGTAAGCTCGATGATATGCTGGTGCTTTCGCTCGACTACACCGTTTTGCTCGGAAGTGTGTGGACATGTTATACGATGGTTAACTCCAGCCTCAGCTAAAACAACTGACAAGCTTCTGAATTCTACACCCCAATCGCTTTGAATTTCTTTTATCTGAGTCCCAAACTGAGTGTTCACCATTTTGGAGAGCTGTCAATATGCTTGAACAACATAAGATTTATGCTTTAGAAAAAATAACCATGTATGTCATGAGTGTGCATCAACAAAAGACACGTAATATGAGAAACCAGCTGAAGATTTGTGGGTAGGACCCCATAAGTCTGTAAATACCAACTGAAAAGGATGACTATACACAGTGTTAGACGCAACAAATGGTAAACAATGGCTCTTGCCTTGTTGGCATGCGGAACAAACTGAGTGTTTATTATTCAACAAAGAAACATTACAAATCTTTAGGACTTTGGCTAACGTGGCATTGACAAGATGCCCTAGCCGATGATGCCAAAGATCCCTATCATTACAATATGCTTGAGCAACATTCAATTCAACATTATTAACACCACTATAATTACACTGATTAGTACTGGACTGAGCATTATCACCACCAGCAAGATCAGTGACTTTATTGAACGTGTATAAATCGCCCTCTTCAACTCCTTGAAGCAACACTTCCCCGGTGACCTCATCACGAACCACACAACGACTGGCATGAAACTGAAAGTATACTTGATTATCTGTAGCAAACTTGGACACGGAAAGCAAACTCTTTGTAACTTGAAGTACAATAAGTAAATCATGTAACACCAAAGTTCTGGAATTAGATTGTAACACAGCATTACAAACTTGAGTAATAGGAATTCCCTTACCATCGCCAACAATCAATTTACATGTTCCACTGTAATCCGAGCATTAGTGTGCATTAGAAGCATTCGGTGAGACATAATGAGTCGCCCCTGTATCAATGAACCATGACTCATTAGACGAACCGGAGCTAGACCCCTGATTGTACTGATTGCATCCATTTGGAGCAATCACCACTCCTGCAGTATTGCAAACTGAAGACACGTTAGAGGAATCAACAGAACACATATGAACATCAAAGGAAGAACCACTATTGTTGCGAGACTTGTTGGTCGCGACTCCTGGAAAGTTCTGATCAAATCGTCTATAACAACAATCTACCAGATGTCCCATTTTGCCACACAACTGGCATTGATACGGATTGCGGTTGTGACCACGACCACCGTTCTGCCCACCGTGATTTGGCTGAGCCTGATTGGACCTTTGAGACGTAGTACCGCCAGAGGTATTGCCACTCGAGAACTGGACGTTATGAACGCTCATAGGAACTGGTAGACCTTGATCATACATAAGCTGCTGAGCTTCTGCATCCACAAGTATAGCAGTAACACTATCGATAGTAACTGGCTCAAGGCTTGTTGTTATAACAACAACAAACGAACGATACTCATGTGGAAGTCCATTTAGAATCAAAACGATGTGTTGTGTGGATGAAATCGGGCTTCCACACGATGCAAACGCATCGCAGATTTCCTTGACCTTTGAAATGTACAGTCGCATAGACATGTCTCCCTTTCGAAGAGAACGTAGCCGGAAATGAAGACTCATCACCGTAGTGGTGGAGTAGCTACTGAAATAATTGACAACAATCTTCCAGACCTCCGAGGCAGTTTCCGCACCAACAAACTGCGACAAGAGCGGAGGGCTCATGGTTGACAGTAACCACGAAGCCAAAGAATTGTCATGAGCTACAAAAATCTTGTAAGTGTCGTTTTCAACCATCGTTCCATCGGCAGCCCGTACTTTGGTCGGCGGCGCAACAAAAGTGTCGTTAAGAAGCTTCTCCAACCGGTGGCTCTTGACGGTGAGAAGGATTTGTTGTTTCCAAACAAGAAAATTAGTTTCATCTAGCAACACATTAACTTTCTTGTTTGTAAACAAGCGTCCTTCGTTAGATCCAGAACCAGATGCATCATCATCACTGGAGATCGCCATAACCGAGCGCAGCAGAACAAGAAATGGCGGAACAAAAACGAAATGAAAGAGACGAAAGCCAAAGATCCAGAAAGAAAAGAGAAGGATCTGTAACCTAAGCGAATGATACCATGATGAGAGATGTAGAAAACCGAAGGTCAAAAACTGATTCTCGCTAAGGGAAAAAGGTGTATTACGGGAAAGAGGGGGAAAATTAAATGACAAGAGTAGTTATGAAATAGTTGTAAGTCTGCCAGAAGACTAAATGAGTAAAGAAATTTCTAGAGAAATGTAGGCTTTTTTATGAATTAAAACTGGAAAAAAAAAAACCAAGGTCTCATGACCCAATATTTATATAGCCCAAAAGATGAATTCAACAGAATTGGTACCAGCAAACCAATCTGTTAAAACAAGGTAACGTGCTTCAACCAACTAACCAACTTAGTTGAACAAACTAACTGATCCAACAATCAAATAATATCCCAACCATTATTCTCAACAAGGAACAGTCCAGTATGACACCTCAAAATCAGAAGTATGTCATAACGTCGGCAACTCCATTTCCCTTTCGACCAATTTGTTGAAAATGAACAGATTAATTATGTTTACGATGCAATAGAATAGAATAAGGCCCGATATCTTTACCGTTTAATACTCGAACTGCCTCCTCCTTCCAAACTGTCAGCTTCAACCACAACCTGTTTTATGCGAGTCTCCCACGCACAGTCAACGCGAATCAAAATCCCCACAATTTAGCTTCCAAATAGAGCATGAAGGGGTAAGCAAAACTCGACTCAACTAAAAAAATCGAATTTTTTGACTTGATTCGAGGCGAAAAAACTCCATTCGTCTTGATTCGACTCAAAATTTCATAAACTCGGCTCGAAAAAATTTCAAATAAAATTTGAGTTATAAAATAGAAATTTGAATAACTCGAATAACTCAAAAGTTTTAATAATTAGTATATTGATTTTTAAGTTTGAGTCGAGTCCCTCAATTTTTCCTGATATATAGATATATAATATGTAGAAATATATGTCACATATGAAAAATATGAAAAAAATATATATGAATATCTTATATGATTAGAGAAAGTTGTTTAAATTGGAATCAAACTGTATCATAAAATGATAAATAATTACAATTAAATTCGTATAGAAACTTGAAAACTCGACTCGAATCGAAAAAATTTCAAATAAAGTTAAAGTTATTAAGTATGACGTGTCAACTCGAATAACTCGAATTTTTTTGACTCAACTCGACTCGATCGAATGCTCACCCTTAAGAGCACGAACAAACAACTTTGGCAAAACCTACTATCCCTTGACCTGGTGTCATGGCCCTAGAACCTAAATTGAGCAACCTAAAGTTTCTGGAAGAGAGTTTGAAGGATTTGGGGGAAACTGAATTGTGTTTTGCTGAAGGTGAAAAGAGGGAGGCTCGTGAGAATTCAAATGGGCACGTGCGGCATGAGTTGGATCGTGAGCCCAAGAAGGAAGCATCCAATACCCGAGTGCATGAAACCACTGTGAACGCTGATGGAGCGGATTCCACTTTCCGAGGGACCATTGAGCCAATTGTGAATAACAAATTTTGTCTAAGAATGTACTAGGCAATATATGAGAGAAATTCTGTAATTTTCATTTTTTATGCTTATGAATGAAAGTTGTCATTACAATTCTCCTTTGAAATCTAAATCTTTTCTATTTTCTGAAACCCTTTCTCAAAAATTCTATTTCGACTATTACAATTGGTAATCAGAGCCAGGTCTTGATCCACAGTCACGCTGGTAAAACCAAAGAAAACCAAAAAATGGCTGAAAGTGTGGACCTTTCTGACATTCAGCGCCAGTTGGGAGAGATGAAGGTCGACAAAGAAGTCTTGGAGAATAAAATTGGACAGTTTGAGACGAAAATTGAAGAAACTCAAGCAGACCTGAGGAAGATTATTGGGTTGATGACCAAGGAAGCAAAGAATATAGAGGCCAACACTCCTGAAAAGCCACAACAACCATCTGCCAATAACATAACAAAACAAGAAGGTAAGAAACTTGTGCATGTTACTGTTCTTGATGACAAAGAAAGATATTCTATGAAGCTAGATGAACCAAGATTATTAGCTTCTAAACCATAAATACCTTTTGAAAAATTAAAAATGGGAGGACAGTGGTCTGAAAAGGGAGACACTTCCCTTCTTCAGGATCAATGTCAGGCAAAAAGGAAACCTTTAGGTGGAATCTGGAGTACCCTCAACCTTAAACCCAAGATAGAATTACACATGTTTGATGGGGAAAATTCCAGGGGCTAGGTGAGGATGTATGAAAAGTACTTCTCTATTTTTTATTCTTGAAGAGGGAAAATAGAAATAACAACTATGTATCTCACATGAAGGGCAGAAGTATGGTTTGACAGTTATATTATGCAGAAACACAGAGTTACATGACATGAATTTGTGGCTGATTTATGCCATCGGCTTGCTGATAAAAATCTGAATGATGTCATAGAAGAATTCAACAAACTGCAGAAAAAAGATCTGTGGAAGATTATCAGGCTAAGTTTGAAGAACTTAAGCCATATATGATTAAACTCAACCCTGGGTAAAGGAGAGCTATTTTGTATCCAGTTTCATCAGTGGGCTTAATGAAGAGCTAACGCATAAAGTGAAGGTACATGACTCGACAACATTAGTTGTTGCATTAAGGCAAGCTCAATTATATGAATTAGTTGTGGAGGTGGAGAATAGAAGACAGAAATACACAGCTAAGGAAATCAACCATACTTCGACAGCTACATCCAAGACTATGAACAATATCAGTGCTCCAAATAAATCTCCAGTACAGTCACCCAACAGACAAGCTCTAATGGATTATGGAAGGACCCACAATTTGTGCTTTAAATGTGGGGAAAAGTTCATGCCAGGGCACCAGTGCAAGGTCAAACAATTCAACTTGATGGAAGAAGAAGAGGACCTTGAGGAGAATGAAGAAGTGGAGGAAGAATCAAAAGAGATTTCAGAGCAAGAAGTTTAGGGAGATGGAAATTTAGAGATCTTAATGAATGCTTTAACTGGAAACATTGGTTTTAACACCCTAAGGATTTCAGGAGTTATCAAGGGAAACCAGTGAGTATACTGGTAAATAGCGGGAGCACTCATAGCTTCATAAACCCAATTTGGGCTAAAGAAGGGATAGAAGTGGTACAAACTCAACCATTAGCCACAACTGTAGCCAATTGAGAGAAATTGTATAGTTTTGCCAAGAGTAACAAACTGGAGTGAAAGATGCAAGGGTAGCTTTTTGACCATGATTTCAGGGTCTTGAGCATGGGTGTAAGTGATATGGTTTTAGGGTTGGACTGGATGATGAGGTATAGTCCTATTATGATGGACTTTAAGGAGATGACTCTGAGCTTTGAGAAGGAAGGAAAGAAGATTCTGTTGCATGGGGGAAATAGACAAACTACCTTGAAATTGATTTCAGATAAAAAATTGCAAAAGCTGAAAGAAAGAGATAGTGAATTGCAAGGAGAATTGTACTTAGTGCCGAGACAAAAACACATATATTCCATGAGAGCTGCAACCAGTTTTAGAGGAATACATTGTTGTCTTTGAGGAGCCCAGGGGTATGCCACCAGAGAGGACACATGACCATGCTATTAACCTTAAGGCTGGATCACAACCAACAAACTAGAGACCCTACATAGTCCTTTATTTCTAGGAGACAGAGATTGAAAAACAGATAAGTGAGATGTTGGCAGCTTCTATCATTCAAACCATCAAGAGCCCATTTGCAGCACCTTGCTTATTGGTGAGAAAGAAGGATGGCACATGGAGGATGTGTGTAGACTATAGGCAATTGAATGAGATGAATGAAAAAGATAAATTTCCTATTCTAGTAGTGGAGGATTTACTGGATGAATTGGGAGGAGCAGAGTATTTTTCAAAAATAGATTTCAGGTCTGGTTATTGGCAAATCAGAGTCAAGAAAGAGGACATTCCTAAGACAACATTTAGAACTCACCATGGCCAGTTTGAGTTTAAAGTCATACCTTTTGGGCTCACTAATGCCCTAGGCACCTTCCAGGCCTTGATGAATGAGGTATTTGGGCCTTATTTAAGAAATTTTCTTTCGGTATTCTTTGATGATATATTGGTTTACAGCTCTAGTCTTAAGTTGCATTTAGAGCATTTAAGGAAGGTTATGAACATTCTGAAGGACCATCAATTGTTTGCCAAGAAAAATAAATGTTTTTTTGGGCAAAGGCAAGTGGAGTACTTGGGCCACATCAAATCTTCCAATGGGGAATCCACTGACCCTTCAAAAATTGAAACAATGAAGAATTGGCTTGTACCCCAAAAATGTTAAGTCATTAAGAGGTTTTTTGGGATTGACAGACTATTATAGGAAGTTTATTAGAGGGTATGAGGAAATCAGTAAACCTCTTACTGGAATGCTGCAGAAGGAAGGGTTTAACTGGTCTGAAGAGTCACTTGAAGCTTTTCACCAACTCAAGAATGCAATGTGTAGATCTCCAGTGCTTGCATTACCATTTTTCAGTCAGACATTTTATTTGGAGACAAATGCTAGTGCTAAAGGGGTTGGAGCTGTTCTAAGTCAGCAAGGTAGACCTATTGCTTATCTTAGTAAGGCCTTAGGTCATAAAGAAGTTGATTTATCAATCTATGAGAAGGAATATATAGCCATTCTGATGACAGTGAGCAAGTGGAGGCACTATTTAGAAGGAAATCAATTTGTAATCAAAATTGACCATGAACCCCTAAAACACCTTTTAAACCAGAAAATTACTACTATTGTACAGAAAAAAAGATTGACAAAGCTACTGGGTTGAACTACACCAATCATTACAAAAAGGGAAAGTTGAATGTATTGGCTTATGCTCTTTCTAGACAATATGAGGCAGAATTCGAGTTACAACAAATGAAAACAACAATAATTATACCTAGTTGGGTACAAGAAGTTGAAAGTAGTTACCTACAAGATTCTAAGGCTCAAGAGATGATTAAAGCAATGACCATTGACAAGAAGGAGCAAGAAGGGTGGACATTCAGTAAAGGGATTCTCAGGTACATGAATAGAGTATATATTGGGGAACATAGAGGCCTCGGGAAGCAGTTGATACAGACTCTCCATGACTCTCCCTAAGGAGGTCATTCAAGGATGCAAGCCATATATCACAGAATCAAACCTTACTTCTACTGGAAGGGCTTAAAATCTATAATGAAAGAGTACATTAGACTATGTGATATTTGTCAAAGAACAAAAGGGGAGCATGTGGCAACACCAGGACTATTACAACCTTTACATATTCCTAACCAGGCCTGGGAATTTATAATGATGGATTTTGTGGAAGGCTTACCAGCTTCAGGCAAGTTCAATTGTATTTTGATTATTGTGGACAAGTATACCAAGTATGGGCACTTCCTAGCTATCTCCCACCCTTATACAATTATGGACATAGCTAGAATCTATATGGATCATATTTATAAGCTACATGGGCAACCAAAATTGGCCTTGTCTGACAGAGACAAGACTTTCACTAGTGTCTTCTAGAAGGAGTTATTGAAGTAGACTGGGACCACTGCCATTTTCAGCACTACCTACCATCCTGAAATTGATGGTTAGACAGAAAGACTTAACCAATGCCTTGAACAGTGCTTGAGGAGCATGTATTTTTTAAAACTCAACAGTTGGGCTAAGTGGCTACCCCTAGCTAAATGGTGGTACAACACCAATTATCATACAGCTATAGGGATCACTCTCTTTGAGGCCCTATATGGTTATAAACCATCTAATATAGTCTGGAAGAAACCAGAGTGAACAGTGTGCAGGAAGAAATCAGTAGCAAAAAGCAACTACAAAAGCAATTAAAAGAGCATCTAGAGAAGGCAAAACACAGAATGAAGCAAAATGCATATAAAAAAGATCAAAAAGAGTTTTTCATGAAGGAGATGATATATACATGAAATTGCAACCGTACAAGCAAGCATCCATAGTAGTCATGAAGAACTTGAAGATAACAGTCCGCTATTATGGTCCATATGAAGTTATTCAGAGAATTGGAACAGTAGCCTATAAATTGAAACTACCAGATCATGCAAAAATTCACCTTATTTTCCACGTAAGTCTACTTATGAAAAAGGTGGGAACCGATGCCATTACCTCTTTAGATCTTCCAGATGTTGATTCGGATGGACAAATGGATATATACCCTGCAATCGTACTAGACAAATGCATGGTCAAAATGCATAACAAGGCAATGACCCAGCTTCTTGTACAATGGTCCAATTTGGGAGCCGAGAATGCGACGTGGGAAAATTACAGTGTGTTGAAGGATTAATTTCCTAATTTTGATCCTTGAGGACAAGAATCAACAAAATGGGGTGGAATTATCATGGCCCTGGGACCTGAATCGAGCAACCTAGAGTTTCTGGAAGAGAGTTTAAAGGATTTGGGGGAAACTTAATTGTGTTTTGCTGAAGGTGAAAAGAGGAAGGCTCGTGAGAATTCAAATGGGCACGTGTGGCATGAGTTGGATCATGAGCCCAAGAAAGAAGCAACCAATACCCGAGTGCATGAAACTACTGTGAACGCTGATGGAGCGAATTCCACCTTCTGAGGGACCGTTGAGCTAGCTGTGAATAACAAATTTTGGCTAGGAATGTACTAGGCAATATATGAGAGAAATTCTGTAGTTTTTGTTTTTTATGCTTATGAATGAAAGTTATCATTACAATTCTCCTCTGAAATCTAAATATCTTCTATTTTCTGAAACCCTTTCTCAAAAATTATATTTCGACTATTACACTTGAATGATCACGCGGTACTCCTCCACAGGATGCCCAACCATCTAAATTGCGCCTTGCTACATCAGAACCATTAACTGTGTAATATGCAAGATTAATTTTTTCAATCTCCATTCCTACACTAATATAACATCTAATTGGAATAGACAAAAAGATTTTAATGATGGGCGTTGAGTTTTTTATAAAAGATAAAAGGTGCATTTTTTCTTCACGACCTTTAGATTTACATTTTTTAATTTTCTTTCTTCATGAGTTTTCTGGGTAAACTTTATCCCTAAGAAAGGGGATTAATTAATGATAAATAAGGAATGTTATTGATATGTTATGCCTTTTCATTTCTTGGATTTGTTTGATTCCCCTAGTAGAGTAGGTTGATTCATCTTAGTGGTAGTATAGCTAGTTAGGATAGAATGGGATCGGATGTCACGTCTTGGCTTTTTTTTTGTAGTTGAAATTGAACTGTCGTATTTCTTAATCGGAGAATATGATATTCTCTTCCTTGGATTTGTCATCTGATTCTCAAAACGTTTCAGAATTCCATTTGCAGATAAACAAAAACACTTTAAATTCCAAAAAATTTTAAGTTTATTCTTCCTTTAATCGGACGGGATATTTATCTGCAATGATTCTATGGACTCCTAACATTAGAATATATGACGAATGCCACTTTACAGATCCTAATCCATTGCTTGGATTCTTTACCACTTCCAAATCAATTTTATGAACGACTAATGTTTATTCCGAATTCCAATAATTTACGTTTTAATTCATTAAGCTTAAAATTAATTTTCAAGTATATTATATTTTTTTAGTTTTTTTTAATTATATCATTAACTTTTTATTAAAGGATTAGATCATTTAGGTAAACTTTGTTAAATAATATTAATATAAAACGAGTTTTAGATGCACATCCATGGAATTTTATATTTTTTAATTAATTCAAAACTTAAAATATTGTGATTTATATTCAAATTAAAAAATAAAAATAAATTAAATATATTAATTTTTAGATCAAATCAACCTGATCAAATATTTTTATACACCCCAAAAAGTCATGCTACGCCAGCAAAAAGATGTTGACCATCATAAAATGACTTATGAAAAAAAGTTGAAACTTTATGTTTAAATTACCGAGAAAAATTTTAAAGGTACAATTGAAAAAAAAATGTTTAGGGCTTTTCTTTTTTACCATTATGTCAATCTAAATACAAAGATCACTATTGATTTTTCTTTTTATAAATCTTACTTTTTAATCCTAGTTTAGAACCTATAATTTAAGAAAATATAAATAAAAAAAGATGAGTAACTTAATCAACTAACCAAATGTGCTTGGTCAAAAATCACTGTTGATTTTAACGTTTAATCTCATCGTTAAAATAATTAATATCATTCTCACATATTACATTTCATAACTAGAACAAATTCTCCCTTAATTTGTTAATAATAGATTGAGTGATTTCAATTTGATTAAATTAAGTTACTAATAATCAACAATTAGTTGACGTGAGTAAGAAACATTTGACCGATTGGTTAAGCTGGTCATCTTTGTTTCCTCATATTCTTTTAGGTCAAGAGTTCTAGACCTACTATGAGCATTCCTCTTTCTTCCCTTAAAGACTTTCCTTCTCCACTCCCTCTAGATAGGATTAGAATTAAATTTATGATTTTTCAAAAATTTAAAAAAAAATTGTTTAGTTTAGACATTGTATTAAAAACTGCATGCAAAGATACATGATAATTATCTATATTCTACGTATGAATTTATCTATTATATTTTTTACGTAGAGAAAATTTCAATTTAGCTTGATTTACCATAAATGACATATTTGATTTTTTTAAATTTTATGGACAAAACAAACGGTGAAGGCTTTTTTTACCATTATGATCATTGTCACATATTATATGTCATCGCTTGTCCAAATAAACCCTTAATTTCTTAATGATAAATTGAGTGATTTTAATTTGAATAAATTAATGAACTAATAACCAATAATAAGTTGATGTAGTAGGATGAGACTATAGATTCCCTAAAGTAGGGTCATCAATATAATTAATTTGAATCATGTTGTTATAAATAAAGAAAATTAAGTTGAGAAGGTCACCGCAATATTAAGTCACTACAATATCTGATATGAATTAGTTAGATAATAAGTTGAATTCCGGTGGTAATACTAAAAAAATAAGAAAGTAATAGTGTTCAATACTTGAAATAAAACTCAAAAAACTTACTGAAAATATTATCAATAAGTCTAACATTTTCAGTTTATAGATAAATTTCGAAACTTGTCGTCTTTTAGTCGCACCGTATACTTACCCTGAATTTGGTGGCTTCAAAATTTTATAAAGAAAGTGGGTTTTCTCGATTGTTTTTAGCCTTTGGTTATGAGGTTTCTCTTTCGGTTCCTTTACGACGAAACGTAGTTTTCTTGGGGTTGTTTTCAGAGCTTGAATTCATTGGATAATTAAGAGGCAAGTTATCCAGGCACGACCCACACATCTGCTTAAAAGCACAAATAATTGTGTTATGGTGGAGTTAGTGGCCATGCATAAAGCACCACCAAACAAACTGATGTGTAAGCCATGACATTTTAATGGAGATTGCATTATTAAGGGCCTTTTTTTCCTTTGCTGTGGACTGGTCCTTCTTCTTCTCAACAATTCAACAAAGCAAAACCATGCTATAAAGCTGAATGAAAGAGATTTTCCAAATAATTTGAAAATAAAAATCTTAATCATTTCCCTCGATAATGGACTTCGATTTTAGTATCAAGCCGATTTTTCGTCTTATCCACTTTCTCTTTCTCCATTAGTGGAATGTGCGTAAGCAAAACTATAGCCCTACTCAAACGTTGAATCAAGATATAGAGTGCGGTTAAATATGTTAGCTCTTTAAATGTATATTCTCTTAGATGTTACACTAGCAAATCATATCATTCAAACTAAGACTATGTTGATATCATAAATATATTATTATTATTATTATTATTTTATATTTATTATGGTTACAATATGACACAATTGTCGTAATAATAAATACGCAATAAACAATAATAACAATCAATCTGTAAAATAATAATTATAATTGATAAATTCATTAGAGTTTTTTTTGTTGGCACCCAACCCTGCGGTGAGCGATAATCACCTTAATCTTCACATTTTTACTTTCTTTCTCTTTCCTTTTTTATCTCTTTTTTCTTTTTCTTTTTTTTATTTTCTCCTACTTTTATTTTTTTCATGCTTTTGTTATTGTCGCCGACGACGTCCTCTCTTATTCCATCATAGATCTCTCTTTATTTCTCTTAATTTCAATTCTTTTTTTTCTCGTGGTGACTATCTCCTCTCAGCCCTCCCCCCCCCCCCCCCCTTCCCATTTATGTTTTCACTCATTCAGAGTTGTCTTTAAAATTTTAGTGGCTCTAGGGCGAACTTAAAAATTAGGCCTCTAATAATAGTTATTGTAAATTTTAAATTTTAAAAGTGGATCCCTAAGATCAATCATTAGAAAAAATAGGTCTCTAATAACAAATATTTTAAAAAAATATGCCCCTAATAAAAAATATCAAGAATTTTGAATTTTTTGAGTATATCCTTAATAACAAATTTTGAGAGAGAAAAATTGGGCTCCTAATACCAAATATTAGAAAAAATTAGTTCTAATAACAAGTATTATAAAATAAATTTTAAGAGTATATGTCTAATAACAAATATTGAAAAAAAATTATGTCCCTAATAATAAGGACTGAGGAAAAATTTGAACCACTAATAACAAATATTGGGAAAATGAGTTTTAAGAGTAGACCCTTAATAATAAATATTAGGAAAAATCGAGTCTCCACTAACAAGTATCGAAAAAATTAGTGCCTCAATAACAATTATTGAAAAAATATTATACATTTAATGCAAGTATTTGGGAAAATTGGACCTTAATAAAAAATTAAAAAAATAATTTTAAGAGTAGGCCCTAATGATAAATATTGATAAAAATTGAGCCCACAATAACAATGTTAAAAAAATTGGAGCCCTAATAATAAGTATTGAGAAAAAATTGGACATTTAATAAAAAATATTAGAAAAAATTGAATTTTAAGAGTAGACCCCTAATAACAAATATTTGAAAAAATTGAGCCTCTAATAACAACTGTTGAAAATTTGGGCCCCTAATAACAATTATTAAAAAAATTTGACCCTAATAACAAGTATTAAAAAATTAAAATTTAAAAATAAACACCTAATAATAAATTTAAAAAAATCGAACCATAATGCCAATATTATAAAAATTGGCCTTAGACGGGCGCCCCTCTCGCCCATGCCTAGAGATGACTCTGCACTCATTCTCTCTTTCCCTCAAATCCTCTCATAAGCCGATCGTATCTTTTTGACGTTACAGACTCCTTTTTAAAATAGAAATTTCTCCTTCAGTAGGTTATGTCTCAGGTTTCTCGAGTTCTAGATGACTGATTTTATCTATATCTAATCTTTAATTTTTAATGTTAATGAAAATAAACATGAAAATTCCTGAAGGAATAAAATCAACATTAGCACTGATTTATGTTATCCTTTCTGGTGGCTGACAATTAGGTTTGTATTAGTGACATGGGCGGAGCCACAGGTAAAAAGAAAAGAGATATTTGTTGACACTTAAATTTTTTTTGAATTTTTTTATATGTTTCAAATATAAATAAATAAATATATAAAATGACACCTTTTATAAATAAAATGTCCCTTAAATAGAGTTGAAAGAATAACACGTTTAAATAAATGTTTGACTCCAGTCCTTATTAGGGACTATCTGCTTCTTTGTTACTAATGTTTTCTTTCAACAAAACGATGGACGATGGTCAGAGCTTTCTCAAAATGGTTTGACTTTGTCTTTGCCAATGCCTATGCTTGCTTGCATGCACACCGAATCTCAAAAAACAAAAGATTAAATACTAAATATTAAAAAGAGAAAAAAAGAAAACCAAATGTTGTTGTTAAGACAAAGAAGTGTGTTGATCCGAGGGCGGATGTCATGACGCACTATGTTGGGAGTGGAAAGAATCTCGTAATTTTTAATTGGGAGTCACCAAACACTCTTTTGTAACAAAATTACAAAAGCAACTCCACCTGTTCATTGACTCAATTAGCAGGGCCATCTCTACGTACAACTATTCAAGGGGGCATTTAATAACATTAGTATTATGATTATTCTTTTCTCTTACTAGGTTTAACAGAATTTTTTTTAGGGTAAAATACAAAAATAATGACTCAACTTTTGCCTCTCTCCTATCTTACTCACTCATCTTTAAATTGAGTCGATTTAATGACTCAACTTTTAACATTGGGTTTTTATCATCACCTAACCGTTATATTATGGATGTCGTTAATGATGTGGCATTTTTTTATTGATTTGACCGCCACGTAAGCACACATATCACTAACTCCTTAATTTTCATCATCATCACCAACAACAAACGACATCCAAGTTTCTTGTGCTTGATTTGATTTTGATGCTCTTTCTCGGTGTTTGAGTGTTATCTTTTAGATCATCAATGGCAGAAGAACAGACCACTGAACCAGTCCAACGCCACATGCCTCATTTTCCCTGCATGTACGTGTGTGTGTGTGTATATAGTTGAATTCTGATATTTCTTGTTTAGATTCATAGAAGGTTTTTTTTTCTAATATTGCAGGTGTGATCCTGATGTATGCTACGATAAGCAACTCGTGGATTTAAACATTGTTTCTGCAAACAAATTCAACGTGCCCCAGCTTGAAGAAGAGATTATTATTCCTCAACAAACCATGAATAACGATATGCAGGTACCCCAGTCTTGCTTCCAGCAACCTGAAAGTAGTCGTGTTGGATTCATCAGATCAGAGGAAAAAAGAGAAACACTCAACTTTTCTTTCTTCTTAAGATCTCCAGCGCTTCGTAAATCTACCAGATTCCAAGCTCTGGTGCAACCATACCAACCGGAGACCATGGTTTACAAGGCAAGCCCGGATCTGGTCCAACAAGAAGCAATCCACCTCAAAAAGAGTGGGTTCCTGTTCCTGTTCCTGATGAGCAATCCGAAGCCGTTGGCTTTAACGATAAGGCTTCAAATACGAGGTTTCCTTCTTCCTCTAGGGTTCACCATGGTTCGAAGAGAAAGAGAAAACCAGGAGTTCACAGCCTGTCTGAAAAGGTAAGTTTAACCAAGAGAAAACCAGAATAATGCAGGCTTTTGTACTTGTAGTATATTGAAATTTGATATTTGGGTGGCAGAGACGAAGAGAAAAAATCAACAAGAAGATGCGTGCATTGCAAGAGCTCATTCCCAACTGTACTAAGGTGGATAAAGTTTCGGTGCTTGATGATGCAATTGAGTACTTGAAAAACCTTCAGCTCCAAGTTCAGGTAAAGACTTTCGATATCGGATTCGGTTCAAGCATCGCTTGTTTTAAGTGTCGAATTAGACCTTAACAATGGGATCTTGGTTCGGGCAGATGATGTCGATGGGAAGTAGCGGTGTTTATATGCCTCCGATGATGTTACCGGCTCCGTCGATGCAACATATACATGCACGAGTACCTTCAGGTGGTTATTCTCCCATGGCCAATGCAAATGGGTCTAGGTTGCGCTTCACTAATGCCGGGGTTCAACATGCTTTTGCTACCCAAATGAAGTCGGCTTTTACTGCATCAAGTTTTGTCAAAGAGATATTCACAAATGGGTATCCGAAGCTCTTCTCTATGACGGAAAACCTTCTTGAAGGAATTTCGCGTGACACTGATGTCAAGGGGGTGTTACCGGCTATAACTTCAGAGGGTAAAGCTCAAATGGTTGCAGCTCAAGGGTAAAGCTCTTCTCTATTGCTGCTGTAACACCCGTGTTTTGGGCCTAGGAGTTAACCGGGTTGTAGTTCGAGTCAAATAAAATTTAATTAAAACAATCCAACTTCAAATAATGACCTAATTGAGCTTCTGTAAGAGGGGAAGGACCTAAGTTGTTATTTGACCAAAGACTTTCAAAAAGTAAGACCACTTTATTCATAAAGTTGTCATCTTCTTCATAAAACCCTTTTACCAACATTAAAAAGGGAAAACCTCCATTTTCAAAACCTCTCAAGTATCAAGTCACTATTCCATTGATTTTAGTATTCGATTTCAACACCAAATTAAGAGGTAAATATGTTTTCTTGATCCCCTCCTTATCCTCTATCTATCTATGGTTTTGGATTTCAAAAATATGGGGTTTTGGAAATTAGGGTTTATATCAAGGTTTGGGTTTTTAGGGGGGGTTTCAATTTGTTTTGATAAATTGTGTTGGGGTTTTGTTTAAGCATAATGAAATACACAATATATATTAATTTGGTTGATTTTGGATGAAAATTCGTAGTGGGTTCTTAGGGCAATTTTTGAGGTATTAAAACTTGGGTTTTTGGTGGGTTTTATGTTGAAATTGAAGGGCTGATGGTCTACCTATGTTAGGAGGGTGATTTGGGATGTTTTGGAAGTCATTTGGGTGTTTGGAAATGGGTGTTTCAGCCAATGGTTGTTGGAGTACGAAAATTGGGTTTTTGAGATATTAGGTGGTTTGGGAAATTGTGGAAATTGGGTTGTGTTTGCAAAGTAAGTTGATGGTTGAGTTTAGCATTGAATTGGGAAGTAATGTATGTGTTTTGTTTGACTAGAAGCAAGAGGAAACATTGAGGAGGCTTTGGGACCGAATCCGGGTTCGTAGGAGGATTGGTTCGAATTGCTAAGGAAGGGCGGTGAGTGGTCTTAACTTGTTTTAAAGTTTGGTTCGAGCATGAGTAGTGTGTGTGTGTAAAGTGTGCTTGGTAGGCCACTTCCTTATAATCCAAGTAGTTAATTTAGTCTTATTTTCCTTAAATGCCAATGTGCTTAATGACTATGCTCTTGTACTTGTGATTATATGGTGCATGTATATATATCATGATGTGGATATATGTGATGAGCATGAGTGTGGTTGATGATATGTGATTGATGATGATAATTGGCACTAAAATAATTACCGATTGTAAATGATCGATCATTAGGATAGTGTGCACACAAATTGAGTCAAAATGTACGTGGCCTTGATGGCATTAAGTCATCAAGGAGGAGTACGGTGATGTAACATTCCACCGGAAGCTTTTATTAATTTCTACGGGATGATGAGTGGAATCCCATCCGTAGGGCATGTGGCGATGAGTGGAATCCCGCACATGCAAGGTCCGGTGATGAGTGGAATCCCACCGAGGTAAAGTGTTGTTGAGGTTTATATCCGCACAATCGGGGTAATTAAAGTGGCCAATTAAACTTGTTCATTTATTGTGATATATGATGGTGATATGTGATTGTGGTATATGGTGTTGTTGCATGATGTGAATGTTGATGCTTAAACTTGATAGGATTGAGAGACCATATATGCCACTTGAAAGACTAGCTAGGTCTACTCAATTATATGCCTATGCTTGATGTATGTGAGATTAAGATTAACATGCTTGAACCCTGCATTGTTGATGTTTTTCGTTTTAGAGCACCCTTACTAAGCTTATAGCTTACGCTCTCAATGTTCAACAATACAGATCATTAGCGTGGTGTTAGCTCGGAGCAAGGCAAGAAGGGTTTTCCAAGTTGTTGCTCAAGTATGGTTAATTTTGTAGTAGTTAAGCAATGTGGCAATAGGGTGTGGTCGTATGAGCCTTGTATGACTATTTCAATATGATGTTGTTTTGGATTGATTATGGATTGTAAGCATGTTATACTTTGATGAATGTTGGTGTGTATGATGGCATGCTTTAGGTGTTTAGGTTGCCTTGATGGTAAATGCAAACCTCTCATGTTGCCTTGTGCCTTTTAAGGCCTTTGAGTTTATATGTATGCACATTATTGCTTAAATTGCTCTTTTGTTGGAATGCTATGTATGGATGCTTTGTCTCATGTTGATTGCTACCTATGGCCCATGTAGAATTGCTTAAATGTTAGTATGTGTAAGTCTCATGTGTGTTAATTCATGCCTTGACCCTTTTTAAGCTCTTATGTGTGTCTATGCATGATCTTAGTGTTCTTTTTCCCTAGGAAGTCCTTAGAGTTAGGCAGTAAGTGATCCCCTGCACAATGGTTTCGAAACCATGGGTAAGGTTTCGAAACCTTTGCAGAAATCTGGGATTCCAGACCTTACTGCCAGCCTAAGTTTCGAAACCTTTGGGGAAGGTTTCGAAACCTTTGCAAAATCTGGGATTCCAGACCTCACTGCCGGCCTAAGTTTCGAAACCTTTGAGGAAGGTTTCGAAACCATGGAAGAGTGTTTCGAAACCATGGGTAAGGTTTCGAAACCTTTGCAGAAATCTGGGTTCCAGACCTTACTGCCAGTCTAAGTTTCGAAACCATTTGGGGTGGTTTCGAAACCTTTGTCTAAAACTGCACGGTTTGATCCTTGTTGGCCTTTTTAAAGAGAAAAACACATAGGTACTAAGATGCCTTTAGTCAAGATTAAAATTGGGTTGTTTGAATATGGTTTGGGGTTCGAATGTGACAAGATTAAAATGAAAGAAAAAAAAATAGAGTTGCTAACCGAGGGGGAACCTTAACGGGTTTCGCTTCGGTTTTCCCCGTGTGGCCCACTCGGACCGGTCATCTAGCCAGACCGGGACGAGGGGGTTACAGCTGCAGATGTATTGTCACCTTCACTTGGTGCAATATATGGTGTTGCTTGTGACTCTATAACATCCTTGTTCCAGGCTATGATCGATCGTCTTGAAACTTGCATCTTGCAAATCCATGACCAGAACTTTTCCGCACTTGGCATGGATGCTGCCATGGACAACAATGCTTCACCTTACATGGAGGAGTTACAAAACTGCATTCTTCACTTTCGTCGTGAGTTCCTATCTAGGTTGTTGCCATCTTCAGCCAATGCTATATCTGCAGGAACAGAAACCATATGCACGAGGCTTGTGAGGAGCATGGCTTCAAGGGTTTTGATTCTCTTTATCAGGCATGCTTCAAGGGAAGCTGAGAATGGCCAGGGACATGGCTGAGTTGGAATTAGCTGTGGGCCAAAATTTGTTCCCAGTTGAACAACTAGGTGCACCATACCGAGATCTTCGAGCATTCCGACCATTAATCTTTTTGAAAACTGATTGCGAGGTGTGAAGAAGCGATGAGGAAGGCGGGTGGGATCAGGGTTTTAGGTGATTTGTTGGATGAAGGGACCAGAGCCAGTGAAAGAACAAGAGAAAACGCAGTGACGACTCTTCTGAACTTGGCTCGCTGCGGCTGCGAGAAAGGGAGGAAAGAAATTAATGGTATGTGTGCTTACGTGGCGGCCAAATCAATAAAAAATACCACATCATTAACGGCATCCATAATATAACGGTTGGGTGATGATAAAAACTCAATGTTAAAAGTTGAGTCATTAAATCGACTCAATTTAAAGATGAGTGAGTAAAATAGGAGAGAGGCAAAAGTTGAGTCATTATTTTTGTATTTTACCCTTTTTTTTAATGAGGCTCACAGTAATAATCTCTTTTTATCTAAAAAATAAATAAGATTAGTGTTTTGGACTTTGCCTTTCTCACCATCAACGGGCATTGATTTCTCCCCACCATCCCATTCATCACCCATTATGTTATATTCTAAAATACTCGCCCTTCTCTTTATTTCATGATTAGGGATCACAAGAGGGCAACACTAATTTTGATTTTATAAGTACTTTTAATGGACTGTGTTAATTTTGATTTTATTTGAATTTTGGGTAAACATCACCGTTGGTAACTAAACTATTCATGTTTTCTTATTTTGGTCTTCAAACTATTATTTTGTGCAAAATCATCACTAACATTACGTTTTTTCTATTTGGTCACTAATGTAATTTTTTTCCATGTTTTGGCCACCAATCTATTGCTTCTTTCCTATTTTAATCACTAAATTATTCTCGCTTTCCTGTTTTCCATGAGTTTTTTTAATAGTGTGACCAAAAAATAATTTGGTGACCAAAAGAGGAAAGCATGAATAGTTTAGTGACCAATAATGATGTTCACCCTTAAAATAATTTAGAATCTTTACCTGAAAAAAATATACTTCTTTGAAGCAAATTTTTGCTTGCTTATAGACTTGAAGGTCCCACCAACTTTAACAATTACATCCCTCTTATTTTTAGCATTGCCTTAAAAGCATCCTTTTTCTTTGCCTTTTTGACGAGAGTAGGGATAGCTCAAACATTTAAGACATTTTAATCTATTTATTAAAAATGAAATCTTTAATTTATAAGGCTTAACTATAAAATAAGTGTACAAATTATGTTTATTTTTTTACTTTAGGTGTCTAAAGTTTTTTTTGTCAAAATAAGTGTCTAAAGTTTACTTCGTGACTATTCCTAGGCAGGGGTTTCAAACTTCGGTTTTAACCAAACTAACCGACCGAATCAAAAAAAATTGATTAATCGGTCGGTTAATTTTAGGTTCGGTCAGTTAACGGATAGTGAATTTTTCAAACTTCGGTTATCGGTTAATTCGGTTCAAAATCAGTGAACTAACCGACTTAATTAAATTGACCGAAATTTTTATATATCATATATTATATATATTACGTATATTCATTTTAGTCATTGAACTTTTAAAAATTATAAAATGATCATTAAATTTTTTGATATATTATAAAACGGTCATTAAACTTTATCAAATTAGCACAAAATGATCATTAAATTTATTGAATTATTAAAAAATGATCTTTAGACTTTTCAATATTTATCAATAATCTATAACGTGCAAGTGACCATTTTTGTAATAGTTTGATAAGTTTAATGGTTGTTTTATAACTTCTGAAAGTTCAATGACTAAAAAGATCATTTTAGCATAGTTTAGTGATCATGTATAATTTACCCAAAATTTTATAAAAAAAATCGGTTAATTTAAAAACGACCTAATTAACCAAACTTTTTTCGGTTCGGTTAAAAAAATTTTAAAAAAAAATTGGTTAATGAATTTTTGGTAGTTCGGTTCAGTCGGTTAACCGAACCGACCAATTGGACACTCCTATTCCTAAATAACGGAAGATCAATTTTTCTAAAAAAAACTTTAGACACCTAAAACAAAAAAATACAACATAGTTTGGACACTTTTTTAAAAAAAAGAAAAGGCAATCAAAATAATAATAAAAAAAGAGACAGTTTGAACACTTATTTTACAATTTTTTCGTTTTTAACGTCCACTACCTGAAAATCATCGCGAAGTAAACTTTCTGCACCTATTTTGACTCAAAAAAATTTAGGCCACCTAAAGCAAAAAGGTGTATACTTTAGGCACTTATTTTGTCGTTAAACTAATTTATATTTCGAGAGAGATACAAGTTTTAAAAAAAATAAAAATTAATTTAATACAAAAAATATTGTTAAATTACCATCCTAAACAACAAAAAATAACTTATAAACATCTAAAAAAACTAACACTAAATAAAAAGGTTTTAAACTTAGAACCACTTTTTTCTGATTAGTAGACTTAAACTCCTCTCTTCCATCAACTTACACAATATATCAAGGCTTTTATATACCTGTTCTTACCTGTCATAATCATTTAACTTCGGTTAACTCTGATTTGGAGTGTAATTGTGTTGAATCAAATTTAATTTAATTGTACTTGAAAACGAATTTTACTTAATATGAGAGTTTAAACCATTGGAACTCATTTAATTAAATTTATTTATACAATTATTCTTAAAAAAATCCATAATTTTGAATTTCCTTAAATCTTAATTTTTAATTTAATATTTATATTTAAATTCGATCTTAAAACCAAATTTATATTTAAATATTAATTTTTAATACTAATTTAAAATAAATTATAAATTTGAATATTCTATTTGCTCTACGTGCCACGATATTGAAATTTTTTTATCTTACAGTTTTTTTAACATTCTTAATAGGAATTTATGATCGTATTTGTTTTCAATATTTTTAGTATTTTTATATAAAATTACGAGCAAGTGTTTTTTATAAATAAAAAAAAATTGAACCTAATTGACTTGGTTTGGTTTTTTATCTAATAATAATTTTTATGTGAAATTTAATTATAAAAATAAATAAATAAATATTGAAACAAATAATAATAATAATTTGACCCCGGGTGAGAATAAAAAATCAGCTGCAACCCAGGCCGTGGGCAGGTGTCGTAAGGGCTGTATTAGTAAATACAATTTGCTGTTTGTAATACCGCAGATATTGCTGAATGATTTCGACGAAATAAACGAAGTTGATGACCACAAAACGAAACAAGAAAATGAATAACACCAAAATTTACGTAAAAAAATTTAAAATGAGAAAAATTTTAATTCTTAGTATCTATTTATAAGGATTGATTGCTTGTCTACAAAGAAAACTTGTATTAAAAAAATAATTCTACTCCACATAAGTTTCTTACTTTATATTGTATTAAAAGTACTATTCTTAATTTAATTAAATCCTAAAAGAATTTGGACTAAAGTTATGTGGAATATGGCATAAATTAAAGTGGAGCAACTTCTGACATTATAAATAGTACGAAACAGATACCACAAATCCCTCACGAGTGCAACACACCATTACCTTTAATGTTCTATAAGTTTGAGAGCAAACTCAAGTCTGCATTCATATATCCATAAGATATATATATAAAAAAAACATATATATACATGCAGAACCAAGAAATGGGTTCTTTAGGCAAGTTCAAGCCATATTTTGCTGCAATTTTCCTGCAAGTTGGTCTTGCAGGAATGGACATCTTATCTAAGGTTGCACTAAACCAAGGCATGAGCAATTATGCACTCGTCGTCTACCGTCACGCCATCGCAACCGTCGTTATGGCTCCTTTTGCAGCCATCATCGAAAAGTATATATGCATCTCTATCTCAATATATTTATGTCTTTGATGTAATGTTTCTAATCAGTGTAATGAAGCTGGCATTGAAATTTTAACCTTTTTTTTGTTTGTTTAACAGGAAAGTGAGGCCTAAGATGACAATATCAATCTTCATCAAAATAATGTTGCTCGGCTTATTGGAGTAATTATCCGAATTGAATTACAAGTTTTTTTTATATATATATTTTGTTTTGAACATCATATAATTAACATTTAACATATGTTTGTTTGCTGTGGCAGGCCAGTCATTGACCAAAACTTGTATTATGTGGGAATGAAATACACCACTGCAACATTTGCAGCTGCCATGTATAACATTCTTCCTGCCATTACCTTCTTAATGGCTTGGATTTTCCGGTAAAACATTCTGAAAAATACAGAGAAGCTGTATTCTTAAGCAATAAACATGGAGAAATATTCACTTTTTTTTTTTTTGTAATATATCTATGCAGGCTTGAGAAGGTAAACTTTAGATCAATCCGCAGCCATGCCAAGGTTATCGGCACCCTTGCAACTGTTGCAGGAGCCATGGTGATGACACTGATGAAAGGACCGGTGCTCGAGTTGTTTTGGACCAAAGCGAGTATCAATAACCACGAAGCAGCTGCCAAAAACGGGACAAATTTCCACGACACGGTGAAAGGCGGTCTGATGATTTCCGTCGGTTGCTTCAGCTATGCTTGTTTCGTGATTCTGCAAGTAAGGAAAACAGAAAATTTTGCAGTAGGAAGTTATTCACAATAGATTTTATGGAACCATGACATTGACATTAGGCCATGTTTTTATAGGCCGTGACGTTGAAAACATATCCGGCGGAACTTTCTCTCACGGCTTGGATATGCCTGATGGGAACACTTGAAGGCAGCGTTGCTGCTTTGATAATGGAAAAGGGAAATGCTGCCATTTGGGCTCTTAAATGGGACACCAAGTTACTTACAGCTGCATACAGTGTAAGAATTTTATCACTAGTTATTAACCAATACCTCTGTTTCACTTATTTCATTAATCCCTTAAATGTATGGTTGGTGCAGGGTATTGTATGTTCCGGACTTGCTTATTACATCCAGGGAGTGGTAATGAACGACAGAGGACCGGTTTTCGTGACGGCTTTTAGTCCACTATGTATGGTAATTGTAGCAATAATGTCTTCTTTCATTCTGGCTGAGCAAATGTTTCTCGGACGAGTAATCGGAGCAGTTATCATAATCGGCGGACTATATTTTGTGCTATGGGGTAAAAGCAAGGAATACAAGTCCCAACAGCAAGTAGAAGCAGCTAAATTAGATATTGGTACTAACAATGAAGATGGCAGTTTTGATCATCAGGCCATCACGGTGGACGGGGAATGTAAACATAAAACGAGCACAGCGGAAAACTCAACCAAAGGTGCAAAATCAGTAGAGAAAAGGGATTCAATTGTGGTTTAAAAAAATTTCATTTGATTTCCTATATGACATCCACTTAGGAAACCATTGACAAAAGTAACAAATAATGGGTAGTGGTTTCTGATATGACTTTCCAATATAAAATGTTACTCATCGACCCTAAAGGACATTCTAATCATTGAGCTTAATGGACTTCTTTACTCAAATTACAGAATCATCCACGCTTTGTGATTGGTGGCGTCACCATTAACAAGCACAAAGGTGTCAACAAAATATTATTTCATATTCACAAAACATGGATTCCCATGGCCCCACCTTACAACAAAGGAACACGGTTGCTTTAGGACAATTGTTATTTTTTAATTTTTCCGACTATTCATATACTTTGCGGATAAAATTGTTTAAATTCATATATCCTAAAAAAAACATCATTTGTTTTTTACTAGAACCAATTATTATCCTTCAAGTTTTACAGGGTTTTGCCTTGACTTATTCGAACAGACTCATGTCGCACGCCTGGCATTGGTAAGTGAGTCTCTCAGCGGGAATTTTCTACATACACAAGGCCTCGAACTAGAGACTTGCTTAAGAGATATCAAATTAATTATCACTTGGACCAATCTTGTTAGCTCTACTACAATTCTTTTATTTTTTTAATTATAAAGATCTAAAAATTTAATTTGATCTAACATTAAGAAGGATTTATATCCTATATAGTGGCGGTGGAAACTAAAAGTTTCCACAAGCGCCTTAGTTTTAAGGTTTAGGGGTTTAGGTGTATGAGTTTAAAATTTAGAGATAGTGGTTAGGACTTAGGGTTTAGGTTTTGAATTCAGGGTTTAGAGGTTGGGATTTGTTTTTAGGGTAATATGGTTAGGATTTATGTTTTAACTTATAAACCCTAAATTATAACTCTAAACCCTAAGTCCTAATCACTATCCTTAAATTTTAAACCCTTACACCGAAACCCTAAAACTAAAACACTGTTAAAACTTTTAATTTTTACTGCTAGTGTACAACATAATAATCCCATTAATAAATGTAGAGAAAGGGTAGGAAAAAACAGTAGACAAGTCATTTTTCTGGTGGGTTTGGGCTTTTTTTTAATCTAATGAACCTGGGCTTTTACATTTTACTGATACCATGTATTCTTAAAGCCCAAACCCACCAGAGTCATTTAATTTGATTTCAATTGGAACTCACAACTAAATTTGTCAATTGGATAGGTCAAATTGGTTTTGAGCAACATGGAATTGGATCAAACTAGTTTAGGTTTTCAAAATTTTGAATCAGTTTTGTTTGAATTAGTTTTGGACTGAGGTCAACTTCGAGTTGTTTTAGGTTTGAATCTTATAAGTATAAGAATCATTTTTAAATTAGATTAGATTAAATTTGGATATTTTGGATCATTTTAATAGTTAAATTAACTTTAGATTCAAACCAATTCGAGTTAAATAAATTTGAGGTTGGTATACATTTTTAGTAGGTAGGTCTACTTACCAGCATCCATCAAATATCTGAATAAAAACGGGAGGAGAGGGTGTATTAGCTCGTCAAATCCATGTTTTGGCTGTACTTGACCATTATTTAGTCATGGCAACATATGGCTGGAATTGAACAATCGCCGTGGTCCGATCACATGATTAGAGGTGAAGGTTCGATCGAGTCAAGTCAAAAAAAAATTTAAGTTATTCGAGTTGACGCGTCATATTTTACAACTCAAACTTTATTTGAAATTTTTTTAATTCGAATCGAGTTCCTATACAAATTTAATTGTAATTATTTATTATGTTATAGTACAGTTTGATTCCAATTTAAGCAATAAAAATTAATCCACTAATTATTAAAATTTTTGAGTTATTCAAATTTTCATTTTACAACTCAATCTTTTTTTTAAAATTTTCGAGTCGAGTTTATGCAATTTCAAGTCGAGTCAAGACGAGTCGAACTTTTTTTATTTTGAATCGAGTCAAAAATTTCAATTTTTTTCAAATCTGAGTTAAATTTTACTTACACATACGTATGATTCATGGCCCAGACTGGCGTATACATTTATTTAATATATTTGATCAAAGATATTGACCATCGGACATGAAGCCAAAAGATGAATGCGTCCAAAGCAATCAACATAACATGCGAAATGACACCTAAATTGCAGACAACATTGAAAAGAAACTCTCCCAAAATGGCATCTAATACTAAATTCACCAATAATACTTCTGAACCTATTTACAGATTCCATTGACATCATCGCCTTTTCGACAAAAATTGCAGGCGTGTACTTACATCATGTACATCATCATAAACCCGGCAAGCAAGACGGTAGGCGAGAATGGTGTTGGGTTTGTGGCCTGTTTTTAGGAACATGGAATTTTGGGGTTTTCAGAACTTGGAAGTTGTGTTGTTTAAGCAGCTTTGTGCCCTGGAGATTAGCAGAAGTTCTTCGGCTTGCACTTTGGCTACACAAGCTGTTAATTTCGATAACGTTGGTGGGCAGGATCTGGCGATTGACATGGGATACTTGCCTAAGTTCACCTGGACCGAGAAGAGCGAATAAACCGGCCTGTGATCCGAGAACCTCGACTCCCCCCTTGAGTACCACATTTGCTTAAGTCCCTCGCCTCTCCATAGTATCCTATCGCACCTGCAATCATTTTCCCATAAATCTCAAGTTTCAACATGATTGAGGGACTAAAACTGTAATTAGACCGAAAAATAATGAAAAATGCCAAAACTAGGAGCAGAACCATAGTAATATATACCACAGAATAATATATATATATACATTTGACTATATAAAAATCACCATGATTATTGTTTCCAAAGGATGATGAAGGCAACTACATGTTCCCAACAAGCAACCTTAATTAATACACAACTTGGGATTAGTTTAATTTTGCTTCATGTATTTAATTACTAAAATTTAAGCAAAACCGGTGGTGAAAGGAAAACGAATCTGTAATCTTACCAGGCAGGAAATCGCCGTTTTTCTTTGGGGTTCGATGTTTGCACGGCGTAGTCGTCAGAGTCGGCGAGATATTTGTAAGTCGGAGCGAAGTATATCGTCCCCTCTTCCCATCCTTTGAACACCCGACCGGCCCTTTGTTCTATTCTTAGCTGCCAAGCAATGAGGGGGAAATATCACATGTTAGATCTGATATTAATACTAACCAATAAAGAAATACAATGTCAACTGTCTATTTTCTTTGTTTGTTTAGATTAGGTTCTCACTTGATCCTTCTCTAGAAGTTTTTGCCAATCATTCTTCTTCAGCAGTTCATATGTATCGGCGCAACCGGCAGCAAGCCGATAGTTCAAATCTCCTAACCAAATAATCTTACTGAACAAATATGAAACAGGGGATACCTTTAGAGGCTTAACAGAAAAAGTGTGCAAATTTACAAATACCATAAAGAGTTTAGAATTGCTTACTCATGGTCGAAAATGGTTTGTGGAGGAAGTCGCTGTTTCCGATCTCTAAGTGTATGAGAGAACCTTGTTCTCTTTAAGATTTCGGCAACATCAGAATTCCTTCGAATCTCGTCGCCTTCTTTCTCCCCGGAAGTCAAGTGGGTACACACGAAGCAAAACGTTGTTTGGTGCAGTGTCATACTAATGGATATTGAACCCTGTTATAGAGATTAAAAGAAGGTGAACTTAATACAGTTTCAATTTAACTGTGATAAATGCTGGATTCGTTTCTGTAGAATAAATGCAATTGCTGACCTTGTTTCCGAGATATCCCATGATGCCACGGCCAACACACGAGACTTTCAGGTTGCTGATATGCTGGTAAAGATCGGCTCGAACCCACACGCACAAGAAAAGACCAACCATTTGCTTGCTAGCAGCTAGGCAGAAGCGCTGCTGCTTTGGACTGATGGACATGCAATTGGGGCTAGATGAGCCTTCTTCGCTTAAACTAGAGCTTATCAATCTTTTGATATCCTCTTTCCCAACTTCGTCTTCCATCGAAAGTAAATCGGGAAAGCTGACCCTCGGCTTGACGCTTGCTTGCTGCTCAAGCTGCAGTGAGGTCGGGCTCATAGTATTGTAACATTGGGCAAGTTCTAGGTCACTTGGGTTGGTATTCAAAGCTTGACGAATAAGGGAAAGCCACTGTGCAGCGGGGCTGTTGTCCTCGGCCCCAAGCACGTTGCCGGCATTTAGAGGAACGATTTCCTGGAACCTAACAAGCAAAAACAAACCGGTTTGAGCCAATTAAATCTCAAAGTATCACAACACCTTTAAAAGCTTCACAGGCTAACTTATTTTTATCAATTTATCGATTTCTTCACGAGCAAGCAATCGAGGTGGAAGGTACCAAAACATGATACAAAGCTAATTACAAAGGAAACTATGGTTGTTTCGCAACAAAATTCGACAAATTTAAAGAATATCAAAGCGATCTTCATTAATATCACACACTCGATGAATAAAAAGGGGCATAACAAAGCGGATTAGAATGATGACAGAGAAAAGAGCAAAAATTTACCCCAGAACATAGATATCAGCAGGAGAAGGTGGCCTTAACCAATCTCTGATGTTCAAACCATGGTGAGGTGATTTCCCTCCCACATTCCATGTCCCTACAAACATCCTGGAAACTCAGAAAAAAAAACAAAACCCAATTCAAAACCAAAAACCTTAATAAAACAACAAATAAAAACACAATTATTGACAATAATTAAGCATCTTCAACTCCAATAACTCTAGTTAACTGCATAGTATTTCATACAAGAACTTAACAGAGTTTTATAACCTCACCTGAGGTTGAGTGAATCTGTAACAGGCGGCGTCTCCAGCGCCAGCGTCGGCTTAATCCCTCCGGCAGCTTCCATCAACCAGCCTTCTATTAAAAACCAAAAACTCACAGTTAACAAAAAAAAATGAAGCGAATCCAAGTGCTACTAAAAAGTGGTACAGTGAAAGTCAAATCTCGACCGTCCACCTGGCGGGAAAAACTAAAGACCGGTCATCAAATCTCAACTAGACTATCAGGAGACCCAACCGAAATCAGTACCAGTTCTTTCTTTAACGTCCAATCAAAAATGGATCATAGCCGTCAAACTGACGGCCGCGGGAAATTAAAAAAAAAGAAGCTTGCAGATCAGTACGGAACATTAAAATCTACCTGAGATATCTTCCGGTACGTACACGTAGTGATCCTCGTCGGAACAACTCTTTCGTCTTTCATCAATTTTGCCTATAGAAAACCAAAAACAGGGATTCTTCCTTTGAATCTAAAACGAAATCTGCGAATAAAATTTGATCTGAAACGCGACATATTCATGGTGGGATTTGTTGTTTTTTTACCGTTGATGGTGTAATCGGAGTGAAACTCGTCTGTACCACCCGGTATATTCAGCCATTTTCGGACGATTACTTTAGGCCACGAAAACTGCAACAGCCAAAGCAAAAACAAAACAAAAAAAAAAAAACTCAGAATTTAAGCAATCCCGTTCATAAAAAATCCGACGAACAAGGAAAAAATGGCACTGGTGCATACCTTGGAGACTTTTCCCATATCTGTTTCACGTTGCTAAACTGCCTGAGCAGGGAAATTTAAAATCAGAATCGAAAACAAGTGGACTGATATTATAATGGCGGGGAAATATATATATTGTTCTGAATTAAATAAACTCAGAGTATCAATAACAGTTGAAGAGAAAAAGATATTAGAGATTAAATTATGAATATTTCGAGTGAAGACTTGATGTATTAGAGGTTTATCTAAGTGAAGAAATTCAACGGGAATATAAAAGAAACGAGTTGCAGGGGAAATGGAGACAGCAAAATGGAGAAGAAAAATAGTTTAAAAAAAGGAAAAGAAAGCTGAATTCCCAATATAATACTAAAAAAAGTCTTGGGTTTTAAGCTTTTTAAGGTTCTGAACAGAGAAGAATACAGGGTGGTAATACATCTGGGAAAAGACTGGCCTTATATTTTGGTACTTTTCATGTACTTGGATTAACGAGATGAAAAGGGAAGAAGATTGAAAGATGAAAACTCAATGACGAACAGCACAAGTGGAAAGTGAAAGGTGTTTGTGAAATGAGAAATCTTAGTGATTGTTTTTTAAGGGAAATGGAGATATGGGAATAAGCTGGGAAAGGAACAAGGCGGGAATCGGAGATATAAGGTCGTAATCTGAGAGGGAAGTTCAATGGTATATAGACAAACGCAGTTCCCGGAAAGCTGCCGGCCAAAGGAACAGAGGGATCTTTTATAATGCAAATCTGTGGTGGTTTAAAGCAAGAGTGGTCAATGCCATTGTTAATAATTCTCAATCACGAAGAAGACAACACAAATCAATGAACGTGTGACGAAACTAAAGTAATAATTGCAAATAAAAACAAAACAGGGAAAAATCAATCCGAGATTAAAAGTAAAAAAAACAGTAAAGACCAGAAATGAAAATGGTGATGTCCCAGATTATGAAGTTTCAGTCTTTCAGAGAATGGAAAAAAGAAAGAAAAAAAAGTTAAGAAAGGCTTACCCTTTATATTGATATTTCGTTTTCCCTGAGTGAAATTACTTAGTTTTGTTTTCAACAGTAGAAAGCGAGCAAAAATTTACAGAAGAATGGTGGTGGCGTTCCGCGTAAAAGCAAAAAGGGCGTTGAAATATAAGTGCGTGAGAAAGGAGGAGATGAAACAAAGGGTTTAAACTCGGTTAAAATGTTAGAGTTTCTTAAATTTTTATTTTAAAATTGGAAATGCGTCTACAAAGGGTAACAATTTACAAAACAATATTTAGAATTAGGGATTCTCTGCTCTCATTTTAATTCGATTAGGTCGGCCGTTGATTCGCAGCATCTTGCAATTATTATGATTGACTTCTTTTCTATAATTTTTCTTTGTTTTTATGTGTAAAAGTATTTTTTTAAAGTATACATACTCTCATTAAATTATACTCGAAAAAATAAAATAGTAATCAGATTTTTAAATATAACAAAATAAAAATTAAATTTTATTTTTTTGTTACAAAATGATAAATGTGTTGTTAATCTCCGTTAAAATAGTAACATGGCTGCTAAATTTTTTTGTATAATAGCACATTTACTCCTCAAGAGTTACACATCTAATTAATCTAGTCATAATTCGAAAAAAAATCAATAAATTTAAGGCTTAAATGAAAAATAAGTGCCTAAAGTATGCCTTTTTTGAACTTTAGGTGTCTAAAGTATTTTTGTAAAAATAGGTGCCTAAAGTTTCAACCGTTACAATTTTAGGTGCCTCGGTGTTAATGACCGTTAAAACAAACTTCTTAGCCAATTATAATGTGACACGTGGCAATTTTTTAATTTTTAAATTATTTCTTTTTAAAAAAAAAGAAATTTTCAAAAAAATCCCCTAAATTTCAGAAATTCCAAAAAAAAAGCTCCAATTTTGTAAATTCCTAAATCCCGAAATACTTAAATCCCTCAATCTGACCACTCTCGCCGTCGTTGGCCACGGTTTTGGGGACAGAATGGAGCGTACTCCCCTCTCCCAAGCACACATGCACCAATCGTCGTTGTTCAGTCGTCGCTCGTTGCAAATCGTTCGAATAATTATTTTTTTTAAATATTTTAGCCTTCGTCTGGCGTTTTGCAGGTCTTCAGTCTATTTTCGGTGACGCAGTGGTAGGGTAAACGACCGTGGTGGTCCGGCGACAGATGTGGTAGGCGGCGGCGTAGCCATCGACGATGAAATCGATTCAAATCGTGATTTAAGTTTTGGTGAGTTGTGAATTTCGAATTTGGGGGCTATTTTGTGAATTTTGGAAATTTAGAGGTTTTTAAAAAAATAAGTTTAAAAAATAAAAGAAATTAAAAATAAAATAAAAAATATTAAAAAAAGTTTAGGCACCTATTTTTCATTTAAGCCTAAATTTAACCCTCAATTTTTACACATTGTTATAATTTAGTCCTAATTCGACAAAATCTATAACTACAACGTTAAATATATAACAAAGTATAAAAATTGAGGGTTAAATTTAGTCCTAACTACACATCTGCCTGTGTGTTTTTAGCTATAAATTTTTTAGAATTAGGACTCATTTATAACAAAGTGTAAAAATTGAGGGCTAAATTTATTAAATTTCTTCGAATTATGACTAAATTGATTGAATGTGTGATTATGAAGGACTAAATGTGCTATTATACAAAAAATTTAACAGCCATGTCACTTCTTTAACGGAGGTTAACGAAACAGTTATCATTTTGTAACAAAACATAAAGTTTAATTGCCTTTTTGTCATTTTTAAAAGTTTGGTTACCATTTTTAAATATTTTTAACCAGTCATCACATCAGTGAAGTGTCACGTGGCAGTGCCAGGTCATCTCCCCATGTCCTGCAGACATGCCGCATCAGCCTCAGGCGTTGAATATTAGTTGACTAACAGTTTTCATCCAACAAGGGTGAAATTTGAACAAAAATAAAACGTTAGGTGGTTGTTTGCACAAAAAAAAGATAGGGCTAAAATTATCAAAAGGTGAAACGTTGTGGCTGTTTTTGACATTTTACCTTCTTTTTTTAAAATTTTGTTGGTGAAATAAAGCGAGTTGGAAATGAAAAATTTATGTTAGGATAAACACATAATTTTATGTTAGGAGAGACGAGTTTATAGAATTTTAAGGGGACGAACTTATAAAATTTGAGGGTGAAAAAAGATTTTCAAAAGAAAATACATAGAAAATTTCTAATATTTTTCTAAATCATATATGAATTTAAAAATTTTAGGGGGGAGCGAATGCTCCTTCCAGCCCCCCTCTGGATCCTTCCCTGAAGCTAACCTCATAGGAACGGGTAAAAATTTTATGTCCTTTTTTGTGCCAACATTAGAAAATTAAATTTAAGATTTAATCCTAAATTTTTTTATCAAGCCTTTAATTCTAAATTCTAAATCATAAACCCTACACTCTAAAAAATACATATTACACTCAATTGTTTAAACCCTAAATCTAACATCTAACATTAAACTCTAAACTTATTTTTTAATGATGAAACATAAGTAAGGGTATCGAAAAGTGACAAACAATTTCTACTCCATGGGAAGTCGCTAGCATTATAGGTCGACTTCAGGCAAAAACACATACTCAATTGCAGGTCGCTATTGTAATTTTATTGATTAGTCTATTGATTTGATAATTTTATTCATAATCAAGCAAATAATCTATAAAATACAAAACTTCAACAAATATTATTTTCAAACAACAGTATTTGAACAATCTATCTATCTATCTATCTATCTATCTATCTATCTATCTATCTATCTATCTATTTGCCAAACCCTGTCGTTTTTATCCAATTTGTTCAAAAGAAAACTAAACCAAATTGGTAATGTTTAGATGAGAGTAGTGATTGAAATTAAGAGTGCAACAATCGTTCACGTGCTATTTACCAATAAAAAAACAAATTCAAATATAATTCTTTTTTTTACAAACAAATATAATTTTATTTCCATGAATTGCAATTATGTCAATCGAATATATGATATAATACTAAAAATTTAATTAGAATAATTTCTTTATTAATATTAGATGTTAGGTACGATCTTTGTGCATCTAATTCTCACCCTCCTTAAAGATAAATAAAAAAAATAACTCCAACCATAATATTTTACTTATCTTAATAATAAGTGATATTATTAAGGAAAATTCTACAACGTGCGACGAACACCGATGAACACCACTAATGATGAACATCATTAAATTAATTAATAAAAATTTAAAATTTTAAAGACTCATCATGCAATTAATAATTATTTTTAAAAAATTAATTAAATTATTTTTTATATATATTAAAATTTTATTTTTTTAATAAGGGTAAACTATATATTTAGTATCTCACATATTTCTGTATTTATATTGAACCCTCATTATTTAAATATTATTTCAATTTGACCATATTCTTTATTAAAGTAATTTAACCATTAACCCTCAACCTAAAACCCTAAACTATTAAACCTTAAACCCTTAAACTCTTAACCATATACCATTAAAAATAATTTCACCATCATCGATTCAATTCAATGAATTGTTGAATTCTCCTAAAAAATCAATAATCAACAATTTGAAGAAGAAAAAAAGTGATGATCAAAGTCGGTACAAGTTCTTCATTATGTGATATCACAAAGATTAAAAAACATGGACTTGAGCTCTTTAAATATGACTCACTATAAACGTCGGTGATACAAGTGGTTCAAAGGCTTTCAGCTTCTCGAAAATTCGATAAATGAATGCAAAAGCCAAAAGCTGTCTGCAAAGAAACAAGAAAAATGAGGTACTAGTAAAACGGTGATTCTGCCTAGCTGATCGATGGGCTGATCGATTCCCTCAAATACGAAAAGCAGTTGAGGGATAGTTGAATTGACGTATCTACTTAGTTTCCTTGAAGGCATATGTTATCCGGGTAATTTTCTTTTGTAATGAAAAACCGTCTGATCGTCCAAGCTAACTCCAATCAATTAATATAACCTTGTTAACCATGAATGAATAAAGTTTGCAGTTTATATGGCTATATTCTTTGGAGTTCAGTTAAGTAATTTACTTTGATGAGTCTCAGGCATTGTTGAACTGTGTCCATGGTTCTTTACCCTCATGCCGCGCTCCTTCAATGACACTGACGGATGAGAATCAATCGAAAAGCACGGCAAAAGGAATCTATAATTTTATCTTCATTCCTCGAGACGGCTTTTCGTATTTTTCTTGTTTCTTTGCAGACAGCTTGGATTTTAATCAAGCGCAATGTCGAATATAAACCATTGTAGTTTTTGGCTTTTGCATTCGCTTATCGAATTTTCGAGAAGCTGAAAGCCTTTGAACCACTTGTATCACCGACGTTTACAGTGAGTCATATTTAAAGAGCTCGAGTCCATGCTTTTTAAATCTTTGTGATGTCACATAATGAAGAACTTGTACCGACTTTGATCACCACTTTTTTTCTTCAAATTGTTGATTATTGAATTTTTTAGGAGAATTCAACAATTCATTGAATTGAATTGAATCGATGATGGTGAAATTATTTTTAATGGTATATGGTTTAGGGCATAGGTTTAAGAGTTTCAGGGTTTTAGGTTGAGGGTTAAGGGTTAAATTATTTTTATAAAGAATATGGTTAAATTGAAATAATATTTAAATAATGAGGGTTCAATAGTAATACGGAAATAGGTGAGGTACTAAATATATAGTTTACCCATATTAAAAAATAAAATTTTAATATATATAAAAAATAATTTAATTAAAATTTTTAAAGTAATTATTAATTATTTGATGGGTCCTTAAAATTTTAAATCTTTATTAATTAATTTAATGATGTTCATCGGTGATCATCATTAGTGGTGTTTATCGGTGTTCATCGCACGTGGTAGACTCATCCTATTATTAATATCCAGGATTTGAATTATACCTCTTGGCCCTCAACCTATTAGACAAAAAAGTCAATCATCATAATCAAATTAAGAATATAAGTTTATGGTTTTAAATTACGGTTACATTATGATGCATAATTTGTGTGAAAATTTTGCACAATTCTTTATATTTTAACTATATAATTTAGAACTTAACAAGTGGCTTCAGTATAAAACATGATGATATTTTTTTTTTTGCTCGGCAAATTGAATTTTTATTAAAATTTCGCCGAACCAGCATATGTGCCTCGTTAAAAACCTCCCTAAGACCTAGATGGAGGAAAAGAGTACACATATGATGGTGGAGGATTGTTACACTGTAGAGGTGAGAGGATACTTAAGACTAGTACAAGCTAATAGGAACGATACAAATCTGATTTCTCCTTGTGTTGATTCTTCCTACCGCCATCGAGCCAGTTGCGAAATCTGCGGTTACGAGTCCATGAAGACTGACCCTGTTTGCAATTCTCTTAGGAGATTCGAGTTCAAGCACTTGTATGTGCAATGTTAAAGGATTACGAAAAATATATAAACATGTATCATCATATAATCACACCAGTATATTAGAAAAACTATACAATCTAAAATCTAAATTTCTAACTTTATAATCATAAACCCTAAAATTTAAAATGTATGAACTAAACTGTAACCCCCTCGTCCCGGTCTGGCCGGACGACCGGTCCGAGTGGGCCACACGGGGAAAACCGAAGCGAAACCTGTTAAGGTCCCACCTCGGTTAGCAACCCTAGAAAATTTCTTTTATTTATCTTGTCTAAAAGACCACTTATGTCCTATGTGATCAAACAACGGAATAAAATACATGAGACAAACATTCGATCCCAAAACAGCAATTAAACAGCCCACTTTTAATATTTTAAACAGGCCGTTTCGAAACACCCTTGAGGCGTATCGAAACGCCTTGACCAGGTCAACTGTCCCAAAGCCTCTATAAGGGGCCGTATCGAAACGGTGGTCAACCGTTCCGAAACGCCCTCAACGGTCAACTTCTCGTGGTCAACGAGATTTTGACCGTTTCGGAACCCTTATACCCGTTTCGATACACCTTCATCTCGTGAATTTCTCAGAATTCCAGTAGCCAAAACGTTCCGAAATGCGTATCGGAACAGGGGTTTCAAAGGCCATACCGTATCGAAACGCGTTCCGATACGGGGTCCCTGAAGCCTTACCCGTTCCGAAACGACCCAGCCCGTTTCGAAACGCGGGCTGTCTGCAACCTTTTGAAATTCAGATTTAAGGGTATTTCAACAAGTAGGAAGGTCCCTTAGGACCCCTAAAGGCACACAAAACCATCAAACCAAGTCTAGAGGCATACATCCTAGATTTAACATACTCAAACACATACAAGCATGGATTTAGACAATCTTTCATACATAGCAAATTACACATGTAAAGCCTTTCATACAAGCATGCTTGAAGACATTAAAAGAGAACCAATACGCATCATACATATCAAATAAGTTTACATGCCATTCAAGCAACTTAGACATTCATAAGCCATCGATCAAACAAACATTTGGCAAGATATAACATGCTTACAACCAAGTCAACCATAGACATACATCAAACTCAAATCAACAACACCTATCCCATTGCTTAACTATTACAATCTATTACTTAAAACTCATACATTGAGCTCACCAAAAGCAACACTTGGAGACCTTTCCTTGCCTTTGCCACCCACAAGCTATTTATCTGCATTGTCGAACAAAAGAGAGCGTAAGCATAAAAGCTTAGTGAGGGTAAGCTCTTTAAAAACAAACCTCGACAATGCAGGGTCCAAGCACGAGCTACAACCAAGATAAAATGCATGGTCTTACCTCCGATCCACGCGAGCCATAAATATAGATGATGCATGAACATATATTCATTGTCATGACATGCTCAACATGTTTAAATCCACAACATATGAAATCACATATATTAAACCATGTTAGCAACACCTCCCAAAACACATTGGCTCACAATTAACCACATATTGGTAACATAAACTACAATCTGTATTGGCACCTAGCTATGACTCGAATACGCGGACAACCCGTTGGAACGCATTTCCAACAACAACATTACCTCGGTGGGATTCCACTCATCACCGGTCCTTGCACGTGCGGGATTCCACTCATCGCCACATGCCCTACGGATGGGATTCCACTCATCATCACGTAGAAATATAAATACAATTTCCGGGCGAACCCGTACTCCTCCTTGGTGACTCAACGCCACCAAGGCCACGCGCGACTTTTGACTCATGTGTACACACTAACATCCTAATGATCGATCATTTGTACCCAAGCATACTAGTGCCAATACTACACATTTCATTAATCATTCATAATGTCAATTCATAACACTTCCGTGCTTAGCACGTACTCACCATGACTTACCATCATGTACAAACCACATTCCCATGCCTAGCATGTACTCACCATGATCCTCGGATCATACAATCATCTCATAACATCATTTCAAGTGTCAAAACCACATGTACAACATTAACAACCATATCACATTATAGTTTACACATGTGTATAACCATATCATATCTATCATCAACATGCATATAACAATACATCAAACATGCTCCAACATACATGTATACAACATATACGTAATCAACACCATCCCAAATTAGTACGAGGCATATACAACCATTAAAAGTGCAACCAAAGTCTCTAATCAAAGCTTGAGATTAGGCTACCACTCTAATCCCAACTCTAGGTGGGTTTACCAAGACCATCCTAGGTTCACATGCTTGAACCAAATACTCAAAACCAATTTGAAAATGTTTAACCACTCACCTAAGCTTCCAAGCTCCAAGCCAAGCAAGCAATCATCTTCAATTTCCCGGATTCGGTCCCAAAGTCTCTTCCACGTTTCCTCTTGCTTCAAGTCAAACAAAACACTTACATTACTTCCCAATTCAATGCTAATTCAATCATCCATCTACTTTGCAAATCACAACCCATTTCCACCATTTTCCAAACCACACAACATCCTAAAACCCCAATTTTCGTGCTCTCCCAAAGGCTTGCTGAAAAATCAATTTCCAAACATCCAAATGACTTCCAAAACATCCCAAAACACCCTCATACCATAGGTAGACCAACAGCCCATCAATTTCAACATAAAACCCACCAAAAACTCAAGTTTTACAACCTTAAAACTAGCCTTAAGACCATACTACGAATTTTCATCCAAAATTAACCAAATTAACATATATGGTGTATTTTATCATGCTTAAACAAAACCCCAACCTAATTTATCAAAACAAATCGAAAAACCCCATTAAAACCCCAAATTTCCATATAAACCCTAATTTCTCAAAACCCATATTTTCGAAATTTAAGACAATATACAAGTAGAGGTTGAAGAGGAGGTTAAGAAAATATAATTACCTCTTAAAATGGTGTTGAAATCGGGTGCTAAAATAAATGGAATAGTAACTCAAAGCTTGAAAGGTTTTAGAAATGGTGGGGGCTTTCAAATGTGAAAAGGGGAAAGAATGAGGGAGGAAGACAACTTTAAAATAAAGTGGTATTGCTTTATTTAAAACTTGGGTAAATAGCAACATAGGTCCCTCCCTTCATATTAAAACTCAATTAGACCATTATTTGAAATTGAATCGTTTTAATTAAGTTTTATTTGACCCGAACTAATACTCGGCTAACTCCTAGGCCCGAAACACGGGTGTTACATAAACTTTTACACAGCTTGTGTATTAAAGTTTTCCTTGAATTCCTCCTTTTTCATACATCTTTTGTTTGGTTCGTCTGCCTCTGTGACACGATATTCATCTACCTTATGGTAGAGTTCTCGTCTAACTTTTTAATAGTTTAGCGTTCGTGTAACGATCATCATAACATACGTTTTTTGTCGAGGAAGCTCGACTATCTAGTTTGGTTAAATCTTTTTTGACAGTTTGTCGATGCATTTAAGAACTATTGGTGGGACACATACAAAATTGATCATGTTCAACAATTATCCACTCTTACATTATTGTTTAAGCGTCTAATTAGATATAGGCAATAAGATTTTGATGATGGTTGGTATTGTCACGTCTGAGAAAAGGCAGGGTCATTAATCCCACATCAGAAAGAAAAAGGAGGTCTTGGGATATATAAACGGTGGCACTGCACATCCTATTAGACATATTTTTTGGAAGAGAGTAATAGCCTTGTGACAAGTGGTATCAAAGCAACCATTTGACTGCCTGATTTCACAGCGAGCGCCCGTGAGTAGGGTAGGCAGAGTGGACAACCGTATCAATTGGCCAATCACGAGAGTGGAAGCTCGCGACGAGGGCGTCACGAGAGTGTAAGCTCGTGACGAGGGCGTCACGAGGTTTAGTGAGAGAAATGTCACGTCTAAGAAAAGGTGGGGTCATTAATCTTACATCAGAAAGGAAAAAAAGGTCTTAGGATATATAAACGATGACGTTGCACATCTTATTAAATATATTTTTTAGGAAGAGGGTAATAGCCCCTGACAGTATATTTTGATGGAAGAAATGCTATATTCAAGTGGATGTTTTGTCGTTTCTTTACGTCTTTTAGGTTGCCATGTTTTATTTTTCATTTTGTACGAATCCTCTGTAGACCTAATTCTTAAGTTTCTAACTTTCTATTTATGCATGAGGTGTGTTTCATTATATGTTTTCATATTTTTAATAAAATTTAAATATTTTATTTTGAAAAATTGATTGACGTCATTAAAATTACAATATCTTAAAAACATAAATTTAAACATAGTTTTTTTAATAGATAAATTTAAACATAGTTAAATACACAACCAATCTGATTAAATTTATAAATTAACTAACACAAGAATTATCTCAAAACAATTTTAAAATTTTATAATAAATGATTTGGATAATATTCTAAATATTTACTCGTATATATTTTTTTTGATGAATTTCAAATTCTAACTGAATATCCACATCATTTTTACTTGATGAGATCACAAACAGTAATGAAAACCATTATTGCAAAGGAGATTTGCTTTTGTACTTGAAAGGTTTTTGTTTGGTTTGGTTATGTTTGGTTTCTGTTGGGATACCATTACCAATCATTGTTTCAGGTTTTAACTTTAGGGGGGGTTTGGGAGGTCTAATCTTCCCCTAAAGATTTATCCTTTGATTTGAATGTTTGTAATTGTATTTAGTCAAATCAAGTGTCAGAATCCCTCTTAATTATTTAATGAATACATATTTTTTAAATGTTTAGATATTTATAAAAGAGTAAAATGCACCGCAGGTTCTCAAATTATGATATTTGTTTTAAATTGATCCTCAAACTTTTAAATATTTTAATTTTATCTTCAAACTATGAACTTCATTCTAAATTAGTCTCCAAACTTTTGAGCATTCTAGTTTCATCCTCAAACTTTGACTCTCGTTCTAAATTGATCCTCAAACTTTTTGAACATTCTAATTTCATCCCCAAATTATCAGTATATGTTAATCACATCTTAAGTTAATAAAATTGTTATAAAAATGTTAATTTTCATGAAGCACCGACATGCATTATGTAATAATATGATATGATATAAACGAAAATTTGAGGATGGAATTGGAATATTCAAAAAGTTGGGGACCAATTTAAAATGAAGATCAAAGTTTGAGGATGAAATTGGAATATTTAAAAATTTGGAGACTAATTTAGAATAAATGTCACAGTTTGAAGATAAAATTAAAATATTTAAAAGTTTGGAGACTAATTTATAAGGAATGACACAGTTTTGAGGACGTGTGATGCAATTAACTCTTTATAAAACTAAATTAAATAAATAAATAATAATTCCAACTAATCTAAATTTAAAATTTCCTTGTTTGATTCCATCTCGAACCAAGTCTATAAAGTACCGTGTCAAAAATCAAAACAAAACACATAGCTAAAATTTCTAGCTTTTAAGTTTTTTCAAAAACATTTTTAAATAAAATTACTTATTTATCTTTATTTATATCACCAATTATTTGATATTTTCAAAAATAATATTTAAAATAAACATTTTATTAACTTAAAAATATTTTTTAATAATAACGCTAAACAGTCAAATCTTAAACCAAACAATCTACAATATTTTCAAAAATACTTTCTCACCACTCTTTTTAAAAAAAACAATGTCAGATTTATCTTAAATTTGCCATTCAACCCTTTCAGTTATGTAGAAGACATTTTAATTTTTTTGTCGGCTGACTAATTTAAAACGAACTTTGTAGATGTTTATCAAAGGTACGGTCCTTTCAACTCAATTTTTTTTATTTTCAACGCCAAAATTTAAATATTTAACCTTAAATGCTTTATCTCACTAGAGCAATTAGTAGTTACGGATGCACTTTTTAACTTTTGATTGTTTGTAATCTAGCTTTTGATATCCACCATATTTTTCAATAACGGAAAGACAACACTCATAGCTCTAGTGCATCCACAAATACTGAAATACGTATGTATGGTTGATTAAGTGACGGAACTAAAGTGGCAATGAAAATTGAAAAGGATTATAGCTTTACAATTTTTTTGACCAATGACAGTATAAGTTTTTATTAATATAAATATAGATCAGATTAAGTTTTATTTTTTACATTTTATATTTAAAATTTTAAATATTTATTAAATCTCTGTTAACATTGAAATTAAACAATTTAATAGTAATATTGATCCTGATCGACAACCTGTTGTCGATAACCGATGAGTAGTTTATTTTTTTTTTATTCCATGACAACTTGCTCTGAATCCTTAGTTTGTAATTAGGAGTGTATGCGGTTCGGTTTGATTTAATATTTTTTTTTTTGATAATTCATTGATTTTCTTTTCCGGTTAATTTTGTTATTAGTTTTTTTATATTAACTTTAGATTTTAAGATTTTGTATTTTATTTTGACAGACTTTTAAACATTATTTTCTAAAATTTTAAAATATTTTTCATAAATATTTTTTTAAAAGTTTATTTTTAATATAAATAATAATTTTATTTCACTATTTTTAAGTGCAAAATATTTATTTTTACATTATAAAATATTAAAAAATAATTATAAATTTAAAAAATTAAATTTAATTCAATTTAGTTAAGCACGATTTTTAAACTTTTAAATATAAACAGTTAGTTAAGATCAATTTTTGATTTTATGATTACTTGTAACCATTTTTTGTTCTGAGTAATTTAGTTGAATATTCTCTTTTGAGATTGTATTGGGAAAAACATCTCTCTTAATAACATTTGAAAAAAATACCCTCATTCAGGTCACGTAGAGTAAACTCGTGTTTTGCAGAATGAACGTTCCAAACTCGCGTTTTGCAAAAAGAAAGTTCAAACTTGATAAATTAACTTTTTTCTTATCTTTTCACTCAACACAAAACTCGCGTTTTATAAAAAAAAATATTTCAAACTCGAGTTTTACAAAATATGAGCTTACCCTAGGTGGCCTGAATAAAGAATATATTTCTAAATGTTATTTAAAAAGGTGTTTTTGCAATAAAATCTCCAAAATAAATATTCAGCCAAATGTGTATTCTGTTTTCTTATCCTGTCAAAGATTTTAAATGAATTTATTTCGAAAATAAATAGTCAAATCTTTTTATATTTGAAATTCATTCTTGATTTGACAATTGAAGTTCGAAGATCTAGAGAAAGACCTTAGCTTTAGATAGCTAGTGTACTACTCCATATGGCAGCTCGAAAACCAGTCTAAGCTCTATAAGAATGAGGCAAATTTAATAAATTTAAATATGATTACATTATAGAAGGTGAAGTATGAGATTGTTTAACATACGACAGGTTACGGTACGGTTATAGTGCGACTACTACTAATTGAATTGTAAAATATGAAACTGAAAATGTTAAATTTTTAATAACATTTGGAGTTGTGGTAAGTATTAAAATTTTACTTTCGAGTTTCGAAACTTTCATCACTTCTGATAAGATGTTAAATTTTTATAAGAACCGAAAATATTATAAAAAATGTAACATTTTCAGTGTCATATTTTATATTTTCAATTGGTGCCGTACCGTAACTATAATGTAACCTGCCGTACCGTAAATCTACCCGTAAAGTATTGGTATTAGAAAGAAAAAAAGTATTGGTATTAGTATAATAGTATCAGCATGAGGCAAGAAGATTGCTTGGAGATTATTAATACGATATATGCATGCAATCAACTGCTTGCAGTTAAGTTAAGACTTTCATAATTATAACATTGTTTGAGTCAAAAATATCCTAAGCGTGACCAAAGAGTTTGTTATATGTGATAAATAACTTGATATTGTTTAAATACGTTTTAAGTTCGAGATTTTATGTATGTAAAAAAATTTTGTTGAAAGACTCATTCATCAAAATTAAATATGCGACACTGATCAGTCCAAATTAGTCAAAGAAAAGCCTTGAGAATCGCAAATACAATCCAAAATAACAAGTGTTTTGGCTCCTTAAGAAACTCCAACTATTTAACAATATACTTCAATCAATATTTTGCATTTTTTAGTATTTTTCATACTATATTGTGTTAAATTAAATGCATCTAATTTAATTTTATAATTAATTTCAATTTTAGATATTTCAATCTAAAATTTACCAAATGACGTTTAGGTTTTGACTTTCATACGATTTCATATTACAACTACAACTCTACAAATTAAAACGTGTCTAGAGGTTGAACAGTTCGTTCAACAAAGACGGCGTTACATGTAGTTTGGGAGGGCTCTTCCCCCATTTTTTTTCACCTTTATTTTGTATACTTCTTTAAAAAATAATTATAAATTTGTCCACCCTATTTCATTTTACTTTTTCAACCTTTATGATTTGTCACTCAAACATTAATTTTGATTCTGTCCTTGCTCTCAAGTGGATCAAGCAATTCTTCTCATTAAAATAAGAGAAAAGATAATCATTGTTGGTGTAGACGATAAAGACAAACATAAAATTTTATGTTAGGCAGTTAAAATTTATATATTTAATAAAATTATATAATAATTTAAAATTTACATAAGTGCGAGAGTAGAATATATATATATATATATATATATATATATATAATCCAAACTATATAAAAAGTAGAAAACTTCTAGGGGTGCAACCGTAATCTACTACTCTCTCGATCCATCCCGTAGATATAGCACAAGAGTAATTAAGATTTGTGGTGTCAAAAGCTCCACCAACCAATACACACCCTCGAAAAAGGTTCTTCCTTTGTTGAAATCCACTCTATGGACCATTATTCATGCGGTAAGGAGTAGTGGTTAATCTTGGCGAATTAATTTGAGGCAATTATATTTTAAAAATTTTAAATATTTTGAAAGTATAAATTATTTTTTAAAAAATAATTTTGAAGGTAAAAACGTTGAACTTCTAAAAATTTTGGAAGACAACTTAATTATAAATTTTTAAAATTTAATGAGAATATTTAAAATTTTGTGGGGAAAATTAAAAAAAAAATAAAAAGTTAAATGCTAATTGCCTAAAATTTTAGAGTTCAGAGCTCCCGCTGAACCATTACCATCTACCCTGGGGTGGGGTTTTAATAAAAGAAATGAAGCATTGTTTTTTTATATATAAAAAATAGGCATGAAATTTTGTAAAACTAAATGAACTATTTAATGTTATGTAAAGCGTTCTAAGATAAATTAATTCAAAATCTTGAATTAAATTGGAAGAAATCAAAATCGCAGTTTAACCTTCAATGATTTTTTTCCTGTTAAGATTTCCTTTGGGGTTACTACAGTAAACGGTCATTGGAGGGTAAATGTCCATTGGCCAAAAATTAAAATTTTTAATTGCCATCGAACGTCGGTTTAGATGTTAAAAATACTGAACAAACAAGTGTTAGAGACCAAAAATTAATATTCATTTGACGAGAAAATTATTAGAACTTTGTTAGTTAGTTAAATTTAAAGATTAGGTTTAAAGAAACAATTAGCATTTTAGTATTATATAAATGTTATTATCCATATTTTAGTTTTTTGTATTATCTCTGACTTTTATATTTTTACCTCATTAATAAAATTACCGCACGTTTTGTTTACTTTTCCTCTCTCTTCGTTTATCTGTTCTCAATTCTGAGAAACAAGAAACCCTAGGTTTCTTTTCCCCTTTTCATTCACACATCCTCAAATCAAGAAATCAAAGAAACCCTAGGTTTCAACATGGTATCAGTCGAATCTTTGTCCGGCGGCCGTTCCTCCGGCGGCCGTTCCTCCTCTACCGACGGTTCCTTCCGCAACGATGATCCCTCTGGGGAATACTATATTCACCCCAATGAAAACCCTGCTTTAGTCCTCACCTCCTCTCTTCTCGATGGTGCGAATTACCACAGTTGGGCTCGGAGTATGAAGATGTCTCTCATTTCCAAGAACAAATGGAGTTTCGTCGATGGTTCTATTGAAGAGCCCGCAACAGAATCGCCCGTTTACAAGGCCTGGCTCAAATGCAACAACCTCGTTCTTTCATGGTTGCAGCGAGCCTTAACGCCTGAGATTGCGCAGAGTGTACTGTGGTTTGACACTGCGTATGATTTGTGGCGAGATTTGTTTGAGCGTTTCAACCAGGGAGATCTGGTACGAGTTTCAGATCTTTTACAAGAATTCTATTCTTGTCAGCAAGGTAATTCTTCCGTCACAACATATTATACTCAATTGAAAGTCCTTTGGGACGAAATTTGCAATTTTAGGCCTTTAAAACCCTGTTCTTGTTCTGCTGTAAAGTATCGTAATCAAGATTTTTTGATTCGGTTTTTAAGGGGGTTGAATGAGAATTTTTCAGTACCTAAGTCTCAGCTATTAATGACGAAACCTACCCCCTCGATTAGTGATGTTTTTGCTATTGTCATTCAACACGAAAGGTCTCTCGTGTCTGTTGTCTTGCCTGAATCGAATATCTTTTTAGCTGATAGGGTTTCTGAGAAAAGATTTGAAGATATCAAATCTGATAATAAGAGTTTCCATAGGAAAGTTAGTAATTCAAATTCTGCCAAAAGGCCTTTGTGCGTTTTCTGTGGGTTGTATGGCCACACGGTTGAGAAATGTTATAGGAAACATGGTTTCCCTCCAGGGTATAAAAATCGTAATAATTCTAGAGTTAATCAAGTAGGGAGTCAAGATCTGGTGTTTGAAGGTTCTCATACTGTTAACAAACATGATCAAGAGTCTGGTTCTCCTATTGTTTTTACCAAACAACAGTATGATAACCTGCTGAGCATGCTGCAAGAAAGAAATCCTTCTCTTCAAAATCAATCTGGTATGCAATCTGGTATGCAATCTAGTATGCAATCTGCTGTCATTGAGTCCAGGCTCAATGCTCTTTTCACTCCCTCTGATGCTCATGATGTTCAAGAAGGTACTAATAATGAAGTTCTGTCTGTTTGCTGCTATAGTTCTAATGTATCATGTTCTAATGTATCTTGGATATTGGATTCTGGGGCTACAGATCATATCTGTAGTGATTTAACATGTTTTAGTTCATACTATCCTATTAAAGATAAGTTTATTAGATTGCCCAATAATTCTTTGGTTAAAGTGAGTCATGTGGGTACTGTTAAACTCAATAATTCTTTGGTTTTAGATAATGTTTTTTATATTTTTGGCTTTGCTTTCAACATTATTTCCGTATCTCAACTAACAAGGAAATCTGTTGCTTGTTTGTTTTCTTTTGATTTTTGTTCTATACAGGACATGTCCAATTGGAGGATGATTGGTTTAGCTAAGAATATCAATGGCTTGTATCAACTGGTTGCTTCTTTTCCAAGTAATCCTGTTTCTAGTTGTTTTTCTGTTCAGAATGATTCTGCTTCTTTGTCTACTGTTTGTGTTTCATCTCTTGAGTCTTTTAGACTTTGGCACTCTAGGCTAGGCCATCCTTCTTTGAAAAGAATGAAATGTTTTGTTGATATTAATAAAGATATTTCTTCTTTTCCCAATGTTTTTGATTGTGAGGTATGTCATTTAGCTAAACAGAAGAGATTGGTTTTTCCTATGAGTACCACTGTTTCTGAATCTATTTTTGATTTAATTCACGTTGATGTATGGGGTCCCTTCTCGGTTAAAAGTATATATGGTCATCTATATTTTTTAACCATTGTTGATGATAAAAGTAGATATGTTTGGATTTATCCTATGAAAATGAAATATGAGGTTAGGGCCATTCTCATTAGTTTTTATAACTTTGTAGAAACACAATTTTCAAGAAGAATAAAATGCATACGATCTGATAATGCAAAGGAATTTGACTTTAATGATTTTTTTAATTCCAAAGGTATCGTACATCAGAATTCATGCAATTATACTCCACAACAGAATAGTGTTGTGGAGCGAAAACATCAGCATCTTCTATCTGTTGCTCGAACTCTTAGAATACAAGCTGATTTACCCTTATTCTTCTGGATTGACTGTGTCCTCCATGCTTCTTATCTGATAAATGTAACACCTACTCCACTTTTAAGTAATAAAACTCCTCATGAACTCTTATATGGTACATCTCCTAAATTAGGACACTTAAAAGTTTTTGGATGCACTGCTTTTGTATCTGTTTTGCCAAAACCAAGAACTAAAATGAACCCGAGAGCTGTTAAGTGTGTTTTCATAGGATTTCCTAAACACATAAAAGGTTATAGGCTATATGATATTAAAACTAAGTCTATCTTTGTATCAAGAGATGTTATTTTTTCTGAATCTGATTTTTATTTTAAATCTGTGAAGCCTATTAGCTCAATTGTTTTTCCCACACATGATAATAATATTTCTAATGATGAAATAGTCATGAGTGATATACATTTCGATCATCATCCTGATACTTCTATTACTCCTTCTATCACTTCTGTTAATCATGAATCTATTCAGGTTGCAAGTTCTCCTGAATTTGTTCATCAGAATTCAGAATTACAACAGGTTCAAAATTCTGAGGTTATACAACAACCTCATATTCCTCTTGTTTCTAGGCCTCATAGAACTATTTACTTACCTTCTAAGTTTAGGGATTATGAGGTTTCTGTGCCAGGATCTAGGACATCACCACATAATATTAATAATGTTTCTAGCTGTGATGCTTTGTCCACTGCTCATAATGCATATGTCAATAATCTTGATATCCTTGCTGAACCTAATTCATATTCTCAAGCAATAAAACATGAGTGTTGGAAGGATGCTATGGCAGCTGAAATTAAAGCTCTAGAAGATAATAATACTTGGGAACTTGTTCCTCTTCCTCAAGGGAAGCAAACTATAGGTTGTAAGTGGGTTTTTAAAACCAAACTAAAGTCTGATGGATCTTTAGAAAGATGCCCGTCTTGTGGCAAAAGGCTATACTCAGCAATCTGGGGTAGATTTTTTAGACACATTTAGTCCTGTTGCTCGAATAACAACAATTAGGACTTTGCTTGCTGTTGCTTCTTCTAAAAACTGGTTTTTGCACCAACTGGACATTAATAATGCATTCTTACATGGTTTTTTGGATGAGGAAGTCTATATGGACTTACCTCCTGGTTTTAAACCCACTAAACCTGGCCTTGTTTGCAAGTTAACAAAGAGCCTTTATGGTCTTAAACAAGCCAGTAGGCAATGGAATGAGAGGCTTACTTCAGCCTTACTTCAGCAAGGATTTAAACAAGCCTCTGCAGATTCTTCCCTTTTTGTAAAAGGATCAGGTATGGATTTTATTGCTCTTGCTGTATATGTTGATGATATAGTCTTAGCTAGTCCTAACGAGCATGAAATAACTACTATAAAACAATATTTGCATGATTGTTTTAAAATAAAAGACCTAGGCAATCTAAAATATTTTTTGGGACTTGAAATAGCTAGGTCTGCCAAAGGTATTAATTTGTGTCAAAGAAAATACACTGTGGATTTGCTGAAGGAGACTAATTTTTTTGATTCAAAACCTGTTTCAACTCCTTTGCTTGCTAAAGTTAAATTTTCTAAACATGAAGGTAATCCTTTGTCAGATATTACTTCTTATAGGAGGTTAATAGGTAAACTTTTGTATTTAACAAACACTAGACCTGATATTTGCTTTGCTGTTCATCAACTTTCTCAGTTTATATCTGCTCCTACTGACATTCACATGCAAGCTGCCCATAGAATTCTTAGATATCTTAAGGGTACTCCTGGGCAAGGGATATTTTTTCCTGCTAATAATGTTATAAAGATTAATGCATTCTGTGATTCTGATTGGGCTTCCTGCCCTGATTCAAGGAAATCAGTTACTGGTTTTTGTGTCTTTGTTGGTTCAGCACTTGTTTCCTGGAGATCCAAGAAACAGCAAACCATCTCTCGTTCATCCAGTGAGGCTGAATACAGGGCACTTGCTTCTGTTTCATGCGAAATTCAGTGGCTGAGCTACTTACTTTCTGATTTACAATTATCTTTAACTACTCCTGCAAATTTATATTGTGATAATATGTCTGCCATTCGTATTGCAGAAAATCCTGTCTACCATGAAAGGACTAAACACATTGAAATTGACTGTCATCTCATTCGGGAGAAGCTTCATCAAGGATTAATTACTTTACTCCCTGTTTCTACGCACCATCAGCTGGCAGATTGTTTCACAAAAGCATTGCACCCTTCTTCTTTTAGTGCTGCCGTATCCAAGTTGGGCATACATAGCATATATGCTCCAACTTGAGGGGGGCTATTAGAACTCTGTTAGTTAGTTAAGTTTAAAGATTAGGTTTAAAGAAACAGTTAGCATTTTAGTATTATATAAATGTTATTATCCATATTTTAGTTTTTTGTATTATCTCTGACTTTTATATTTTTACCTCATTAATAAAATTACCACACGTTTTGTTTACTTTTCCTCTCTCTTCGTTTATCTGTTCTCAATTCTGAGAAACAAGAAACCCTAGGTTTCTTTTCCCCTTTTCATTCACACATCCTCAAATCAAGAAATCAAAGAAACCCTAGGTTTCAACAAAAATGACATACAAATTACGAGGCAGCAAAAGAAAACAGGGCCTAAGTCTACAATGACTCTAACATCTAAATTTATTAATCATAAATGATTAACCTAATTACTCGCTTTAAACACGTGCCCAACTCAGCCATCCTCACCCTGGGTCAATGTTTTAAGTCCCCTAATGCTGTTCCCTATGAGATAAACAATGATTAAGCTGAGATTAAACAATTGTTTAGCTTTGGAGTTTTTAGAGATATGAACCAATGGCGGTGGCCCACCATATTTCAGAAAATCATGCCTAAAACCTAATCCAAAATGTATGTGATTAACTTTAAAAATATAGTAATATCATTTCTTATGGTCTTTTTTAATGGATAAAGATCTATAAGGAAGCATTAAGGTTATGTCAAAACCCTAGGTTTTACTGTACAGATAAAAAGGCTACATATTTTCTTTTTATTACTTTTGCATTTCCTTTTCACTCGGATATAGACGATTTTATCTTGCCTACAATGCGAATTCTTTCACATTTTAAAAACATTCTTTCTGTTTGTCTTAATTCTACGTAACCTATACATGTAGTCCATTAATTTGAGCTTTATCTTATAAAATTACTTGTCTTAATTTCAGCAAGTTTTGTATAGATTTACTTTTTGTCTAGACAGGGTCATCTCGAATGGAGAACAATACGAGCAGTCGCTTAGGATCTCATCTCCTATCTTTACAATTTCAATAATTTCTCAAGTACTAATCTTGTAAATGTATTTTTTAAAAAAACCAATAAAATATACTTTCGTTCTAAAAACACATTTTTGTGTTTTTGTTCGGGACCCCAAAATACCTGAGGTGGCTCTAGGTTTATAATAATAAGTTTATTTGTTTCTGCACTATAATGATTAGTTTTAGTTTTAGTTAGTATAATGCATTAATTGTTATTTTGTTTGTACATTATACTGATTAACTTTTTTTTTGGTTTGAGCTAAAGTATCTTTTACCGTCGATAGTCGTGACTAATTCTCTCGTTGTGGGTGCTCTCTTTAAGAGATAAACAGTTGGCCATAAAATGTACTTTATTCTTATTAGTAAGATTCAAATTCCTGACCTCATAGTTAAGGGATGAGGTGAACAACCACCACACCACATCTCTTGGTCTTGATCAAATTTTTTTTTTAAATATGCTGGTGCGATGCAAAGGTAGAATCTGTTCAACTTTCTTAGTCTTTTCAAAGACGGCACACACATCTCTTGGTCTTGATCAATTTTAATTATATATAAATGCATTAGATTACAATAATAATTAAATTTAAGTTTTCACATATAGTTGAAAACTTAGTCAACGTAAAAATAAGTTTAAATATTCTCTCTCTCCCATTAATATTTTCTTTTATTGATTTTTTGTCAAATTTTTTAAACTTTGACTATAATTATATTAAATATTGTAAATAATTAAATTTTATAAAATATATATTGAAAAACTACTTGATTAGATTTTTTAAAAAAATATATTTTTTATATTTTTATCATTAATAAATTTTAAATAATAATGAGTCAAAGTTGAAAAAATTGACAAAAAAATCAAAAGAGACAATCTTCATGGGACAGAAGAAGTAATATATACACGATTGATGCGATATTGAGGTTTTATTTTTAATTTAATTAAAGATTATTATTTAATACGTAAAAGAAACTTGAATTCAACAAATAATATTAAAAGTAAGTAACTGTAAGCTCTATTTATTTTTAAAATATTAAAGAAAACTATTTCATGTACTGATTGCTGAAAATTTTTATAGATTAGAGGTTAGAATTAAGGTTTAGGGTTTGTGGTTAGATTTTAAAATTTATGAATAGATTTTATGGCTTAAAGTTTAGAAGTTATGGATTAAAGTTTAAGCTGTTGGTAAAATAGAACTGCAAAACCGGCTGTTAGCACTGACTGGAAAAAATAAAAAACAGTATGTAAATATGTGAACCGTGTCGTGGTATGGTGGCCACTGCCTTAGAAACAAAACTGCCCCGAACAATGTAGTCGCTTCACAGGCAGGTTGTCCCCCAAGGTGCACACGGACGCTCCAGGAACCGTACACTCGACTCCGGAGTGAACAACAGTGGTACTGCTCGAACAAACAGTGGAGGAAACATAGAGAATAGAATATATTTGTAATGTGTTTGATGTATGAAATGGTGCATGCAGCACCTCTATTTATAGGTTGGACATCATGTCTATAATTGACATTTCACTGTCCAAATAATTACAGAATTAATTCTGTATAACAGCAAAAACAATTATGCTGTAACAGCTGCAATAACAACCTCCATAACTAGACCTGGCAAACTTGACCCGAGACCCGAACCGAATTACCCGAACCGAAACCCGATTTTGACCCGAACATGATGATTCGATATTGACCCGAAACCCGAACCGAACCGAATCGAACCTAACCGAACCGAAAATTTTTGTTGAACCGAAATGGACCCGAACCGAAATAGACCCGAACCGAATAGACCCGAACCGAATGGACCCGAACCGAATGCTACCCGAACCGAAAGCTGAACCGAAAGCTGAACCGAACATCGACCCGATTTTAACCCGATTTTAACCTGATTTTAACCCGATTTTGACCCGATTTTAACCCGAATATCTATTGTTAACAATATAATAAATAATAAAATGAAGTATAGAAATTTGAGATCTTGGTGACCAATTTTATAATTTCATCATAAAATTGAAATTGTAGACTAAATTGACAATTTGGAAGTGGAGAAATTTGAGAGTCCAATGATCAAATTTGTAATTATACCATATAAATAAATAGGGGTAAATTTTGGCTAAAAATTAAATCTTTGAAATTAAAATGAACGAAAATATCAATATATTAAATTAATAGACTAAATTACAAAGATTAGTCAATTTCAACTAAAAGTAAATTTTTAGAGACTAAATATCACTACGGGGAGGAGATTTGTATATCCGAAGTTTAAACCGTGGGAATACTTGTGACTAAATTAAATTAAACTAAAACTTAAAGTTGACCAAAATGTAACATTTTAAATGCAACATGACCTAAAAAGTAATTAATCTCTAGCTTAAAAAATTGGTGGCTTATTTCCCTCCAAAATTTTGTCTTTTCTCTCTCTATTTTTTCCAATTGTCTTTTTCTTTTTTTTCAATCTCGCTTAAAAAATTGGTGGCTTATTTCCCTCCAAAATTTTGTTTTTTCCCTCTCTATTTTTACCAATTGTCTTTCTATTTTTCTTGATTTAATTGAGTTTCAATTTAGATTAATTTAATTGAAATTTCACATTTAGTTTTAAAATTATTTTAATTATGTCCGTGATTTATGCTTTTAGATTTTAGTTAATTCAATTAGATCCTAAGTTTAATAAATTAATTCATTTCAGACATTATTATTATTATTATTATTATTATTATTATTATTATTATTATTATTATTATTATTATAAACTTTGATTCAATATAATTATACAAAAAAAATTATATGGATACATGAAGCTTTGATTTAAATATTTAATCAAATTCAAATGCATAGATTGACAAGTTGAATTAGAATTAATCTCATACATCAATAACTCTAAACTAAACCATAAATACTAAACCTCAAACCTTTAACCCAACTCAAATCAAATTGACCCAAAAATTTAAATGTTGACCCGACCCGAAATTGACTCGATTTTAACCCGAACCGAAAGCGACCCGAACGACCCGATTTTGACCCGAACCGAAAGCGACCGATCCGATATTGACCCGACCCGAAAACAACCGATCCGATTTTGACCCGATCCAATACCCGAACCGAATCCGACTCATCACAGACCCGAACCCGAACCGAACCGACCCGAACCGAATCTAAACTGATTCTAGATAGACCCGAAATGACCCGAACCGAAACGACCCGAACCGAACCCAAACCGAATGACCCGATTGCCACCTCTATCCATAACCATGCAATTAACAGTGCTGTTACACCTTGAATTTGACTGAAAAATAGTCTAAATTCATCCACTAAATAGACTGTTCATATTCGAATAATTTCGAATAAACTGCACTGAAATCAAACGTTTGAATCAAATAATTATGCTGGACGTTGCAGTTCAGATATGAATTTAATTTAAAAATAAATTATGATTGATTCGAACAGTTTTCTCAAAAGCCTATAAATAAGAAAAAAATTCTTTCACATATAATCTTTTGTTCTTAAGAAAATTCCATACAAATTTTCTCCAAAATGATTAGAACCACACGCGTACATGTTGAAGACACATGTTACCCGAACTCAAACCCAAACCCGAGCCGACCAAACAGCGGCGCACAAAGACTTCCCTTGTTCTTTTCCACTCAACTAGGGAGGGAGGAAGCATGGGTATAAATACCCTTCACTAACCATTTTTCCAACCAATGTGGGATATGACCTTAGTAACACTTGAAGCATTATCAACATAAGCCCTTAAAAATGATACACAACAGCTTTAAAAATACACTTATGATAAAAAAAAAACTTTCAAAGTGAGGGTGCATCAAATAATTACCAAATATTAACATAATATTATGTTTTGATCCCGTATAACACGAAATATGGTTTGGTCAAAGATTGGTGTGCTTTATCGTGAAAAACCTTTTTGACGTGCGCACTCGAATAGTAAATGTTGAAATAATTGGCTTGAATATTAAATTATATATAATTACCAAAATATCTTAATGGAAATTTCCTATGGTGGATCTTCAGAAAGGCTACCACATGTAGACCTAGAAAACTTAATTCGAGACTTTTCTAGATTCAATTTTGACCTAAACATGATAATTCGAAGTTGATTTGAAATTTAAAATAAATTGAACCGAATCGAAACTGACCCAAATTTTTTTAATTTGTTGAACCGAAAATGGACTCGAACCGAATGCTACCCGAACCGAAAGCTGAACCGAATATCGACATGGTTTTAACCGAAAATTAAGGTAAAATAAATGAATAATTTATTTTTAATATTATCTATTTTAACAATATAATAAATAATAAAATGAAGTATGTTTTATTATCTTTTGTACTATACCATGGAAGAGATCGTTGCTCTTGTCAAAGTTATGGTATAATAACATTTTATGTCATTTTACGTTTAAATATTAATTAAAAACTTTTGCCCCTACTAATTTTTAAATTTAGAATTTTAATATACTATTTTCTCTCCTAATATTTAATCTTAACTTCATCATTGTTAGTGTGATTTTTTGGTTGCTAAATATCACTACGGGGAGGAGATTTCTATATCCGAAGTTTAAATCGTGGGGGATATTTGTGACTAAATTAAATTAAACTAAAACTTAAAGTTGAATATTAGTACTAAAATGTAACATTTTAAATGCAACATGACCTAAAAAGTAATTAATCTCTAGCTTAAAAAATTGGTGGCTTATTTCCCTCTAAATTTTGTCTTTTCCCTCTCTATTTTACCAATTGTCTTTTTCTTTTTTCTTTTTTTTTTCAATTTAGCTTAAAAAATTGATGGCTTATTTTCTTCTAAAATTTTGTCTTTTTCGTCTCTATTTTTACCAATTGTCTTTTTTTCTTTCTTTTTTTTAATTTAATTGAGTTTAATTTAGATTAATTTAATTGAAATATCACATTTAGTTTTAGAATTATTTTAATCATGTCTGTGATTTATGCTTCTAGATTTTAGTTACCTCAATTAGATCATAAGTTTAATAAATTAATTCATTTCAGACATTATTATTATTATTATTATTATTATTATTATTATTATTATTATTATTACTATTATTATTATTATTATTATTATTATTATTATTATTATTATTATTACATATAATAAACTTTCATTTAATATAATTATACACAAAATTTTGATATGGATACATGAAGCTTTGATTTAAATATTTAATCAAATTCAAATACATAGATTAACAAGTTGAATCAGAATTAATCTCATACACCAATTATAAATACTAAACCTCAAACCCTAAACCCAACTCAAACCGAATTGACCCAACCCGAACAACCCGATTTTGACCCGAATCGAAAGCGACTAGAACGACCAGACTCTGACTTGAACCGAATGTGACCGATCCGAAAACAACCGATTCAATTTTAACCCGATCCAATACCCGAATTGGATCCGACTCAACACAGACTCGAATTAGACCTGAACCAAACCTGAATCGAATCTAAATCGATTCTAAATAGACCCGAAACGACCCGAACCGAAACAACCTAAACCAAACCTGAACCGAACGACTCGATTGCCATCTCTAACTACCTGGTCCAATCGTCGTTTCCCTTGGAACCTTCCATACATTTATTTATGTATTTATTAAAACTCCTACAGTCTATAGCGGGGATTCTCTTCAATTTAGTCGTATGTTTTTCATTCTCAACAGATTGGCTGGACACACGGTACTAGTAAAAAAAATCAATTTGCTCGGTTAAAATAGATTCATTTAGTTCTATGTATTTAATTTGATATTAATGAACTACATATATATAATATCAAGGTTAGAAACTTGAATTATGACGTTGTGAATAGAAAAAATTGAATTGAGAAGTTCGTTTTTATATTAAATTTCTTCAAAATCCAATCATGTTTAAGCGATTAAAAAATCGGATAGATATCAACGATTAAACAAATATATATAATATATTATATTTCTTAAATCAAGTTTATTTTATTTGTATATAAGTTGTAAAACAAACCATAAGAATGAAGGAAAGAGAAGAAACATGAATTAAATGTAAATGCACGTACAAAGGCCGCATATCCAGTAACACAATCTTATATGCCTCTACCTATGAAAACGAAGAAAAAAAATTCAACTACGTACTTTTACACTTTTTATGAATACTTGGATGATGGAAAATAAATAGTTAAGATTTTTTTTTGATAATTTTTATTTTATTTTTTATTGTTAATCTCAATTATTCATTTACCTTTATCAAACAGTTTAAAAATTTATAAAACATACTAAGTTTTATAAATGAAAGCGAAATTATTCATTTGTTAGGTTGCAGATTTGCACGAGAAGTCCACCTTCTAGATAATAATATATACAGTTATTCAAAACAATTTCCAGGCATAATAGGGATTTATTGTCAAAGGAGATGTACGGAGTGAATGATATCACAATTATTTGGAGGACCAAATGAAACTAATCTTAATTAGTGGAAGCTATTCGGAGAATCCTTAGCAGATTGTTTAATGGACCATTTAAAAAAAAAAGTTAAATAAAACACAATATTATCTTTTCTAATATGAGTATGTTAGTTTTACTAAAAGAAAAAAATTCCAAAAAAATGAGAGTTTATATCTCAGGTAAATAAAATTGTTTCGGACATATTCCTAAAAACACAAAAATTAACGCCTTGATAAGTTCTCAAATGTGACATATTTCACATGCTACTTTTCTAGTTATTGTGACTTCTTGCTGCTTAATACATGCTGTTTTCGTTACATTTTGTGCAGGGGTCCAATTCTGGAAATAGCAGTGAAAATGGAGCATTTCTGCAGTTTTTTTATTATCCTGTCATGACTGGCATCATGGGCACGACACCAGGCACGACGCGTCTGACGTGGCAGTGACGCGGCAGTGACGTGACAACTTCTAGAAGATCCTGGAATGTTCCGAGAAAAGAATCCGACCAGTTTATCAGCTTTTATCCATTTAGTTTTATTTTGAATTTTAATCAACCTTTGAATTTGAATTGTTATTATCTCATCACTTTATCTTTGTAAATCTAAGCCTATAAATACCACCATTTGTAAAGGCTTAGATAATCAATCATTTTTTAGTTTTTATCTTCTAGCTTGAAACGTTTTTAGCTTTAATAAAAGTTCTTTTACTTTATTTTCTTGTTCCATTTTTATGCTATTTAATTATTTTCTAAAAATCAAGTTAAGCATGATAATCAATATCATGCTTAGCTAAATTTCTTGAGCTAAGAGCTAGCCAAATCAATTCTAATCGTGAGAATTGAACATTGCCTAAATTTCTTCGGGAATACATTTTTATCTTTCTGTTTAGATAGTTTGGCAATCGGCCTTACTAAAGTTTTTAATCATTTTTCAAATCAAAAAGAGCTCGTTGATCTGGAATCGTTTAAAGACATAGTTGGGAGGAAGGATCGGCCTATGGGAATTTCGACTTCCTCTGAACACTCTTAGCGGCGGTCCGCTAAGGAAAGATAAAATCAGAAGCGATTCTTTTTAAGACAATTTCTAAGTCGGGCTTTTCATGCTTTCAAAACTAAATGCTTTAACGGCGATAGACGTGGTTAATTTGTTTAAGAATCAACTGCGACGGGTTGGGCCTCGCAGACTGTAACCGACATGATCCCCGAAGTAAAAATCTATTTCAATGATCGAAGGAATTGACAAGGCTAGCTCGAGGCTAATTTTCATATTTGGTTTTCCTACTATTTTCTTTAACTCTTGAATTTTATCTTATTACTTCACTCAATATCATATCACCCCCTTTTTTATTTCCTTATTTTGCAGATATTCCTGGAAATTCAAATCCGACAAAACTTAAGTCAAGAATCACGAATAATCTCCCTGTGGATCGACCCTTTTCCCTATAACTACTTAATTTCTTTATTCTCTTATTTATTGAAAGAGGTTTATTTATTTATTTATTTTGACCGGTTAAACGACGACTTGTCAAAAATTGGCGCCGTTGCCGGGGAGATTTACTTTCGGAATGTAACACCCGGGTTTAGGGGTTAGGTGAAAATAATATTTTAATATAAATTGGGTTCGGTTTTATGATTTAAATAATGGTTCGGGTTTGGTTTTCAAATTAATTAATTTGATGATAGACTATGCTTTGAAAATTAAACCCCAAATAGCCATGGATTTTATGTCCTTGTGAATATTTCATTTCATTAAGGGCAAAAGGGTCATTGGGCTTTTAAACTAAAACAAAACAAAAACTCCCATCATCCACTATTCACCCCCTTCTTCACCAACGGGAACTTAAGCTCTCTACCCAAATCCACTGTTCCATCACCTCTCTTCTTCATTTCAACTCCGTTTTGAAAGGTAATAGCATTTTTGACTTCCCCTCATCTTCCCCTTCATGAAAGTACCCTTCTTTTTCATTTTCATAAAGGTTTTGGAAAATGGAAGTTTTGGAAATCTTGATTAAAAATGGTGCCTTTGAGTAGCTAAACTTAATATTTCGATTTTATGGTTAGTTATGGAATATAGGAACCAAATGATACTACATATGTGAATTTCAAATGATTTGGAACAATTTTCGGATTTGAATGAAAATGGGGTTTTTGGGAGGTTTTGGGTGAGTTTTGGGGGTTGTTTTAGGTGGGTTTTGATAGGCTTTTGATAGTACTATAGGTAAGGGTTGAATTGGGATCATTGGGGGGTGTAATGGAAGTTGAAAACATGGTTTTTGGTCAAGGTTTTGGGGACATCCGGATTGGTGAAAAATGGATATTGTTCATGCTTGCAACATGGTATTTTGTGGTTGAATTGCATTCCGGGTTAGTTTCGATGATAAGATATTGATTGTGGGTGTTTTGTTTGTGTTTGGGAATGATTAGAATCAAGTTTGGGCATCGGTGAAGCATCGGAAGTGAATCCGGGAAGTTGAAGGTTGTTGCTTGCTTGGTCTTGAGCTTGGAAGCTTAGGTGAGTGGTTAATTGCTTTAAATGATTTTAAAATAGTTGGTTCGAGTATTTGGACTAGGTTGGGCTTGGTAGACCCACCTAGAGTTAGGATTAGGGTGGTAGCCTAATCCTAAGCTTGATCTAGAGCCTTTGGTTGAACTTAATTATGTGGTTGGGTATGTCTCATGTGAAATGTGTCATGAGGGTTCATGCATATTGTATTATACATGTGAAATGAGTTATGAGTTGTGATTATTGAGACATGCATGATGATGGATGTTGGTGAGTACGTGCTAAGCACGAATGTGATTGAATGAGTAATGAGAAATGAGTACATATTGGCACTAGTTTACTTGAATACAAATGATCGATCATTAGGATGTTAGTGTGTACACATGAGTCTAAAGTCGCGCGTGGCCTTGGTGGCGTTGAGTCACCAAGGAGGAGTACGTGTTCGCCCGAAATTGTATTTAAATGTAGTCGGTGATGAGTGGAATCCCATCGACGGGGCGTGAGGATGAGTGGAATCCCCTCCGCGAGACCGGTGATGAGTGAAATCCCACCGTGAGGTGATGTGGTTGTTGGATATGAGTTTCCAACATGTCTATCCGCGTATTCGGGTCTTAGCTAGGTGCCAATGTTGTTTGATGTATATATCAATGTGTTGAGGTTCATGGTTCTTTTGGGATACTTGTTTGTGATTACATGTATCATGGGAATTGAGCTTATGATCATGGCATTAATATTGTCTATTGCTCATGCATTTTATCTTGTGGACTTTTGGTATGATTGTGTTACCTTGGCTAGATCGTGCTCGGACCCTGCAATGTTGATGTTTGTTTTTAGAGCTTACCCTAACTAAGCATCATTGCTTACGCTCTCTTTGTTCAACATTGCAGATCCTTAGTTCGTGGGTTGCTCGGGCAAGTGGAGGGCCTCCAAGTGTGGTTTTTGGCTTGAGTTCATCAAGTATGGATTTTAATGTTAAACCTGTAATAGTTTGAGCAATGGGACATGTATGGTTTTCTTGAGTAGTTGTTGGTTGTTAGGAGCATGTATAGACTCCCTTATATCTTGCTTTTGCATGGTTATGTTGCCATGATGAATGTTAACCCATGCCTAAGTTGCTCTTTTGAGTGTTAGCCTTATGCCTGAAGAGTTTATATATGTGTTTGAATGATGTTTAAATGGATGCATGTTTGAGAGGTGTTGCCTTAGTGTTGGACATGTCTAAACTTTGTTGGAGCATGCTAAAATTGTTGGTAAGCCTTAGGTTGTTTGGTTATGTTGTCATAGAGGGTTTTGGTGATGTTTTGGGGCACCCTAGTGCCTTAAAACCGCCCAGACGAGTCTGCAGACAGGGGGCGTTTCGGAACGGGTCCCCCTGTTCCGGAACGGGCCCTTTGCATATGGCCTGCCGTTTCGAAACGGAAGAGGATCGTTTCGGAACAATTTTGCTACTGGAATTTTGAGAAATTGGCGAGATGAAGGCGTTCCGAAACGGGCCTTTGCTGTTCCGAAATGGTCAAATCTCGTTGACCACGAGATATTGACCGTCAAGGTCGTTCCTATACGGGTCACCCCTGTTTCGGAACGGTCACCTTATGGTTGACCCAGGCCAGTTGACTAGGTCAAGGCGTTTCGGAACACCCTAAGGGCGTTTCGAAACGGCCTGCTGTAAAACATTAAAATGAGCTGATTAATTGTTGGGTTGGTCGATGTTTGATGCAATGTTTGTATATTCCGCTGCTGTGCTTCACATAGATTTTAATTATGCCTTTAGACAAGATAAAATAAAAAGAAAATTTTTGGGTCGTTAACCGAGGGGAAACCTTAACGGGTTTCGCTTCGATTTTCCCCGTGTGGCCCACTCGGACCGGTCATCCGACCAGACCGAGACGAGGGGGTTACACTTGTTGGTATCAGAGCCTAAGGTTACCGAGACCTTGGGCAGGTAAGTGAGGTAAGTTTAAGTTTTTAAATTGAAATGTACGGTGTTGCTTGTTTTGCAAGAATGATTGCTTGTGTGACAAGTATGTTGGTTGTTTTATTTTAAAACATGTGTGTGTGAGTCCCATTGCTACTATTACATTGGAAAAATGATTTTTAAGTGAGGGAACATACTTGAACACTTGGAAGCCTTGCCTTGCTAACCCAGCTTGTATGTGTTGTTGTTGTGGTTGTAGTTAATACCTGTGAGGGCGATGTCTAGACCGAGAGGTAGACCGAGGTTGGTTCGTCAGGAACCACGAGTTGCGGCTCCTGTTGAGCCGGTAGTTGGTGCGGGGGCTCACATAGAAGGACCGGTGGCCGCGGGAGCTGGCGCTCCTCCACCACCTCCACCACCACCACCTCCTCCACCTGGAGTTGGGGGTGAGGATGGAGCCGGAGGAAATGGACCTCAAGGCGGCCAAGGTGGCCAAGGTCCAGCCAGAATTGACATGACTCCGCTTGTGCAAGCAATAGCGGGAGCATTCCAGGCCGCAGTTGCGAGAGCTCAGGCTGCAGCTCAGCCTAGGTGTGACGATGCTAGTCTACCTTTGGAGAGGCTCCGTAGCTTGGGGGCCGAGGAGTTTAGAGGATCTACTCCGGAGAGGTCGGAGTTATGGTTGGAGAAGACAGTTCGTATCTTGGCTCAGATGGGTTGTGCGGGCGCACGTAGATTGGGTTGTGTTATCTCATTGCTTCAGGGTGATGCCTACACCTGGTGGGTCACCATTACTATTGGGGTTCCAGAGACAGAGATTGATTGGGAATTCTTTGAGTCTGCCTTCCGAAAGAGGTACTTGGGACCGAGGTACCTAGATGAGAAGAAGAGGGAGTTCATGGCTCTCACTCAAGGGATGCTTCTGTGACTGATTATGAGATCCGCTTTGTTCGCTTGAGTCAGTATGCCCTAGAGTTGGTTCCTACTGAAGTGGAACGCTGCAACCGTTTCCGCTACGGGTTGAATGAAGAGGTTAAGAGGTACACGTTGGCTTCTGACTACTCAGACCTTGATGTATTGGTCGCGAGGGCCAAGGATTTGGAGCATAGTTTGGGTTCGGCCAAACGAGCTGGTGGTTCTAGTTCTGGCAAGAGGCATAACCACTTTGATGGTAGAGATGCTAAGAGACACAGAGGTGGCGGACATCAGTTTGACCATAGACGTGGCGGTGGCCACCATGGTAGGGGCCATCAGGGCCATAGAGGACGAGGGCGTTTGCCCGAGTGTACCCGCTGTGGGAGACAACATGCTGGTGAGTGTTGGGGTAACTTTCATGCCTGTTGGAACTGTGGTTCGAGGGACCACTTTAGGAGGGATTGTCCGCATCAGGCGGCTCAGGCACCGAACATTGCTCAGGCTCCTGCGAGAGCTAATGATTTTCAGAGAGGCCGTGGGCGCGGTCGTGGCTACTTCCAGCCCAGGGCTGATGCACCTAGGGTAGATGCTCAGAGAAACCTTGCTCATGTTGTGGCAGTGCAGCCAGAGGCGGGAGGACCAACGAGGGTCTATGCTCAGAGAGAGGCCGGGAACGACACCGATGTGATAGTAGGTAATTTTTAGTTACAGTCTATGTCTTTGCTTTCTTTGGTTGATTCGGGTTCTACGCATTCCTACATTTTGAGTGAGCATGCACAGAAGTTAGATATTCCTGTTGCGATCTTAGATGTAGGTATGCATGTTACTAGTTCTTTTGGTGAGACAGTTGTGGTTAGACGTATGTATAGGAGGTGTCCACTGAAGATTCAGGGTCATGTGTTTTCAGTTGATATGATGGAACTTCCTTTCTACGGTTTTGATATTATATTGGGTATGAATTGGTTGGTTGAGCATCGGGCTAATGTGGACTTTGAGACAAAGAGAATTTCTCTGAAGCTTTCTGATGACTACGAGGTAGTGGTAGTGGGCGAGAACATTAAGTTCTTGTCTAATGTGGTGTCAGCTTTAGAGGCTCATAGGTTGATGGACTCTGGATGTGGGGCCTATTTAGCTTATGTTATGAATCCGGACATGAGTGAAGCTAGACCGAAAGATATCAGAACAGTGTGTGACTTTCCAGATGTGTTTCCTGAAGAGTTGCCGGGTTTGCCTCCTGACAGAGATGTTGAGTTTGTGATTGAGACAGTTTCAGGGTCTAGTCCAGTTTCGATAGCTCCGTATCGTATGGCTCTGAAAGAGTTGAAAGAATTGAAGAGTCAGTTGCAAGAATTATTAGACCGTGGTTTCATTAGACCTAGTAGTTCTCCGTGGGGTGCTCCAGTGTTGTTTGTGAAAAAGAAAGATGGTAGCATGTGCATGTGTATTGACTATAGGCAGTTGAATCAGTTGACTGTGAAGAACAAGTATCTGTTGCCTCGTATAGATGAAAGTGAAAGAGTGTGATGTTCCGAAGACAGCTTTTAGGACTAGATATTGTCACTATGAGTTTCTTGTGATGCCATTTGGGCTCACGAATGCACCAGCAGCATTCATGGACATGATGAACAGAATTTTCAGAGACTATTTAGACCGGTTTGTGGCTGTCTTCATTGATGATATACTTGTGTACTCGAAGACAGAAGAAGAGCATGATGAGCACTTGAGATTTGTTTTACAGAGATTGTTGAGCAACCAGTTGTATGCGAAGCTTAGTAAGTGTGAGTTCTGGATTCGAGAGGTTGTATTTCTTGGCCATGTTGTTTCGGCCGAAGGTATCCGAGTTGATCCATCGAAGATAGAGGCTATTGTGGAGTGGAAACAACCTAAGTCCGTGACCGAGATTAGGAGTTTCCTAGGATTAGCCGGTTACTATAGGAGGTTTGTGGATGGCTTCTCTAGAGTAGCTGCTCCCTTGACTAAGTTGTTGCAAAAGGGAGTCAAGTTTGAATGGTCAGATGCAAGACAGAAGGCCTTTGAAAAATTGAAAGAAGCTTTGACGAATGCTCCAGTGTTAGTGCAGTCTGTTTCAGGTAAGGAGTTTGTGATTTACAGTGATGCTTCCTACGTACGCTTAGGATGTGTTTTGATGCAAGATAGGAGAGTTGTTGCTTATGCTTCTAGACAGTTGAAGATTCATGAGAAGAACTATCCTACTCATGATATAGAGTTGGCCGCAGTTGTTTTTGCATTGAAGATTTGGCGTCACTACTTGTATGGTGAGAAGTGTATTGTCTACACCGATCACAAGAGCTTGAAGTACTTGATGACACAGAAAGAGTTGAACTTGAGACAGAGAAGGTGGCTAGAGTTGTTAAAAGATTATGATTTGACCATTGAGTACCATCCGGGTAAAGCAAACATAGTAGCCGATGCTTTGAGTAGAAAAGTGGTCGTTGAGCTGAGAGCTATGTTTGCTAGATTGAGTGTGTCTGATGATGGTGGTTTGATCACCGAGTTGCAAGTGAAGCCTTCTTTAATTCAGTTGATTAGAGAGAAGCAGTTGCAAGATGCAAGCCTAGTTCCTCATGTTCAGGACATAGCCGAAGGAAGACCGACTGAGTATAGTTTCAGTGGTGAGAGCTTGTTGTGCTTTAGAGATAGGATTGTTGTGCCAGAAGATGTTGAGTTGAGACGTCAGATTCTGAGTGAGGCACATTCGAGTCCCTTTTCTATGCATCCGGGTAGCACCAAGATGTACCGAGATTTGAAGAATGATTACTTCTGGGTTGGTTTGAAGAGAGATGTAGCCGAGTATGTGAGCCGTTGCATGGTTTGTCAGAGAGTGAAGGCAGAACATCAGGTTCCTTCGGGTTTGCTACAGCCTCTGAAGATTCCGGAATGGAAATGGGAGAGGATCACCATGGATTTTGTGTCGGGGTTGCCTTTGTCTCCTTCGAAGAAGAATTCAGTTTGGGTGATTGTCGATAGGTTCACTAAGTGTGCTCACTTCTTAGAGTAAACACTACGGATTCCTTAGACAAGTTGGCAAACTTGTACATTCGTGAGATTGTGAGACTTCATGGAGTTCCGAAGTCTATTGTTTCAGATAGGGATCCTAGATTTACTTCGAGGTTCTGGAGTTGCTTGCATAGTGCCTTGGGTAGCCGTCTGCATTTCAGCACATCTTACCATCCGCAGTCTGATGGGCAGTCAGAGCGAGTGATACAGATTCTTGAGGATATGCTTCGTTGTTGTGTGATTGATTTTCAGGGTTCTCGGGAGAAGCACTTACCATTGGTTGAGTTTGCTTACAACAACAATTATCAGTCTAGTATCCAGATGGCACCTTATGAGGCTTTGTATGGTAGACGGTGTAGGACTCCGATTTGCTGGGCTGAGACAGGTCAGAGGTTGTTACCTATGCCAGACTTGCTTAAGGGAACCACAGAAAAAGTGAAGTTGATTTGTGACCGTTTGAAAGCAGCTTCTGATCGTCAAAAGTCTTATGCAGATTTGAAGAGGAAAGAGATTGAGTACTCAGTGGGTGAGAAAGTGTTTCTGAAAGTATCTCCGTGGAATAATGCGATGAGATTTGGCCGGAAGGGCAAATTGAGTCCGAGGTTTATTGGTCCGTATGAGATAGTTGAGCGGATTGGGCCTGTAGCTTATCGTTTGAGGTTACCTTCGGAGTTAGAAAAGATCCATGATGTCTTTCATGTGTCCAAGCTTAGGAGATATAGATCAGATCCTTCGCATGTGATGCCTGTTGAGGAGATAGAGTTAAATCCGGATTTGTCCTATAATGAAGAGCCCGTTGAGATACTTGCTTCTGATAGTAAGGTGTTGCGTGGCAAGACCATAGAGTTGGTCAAGGTGTTGTGGAGACATAGGGGTGTGGAAGAAGCCACGTGGGAGAGGAAAGTAGATATGGTTGAGCAGTTTCCGTATTTGTTTCCACTAGGTAATTTCAGGGACGAAATTTCCTTAAGTGGGGGAGAGTTGTAACACCTGGGTTTAGGGGTTAGGTGAAAATAATATTTTAATATAAATTGGGTTCGGTTTTATGATTTAAATAATGGTTCGGGTTTGGTTTTCAAATTAATTAATTTGATGATAGACTATGCTTTGAAAATTAAACCCCAAATAGCCATGGATTTTATGTCCTTGTGAATATTTCATTTCATTAAGGGCAAAAGGGTCATTGCGCTTTTAAACTAAAACAAAACAAAAACTCCCATCATCCACTATTCATCCCCTTCTTCACCAACGGGAACTTAAGCTCTCTACCCAAATCCACTGTTCCATCACCTATCTTCTTCATTTCAACTCCGTTTTGAAAGGTAATAGCATTTTTGACTTCCCCTCATCTTCCCCTTCATGAAAGTACCCTTCTTTTTCATTTTCATAAAGGTTTTGGAAAATGGAAGTTTTGGAAATCTTGATTAAAAATGGTGCCTTTGAGTAGCTAAACTTAATATTTCGATTTTATGGTTAGTTATGGAATATAGGAACCAAATGATACTACATATGTGAATTTCAAATGATTTGGAACAATTTTCGGATTTGAATGAAAATGGGGTTTTTGGGAGGTTTTGGGTGAGTTTTGGGGGTTGTTTTAGGTGGGTTTTGATAGGCTTTTGATAGTACTATAGGTAAGGGTTGAATTGGGATCATTGGGGGGTGTAATGGAAGTTGAAAACATGGTTTTTGGTCAAGGTTTTGGGGACATCCGGATTGGTGAAAAATGGATATTGTTCATGCTTGCAACATGGTATTTTGTGGTTGAATTGCATTCCGGGTTAGTTTCGATGATAAGATATTGATTGTGGGTGTTTTGTTTGTGTTTGGGAATGATTAGAATCAAGTTTGGGCATCGGTGAAGCATCGGAAGTGAATCCGGGAAGTTGAAGGTTGTTGCTTGCTTGGTCTTGAGCTTGGAAGCTTAGGTGAGTGGTTAATTGCTTTAAATGATTTTAAAATAGTTGGTTCGAGTATTTGGACTAGGTTGGGCTTGGTAGACCCACCTAGAGTTAGGATTAGGGTGGTAGCCTAATCCTAAGCTTGATCTAGAGCCTTTGGTTGAACTTAATTATGTGGTTGGGTATGTCTCATGTGAAATGTGTCATGAGGGTTCATGCATATTGTATTATACATGTGAAATGAGTTATGAGTTGTGATTATTGAGACATGCATGATGATGGATGTTGGTGAGTACGTGCTAAGCACGAATGTGATTGAATGAGTAATGAGAAATGAGTACATGTTGGCACTAGTTTACTTGAATACAAATGATCGATCATTAGGATGTTAGTGTGTACACATGAGTCTAAAGTCGCGCGTGGCCTTGGTGGCGTTGAGTCACCAAGGAGGAGTACGGGTTCGCCCGAAATTGTATTTAAATGTAGTCGGTGATGAGTGGAATCCCATCGACGGGGCGTGAGGATGAGTGGAATCCCCTCCGCGAGACCGGTGATGAGTGAAATCCCACCGTGAGGTAATGTGGTTGTTGGATATGAGTTTCCAACATGTCTATCCGCGTATTCGGGTCTTAGCTAGGTGCCAATGTTGTTTGATGTATATATCAATGTGTTGAGGTTTATGGTTCTTTTGGGATACTTGTTTGTGATTACATGTATCATGGGAATTGAGCTTATGATCATGGCATTAATATTGTCTATTGCTCATGCATTTTATCTTGTGGACTTTTGGTATGATTGTGTTACCTTGGCTAGATCGTGCTCGGACCCTGCAATGTTGAGGTTTGTTTTTAGAGCTTACCCTCACTAAGCATCATTGCTTACGCTCTCTTTGTTCAACATTGCAGATCCTTAGTGATGTTGTCATAGAGGGTTTTGGTGATGTTTTGGGGCACCCTAGTGCCTTAAAACCGCCCAGACGAGTCTGCAGACAGGGGGCGTTTCGGAACGGGTCCCCCTGTTCCGGAACGGGCCCTTTGCATATGGCCTGCCGTTTCGAAACGGAAGAGGGTCGTTTCGGAACAATTTTGCTACTGGAATTTTGAGAAATTGGCGAGATGAAGGCGTTCCGAAACGGGCCTTTGCTGTTCCGAAACGGTCAAATCTCGTTGACCACGAGATATTGACTGTCAAGGTCGTTCCTATACGGGTCACCCCTGTTTCGGAACGGTCACCTTATGGTTGACCCAGGCCAGTTGACTAGGTCAAGGCGTTTCGGAACACTCTAAGGGCGTTTCGAAACGGCCTGCTGTAAAACATTAAAATGAGCTGATTAATTGTTGGGTTGGTCGATGTTTGATGCAATGTTTGTATATTCCGCTGCTGTGCTTCACATAGGTTTTAATTATGCCTCTAGACAAGATAAAATAAAAAGAAAATTTTTGGGTCGTTAACCGAGGGGAAACCTTAACGGGTTTCGCTTCGGTTTTCCCCGTGTGGCCCACTCGGACCGGTCATCCGACCAGACCGGGACGAGGGGGTTACACGGAACTTTTGACTGAGTTTGTTTTTTTTTACCAGGAAAAACCCACTTTTAAAGAACAAAAAATTTAGCAAAGGTCGTCGAGCTAAACGACGTTAAACAAAGCGCTAAATGGGAGGCAACCCATTGGTTTATTTTTTGGTCAATTTTAACTTTTTTTTCTTTTCATAATTTAATTAATGTTTCTTTATTTTTCATTTTCCTTCTTTTTTGCCTTAATAAATTTTCCTTTGCAGGATTCTTTTCGCATGCAGCATGTTGAGCATCACACTCTAGCTAAAGTGCACCGTTTCATTAAATCTGTGCATTTTAGCACATTCAATGAACGGTGCACGATAGCCCATGTCCTTTCCCCATTAGCACCCGTCCATTTTTTTTTCTTTCCCCCTTCCTTTCTTTCTTTATTCCCGAAAACCACCAAATCCCTAAAACACAACACACCCAGCCGCAAACTCACTCAGCCGCAATTCACCAGTCCCTACTCCTTCTCCTCGCCGTGGTGGCCGACGACCAGCAACGAGATCACTTCCCCGACGAGAACCCTCTTTGGCATATCCGGCAGCTCCGTACAAAGCCCTCTGCCGCCGCTGATCTGAGCCACTCATAGTGCACCATTCCCATCGACTCACTCTCATCCACGGGGAGTATCTTTTGCCCTTATTTTCTCTTTATTTCTTTAATTTTTATGAATTGGGGCAATTCATTTAAGTGAGGGGGAGGGTAGCAAACCACTTGCCATGCTTATCTGATATATGTTTGATTTTGGTTTAACTTTGAGAAAATATTTTCCTTGCCATTGCATTATATCCAGCATGTTATAATTGCTATAGTGCATATAAATATTTGAATGATGACATTTTGATAATCAAATGGCATGAGTATAATGATAGTTTGACATTTCCTTTCAATTTGCCTTGATTGTGATAATTGGATTTCTCACCTAGCTTAATCAACTTAGCCCAATTTTGTGAGACTTTGAGCCTTGAGCATGCATCTTATTCTTTATGCTCGTTTTTCCTTGCTTGAGAGTGTCATCTTGAATTTAGGAATCTAGAACTTGTGGCTTGTATACAATTTGAGACTACACTAGAATGAGGTGCTTTAAGATGATTTAGGCATTATGATTTTCTCTCTTTCATTAAAACTTACCTTTCGCTTAGTGAACCCTCTTGAAACCTTATATCCCACTTCTTTTGGCTTAACCCACATCAAACCTTGTTTTTCCTTTACCATTTTTTTTGATCAAATGCTATATTACTAGACAAATAAGGAGCTGCAATTCGAATAAGGGCAGAATTAAAAATGAAAAAAAAAGAGGAAAATAGAATAAAAGAAAGCAATTGCTTCGAAAAAAAGGAAAAGAAAAAAATATGAAAAACGGTTTCGAAAAATGAAAAAAAAATAAAAATATGTGTTTGCTTGCCCATTTTTAGCTCCTCTTTCTGTCTTCACTGCTTATTGTTTGAAACTTCTTGCATTGATCGTCTTCTTTTGCCTTTTCTTTCCATCTTTTTTATCCTTTTCTAAACCCACATTACACCTTGAATAAGAGACCTAATGATTTTTTGCACCTCGATTCTAATAAGTAGTGGAGAATTGAACTTGTTACAAGCATATGGAAACCTTTGTTCATGCATGACTTAGAGTGTTTTTGCTTCACATTTACCTTTAAACACTTTGAGTGCTCTTGACTGTATCTTGGTGAGGATTAAGACTAGATTAGGATTTGATTACTACTTGATAGACGATTGAAAGAATGAAAGACTGTTCTTTGCTTATATCCACTTGGTTTGATTTGTGTCTCTTTCATGGTATTTCTTTTGTACTTGAACTCTTATCATTATGCTTGATACTTGTGATGGCTTGAAGATTGCATTCTTGATTAATATCATTTTCGGACATACTTGAGGACAAGTATGAGACAAGTGAGGGGGAATTTGATAAGTTCTCAAATGTGACATATTTCACATGCTACTTTTCTAGTTATTGTGACTTCTTGCTGCTTAATACATGCTGTTTTCGTTACATTTTGTGCAGGGGTCCAATTCTGGAAATAGCAGTGAAAATGGAGCATTTCTGCAGTTTTTTTTATTATCCTGTCATGACTGGCATCATGGGCACGACACCAGGCACGACGCGTCTGACGTGGCAGTGACATAGCAGTGACGCGGCAGTGACGTGGCAACTTCTAGAAGATCCTGAAATGTTCCGAGAAAAGAATCCGATCAGTTTATCAGCTTTTATCCATTTAGTTTTATTTTGAATTTTAATCAACATTTGAATTTGAATTGTTATTATCCCATCACTTTATCTTTGTAAATCTAAGCCTATAAATACCACCCTTGGTAAAGGCTTAGATAATCAATCATTTTTTAGTTTTTATCTTCTAGCTTGAAACGTTTTTAGCTTTAATAAAAGTTCTTTTACTTTATTTTCTTGTTCCATTTTTATGCTATTTAATTATTTTCTAAAAATCAAGTTAAGCATGATAATCAATATCATGCTTAGCTAAATTTCTTGAGCTAAGAGCTAGCCAAATCAATTCTAATCGTGAGAATTGAACATTGCCTAAATTCCTTCGGGAATACATTTTTATCTTTCTGTTTAGATAGTTTGGCAATCGACCTTACTAAAGTTTTTAATCATTTTTCAAATCAAAAAGAGCTCGTTGATCTGGAATCGTTTAAAGACATAGTTGGGAGGAAGGATCGGCCTGTGGGAATTTCGACTTCCTGTGAACACTCTTAGCGGCGGTCCGCTAAGGAAAGATAAAATCAGAAGCGTTTCTTTTTAAGACAATTTCTGAGTCGTGCTTTTCCTACTTTCAAAACTAAATACTTTAACGGCGATAGACGTGGTTAATTTGTTTAAGAATCAACCTTCGAAGATAGTCTTGGGAGGATTGGTTACTCGAGAGAGAAGCAAGTTGCGACGGGTTGGGCCTCGCAGACTGTAACCGACATGATCCCCGAAGTAAAAATCTATTTCAATGATCGAAGGAATTGACAAGGCTAGCTCGAGGCTAATTTTCATATTTGGTTTTTCCTACTATTTTCTTTAACTCTTGAATTTTATCTTATTACTTCACTCAATATGAGATCACCCCCTTTTTTATTTCCTTGTTTTGCAGATATTCCTAGAAATTCAAATCCGACAAAACTTAAGTCAAGAATTTCGACTAATCTCCCTGTGGATCGACCCTCTTTCCTTATACTACTTAATTTCTTTATTTTATTAATTGTTGAAAGAGGTTAAATATTTATTTATTTTTGACCGGTTAAACGACGACTTGTCACGCCTCTAGGTTATAAATAAGACCATACAAAGAAAAGGGAAAAATTCTAACTCAAAACTCGAAATAAAATAGATACAAACATCACCAAATTTCAACGATGAAAGATAAAAATCAACAACAAACAACATTAAAAAATTGTATATTAGAATAATAAAGCACATTTACAACACTGTCATTACCACAACTCAATTGCGAACGAGAGCGGTGACTGTGAGCTTGTATCCAAATCCAGTTTGAGGGTCCAAAACAAGGAGATCAACAGGTCAATCAAAAGAGCACCATCTTGATTAGTCGTAGCGACGCCAAATCCAACTCTGATAGAAAATCAAAAGAAAAAGAAAAGGTCAAACGACCGATTAAGAGAAGAAAAACGTGCCACAAAAGCAGAGGATACATATCAAAAGTAAAAAAGCGTGTCACAAGGACATATTTATTGAATTTAAAAACTATAAAATAAAAACTAAATAAAAGAAAAAGAAAAGATTGCCGACGGTCAGCAACCAACACTAAAACGGGTGCCGCCACCGATCACGTAAAAATAAAAAAGATGAAAGTTGCGAAGCTATAGACAGACGGAGAAGGTGGTTAGGGTTCTAAAAGTTTATGGCCATGTTTGGTAAACATCTTTTTGAGCTACAATTAGAGGTTTGAAGCATTTTTAGAGGTTTGACCAGTTAAGCCCGCTAATTTGAATGTTTGGTAAATAGATGATTGTATTAGCGAATTGAGGTGAAACTTCTCATTTTGAAAAAGCTCTTTTTAAGAAATTTTTTGAGTTAGAGGTTTGGATAGAAGTCATATAAAGACTATTTTGTCCTTGATAATTATAAAAAAATTTATCTGAATAACATAAATTTAATTAACTAATAAAATTTTAAAAAATAATTTTATAAATAAGAAATTAATATATAAATTAATAAATACATATAAATTTAATAATTAATAAAATTATATTCAAAATATAATTTCATAGATAAGAAATTAATGTATACATCTAAATTTAATAATTATGAAAATTATATTAAAAAGATAATTTCACAAGTTATTTATATTAATATATACCTCTCATATATGTCCAGTAATGATATTAAAAAAATTAATTTTCATAATCTAATTAATATTAATATATACAAAATATTACTAAGTAATAAATTATTCAAACAAATATAAAATATAATCATGTCCCTATATGTCATTTTGCTTGTTCAAATAATCAAACAACTATTAACTATCAGTTAATTTTACCAAACACCTTTATACAATCAGCTAATGTAGTCCGCTAGTCAAATTATCTAAAGCTATAAGCTATCCAATATCAGCTAACGTAATTCGCTAATTGTCAAACAATGTCTATAAGAAAGTTTAGAATAAAAAAGCACGAAATAGATGATAGTAAATCAGGTACCTAAGAGGATAAGATTGATAATTGAATAGAAATATTTTTCCCTATTTATGTTCTCAGTTTAAAATATTAGACTTAAAGTTAAAGTTAAAGTTTAAAATTAAAATTAATGTTTAAGGTTTAAAGAATTAGGTGTATGGTATATTTTTAGGGTGTAAAATTTAAAATTTAAAATTTAAAATTTAATATTTAAGGTTAAAGTATAAAATTTAACTGTTGAGTATAGAACGGAAGAAAGAAGATTTTTGTTCCCGATAATTCATGTGAAACATACCTATGTAGGATGGAAAGTGGGTTAGCGAATGAAAAAAATACTAATTGAATTAAACTTGAAGAGAAGTCAGCACCCAATTATTTGAATGTGGGGTCTCCATATAATTACAGCTATGATTTTGAGCATTCATGAATTGAAACTTATTTATTATCATTTGGTCCACCATTAACAACTAATTGCCGTGTCATGACTATCCTCAATTGCGCCCCTCTTCGTGTACTTTTTAATTTAATTATCGATATCTGATTTATTGAAAAGTTAATTTAGATCGAGTTTTACAGAAATTTAATTTTGAAGACGATTCTCATAATTTAATTTTTTTCATTCACGGCACTAGAATTTAAATTTTTAACATTATTTAAGTACCTAATGTCTCATCCCGCTAGACCAAATGGTTGCTGATAATGCCTCTCTTTTTCTAATATCATCTAAACCACGTTTAAAACTAACCCATCAACGAAATGCTAGGCTTTTTGGTTATGGCATGAATTATTATTGAGGTCTTAATTTGATGGTGATGTTCAGATTTCTAGAATTTTGAGATCTCAGGTAGGATTATAGTGGAGAATCAAGCTTTCTATGACCACCGACAAATTCAAATAAAAAAATAAACGTTGTGAGAATTTCTGTATAAGAACCAAACAACCGTTAAGATATGTTAAAATTGTGCCAAATGACAGAAAAAATGTACCATAAAAGCAAAGAAAAACGTGCCACAAAGGCAAAGAAAAACGTTCCCACAAAGACAGAAAAAAACATGCCACAAAAGTAGAGATTTTATTTGTAACGACAATGTGTATGCCAAAAAAGCACCAGTTAATGGTGCTCTTTAGAGATTTTATTTGATGTGCCGATAGTGATTCACATTATTGACATTTATTATAAAATTTAAAAAATAAATTCATTTAAATTTATACTTATTGACTTGACATCATCTTATTCATTGATGGTGCTTAATATACACCAGCAATGCATCAAAAACCACTTCCAAAAGAAAAATGATAATGCCTTGATTAATTAAATTAAACCAATGATTTAGAATTTTTTATTCATTAGTTTGAGGGGGTGTCAAAATTTGATCACCATTCAACCTCATGATCTAGAGCTAGAAAAAGGCACGAAAAAGGACTTGGTTTAAAGGTAGCATATGCTTTTGGAAGTACACCTTTGGTGATTAACTTAAAGCAAACATGATTAGCAATTAAACTAAGCTATAAACAAACGTGAAGCTCTCATGAATCCCATAATTATTAACAATATTTTATTTATAATGACAATGTGTATGCCAAAAAAGCACTAGTTTCCAAAACATACACTCCACATTAATCGCCCCTCCCCCCACATGATTTGCAAGGTTTCTTTCCTTTAGCAAATTAAGCATTTTTGATGCATTCTGAAGATTCAAAAGTGGGATTCATGGCGTTTGGTGTTATATTTATGAATTGGCTAAGCAGTGACGTTTCACTGCACTTTGTCTGCTTCTATTTGCTTCATTCTCATTCATTTTATACCGATTCTGAGATTGATTGTGAGTTTCCAATCGTTGACTTGGACACCAAGTTGCAGTTTAAAACTATGCACATGGTTTCTTAATTAACTTTGTTTGATATTGAAAACCAGATAATTAGGGTGGCTGGAAAAAAATAAGTTTTGAGCCAATTAAGCTCAGTTTATTATTCAGGTGGCTCAACAAACTATCAGTTCAGTACTTGTTTAGTACATTAAGAACCACCTTTTTAGAAGATAAATTGATTCATCGGATACATACTCGTATTTGACAATTTTCTTTGAATCCGAATGATATTATACAAAAAGTAAGCAGGAGTGTGGGACTTGAGATGGTAGAAGGTATTAGAGAGAATTGAGGAATGTTTTTTCTTGTTTTATTAGTTATGAAGCATATACGAACAAATACTACCATGTGATAATATCGATATATTCGTAAAAAAAATTTATGAAGCATTGGCAATTTGGCATTGGTTATCAACTAAAGATGAACAAGCGTCGATGAAGCGAAGAATCATGAAATGGGTGGCAATTATTGGTCCTCACATGAACAAGATCGATATCGACTAAAACCAGTAAGTGCCTGGAGTTGAAGAGATGAGTCGGATTTAGATAAAATATTTCATTACATGCTCAGTTGATTCGTATAAATGCAAATATAATTACTGCATAATTACAAAGTCACGGTCAATCTGCTGCCTAGCAGTCTACAAGACAAGCAACCCAGTAAACATCATGGCTATCAAGTACCGAAGACTTTAAGCATTAGAATTGGACCGGCATTACACTCTTGAAAACGAACCGGTCATATTTTTTCATAATTAGGGTTTGTTTTCTCATTGTCCATTGGCACAGATTATAAAAGAAATAGTTCAATCTCAGTGATATGTGGATGTTAAAAATCTTAGGTGATATACAGCGATTAAGGAAGAAAAGTATATAGATTTAATGGGTGATTTTGGGACGTCACTTTCATTGAAAGGGTTTTGTCAAGAACAATAATCTTTGCATATTGTTTAGTTAATATTGAATGAGAGATTTCAGCTATGTCACGATGGGAGAGCATCATAAAAGTTGAGGGTCTCACAGACCCAGTTAAATAGGACTATGCCCTTGTCCAGGTCACTACTTTTATGACTTATCCTTAGAAAGAACATCATTCACAATTTATAGTAACATTTTTCATTATTATGCATTCCCCCAACGATATAAAGTATAGCAAAGGTATATACAGTAATTATACAGAGATTCATATCCGCATGGACGGTGTCATTATTTGGAGTTGGGGGAAAATATAAATGTTTAAAAGTGTGGAACAAATTCATAAATAATCTAATTTAATTTTTTTATTTATTAGAACAAAGGTAAAAAAATTAGGGTTAGAGAGAGCAATTGCCCCTCTCACAACCCACGTACCTCCGTCCCTGCATATCCGACAGGGCCTCGATACTCACTAGAAGCAATTATTCCTATAAAATGCTTGGATGAGAGTTTTCTTGAAGCTAAATGATGAAATAACTTGAAGCAATTATTCCTATAAAATAGGAGTTTTGTGTAGTTGTTGTTGGATAGTAAAATTTTCACTGAACTTGACTCCACATACGTAAAGTATGTCGGGTCTGAATTGCGTTACCAATTTATTGTGTTGTTTTTGTTTTTATTTACTTTTATATCTGCATGTAGGCAGTTACCATTGCCACTTAAACATTCTACTCACTGAATACAACTTATCTATATCTTATGGAAGGTATATTTCGATAATTTGAGATGATTCCAATATATATTTTTTATTTAAAAAAAGACATACCTTCTTGCACATTAATATATTTAATTAGTTTGGTGTCATCACCTTGATATGAAATCTATTTGAGTTTGTGTGTAGGCTAACATTATTTGTATTGAGTGATAATTAAAGTTAGAAAGTTTATTTTCCTCACCACCACAATAAGTGGTTTATAGGACCCTTTCATTTTCAAATCCGTCACCCATCCTAACCTTTTCTTTTTCTCTCTCATTATGAGCTTATTATAACCTATAGTCCTATACCTATGCATTGTTTTTAAATCATGCTTTGTTATGAATTATAATATATGACGTGATTTTACATTAAATTAAACCCTCAATTTTAATGATTATGGTTCAATTTTGGCAGTTTCAAATGTCGGGAAATTAGGTTCAATAGTTATTGTCATATGAAAAAGAAAACAAGAAAAATAGTTTAATATTTACTCTTTAAACAATATATTTTTTTTTTCACTTTGGTCTTTAAAATTTTTAAAGCCCATATCAGAATCTAAAGTTATCTTCCATGAAGTAGTTTAATCCTTTGACTTGGGTTCTAGAAAACGGTTCGGGTCTCTAATGTATTAGAATTCAACACATAATTTGTTTTTTGAAAACCCGATGTAGTTAAAGGACTATCAGTAGGGATCTAAAAACAGGTAATCGGTCAGGTTTCAGGTCGGGTTCTGTCAGGTCGGGTAAAATCGGATACAAGTCATTTCAGGTAAAAAAAAATTGACTCGACTCGGGTCGGGTGCGGGTCCATTTCAGGTCGGGTCCATTCCAGGTCGGGTCCATTTCAGACCGGGTCCATTTCAGGTCGGGTCCATTTCAGGTCGGGTTAGAACGGGTCGGGTCCGAAACAGATAATTGGCAGGTTAATTCGGGTTCGGATACATTTCAGGTCGGGTCCATTTCAGTTCGGGTTCATCTCAGGTCAGGTTCGTTTCAGGTCGGGTCCATTTCAGGTCGGGTCCGTTTCAGGTCGGGTCTATTTCAGGTCGGGTTCATTTCAGGTCAGGTTCATTTCAGGTCGGGTGCATTTCAGGTCGGGTGCATTTCAGGTCGGGTAATTTCAGGTAGGGTAGCTTCAGGTCGGGGTATTTTTGGGATTGAAATTCGTATTCAGTTTGAGTTCGGTCGTACAACCATATAAGTAGTTGATAGACTTTAGGTTGACCTTCGTCAATCGTCATTAATTTTGAGTTAATTATTTAAAGTCATATCAAATTATAATTATAAAACATTAGAGTAATTAAAAAAATAATCAAAATGGGTCGATTTGGACAGAAAATGGGTCAATTTGGATTACAAATAAAATTTCAGGGATTATAATGAACATAAATATCAAATTAAAATTATAAAACATTAGACAAATTAAAAAAACAAGGAAAATGGGTATTTTGGAATAAAAATAAAGTTTTAGGGACTATAATGAACAAAAATATCAAATTAAAAGTATAAAAATTAGAGTAATGAAAAAAAACAATAAGTATATGTCAATTTAGAATAAAAATAAAGTTTAGGGTTTAGGGTTTTGTGTTGAGCATTCATGCATTAATATGTACACACGTATATACTTAATTACTTATATACAATATGGTTGGGTTTGAGTGTTTATGGTTTAGGGTTTAATGTTTAGGGTTTAGGGTTTAGGGTTTAGGATTTAGGGTTTGAGGTTCATGCATTATTATGTACACATGTACATACTTACATACATTAGGGGTTGTGTTGTAGTGTATATAGTTTAGGGTTTAGAGTTTAGGGTTTAGGGTTGATGGTTTAGGGTTCATTAATATATACATATGTGCATACTTACATACATTAGGGGTTGTGTTGTAGTGTATATAGTTTAGGGTTTAGGGTTTAGGGTTTATGGTTTAGGGTTTAGGATTTAGAGTTTATGCATTAATATGTACAAATGTACATATTTACATACATTAGGGGTTGTGTTTTAGTGTATATAGTTTATGGTTTAGGGTTTAGGGTTTAGAGTTTAGGGGTTAGAGTTTAGGGTTTAGGGTTTCGGATTTAGGATTTAGAGTTTATGCATTAATATGTACAAATGTACATACCTACATACATTAGGGGTTGTGTTTTAGTGTATGTAGTTTAGGGTTTAGGGTTTAGGGTTTAGTGTTTAGGGTTTACTATTTAGGGTTTAGGGTTCAAAACCCTAATGATAACCCTATACCCTAAACCTTAAACCCTAAATTGAAACCCATAAAATCAAAACCCTAAGTCACATGTTATCGTAACATTAAACCCTAAGCATTATACCCTAGACCCTAACACTAAACCCTAAACCTTACAAACTAATCACTCGAACTAACCTTAGTTCATTATACTAACGTAAACCCTAAATGCATAAATACTTACATACTTTAGGGCTTAGGGTTTAGGGTTTAGGGTTTAGTGTTTAATGCTTAGGGTGTAGGGTTTAGGGTTTAGGTTCAAAACCCTAATGATAACCCTATACCCTAAACCTTAAACCCTAAATTGAAACTCATAAAATCAAAACCATAAGTCACTTGTTATCGTAACATTAAACCCTAAGCACTATACCCTAGACCCTAACACTGAACCCTAAACCTTACAAACTAATCACTCGAACTAACCTTAGTTCATTACACTACCGTAAAACCTAAATGCATAAATACTTACATACTTTAGGGCTTAGGGTTTAGGGTAAGGATCTAAGGGTTTAGTGTTTAATGCTTAGGGTGTAGGGTTTAGGGTTTAGGTTCAAAACCCTAATGATAACCCTATACCCTAAACCTTAAACCCTAAATTGAAACTCATAAAATCAAAACCCTAAGTCACTTGTTATCATAACATTAAACCCTAAGCACTATACCCTAGACCCTAAGCATTATACCCTAGACCCTAACACTAAACCCTAAACCTTACAAACTAATCACTCGAACTAACCTTAGTTCATTACACTACCGTAAAACCTAAATGCATAAATACTTACATACTTTAGGGCTTAGGGTTTAGGGTAAGGATCTAAGGGTTTAGTGTTTAATGTTTAGGGTTTTATGGTTTAGGGATTAGGGTTTAGAGTTTCCAATTTTCTATATACATATATTGTAATATAAATTCTAAAATTAAAAAAACATGAAACCCTAATGATAACCCTATACCCTAAACCTTAAACCCTAAATTGAAACCCATAAAATCAAAACCCTATGTCACATGTTATCGTAACATTAAACCTTAAGCACTATACCCTAGACCCTAACACTAAACCCTAAACCTTACAAACTAATCACTCGAACTAACCTTAGTTCATTACACTACCGTAAAACCTAAATGCATAAATACTTATATATTTTAGGGCTTAGGGTTTAGGGTAAGGATCTAAGGGTTTAGTGTTTAATGCTTAGGGTTTTATGGTTTAGGGATTAGGGTTTAGGGTTTCCAATTTTCTATATACATATATTGTAATATAAATTCTAAAATTAAAAAAAAACATGAAACCCTAATGATAACCCTATACCCTAAACTTTAAACCCTAAATTGAAACCCATAAAATCAAAACCCTATGTCACATGTTATCGTAACATTAAACCCTAAGCATTATACCCTAGACCCTAACACTAAACCCTAAACCTTACAAACTAATCACTCGAAGTACATTGCTTCATGAAACCCTAAACCCTAAACCCTAATAATAACCCTAATGATAACCCTATACCCTAAACCCCAAGCATTATACCCTAACCATAAGCATTATACCCTAAACCCTAACACTAAACCATAAACATTAAAACTAAACACTCGAAGTACATTGCTTCATGAAACCCTAAACCCTAAATCAAAACCCTACAAGTATTAAAACTGAAAATTAATTACTAAAACCCTTCAACCCTAAACATTTAAATTAAAACCCTAATTGAAGATCATAAACCCTAAACCACATTAACATTAAATGAAAAACCCAAAACCCTTAATTTATACCCTAAATTAACATATTAACCCTAAACAAAAAACTAAATAAAATATATTAGCCATAAACAAATCAGTAAACCCTTAATTTATACCCTAAATTAAAACCACAAACCCTAAATTAAAACCATAACCATAAACATTAAAAGTTAAAACTGAATTAAGGATGCAATTGAAAAAAAATCAAAGCTTTAAGCTCAATTTCAAAACAAAAAGGACGAAATTGAAAGAAAGCAAAGAAGGAGTGCTTGCGGAGCAAAACCCGAATAACCCGTTTCAAAGTGCGCGGATCCTCTGACCCGGCTCGAGGCCTATAAATACACCCTCAACCCTCAGCCAAAATTGCTCATTTCTCCCTACTGTTACTCTGCCGAAATATCGTCTCAAATTCTCTCTCATCCACAAACACCAAAATCCCAGATCTTCCTCATTTCTTCGATCAAAATCTCGTGTTCTTCCCAAGTTCTTCCCTGTTCCTCAAAAATTTCCTCCCAGATCTTCTACAAACACAAATTTCTTCCTTAAACATGTTTTTCTTCGATCAAACCCCCTACTTTTCTCAAGAACAACCTCGTGTTCTTGAGAATTTCTATCTTCAATCCTTCTAAACCCAAAACCCAAACTCATTTCTGTTTTACCCTAAACCCTAATTTATTCTTAACCCTAACCCTAGATCTGAAACCATGACCTCTAAACCCTTAATCCCAAAACCATAACCCTAAATCTGAAACCATAACATCTAAACCCTAACCCTAAACATCTAATCCCCAAACCCTAACCTCTAATCCCAACATCCTTTCGTATTCTCATCTTACCTCTTCAGATTCTGAGATCTGTTCTTCTCTGTCTTTTCATTTTCCGAGAGCTGTTCTTCTCTGCCTTTTCATTTTTCGAGATCTGTTCGGGTAAGTTATATATTCTATTTTTCTTCTATTTATTTTTTTGTTTGATTACAATTTTCTTACTATTTTCCTTTTTTCTCAGAATCATTTCTGGCTTCTGTCAGTCTGTTCCTGTTGCGTGCGGGTCTGTTCATCAAGCTGGAAGGTTGTATATCTCCTTTTGCATGTTTCTTTCTGAGATCTGTTTTTGCATGTTATATCTGTTTGTTTATATTTATGTTTATTTTCTGAGATCTGTTTGTTTATATGTATGATTGTTTTCTGAGATCTGTTTTTGCATGTTATATCTGTTTGTTTCTATCAGTTTGCATGTTATCTGAGATCTGTTTTTGCATGTTATATCTGTTTTCTGAGATCTGTATCATGTATGTTTCTGTCAGTTTGTATTTATGCATGTCAGTTTCTATGATTTTATTTTTATGCTTGTATGTATATGTATGGTCCGAGTCTGTTTGTTTTTATGCATGTTTTTGTATGTTTTTGCATGTTTATTTTCTGAGATCTGTTTGTTTATATGTATGATTGTTTTTCTGAGATCTGTTTTTGCATGTTATATCTGCGTGTTTCTATCAGTTTGCATGTTATTTGAGATCTGTTTTTGCATGTTATATCTGTTTTCTGAGATCTGTATCATGTATGTTTCTGTCAGTTTGTATTTATGCATGTCAGTTTCTATGATTTTATTTTTATGCATGTATGTATATGTATGGTCCGAGTCTGTTTGTTTTTATGCATGTTTCCGTATGTTTTTGCATGTTTCTGTATGGTCCGAGTCTGTTAGGTTATATGTATGTTTCTGTATGTATATGTATGGTCCGAGTCTTTAGGGTTTCGTTGGTTTAACCTGAGTATATCGGCTGGACTACCTGACCTGTTGGGCTACTGGTGCCAAAGGGGGATTTTAAATTGTGTCCCTGTGGATAGGTGTAACAACGCCACGTACAAGGGCTAAACTGAAACCATTAGATATTTTATTTTTTGTTTATGGGTGTCTGTATATATGATTTTGTATATTTTTTATGTTTGGTTCTCTGATTTGCACTTTTTCAGTTTTGTGACAGCTATGGATTCTTTCTCTTATGAGTTGGACTTTCCTGGTGAAAGAAATCTAAATGACCAAATTATACTGTCTCAAGGTAATTTATTAATCCTTGTTCATTATGATTTTTTTTAACTTATATTTTGTATATTTCTGACTTTTTTTTTATTGCTAGAAGAGGATGCAAATGATCAATTGTCTGAGACAGTTCGTACCTCCAAGAGGAAGTCTGCAGCTTCAACTGGAGGGGACATTGGGAGAAGAACATCTCCTGTTTGGGATCATTACACATTCATCAAGCTTCCAGAAAGGGCTTTTTGCAGAATGTAAGTACTACAAAAAAGGTATAAAGCTGACTCTTATATTGGTACTTATAATCCTAAAAGGCATACTGAAAAATGTGATGCTTATAAGGAGTTTCTTGCTACTAATCCCAATAGTAGTTCAGAAGCTTCTTTTGATCAGAAAAGATATTGTGAGTTGTTTGCTGAAGCAATTCTTTGTCATGGTTATGCTTTGAGTGTTGTTGAGCATGATAAACTTAGGGTTTTGCATAATTATTTAAATCCTAATGTGAAAGATATTTCAAGATATTCTATTACTAAGGCTTGCATGTTAAAGCATGAGATGCATAAGAAATTGCTTTTTGATTCAATGCAATCTGTTGTGAGTCGTATCTGTTTTACATGTGATGGCTGGTCTACTTGCACTTCACGTTCTTACTTTGCACTGACTGCACATTATGATAATAACTGGAAACTTCAGTCTAAGATTTTAAATTTTCGTCGTTTCCCCCTCCCCATGATGGTGAGTCTATTTATAAGTTTGTTAAAAATATGTTAACTGAGTGGGGTCTTGAGAATAGAGCTTTTACAATTACTCTTGATAATGCTTCTGCAAATGAAAGAATGGTGAGGCGTCTGAAAGATGATTTGCATGCAATTTCTCCTCTGCCATGCAATGGTAAGTTTTTTCATATAAGGTGTGCTACCCATATCCTGAACTTGATAGTTCAAAGGGGTTTGAAGGTAATCGACTCCTCTGTTATTAAATTGCGTGAGATTGTTAAATTTATAGATTCTTCTGATTCTAGACTTTGTTGCTTTGATTCTGCTATTAATGACTGTGGTTCTGATTTTTCTGGTAAGTTGATCTTAGATGTTCCTACTCGATGGAACTCTACTTACCTGATGCTTCGTAGGGCACTAGAAGCTAAACATGCTATTAACTTGTTTGTTAATAGGGAAAATGGTTTGGATGTAATCTCTGATGTTGAGTGGGAAACTGCTCAATTAATTTGTAATTTCCTTGAGCCCTTCTTTGAAATTTCTACTCTGTTCTCAGGATCCAAGTATCCTACTGCTAATTTGTACTTGGCTAATGTTGTTGCCATTGAGAAACTTTTATGTGATGCTCACAATGATCTATGTGAGGGCATCTATGCAATGGTTGGTCCTATGCTTGAATTGTATGAGAAATACTGGTCTGATCATTCAACTATTCTGTCTTTTGCTGTTTTACTTGATCCTCGGTATAAGTTACAACTTCTGAAGGAGTTGTATGGTGTCCTCTATGTTGAGGATGAGGTTGAAAGGAGGGTAAGTGTTGTTTATAATGAGTTTGTAAGTATGTATATTTATTATTCAAGATCTGCACGTACTTCTTCTAATAATTCTTCTGTCCAAAGTAACTCTACTCAAAGTTCAAGTCTGTCAAGTTCTGGTCGCCCTAGGACCTTCAAAAAATCTAATCTCTTTCAGGTCAGTTTATCTTTTTGCTTCTGTTTTTATAGTTAATTTTTTTCATTTACAGTTTACTAATTTTTTTTATTTAATGCAGAACTTTGATGCCAATTTGGCAGCTTCTAGGAGTGGTAAGTCCGATGTTGACTCCTACATTTCTTTGCCCCTTCTCCCTCGCACATCAGATGTTGAGTTCGATATTTTAGAGTATTGGAAAACACAATCTGTGTCTTTTCCAATACTTTCACTTATGGCTAGAGATGTGTTAGCCATTCCAATCACCTTTGTTGCTTCTGAATCCTCATTTAGTATGGGAGGTCGAATTTTGAACAAGTTGAGGGCTAGGCTTTTGCCTAAAAATGTAGAAGTATTTGTAACAACCAGAAATTGGTTGTATGGTTTTGAGCCTGAGGAAAGGGATGAAGAATTTCTTGATGTTGGGAAAGATGCCTCAGTCTCTGATGTGTCTGTTGAAGATCCACTTCAAGGTTAAGGTATAATCATTTTTCTGTTTTTTCAATTCTTGTTTTATTTTTATATTTAGTTATTGACTTTGTTTTGTTTTGCAGGAAACACTTCAATGTAGAAGTATCTGATGTGTATGTTGCATCTGATGTTAAGTGAGGTATTTCCCTTAACTGTGTTTTTTTTAAATTCTTGTTTTATTTTTCAATATAGTTTCTGACTTGAATCTGTTTTACAGGAAACACTTTAGAGCTCAGGAGTCAACTATGTTGCTTCTGATTATTAAGTGAGGTATTTCCCTTCACTGTTTTTTTAGTTGACTTAGTGATGCTGTTGTTATTTGGTTTTGCTGAGTGCTCCTCTTTAAGTGAGGTATTCCCTTGACTGTTTCTTTAATTTACTTAGTTAAGCTGTCGTTATTTGGTTTTGCTGATTGCTCCTGTTTAAGTAGGTATTCCCTTGACTGTTTCTTTAATTTGACTTAGTGATTCTGTTCATGTTATTTGATTTTGCTGAATGCTCATGTTATTTGATTCTGTTTAAGTTATGTATTTTCTTTGACTGTTTTTTTTAATTGTCTTAGTGATTCTGTTTTTTTCTTGCTTCTTAGCTGAATGCTGCTGCTGTTTGTGAGTTGGTGATGTTGTTTGCTGCTGCTGTTAATGGCTTGGTGTTGCTGCTGGTTACTGGTAGCTTGCTGTTCCTCTCTTATCTTAGTGTTGCCCATAATTATGTTGGTTTCTTACCAGTTACCCATAATTAACTGTTGGTAGCATTTAGATGAGATAGCCCGATGAAGAATTATCTGGTAGCAAAGTGCTTTTAGCTTTGCTATAAGATCTGAGGGCTAATTTTATTACAAACTTGTATTTTGTGACATTCAGTTTGTAAAATTATAAGTGTAAACTTTTATCTTGTATTTTTTTTACATTCTGTATTGATTTTTTAAGAAATAAAGTATTCATAATCTGGAATTCTAGTTATTTTTATTTTATATCTGTTAATTTTTTTACTTAAGTGTATGAATTTTATTTTATATCTTAACTTAATTCTACATTTTGTAACTTAAGACAACAATTACTTAATTTGTTCTAATTAAGTAAAATCATATATTTTATAATTTTATCAATTTTGAACTGTAAAAGTTGTAGGAAGACTTACAATTTTTATAACTTGAATCTGTTAAGTATAAAATATTAAAGTTGTAGACTTTCAATTTTTTTATAATTTCTAAATTTACTTAATCATTTTTCAATTATAAATGTTATACATAAGTTATAATTTCACTAAGTTTTACAAACTTGAAGAATCTGTTAAGTGTTAAGTGTTAACTGTTAAGTATAAAAAATAAAATTGTAGACTTATAAATTTTTTAACTACAAATGCTATACATATATATGTTATAACTTTAGTAAATTTTATGAACTACAAATAAGTTTACAATTGTTATTTAATTTTTTTATAATTTGTAAGTTTACAATTTTGTTCAAGTTAATGAATAAACTTTAAAATTAAAAACAACTCTTCATTTAATTTTTTATTTTCATAAATTATCAATTACTTATTCTTTTTTCAAACTTTAGTACTTAATATATATATATATATATATATATATATATATATATGTATGCGCGCATATACATCACCTATATCAATATATGTAAGTGTATATGTATATACATTATATATGTATATGGTATATCAACTTTTATAAATTTTTTAATTCATCATGTCATAGGTTTCGGGTTAATTTCAGCTCAAGTCAAGAACAGGTCGGGTTTAAAAGCAGGTCGGGTCCATTTCAGGTCGGGTCCATTTTCAGGTCGGGTCCATTTCAGGTCGGGTAAAATCGGATATCGGGTCAATTCAGTCGGGTAATTTCGGTTATTTGCCAGGTCGGCTTCGGGTTCGGGTTCTTTTCAGTCGGACGCAGGTCGGGTTTCAGATCCAAATTAACAGGTCCAATTCGGGTTCGGGTCGTTTTCAGTCGGACGCAGATCGGGTTCGGTTGCTACAGTAACATGTCAAATTCGGGTTCGGATCAACAACAGTCGGTTGCAGATCGGGTTCGGGTCAACAAAAACTCGGGTCAAATCAGGTTCTGACTCGGGCAGGTTTCAGTCAGGTTACCAGGTTCTGACTTGTTTTTATATCCCTAATTATCAGGCATTAAGTCAGAAAGAAGAAAAAAAACTCCATAACGGTTCGTGACCTTATGAGTAACATGCTATGATTTCGTTTGGTGAAATGTGTTATGTTAGCTGAACAAAAAATCTTTTTTTATTCTTATTTATACCAGAACAGTAGAAAAATTAAATCTTACATTTTAACTTTAAATCTTAAACCTTAAAAATTGAACCTACACCCTAAATCTTAACCTTAATCTCTAACATTAAACCTCAATCATAAATTTTAAACTTAAATTTATAAAGTTGGGACAAACACAAAGGCACCAAAATGGGGAAAATGAATTCCATTCACGTTAATTAGCTTTAGGTTTTTTCATCTTTCAAAAAAAATTAGCTTTAGGTTTAAGATGGATTTTTTTCTATCATTAATGGTATTTTTATTTAATTTATTAATAATATAATACTTGTTTATATTTTTTCTTAACCGTTTGATAACACACACTTTGCATACTATGCTAATTGAATACGATCTCCTAGGATTAATATCATTCTTTTATCCATTGTGACCACTCGTTGAGTTCTATTTTTATATTATATTTTATGATATATATATATATATATATATATATATTAATATGAGATAGGATCCGTTTACATGTTTTTTAGACCGTTGGATGAGTGAAACGAATGGATGAGATTAATAGTAAATATGTGAAGATTATCACTTGAAAAAAAGAGAGTAAGGAGTTAATCCCAGCCATCCATTCCCTCTATCTAACGATCCAAAAAACGTATAAAACTTAAACGTGTAAGTTGATCCTAACTTTCTCTATATATGATGATGAATATTATTATAACAATATATGTGTGTGCGAGGAGCGTATTTTATAGAAAAGGGAAAAAAAAGGCCATTCCATCAAAGTTACATTGGAAGGGGCCTGAAATGTGTTCTCCGGTAGCTCCAGGGCTCATCCCAGTACGACTTGTGCCTGTTTCGCAAATGAAATATTAATTCGTCCACACACTCATATGCAAATTGAGCGGGTGACATGGATGGCCCTAACTCAATTGTTGGGTAAATAGGGTTAAATTCGAAATAAACATATAATAAATTAATATTAAATGGGAAAAAAGAAAAAAACAGAAATTACAATAACAAAAACCAGATTCGAAATAACTGAAAAATATGGTTGCTGAGGCCTGCACGAACACATTTTTCTTAAGACAGATTCGACCACTCCTCGATGCCTGAGTTCTTTAGTCGTTAGTCTCCCAGAATACAACATCGGATGAATTTCGACAGTAGCACTACTGAAGAATTCACGAACAATACTCGAGCCTTTGACTATCACCAGAAAAACAATGCAATTTTGGGAGAAGAAAAGATTTTCGAATTGTGTTTAAACCGAAAATAATCCATGTATTTATAGGGAAAATTAGGTCAAACGTGGGATTCAAAATATTTCGAAAATATCCTTTATCTAATTTATTTCGAATATTTCGCGTGAATAGCAAGCATTATCTCTTAATATTTGGAAATATTATCTCTGAATATTTGTATTTAAGGGAACCAAATATTATCCCTTTAAATTCGGAATATTCACAAAGATATGCTTTCTTAAAGGAAAAAAATTAATTCGAGGTGGTAAAATATTCGCAGGTCCATGTAGGATAAGCCCAACCTGAATGGGATTGAATTCGCACCCCCTGCGCGCGAGGCACATGTTCATCCCAAGTCATTCAATGACCACACATTGAGTAAGTGTATATAAACACTTTCCAATTCATTTATCTCATCCATGTGCATTATAGGGGTTTCCATTTCTTTTACTCAATTCACAACTACCTTACTTTGAGCATCAATTTCTCATTCATTACTCAACCGTTTTGAGCTTATGAGATACTGTTGTAAAAGTTTCATGGAGTAGAATAAGACCCATAAGAATCTTTATTTGAATCTCCACCTTTACCCATTCGAAATGTAGCTCAAAGTACCCATTTTCTCACGTCTTTCCAACAATCCCCCACATGAATGAAATTGGTGCCTTTTATCAAAAATATTCTGACTCGATGTGGTGATAGCTTCTACGATTGATAGTTGCATAGGATAGGTAGGTGTCATCCTTTGAACCTTCCCTTGTGAAAGTATATTTACTTTACTAGCTATCTAGTAGACGCGATGTCCTTGAACTATTCAGCCGTTTGTGTAAACGATGATATACTCCACACAACTACCTCTCTAACACGAGTTTTTGTTCTCACGGTTATGTCCATATGGCCATGGACATCGCATGGTTCTACGAGAGTTTGAGAGAACTATGCCCATTAGTCTCCTTGAACCGACCCCACTTCACTCTTACATAGGTGACTTATGATGTTCAGTTCACCGAAACACACAATGATCATTAAAAGCATTGCTTAACATGTTCTATTTTTTGTCATTGTTTACATCATAGGAATAGACTTGGGAGAGGAACCCCCCACAGTGACCGCACATGTCTATGTAATTAGGTTGTCCCTTTGAACCTAGATCTTGGGATCTCCAGTCAACTAGGTATGATTTCCCTTCTTATAGCGCCTTAATTTTTCCATGGGCTTCAGTCCCATTCCTTTAAATGTTTTTTCAACTTGATCTCGATTTAACCCTTTGGTTAGCGGATCCACAATGTTATCCTTTGATTTTACATAATTAACAGAGATAACTCCATTTGAGATCAGTTATCTAGCGGTATTATGTCGACGACGCATATGTCTCGACTTACCGTTGTACATACAATTTTGTGCCCTAAAAATCATTGCTTGGTTATCACAATATACGCATATCGTGGGAACAAGTTTCGACCATTCAAGAATATCTTCAAGAAATTGCCTAAGTCATTCGGCTTCTTCTCTGGATTTATCCAGAGCAACAAACTCAGTTTCTATTGTGGAGACATATCCACTTGTGCCCTTGGTATCTTGAATATCAGGTATCCAGCTGGCATTAAAGTATCCTTCTAAAACAACATGATCCCTGAAATAATGCAATCTGTAATCTTGAGTATACCTGATGTAACACCCCAAATTTTGCAAATTTGAAAATCCCTAATTTTAAGATCCCTAAATCAGAAACCCTAGAATTTGGGAATTTTTTTTATTAAAACCTTAATTGAGAAATTTGGGAATTAAATAATCCTTAAGTGATATTAGGGACCTTTTTGTGAAGCAAGTAAAGTTTTGAGCCATTCAGTATACCTTATTCAAGTATAATGACCTAGTATGCAATTTACCCTTTTGTTAGGGTATATATTCAACATTATTAGACCTAAAAGTCTTTTGTGAATTCCATTTTGGAGACTCAGCCGCCTCTCTCCCTCTCCCCACCTTCTTCATCTCCTCTCACTCACTTCGGTCCGACCAAGCTCTCGCCGTCGTGCGTGGCTTGCACGACCACCACCACCGTGACCGTCATCAACCCGCGATCAAACCCCACCCACCGGACCAACTTTATCGGTCGCCGTTTGGTCAAGAATGGTAGAAAACTGTTCGGTTTTCCCTACTCCGTTTGTCTCCGCCATTCGCACCACCATCGTCACGATCGTCTTGGAGTCGCGAGCAAACCCAATTGTCGTTGTTTCCTTGCGCCACCATCTGTTCCGCCTCTTGTCTACCGAATCCGACGTTGTGTAAGCTTCTTCTTCCTCTTTGGGTTTGTTTCGTTCCCTTGTGGGTTTTGTTTGATCTTGAGGATTGTTTTGACCACGGGTTTTGTGTTGTTCGGCCAGAATGACCATTTTGGCGTCATCGGAGGTATTTCCGGTGAGCCACTACCGCCTTGATTCATCGAGTCGCCGCCTCTGCCGTCATCTTTCCATTGTTGCCGCTGTCAAAGTTTTGAAAACCCTAGCTGCATTGATCTTTTGAGAGGAGATAAAAGGTTGGGCTGAGTGTGTTGTGTGTTTAGCCCAAGTGTTAGTGAAGCTAAGTGGGTTGTGTGTGTTGATTGAGCTAACCGTGGGGCCTTGTGTGTGAGGGAGCCCAAATTCTAATAACCATATGAATAAGTGTTATGTGAGTCCATATTTATGAGTAAACCGGACCCATGATCAGACCGGACCATATGACCAAATCAGTATTGACCCGAACCGAATCAGTGAAGCTTGGACCAAACCGAATCGAACCATGAGTCTTGAACTGGACTATTGACTTTGACTTGCCTGAATCAGTTTTGACTTTGACCAATTGGACTGAGTTGACCGTTGACTAGTTGACCAGAGTTGACCGTTGACATTGGACAATTGACTTTGACCAACACAGTTGACTTTGACCAGAGTTGACCAAGAGTTGACTTTTTTAGAAAATGTTCACCTTAACCTTTCTCAACGTCCTGAGTTCGTATATGCTGCCCATTTTGTCAAATTAGATCCTGAAAGCTCTATTTTACTCATTTTAAGTCATTGTTATTGGAATATGATAAGTTATAGATTTCAGAATCTAATTCGGAATATTCTCGTGTTCAGGTGCCGACCTTGAGACCGTTGGGTTACCTCCAGTTGTACAGATTGATCGTGCACGTTCTTCGAGATCTTCACGTGAGTATATCTTCAGTTTAGTTTTCAGTGTTTTAGTCGGTGGCTTAGTGTTAATAATAAATGTTAATATAGAATTCATATCTCGTAGGTCCTGATTCAGTGAGATCCGAGCGTGAGGCTCGCCCTTCTCAAGTTTAGAGCTTCTATTGCTTAATGTGTGTCTCTTCCTAATTTTCAAACTTGTGTGTTTCTTTCTGTGCTATAAATTTTATGTGTTTTTCTAGTATTAATATAAGTAACTGTTTTGTACATTTTGTGTGCACACTCCGTTGTGATTGGGTGAATGTTTTCAGACATCATGCATAACATGTCATACTGTGATTTAAGTGAAATATTAGATTTTCAGAATCGTAAAACATCGGATTTATAATATTGTGCAACTTGAATTTTCGGATGAGACTCGGATTTTAAAATCTGCATCATATCATTGTGGGTATATGGATTGAGATTTGTTCGGGAAAGTTTAGTGGTTTCACCCTTCGGGCTGAATTCCGCTTCGGATCAGTGGTTCCACCCTTCGGGCTGAGTTCCACTTCGGATGGTGAGATGGAGAAAGTAGGTTCTGGGGAACCTTACTTTTCGGTGTATCGGAGATGGTACTATGATTCATGTGCATCAGACATCATATCATCATGATTCGGTTTTGTTGTGTTTTAAGAAAAGTCTTTATCAAAAAATAAAATACCGTTTTGTTTTGTTTTCGTTTACACTTTAGAGACACACTAAGCTCTTTAGCTTACACTCCTTAGTTTTTACTTTTCAGATATCTCAGACTTTTTAGGCAATTGGTACTTGGAGCATCTCTTGTTTATTCAGATAAATTATTATTCAATACGAACCTTTCTGTTACCTCAGAATTATTATTTTATATTATTTGGGATATTTTTGTAGTATGGACCTTAGAACTGTTTTTAATTTGGGTATTATTAAATGCATGCATTTATAAGGTTATTTTCAGAAATTTATCCGATTATCGAAATAATGTTTAAACGACTACGTTTTATAATAAAGGGGTCTTATTGAGTTTATTTTCTTTTAATAATAATTTTGTTTTTAAGTGAGTAAACTTAAAAGGTGTTACTTGAGGGGCAAGTTTTCAAACATGACTTCCTATATTTGGTCGATTTCTTCTGGTCCGGTTTAGGTGGTTACACCTGAGATATCTCAGTATTCTCACTATTTCTTTCTAGTGAGTTTCACTTATATTGCTTGTGAATCTGCTTAAACTGCTCACAGTAAAAGTTATATATGGTCTAGTGTAGTTCATGAGGTACATTAGACCGCCTATAACCCTTGTATATTCCACTTGGTCAACACTTTAGTTTTTATTTTTGGATAAATGTTGGCATGTATTTGGAGTCCTGGCTATGCTGGAGACATTATTGGCAAACTTTTCTTGTTCATGTAATGTGACTACGTCAATATGAGACATTCATATGATTGTTTGATTTGGATGCCCAAAATCAATTATGTCATTCTCATATTGTTCATGTTAAATCTCGAATTTAACATGTTTTTGGTACATTTTACCATTTTACTCTTACTTGTAACACACATTAGTTACACTTTTATTTGTTATCATGACAAAGTTTCCCGTTTCAACTTTCTGTTGAACGTATGTACTACTTTTCATTTATAGTCTCTAAAGTTCGTTTTATTGAACTTGGATCAACTTCCTTAAATATATAGGAAATATACATTTCAAACAATGAATCATTCTTTGTCTTCATTATCACATTCTTGTGAATCTATTTGTACATAAGGAATTAATGTTCGTTACTATGTTTTATATAATCAATGAAAATATAGTCCACTTATTTTCATTTACTTCGGTAATGGAAATATTATCTTTGCAAGACACCCCCACAATTTTTATGTACTTGTAGAATAATTTCATTTCCTTCCATAACTCATATGGTGTCATATTAGTTGATAGAACAACTCCCCCACATGTTAGGCACGGTTTCAATTCTTATCTTCAAATTCATTGTACTCTTTGATGTTCTAACGTTACTCACATAGAGTTTCTCCCCAATTTAATCAATTTATTAAATTTGGGTTTCAACATCTTACTTATAGAGAATAGTTTCTCTATAGCATCTTTGTTTTTAAGCAAAGCACTAATTTGTTCTATCATGAAGGTAATAAATTTCCCTTCAACTACTTGTTTGTCATAGTAATACTTACCTTAGCAATATTCACCTTAATGACATTTGAAGGTGGTAACAAAATTTACCTTATCCTCTCTAAATAATAAGATGACCATTCTTCAGATCTTTGACATAATTATTTTTTTTCTAAAATAAATTCATCAATTTATTTTAAGATTGAATTATTCTAGATTCCCACGAAATTAAATACAACGATTTATTTCCATTAACAAATCAAAATCACACAAGATTCATACGAAAACAAATTCAAAAATTTATTTTCACCGCAACGTTAGAATCATACAAGATTCTCTTAAAAATAAATCCAATAATTTATCTTCTTTTCTAAAAAAATTAGAATCAACGCACGATTGTAATAAAGAAATAAATTTAGTAATTTATTTTTATCATATTTTCTGTTAAACAAGAGAGATATCAATCCAAAAAATCAAAAAGAATTAATCCTTTAATTTATGTGATTCTTGTTTGGAAAAACATCAAGTAAACTCGTTAAAACGGAAGAAATTAAACCCTAAAATAAATTGTTTACGAGATCTTAGTTTCCAAACAGATCACAAAATTACTCATGTTTATCCTACACTTTTCCATGAAAATATTATTGGTTGAAATAATAATTTAAAGTATTTTTAAACACAAATAATAATTATCTTAATAATTATTTTTTCTCAAGAAAAAGGTATTCCTTCTTTTATGTCGTATTTAGCCTTCAATATTAAGGACAACAAAATTTCTCTAACCATAATAATTTCCAACTTGCTTTCCAAGTCTATGCGATTGCAGCAAGCATGTTACAACTTTATTGCAAAAATCTGTTGCCATGCTCACGGCCCTCAACAATATTCGATATTTTGCATGACTATGGTCACACCATAATCATTTTTCCTCCGTTCAACAGGAGCGAATTATGAATCAGTAACGATTCCAATAAACTGAAAGTTCTTTTTGTTTATTTCCACAAAATTTGTAACTTTAGTTACTCTCAACTATAATTTCTGTAACACAAATTTATCTCGTTTGTTTCTAAGATCTAAGTAAACCCGTTAAAACGGCAGGATAATTCCTGAAACAAATTTATTTACTTTCTTACAACTGCATTTATTTCGAATCGCCTTGGATATATAATTTGTTTTAAGATTGTTGGGAAAATATGGTTAAATTCAAAATAAACAAATAATAAATTAATATTAAACGGGAAAAAAGAAAAAAAAACAGAAATTACAATAATAAAAATCAGATTTAAAATAACCGAAAAATATGGTTGCTGAGGCATGCACGAACACATTTTCCTTTAAGACATATTCGATCATTTTTCAGTGTTTGAATTCTTTAGTCGTCAGTCTCCCAGGATACAACAACGGGTGATTTTCGACAGCAGCACTACTGAAGAAATCACGAACAGTACTCGAGCCTTTGACTATCACCAGAAAAATAACGCAATTCCAGGAGAAGAAAATATTTTCGAATTGTGTTTAAAACAAAAAATAATTCATGTATTATAGGGAAAATTAGGTCAAATATGGGATTCAAAATATTCTTTATCTGGTTTATTTTGAATATTTTGCGTGAATAGCAAGCATTATCTCTTAATATTTAAAAATATTATCTATGAATATTCGTATTTAATTTGAGGTGGTAAAATATTCGCAGGTCTACGTAAGACAAACCAATCCGAACATTCGTGTTGCCCACGTTGTGCGGGTGCACCCCAGCCTGAATGGAATTGGATTCACACCCCCTTCACGCGAGGCACAAATTCATCTCAAATCATTAAAAAGACCACACATTGAGTAAGTGTATATAAACACTTTCCAATTCATTTATCTCATCCATGTGGGATATATGGGTTTCCGTTTTCTTTACTCAATTCACAACTACCTTACTTTGAGCATCAATTTTTCATTTAATACTCAAACATTTTGAGCTTATGGAATACTGTTGTAAAGGTCTCATGGAGAAAAATAAGACCCATAATATTTCTTATCTAAATCTCTACCTTTATCCATTCAAAATATGGCTCAAAGTACCAATTCCTCACGTTTTTTCCAACAATCAACCTCCGCCCATATAGTTTAAAACCGTTATGATTGCTGTCTCTGAGTTGATTTGAGTGTCTCATTACCACAACTGTCCATTGTCTATCCAAGCGAAAATCCGGCTGTTCATACTTTAATGAAAAACATGGTTGTTGACTTTCATTATATTTAACATCAAGTAAAAAAAATATGCAGCTTTGTGTGGTTAGTGTTCATGCAATAGATTAGTTGGTTGACACTCTTACAAAACCTTCCGGCAAATAGCTTTAATCGCAGTTTGTCCAAGCTCCACGTTGTTTCACACTAACAGGGCGGAAGATTTTATGTTAGGGGAGGGGCTAATTTATATAATTCTAAGCGGATAAAGTTATAAAATTGTAGGGAGACAAAAATAGATTTTAATAGAAAATACATAAAAAATTTAAATATGAATTTTAAATTTTTAGGGGACGATTGCCCCCTCTCGGTCCATCTCTGCACACTACCAAGCTTGAGGGAGCATATTGGTGAACAAGGGTGAGCATTCGATCGAATTTACTGAGAAAAATCGAATTAGTCAAGTTTACGAGTATTGTTTTATCTTTCAAAGTTTATTTGAAATTTTTTTAATCGGTTTTATAAATTCGAGTCGAGTTAAATCAAATATATTTATTCAAGTTTCTGTTTAAATTTAAATATAATTATTTATATTGTTATGATATTTACCGTTACCAAATTAAACGACCTCTAACCATGAGATATGCATATTTTTTCCCATATTTATTTTCACATGTACAGGTAAGATTTGTAATGTTATTTAATAAATCAAGTACCATCTAAAATTATATATACATTTATAATTTATTTTAAAAAAAAGTGCTTTCGAGGAAAAAAATATTAATGAGATTGTAAAAGAGGCAATTAATCGATGAGAAGAAAGAATTTACAAAGCGATGTTGGAGGATCGAATTAAATAAAATGTAAAGTTAAGAGAATAAATCGTAAAAAGTGGAATTAAAGTTACATAGGTTTTCTAAAGTAGTTGAGAAACATATGGCTCAAATTTGGTCAAAAATAAACTTAAAAATAAAAGAGAAATTGAAAAAACAAAAAAATCATGCAAAGTTAAGGGACTAAATTGACAAAAGATAAAATGTTTTCAAAAAGATTAAGTGAAATAAATATTTTGTAGTGGTTGAGAAACACATTGTTCAAATTTGATCAAAATAGATGTAAAATGAAGGAGAAATAGAAAAAAAAATAAGGAAACCAAAGACCAAATCACAACCAATCAAACTACTTAGCTAAAGACCAAAACGTCGTCGTTATAATTTTTTTTAATTTTTTTGGTTATTAAAACTCAAATCTAAATTAAAAATTCGATTTAACTTGAATAACTTAAGATTAAAAAAGTTTATTCTTTCGAGTCGAATCAAATTTTACTCACTCCTATTTATGAATGTCTTAATCACATTGATAAAAAAGCTTATATATGAAGCATATGTATTAATCTCATATATTTCAAGAAAAAAACAATTATTGGATTATATATGAAAATATGTTTTACTTCAACACTATATTTGGGTTATTTCAGTATCTTTTGTAATTGCTAAGGATAAAATAATCTTTACAACTCTTATATTAAATTCTCTAACCCAAAAAATTTATTTTAGCAGCCTTTTTAATTTCAGACGCCTCACTTCAATAGACTATTATAATCTTATATTTACTAAACATCTAAATTAATAGATTTGACTGATTAAATCTTTAGAAATAATTTGAACCTTTAATTTGATTCAAAACATTGTTTACAAACATGGCCGATGACTGTACCGTTATTCTCATAGGATAATGTTTTGCAGTTCCATCCAATAGTTTGGATAATACAGTTTTTTTAGTAATCAAGTTCCATGTCATATTGAAATATTATCTATTTAATCAACAAATGTTTGATGTATTAGTAAGTTACATTGTACTCATAATAAGAGAATACAAGTTTAAATTTTAAATACGATATTGTTAGAAGGGATAGTTTCGGACCCTAAACATAAACTATAAAATAAACATATATTATTAAAAAAAATCGATTTATTATATATCCTAATCATTATTCTCAGCGCAACACCAAATTTGTATTGTATATGTCACATCAATATTCGAGATGCTTTTCATTAACGCTGTTATCAATTTTATTGATTTTGTTTCCGTGTTAAAAAACATAAACACTTGATTTCTAGGGGGAATTGTTTTCTCAATTATTCTAGTAAAGGGATTACCCAGATACTTTATAGTTTATACAGATTGATTAATTTCAAACTCAGAGATTAATCATATTTTGACAACTTTACGTAAGGCAAAGTTTAATTTTTTTGGGTTCGTGTGAAACTGAATTGAAATTTTCTATCTTTTTTCGGAGCTCATACACTAAAAATTTAAGTTTGTAGTTAAAGTTTAAGATTGTGATATAAGTTATATAGTTTAGGATATAAAAATTAAAATTTATGATTTAATTTTTTTAGTGTTGGAGCGTAGATAAACAAACACCAAAAAATGCAGAAATTTTTTATTCACTTAGCCTGATATCCAGTTTTGGGCAAACAGATAATATACATATCAACAATGGAAAATGATTAGTGAATGAAAAAATATCGGATTATAAGTTGAAAGAAAAGTTAGCACCAAATTATTCGAATGCGGGGTCTCCATATAATTACAGCCATGATTTTGAGCTTCCATGAATTGAAAGTTATTTACTTTTCATTGGGCCACTTATTTCCATGCCATGATTAAATCATATTTTAAAACCAACCCATCAACAAAATGGTCATTGCATGAATTCATTCAAGTTTAGATTTGTTTTTCCTTATAGAGCTAGAAAATGAAAAGTTGAACAAAAAGAAAGAAAAAGGTACATGAAACACTTCGCTAAGCTTTTTTTTTTAATTAGTTTTGGGGGGTCCAATTCGTTTGTTTTTAGTTATTTTTATAAAATTTTCAGCATTTGGTGTTATCTGTGATTTGGCTAAGCAATGACGTTTAACTGCACCTTGTCTGCTTCTATTTGCTTCAATTCTGAGATTGATTGTGAGTTCCCAATAGTTGACTTGGACACCAAGTTGCAGTTTAAAACTATGCATATGGTTTCTTAATTAACTTTGTTCCATATTGAAACCAGATAATTAAGGTGGTTGGAACCCTCGATTGTCGGAATAAAACAACTTCAGAACTAGTTATTAAACACTAATCATGCCGAATTTATTATTCAAGTGTCTCAACTAAATACCTATTCATTGTATTTTTTGTGTTTGCTATACGCAGTCATGAGGGATATGCATAAAAACTACCAAATTCCTATAATTACCTCAAGACTGCGTATAGAAAAACCCTTTTTTACATGCTTGACATGTATTATGTCGTGTCGCTGTTGTATTTGTATCGTACATGTATTTAACACCTGGAAATTTTACGGCCAGAATATCAGTTGGTCATAGTTTATCAGCAGGAAAGCAACTGATAAGTGGTTTATCGGAAGATGGGGATGTATTTAAGCAAAAAGAAAGAAAGAAAAAAGAGCCAAGTGGCTTTAGACGACTGCATAATTAATTGTACATGAATATCAGGTTATAAAGTAAGATGAATCCAGAACGAAGGTCGATAATTTGATAAAATCCCAATCCACAATTATTAATGTAAGTGTCGCAGTCAAGCTGCTCCCCAGTTAATATCAAGTAGTGGAGATTTTAAGCAATATAATTCCTGTTGAAAACGAACTGCTCCTTCATTTAATGGTGTTTGCTCCTTTGGATGCATTGTTTTCGTCCAGGAAACATGGCTTATAAATTTTCACTCTTCGGAGTAGAATATTGTATTTGATGACATAATTCCTGACTTCGTCGTTTTTGTTTTTATATGATCAATTTTGGGTTGAAAGTAACTGAAGTAGTAGTTTTTAATTTGTTTTAAAATTTAAATTCTGAATTATTAAATTGAAAACCCTGAAATCTAGATCATAAATCCTAAACATAGACTTCAAATTTTAAAATTCTATACAGACTTGTGTATCAATTTTTTTTCATAGAGATATTAGTTCAGCTTCAGTGACATGGGATTGATAATAGTCTTAGCTAATATATATCGCAATTATGCCAAAGACGAAAGTATAGTTTTAATAGGTGATTTTCGAAAGTGCATGGGAAGCCCTGTCATTTTCGTTGAAAGGGTTTTATCAAGAACAATCATATATCTTCACTTTGCAATTTATTTAATTTATTTTCTTGAGCTTTTGAAACAGATTCAACAAAATATGATAGTTAAATTAAGGATAATTATTTGATATATTGGCGGTAAAAATTTTTAGTTTCCACAAGCGCTTTTAGGGTTTAGGGACTTAATTTAGGGTGTAGGGTTTAGGAGTTTAGGTGTAGTAGTTTAGAATTTAGTGATTATGGATAGAATTTAGGGTTTAGGGTTAAAATTTAGGGTTTATAGGTTAAAACCTATATCCTCAACATATTACCCAAAAATCTAAACCCTAACCTCTAAGCCTTGAATCCTAAGCCTAACATCTAAATTCTAACCATTACCCTAAATTCTAAATCCTTAAACCATAATCTCCAAATTAAGTCCCTAAACCCTAAAATTAAGGCGCTTGTAGAAACTTTCTAGTGTATTGGATGTAAATCCTTAAATTAATATATACTTATGTAGTTTTACATCTTACTAGTGTAGTTTGTGTGTCATTACTAGCTAGAGTTAGTTGGTGTTGGGTGAACCACTTAAGAAAACATAAGGAATTGTTTGTACTGTTGAGATGATCAACGACTATTTTTATATAGTCTTGTACGTTCGGAGAGAATTTTTTTATAGATAAATTAAGGTTCAGAGAAAATTCATTATAATACTCTTTAGTACAATAAACATGTTAACCCAATAAATATTACTTCAATCACCGGTTAAGAACAAATTTAATTACACAACATTTTACGCCAACACTACTGAAAATGATTTAAATCATAATAGGCGATTGAATTGTTTTTTTTTAAGGTTATAAAGAAAGAATATCATTAGCACTAACAACATTGAGTCAAACAATTTATGGTTACTTTTCATAATTGTGTGTTCCCCATACGATTAAAGTATAAGAGAGTTTTAACAATTACTCATAGATTTGAGTGTATAGTGAGAATTTTGAACTCAAAGAGTGGTTCGAGTAGAAAGAATGGTGTTTTATTTTTAAAAATTCAAGTTCAAACAACTTTGTCTGTAAAGTCTGAATGTTAAGAAAAAAATATGAATACTACCTTATAATAACCTAAGACTACTGACAAAAAAAATTAAATTTAAACCTTAAAATCCATAGAATGTTGTAGATCCTTTTACCTTTTTGTCAAAGTTATCATATGTGCACACACATCTATATATATGAAGGTAAAAAATGTATTGGGTGTGAAGGGTTGTCGTTCCTTTCAAATTTTTTTGTATAATAGTATTTTAAGTTTTTTTAATTTAAATATTAGTCAAATAAAACATTTGTTCGTCTCAAATTTTAAATTTAAATGTTTTATAAACTTTTGTCACTCTCAATATTTGATCTTAGTTTTGTCCCTGTATGAAAGCTACATTTCAATCACTCAAGAAGATTCAAATTGAAAAATCAAATCATGCCTAGATATTGGGGTCGTCACTTTAAAGTGAATTCTTTTCATTACATATGATAGGAAGGCTAACGTTGGCGAGATTTGGTTATAATTAAAAGTAAATCACTAGTTAGAAAGTATTCCACCACCATAGTGGTTTATAGGACCCTTTCGTTTTCAAATCCCTCGCCCATCATTTTCTTCTTCTTTCTAATTATGAGCGTTTTATAATATATGACATAAGTTATTTTTAATGATTAAGGTTCAATTTTTGATACTTTCAAATGTCGGCAAAAAATTAAGCCTAATTGCATCTTTGTGACACAAAAGAAACGTATGTGTTCTTGTCATGTTAAAACACACAAGGAAAAGAAATTACATAACATTTCGTGGCCTTGTAGTAGGTAACATACTATGATTTCCTTTGGTGAAGTATGTTAGCTTTAGATTGAAGATGTACAATTGTTCCCTTTATTTGCAATCCAAAAATTTTATGTCAAAGATATAGGAAACCCCTGAATTTTATTTGAGATTGTTGTTTTTTTCTTGCAAAGAAGATCTTAATGATGGGTAAATATATATTTTGGTTCATGAATTTAACTTTAATATTCAAATTGGTATTTAATTGATTCGATTGGGTATTAGAATTTGGTTGAACTTGACTTCATGGTTTAAATTGGACTGGAAAAAATTTAGGTATCAAATCGAACCAGACAATCGATTTCACGTACCTATATGGACTAGGAAAACTTTAGGTATCAAATTTGAACCAAACAACCAATTTCATGTGGGGAAGTTAAGGAACAGTAGGATTGAAAACGGCTAAAAAATGGCACAACTGAAATGTTATTAAAAGGTATAACATTTTCGATTGTAAGTGAACATTTCAATTGTGCCATAAGATAACACTTAAGTTGCAACCAAGAATGTTATCAAAAATTATAACATTTCGATTGTGTGGGTAACAATTTAGGTTTCATGTTTTTTAACATTTCGGTTGTAACCTAAGTTGTTACCCGTACCAGCAGAAAATGTTATGCTTTTTGATAACTTTTCGGTTGTGTTGTTTTTAGCCTTAAATTATGATGTTGTACAGTAGTCACATATTTCTTGTATTTTTCTGGACTAGGAAAATTTTAGATATTAAATTGAACTTTCAAACTAAATTCAAGTATCTAATTATTCAAAAAAAAACTTAATTACCTTACTGAAATTTAGAGTAAAGTATCAAAATATATATTTACCCAATGTATGTTGTGAATTTAGTTATCACAAAATCACATTAAAAAAAAAGACTTGAGAAATACTAAAAAAGGGCCACTCCATCACCACATGCCTTGATTTATATCCCTTTGATCCAGTTCTGAAAAGCCCTTTTCACTTCGAACGAGGCCCATTTAATAATATCTCAACCTAATCTCTTATGTTTTATATAAGGTAAATATAACTTTTCGTGCCTAATTTTAGTATTTACGTGTAATGTAATATACTTAATTTTTAGTGTAATTAGATATCTAATTTTTTTAATGATGGAATTAGGTACTGACTTTTTTGTGTTATTAGGTATCTAAGCTTTTTCTTTGGTGCAATTAGGTACCTAACATTTTTTAATCACACATACTCAATTGTAATCGGTTTATACTTATAATTTTAATGTCGTAAAGTTAAAGAGATAATGTATGTTATAGATTCAAAATTTATACATTAAAATTCTAAGTATGAACATGTATAATTTAAAAAATACTAGGTACCTAATTGCATCATTAAAAAAGTTAGGTAGCTAATTGCACAATTAAAAAGAAAAACTTAGGTTCCTACTTGCTTTGAGTATGCTTCCGGACAACAAATTAATTATGAGAAGTCGTGTCTTTTTGGGGTTGGGGTTGACGAGGCTGTCCTCGCAGAGATTGCGGGTGTGATGGGATGCACAAGTGGCTCTCTTCCGATACATTACTTGGGAATTCTGTTAGGTGTTCATCCACGTGGAATGGAGGTTTGGGAACCTTTAATACAGCGGTTCCGCAAACGACTTTCGAGATGGAAAAGAGATTCTTTATCCTTCGCTGGAAGACTACTCTTGGTGAACTCGGTACTGTCAGCTTTACCGGTATTTTACATGGGGGTATTTTTGGTTCCGCCGCATTGTTCTGAAAATTGATCGGATCAGGCGTAATTTTCTTTGGGGGGGGGGGGGGGGTAAGATGGAGCGGGCAAAGATGAGTAGAGTAAATTGGAACCTGGCATGTCAGCCGAAACGGGTGGGGGCCTTGGGGTGGTGACTTTACGTACTAGAAATTTAGCGTTGCTTGCTAAATGGGTATGGCGATATGCGGAAACGGATAAGTCACTATGAAAATCAATCATTGTTGCGAAGTATGGTGTGGATGTCAGGTCTTGGAGAATTCAGAGTTGAGGAAAGGCACACATGTCGGCAATGTGGAAGCAGATTGTGAAGGTACAAAATGATGAGTATGTCAATAGGTTCCTTAACTTTTCTCAATTCGTGTGGATTTTGGGTGATGGATCGAGTGTTTTATTTTGGTGGGATTGCCAGTGTTTAGCCGAGCCCTTGAAGAATGTTTTCCCACGTCTATTTGGATTGGCAAATAACAAAGTGGCGTTTGTGTGCGAGTTCTTGGGCTTGTCGATGGATGACTGGGAGGGCTGCTTCCGACGTGCTTTGTGTTCCTTCGAGGTAAAGCAATTGCGGGAGTTACAATCATGTATGGTTGGGTTCACTTTGAGGAATCATATGGTAGATAGGCTAGTGTGGATTCATGAAGCGTCGGGACAATTTACGGTTAGTAAGCTTCACAAATTGATATCATATTTTGGTATGTCGGAGGCCTCGGAAGTTAGCATGGCGTGGAGCATGCCTTTGTTGCCGAAAATCAATGTTTTGTTTGGTTTATAATGGTGGATCGGCTGCCGACACTTCGGATGTTGTTTGATCGTGGCATCCCCCTCTTGAATTCATCGCTCGGTTGTCGATGGTGCGGGGTGGGTGAGGATAATGCTGATCATATCCTGTGGCTTTGTGATCTTGTGTGTAGTGTACGGAATGATTTCTTCTTGTGGTGGGATGTTCCGGTTGTATGGCCACGGCGTATTGGTGATTTTCTCCTTCAGTGTTGGCATGGTTTCTTTAGAGGAGACATTCGATTGTGGTGGATGATAGGGTGAACGAGTGTGGTGTGGTCGTTGTGGATTGCGAGCAATGAGCTAATGTTTCAGAGTCGACGCTCCAAGAGTCAAGTTGTTTTCTTCCTTGTGCAATTGTGTTCGCTTTATTGGACTCGGGCACGTGTGAGCCATGGTTATTTTAGCGAGGCCGCTTGGTGGGAGAGTCCATAGCGATGTTGGACAGCGCCGTTGGTCAGGAAGACCGCTCGAGTGGGTATCGAATGTATGCCTCCTTTGCCGGGGGTATGGAAGTTCAACGTGGATGGAACGGCTCGTGGAAAGTCGGGGTTGGCAGGCTGCGGGGGTGTCCTCCGGGATTGGAACAACAGGATCGTGGCCCTATTCTCAGGGTCGGTCGGTGTGGTTGAGTCCAACGAGGCAGAACTTCAGGCCATTGTTTATGCATTGAGGATACTCCTAGAGCTTAATTGGAGTGGGGTATCATCGGTTGTGGTTGAATCCGATTCGACAGTGGCAGTTTCTTGGATTCTTAGTACTGAACGGAGGCCTTGGCGTCTCTGGCGATGGTTCCACCAAATTGATGAGGCTTGTGATTTATTATCGTGTGTGTGTTTCACAAATATCTATCGAGAAGTTAATGGTGTTGCGGATGCCTTGGCAAAGAGTGGCGTGGACCGACCCAAGTGGGTGTGGTTGAGTATGGGTTGATCGCGGTTTTGTTCTTTGTCGTGGTTCTATTTGTCGCACGCATCGGCACTCTTTTCCTCTATTTAGGATTAGAGAAGTTTTTAACGAGGCCGATGTTGTGTGTGTTGATGTATGATTATGCTTAATAAAATCATGCATTTTGCCGTTCAAAAAAAAATAAAAATAAAAATTGGGCACCACGTTACATTAATTCCAATGTTGGGTAGCAAAAGTTACATTTACCCTTTTATATATAATAACTTAGGCCCGTATAAATTGTTCAAATTACGGTTTGGTCCTTTACTATACTTGAATTTTGAATTTAGTCTCTATATGTTATTTAATAACATATATAGTATAAATTAATTTAAGATTTTGATAATAATTAATTATAGTACACATGTAAATAAAACTCTTATAACACACAATAATTAATATTTATTATGATATAGATAAAATCATATCAATAATAACTATAATTATTAGGCTTGGTTTGCCATCGCTATGAGAAACAATCGTTGGGACTAAACATTCGTAGGTAGAAATTAAAAAATTTAGTTGTGAACAAACGATTGTTTAGATGAAAAATGTGAGCAAACTCCCGTTGGAGATCAATCTAGTACCTATTTGGCGAGAAAATGAAAGGCAAACACTCGTTTAAGATGTTAAACGCAACCAAAAACTGGACCTAATTGTCACTTAAAGTGTTACATTTATATACCAATTCTAAATATCAGAATTTTAAACTCATAGTTTTCTCTGCTCTCGTAGCACGCTTTTCTCTCTACTCTCGTAGCACGCTTTTGTTTCTCTAGTCTTTTTGGTCTTCGTATAGTCGGTCTCTTTCGGCTCTCTTTCTTTTGTATCTTCTCTATTATGGCTGGGGTGGAAAATGATCTTGCGGGTCTTTCTATCAATACTGGTGAGGATGAGGTCTTACTGGACGAGGTTGAGGAATCTGATTTGGAGATCTCTTATGAGCACTGTTTCGTGGGTTCTTTTCTCACTTCGAGCGTGATCCACTTCGTGTCCATGCGATCAACTTTAGCAAATGTATGGCATCCTTTAGGTGGGGTGTCGATTTCTGATTTAGGTGAAGGAAGGTTTTTATTTCGCTTGTATCTGAAGATCGATGCGGATAGGATCGAAGCGGGGGGACCATGGAATTTTAACAATCATTTACTGGTGCTTCATAGACTACAATTGGGAGAAATCCCGAATCTGGTCCCACTTACTCATGCGGCTTTCTGGGTGCAGATCCATGATGTTCCATTTGGTTCAGTATCCGAAAGATTCGCAAAAGCCATTGGGAATTTTCTAGGTACTTTCGTGGAATATGATACACAGGCGATCTCGATGGGATATAAAGGTGTCATGCGGGTAAGAGTTTGTTTGGATGTCCGTTTGCCTTTGAAGCGTAGGAAAAAGGTTCGATCGAGGAATGGTGCGGATCATTATGTGTGGTTTTCTTACGAAAAAATGACTTTGTTTTGCTTTGTTTGTGGCAAAATGGGACATGGTGAAAGTTTTTGTCCGTTAAGGGTGTCTTTGAGCCTTGAGGAAATTACTGTGGAATGGGATGTTTCGTTGAGGGCCACACCGAGAAGAGCGGCGGCAGCAACGAGTATATGGTTGCATGAGGCGGCGCCGGTGGATGAACAACCAAAGGCTGATTTTTCTTCTTCAAAAAATAGCGCCAATCAAATCCCCCAAAATCAGTTGAAAGGAAAGGCTGGAATGTCCCAAAATTCGAGCAAATTGGATAAGATGAAGGGCGGATTTAATTCTCGTCCTATTATGGGGGCTTAATTTCAGGCCCAATTATTGGGGCTCCTTCCCTAAACCAATTTATTGCCTTAGATACTATGATGATGCCAGTGGAGGAAGATATTCCAATTGAGCAATCAGAGGGACAAAAACATGCACGTGTTAATGACAACGTACCGAGTGTTTCCAAATTTTCGGATGAAATCGGTATCCCTAACTCTTCATCGGCCGACCTGCCTTCCCAGGTCCGCTGGTCACCATGAAAATCATGAGTTGGAATGTCCGAGGGTTGGGGAAACCTCGGACGGTGGGGCGTCTACACCAAAAATTGAATAAAGTGAACCTCAGTATTGTGTTTTTAATTGAGACAAAGTTAAATAGTGCTCGCATGGAAAAGGTTCGAAAACGGTGTGGCTATCCTAATGGCATTGATGTAGAGGCATGTGGTAGAAGCGGTGGCTTATCCATGGGATGGAAAAGCTCTTGCACGGTTACTTTAAGGTCATATTCGTCAAAGCACATAGATATTATAATTACAGATGAGTTAGCTAGTTTTCCTTGGCGTTGTACGGGTGTGTATAGGAATCCGGAGGCTCACGGGAGATATGAGACGTGGGATTTACTCCGGAATCTAAACGATTGTCCAGAATTGCCTTGGTTGGCTCTTGGGGACTTCAACGAGATTTTATTATCATCAGAAAAACAGGGAGGACTTTTAAGGAGTCAACGACAAATGGACCAGTTTCGTGATGCTCTTGCAGATTGTGCGTTTGAGGACATCGGTTATAGTGACCCGTGGTTTACTTGGGAGAGAGGTCGAAATTCTGTGTCTAACATGAGGGTTCGGCTCGATAGGGGTGTAGTAAACAACGCTTGGTTGACTGGTTTTCCTGACTTCACTCTGCAACACCTTCCACATTCCATATCAGACCATTTTCCCATTCTTTTAAATACGAATCACCGTTGGCAAGGTGGTAACAAAGTGTGGCATTTCCGGTTTGAGGCTTCGTGGTTACTTGAAGATTCCTGCGAGTCCAATGTTCATGATATTTGGAATTCTCAGATCGATAATTTGTTGGAAAAACTTGAGCACGTATCATCGGGTTTAGACGAGTGGTTTCAGCGTGTGAAAAAAGAGAAAAAGCTTACTGTTGATATGTTAAATCAGAAGTTAGAAAAATTTAATGATTTGGCCCCATCAGATGATGTGTTGGGGGAATTAATCGAAACCAAACTGGAGCTAAATCTCGAATTGGATAAAAACGAGTTGTACTGGGAGCAGCGGGCAAGGTCCAACTGGCTCCGTCATGGAGATCGTAATACAACTTACTTTCACCGTTTTGCAACTCAACGGAAGAAGAGGAATAGAGTATCTAAACTTATTTCCGGTGACAACTCGGTAACTACAGATGAGGGAAAGATGGGAGAGATTGCTAGTGAGTATTTCATTTCGCTTTTTACTTCTAATGGTGTGGGCAATTGTGAAGGGATCCTCTCAGGTATTAATCAGTGTGTTTCAGATGAAATGAATGCTTCATTAGAGAAGGATTTCATTAAGGAATAGATATATGCGGCTTTAATGACAATGAGCCCACTAAAAGCTGCTGGTGCAGACGGTTTAGGTGTGGTATTCTATAAGCGCTTCTGGCACATTGTGGGGGATGATGTGGCCTCTTTCTGTATTAGGGCCTTGAAGGGTGAGTTTCCTTTGGATAGCATTAATCATACTAGAATTGTGTTGATCCCGAAGGTGTCAGATCCTACCTCTATGTCCCAATTTCGGCCCATTAGCTTATGTAATGTCCTATATAAACTCATCTCCAAGGCTTTGGTCACTAGCTTCCAAGCGGTTTTGCCTTTTTGCATTGACGAAGCTCAAAGCGCCTTCGTTCCGGGGCGTCTAATTACAGACAACATTTTGGCAGCTTTTGAATTTCTTCACTCTTTACGTAACAAACGCCAGGGAAGGAAGAGCTTTTTTGCCTTAAAACTCGATATGAGTAAGGCATACGATGGAGTGGAGTGGGGTTTCATTGATGTAGTCATGAGGAGAATGGGTTTTTCTGATTCATGGGTTTCTCGTATTATTCACTGTATATCTTCGGTGTCATATTCTGTGGTTTTAAATGGCAGTGTGGGCCAGAGTTTCCTTCCATCAAGAGGCCTTCGTCAGGGTGACCCTCTCAGCCCTTTCTTGTTTCTGATATGTAGTGAAGGCCTTAGCTCTCTCCTACGAAAAGCAGAAGATTTTATCGGGGTTCGTATAGCAAGAGGAGCACCCAAAGTAAGTCACTTATTTTTCGCCGATGACAGCCTTATTTTTGGTGAATGTTCAGCTAGAGGGGCAGGAAAAATACAGGAGTTGCTTACTGTCTATGCAACATGCTCGGGTCAATTGGTGAATTTTGATAAGTCGGCGATCTTCTTTAGTTCAAATTCGGGCGATGATAAAAAAGCTGATGTCCGCAGGATTTTGGGAATTTCTCAGGGTTTTAACCCAGAGAAATATCTTGGGTTGCCTATTATTGTCGGTCGAAATCGGAAAAAAGCATTTGCTGAGCTGAAGGATAAGACCCTAGCTTGGATATCTAATTGGTGCACAAAGTCACTCTCTCAGGGTGGTAAAGAGGTTTTAATCAAATCCGTTTTACAAGCTATTCCCGTTTATACTATGAGTTGTTTCCTTCTACCGAAGTCTTTTTGTAAGGAAGTAGAACAGATCCTAGCGAGGTTTTGGTGGCAAAATTCTAAAGAAAACGCGGGATACATTGGTGTAACTGGTCCGAACTTAGTCAGCTCAAAGAATGTGGAGGCATCGATTTCCGAGACCTAGCCAAATTTAATGTGGCGCTGCTTGCCAAGCAGGGATGACGTTTAATTACAAACCCATCATTGCTTGCGGGTAGATTGCTACGGGCCAAATACTATCCCTCTTCGACCTTCTTAAAAGCTCGCCTTGGTAATAATCCATCTCTTATATGGAGGAGTGTCTGGAGCGCCCATGGGTTGTTGGAAATGGGCCTCCGTTGGAAGGTAGGGAATGGAGGGTCCATCTCGGTGTGGAATGATTTCTGGTTGCTTGGTAAATCACTACTGCGGATTTCTTCTCCTCCAGCGAGTGGCATCGACTTCGTATCGGATCTGATAGACCCAACTTCTCTTACGTGGAGGTATGACTTAATTCAATCTAATTTTACTCCTCATAAAGCAGAGTTAATACTTAGTATTCCATTACCTAGTCGTTATCAATCTGATAGGTTGGTTTGGTGTGGTGAACATACGGGGATCTATACTGTCCGTAGTGGCTACAGGTGTCTTCTAGATACTACAGTTGTATCATCTAATAGAAGTGGGTTGTTTAATAAGGTTTGGGGTTCTCTATGTCCAGCGAAGATGAAAATTATTTGTTGGAAATTCATTAGAGATTTCGTCCCAACCAAAGTGAACCTTTGTTTTAAGAAAGTGGCTGTTGATCCTATTTGTAACAGATGTTTTCGGGCCCCTGAAGATGTGATTCATGTTATTTGCGAATGCCCTTACGTAAGACAACTATGGTCAGCTTTACATATCAGAGAGCCTACAAATGCAACTACCCTTAGCTTTCAAGATTGGCTAGGTCAGGTCTTCTGTATCAATGGCATCCATAATATACAAGTAATAATCATTTCCATTTATGCTATCTGGTTTGCACGTAATAAACTTGTCTTTGAAGGAATTATAGTCAGGCTTGAAGAGACTATTGAATTTATCAAAAGCTACTGTTTAGACATGCAGCTTACCCAGTCCCGCCTGACAGCTGATAGTAGCAGCAACACAACTCGTTGGTGCCCCCCTACAGCTCCGATGGTGAAAATCAACGTGGATGCCGGTTTTGACCCTGTTACGAAGACAGCATATATTGGAATCATTATCAGAGATAGTGCGGGGTACATTTTGGGGGCTATGTGTTCTAGAAAAAACCGTATCTTGTCAAGCTTTGCGGCAGAAGCCTACGCGATGGTTCTGGGTCTCCGTTTTGCTAAAGAGCTGGGTTTCACTCATGTCGCCGCCGAGGGAGATTCCTTAACGGTAATAAAGAAATTGAAGTTAAAAGCAGAAGATATGTCCGATATAAGTGCGTTTGTGTGGGATGCCCAAATGTTGGCCAGAAACTTTCTTACCTGCTGTTTTTCGTTCACCCGTCGGGACGGTAACCGGCCGGCGCATGCACTGGCAGAAGAAAGTAGGAAATCTGATGAGGAGACGATTTGGGTGGAAGACGCACCAGCGTCAGTCGTTCGTCTTGCCGATGCCGATAGGAGATGGCTCGATCCTCCTTGATTCAGGCAGCAATTACCCCAAAACTATTGGGGCTTTGGCCCCTAATGGTTTGGCCGTCGTGGTGCTCTGTGTAGCCAACCTTTTCCCCTTGCTTCGCGTCAGAATTTTTCTCATGAATCTCCGTCTGAGATTAGGTTTGCGCAAGGGTTCTGCTGGTCTAGCTTATGTTTGGTTTTGGGACGGTGTAGTCTAACCGTCTCTTTTATTTGTCGTTTCATTTTATTTAGCTTTTTACTTTTCTACCCTTTTGTAACTCTGGTTTGCTTTAAAGTTTAATAAAATAAGCTAGCTGGCTTTCATGTCAAAAAAAATTTAAACTACAGTAAAACCTATATAGATTAATAATGCCGGGACCACATAATTTTATTAATTTAAAGAGGTATTAATTAATTGATAAATTAATAAATTATTAATTTAAAGAGATTTTTTTCCTGATTCAACGAACCTACATTATTCTTCATGAATAAAACATATACATTGTATTGACCAATTGAATGATGTTCATGTACAATTTGACTAATTAAATGTAATACATACCCCTAAAAAATAAAGTTTATTGTAGTACGTAGTACTAGTTAAAACTTAATGCAAGTTCATGTATGGTAAGGAAATTAACCACTATATAAACAACATCAAACAATTCTATTTAGTCAATCCAAATCAAAACCAACCAACCATGGATGCAGTATGAGAACGCAACAGCGGAAGTTTTGGATGCAGTACGAAAAGTTATAGATGAAATACAGCTAGATTTAAATTTTAAGAAGAAGCAAATAACATTTAGACCATATTTTGCTTAATTGTCCTAGTTATACTTGTAATTTTATAAAATTATTAATTTAGACAAACTTATAATTAATCTATTTTTAAAAAATTATATAAAAAGGTAAAAAAAATGCATGGGGGAGCCCCTCCCAGTTAATACATGCTCTTGTCACTAAATGTAAGGGTTTAAATATGGATTATATGTAAGGGTTTAAAAATGAGGTAAATTAGTGTGCGAATATCGAACGGACTAAAATATTAAGAACTAATGCTTATAGAATAAAAAAATTGGGTACCAAAAATTAAGACTTGACTTTATGTTTGTACGAGGAGGAACATTGCTTCAAGGTTAACAACTCAAGTAAAAAGTCACAGTATCTTGATTGTAACCCTTTCGTCCCGGCCTAATCGACAGACCCGAACCGAACGGGTTACACGAGAAAAATCGAAGTGAAACCCGCTAGGCCTCACTCTGATTAGCAACCCTATTTTTTTCTTTAATTATCTTGTCTAAATGCTTTATTTGACCATACATGAGATAAGCAAACAGCGGAAAAGAAACCACTAATTCGATCCAAGCAAAACTGACAATTTAAGATAATATTTTTATCCATTTAGCTAAGGGCGTATCGATACTCCAAAGAACCGTATCGATACGCCTTCAACGGTCAACCTTCCCCAGAGTTAACTCTGAGAGTCCGTATCGATGCTCTCCAAGGCTGGTATCGATACGCTCTCGACAGTCAAAATCTCAAAGTCAACCCTAAGACCGTATCGATACGCCAAAGACTCGTACCGATACCCTAATTTCTCGTCAATTTCTCAGATTTCCAAAGAGCAAATGGGGTATCGATACACCCCCGTGTATCGGTACGCTAAGCCTAAAAACAAGGGATCGTATCGATACCATCATTGGACGTACCGATACGCCTTACACAAAAAGTCTACAGATTTTAATTTTTAAGCACAAGGGACTAACCTAAACGACTTAAGCAGGCATTAGATCATCATATAAACATGTATACAACTTTAGGCAAGCATGAAACATTCATTTAAGGCACATCAAACATACAATAAGGCTAAAAATCAACAAGGCAAGGTTTAACTAGCAACCAACATGCTTAACATCCATAAAGGGTCAAAAGCCACATTAACACGTGCTTCAACATTTAAACATATCAACAACATTAACGATAACAAGTCTTAGGAGTTTGAACACCAACTCCATAACAAAAGCCTAGTATTCTCATTGCCTAAGCATTATTACAAAACATAAACCATACTTTGAGCTTAGCAAGAACTCTAAGAACTCCTCCCTTGCCCACTTGCCTCCCGGATTCTCTAACGATTTGCATTGTTGAAAAAGAGAGCGTAAGCTTAAAAGCTTAGTGAGCGGAGCTCTAAAACACGACAACAATACCGTTCAAAACAAATATCTTAGTTTTGGAAACAAAACCATTTAAGTAAGAGATGAAATAAACACAAGCATAGACCAAACATGGTTTGCACATGCACAACCATTCCCGGTGGGACTACACATCACCGTTCACAACAACTAGCAGTTTTTCGATGGGACTACAAATCACCGTACTCTTCTACTAGTTAGTACTGGTGTGACTACACATTACCGTATACAACAACTAATCATCACGTGAGGTTTGACATCAACAACGACTACACAACAACATTAAAATAAAGAGTAAAGGCAATCCACATTTCACACAACAACACAATTAATCGCACTCACCAACACTTAACGAAACAAGGTAAATTAGCAAACTTATACTTGGGTTTAGGTTAGCCCTTAAGGCTCCACCCAAAACCCCAAGAATCAACTTTGAAATCAATTTAAAACTCCAAACATTACCACTCACCGATTGAGCCCAAACGAAAGCCGAAACACCGTTCTCAAGCCTCCGCAACACTCGGTATCGCCCCCAAAGTACCCGAATCAATCTCCTCTGCTTCAAGACAACCCAAAACAAACTGGGGTAAACTACATAAACAGTCCCCCGACTATGCTCCAATTATCTTTTGCATCCCCCGACTATCAGAAGTTACAAACTAATCCCCTGACTTAAAAAAATAACAAATTGATCCAGTGACGTTAAAAATTTAACGACTGGCGACGTGGCAGTTAACAAAAATTGGCATAATAACACATTTAGTCCTCAACTTTTACACTTTGTTTAACTTTTCCCTAATTCTAAAAAATGACCCTTAACATTTCAAAATTCTATCAATTTAATCCATTTTTTCTCTCCACACAATAAACAAGCAAATAAAATTACTGAAACTATAGCAATCTCATTATTCTCTGTTTCCCATCAAGTGAGGCAGCAAACCACGACTCCACCACTTGTGAAACATCAAGTTGCAGATTCCGACGTGTGCTTGTATCTGCAGTACCACTACTACTCGGCGACGGTGACGCCGCTCTTTTATTTGCCTTTGGTTTTCTTGGTGCCGGCGGGAATTGTTTCATCTCCGGGATTTTATAATCCAAAGACGTTGGAGTCTTGAATCCATCATCTTCGTCATCAACAACCAGTGCCTTGAATTCTCCTACTGCTTTGACGTTGCTTTCTTCTCCTTTCTTTTCTTCATCATCTTCCGCTACTTGTAGTTGTCGCTCATCATTAGGAACATCATTGAGTTTTAGGATTTTAGATTCGTTTTTACAAATATGAAAATCATTGAGTTTTTATTGAATTTTCTTGGTTTTGGTTTCCGGTACTGAATCTCCAACTATGAGATGTCAGGTTTGGACATTTGATGTTTATAAGAGTTATTTCATCCATTTGCTTGGAAGTTTTCTTTTAGTAGCCTTTCTTTTCGCAATGTTTGATTATCAGTCTAGTGGAGGGATTCGATTCGATCCAATCGATATATTAATTTCTATCAGTATCTAAAAGTTAACTGGCAGTGTAGAAATGTAAGTTTGACATCATTTGTTTGGTTCTATTTCAGATGAATTTAAGCCAGCCTCCATTGATAAGAACCAACCAGGATCATTCTACAAGACCAAGGATAATTGGGTTAAGGTAGAATTTGAAAACAACCAGCAGGGAAAACCCAAGGTGACATTTGAAGGTGTTTGTGAAGATTACAAGGACAATGATGCAGTTTTGTTCTTCGATGGTGAGACATTTCGCTTAGAGCGGTTACACCGAGCTGTGAAGCGGTTCAGCTGGCCCTGCTGTAGAGTGCAGAGTCTTATTCGCCTCCATTTGGTAAAGGACTGAAACCTGAGTCTTCGAACAAAGGCTCAGTTCCACCAGTAGCAGTGAGTTTACTTCACTCCTGCAATCCCATGCATCTTCGAATAGAGTAGCCATTAGTGTTGTTAATATGATCTAAAATAATAAAAGTTTTTTCTTCTATTTGTCCTGTTTTCTATGTGATTTTACAGCTTCAGGTGGAACGTATTGACACCGGTGAGGTGAGTCCGAGAGCAGAGGTGAGATTCTCTTTGTTTGTTACAAGCTAATACAGACGGTTATGTTAGGTCTATCTGAATCCGGGTTCAAACTCAAAACAAAAGACAATTATCTTTACTCAAAACAAAGTGTAAAAGTTGAGGACTAAATGTGTTATTATGCCAATTTTTGTTAACTGCCACGTCACCAGCCGTTAAATTTTTAACGGCACTGGATCAATTTGTTATTTTTTTTAAGTCAGGGGACTAGTTTGTAACTTCTGATAGTCGGGGGATGCAAAAGATAATTGGAGCATAGTCGGGGGACTATTTATGTAGTTTACCCAACAAACTATTAGGATGCTAATACACTTGTAAATCAGCAACAACCCGGAAACCAAAACACATTGATTCGAACTCAAATTTCACCCCAAAACTCCACCAATTTCGTTCTAACCAAACCTCAATTGAATCCATCAATTTCAATCATCAAAACTCATTCAAAATCATCTAGAAACATCCTTTAACATCAAAGGAACAACCAGCCACGTTTTCAACCCAAAACCTAGCCAAAAACTCAACCTTTTCAACCCAAAAATCCCATTATTATACCCATTTCGGGTTCCCCACTATTAGCCACCATTTTAACATTTTTAAAACACCAAATCATGATTAAAAACACCCTTAACATGACATTAAAAATACCCACACAAAAATCTCGTTTCTCCAACCCAAGACCAAATAAAAAATGCATTTTAATGGGTTTTAAAAGAAGGTTTTTCAATGAGTACAAGTTAAATGTGTAAGAACCTAAGCAAGGAAGAGATTACCTTGAAAATTCTTGTTTGGATGAGGGATTTGAGGCAATGGAATAGTGAAATAGGGTTTAGGAGAGGTTTCGGTGAAAATGAGATTTTTTTTGGAGAAGATGACACTTTTCAAACTTCTTTTCTTTTTTTTCATTTAACTCAAAATTCCCATCTTCTAATTTCATTAATGGCATCTTTGTATATAATGAAAATTTTTATAAAATCATCATTATAATCTAAATTTAACCTGAAACTAATCCTAGATCAAAATCGATAAACTCCTTTGCCCTAAATCGGGGCGTTACAACTCTCCTCCACTTAAGAAATTTCGTCCTCAAAATTACCTGACGGAAAGAGATACAGGAATTGTCTTTCCATGTCTTCCTTCCCCTGTCAAGTAGCCTCTTCTACATCTCGATGTCTCCATAAAACTTTGACTAACTCGATAGATCTCCTACGTAGCACTTTCATGTCCGTAGCAAGAATCCCAATCGGTTCTTCATCATATGACATGTCAGGGTTCAACTCAATTTATTCTATTGGCATTACATGAGACGAATCCGACCTATACTTCCGAAACATCGAAACGTGGAACACATCATGAATCTTCTCTAACTCTGTTGGTAGTCTCAATCTATAGGCAACGAGACCGATCCTCTCAACTACCTTGTAAGGTCCAATGAATCTCGGACTTAATTTACCCTTCCTACCAAACCTCATCACCTTCTTCCAAGGTGAGACCTTCAAAAACATATTTTCGCCCGCGGCATACTCTATCTCTTTTCTCTTCAAATCGACATATTATTTATGTCTGTCTGAAGCTGCCTTCAAGCAGTCACAGATCAACTTTACCTTCTCGGTAGTACCCTTAAGCAAGTCTGGCATCGGTACAAGTTTATGTCCGGCCTCGGCCCAACAAATAGGTGTTCTACACCTCCTACCATACAAAGCCTCATACGGTGCCATCTGAATACTAGCCTGATAACTTTTGTTGTATGCAAACTCTATTAATGGTAGGTGTTTCTCCCAAGAATCCTGAAAGTTGATGATACAACACCTCAACATGTCCTCCAACACTTGAATAACTCTCTTTGACTGACCATTTGATTGCGGATGATACGAAGTACTGAAGTTCAACCAAGTACCCAAGGCACGATGCAAACAATCCCAAAATTTAGCTGTAAACCTCGGATCTCGGTCTGATACAATCGATTTCGGTACCCCATGCAATCCCACTATCTCATTGATGTACAGATTGGCTAACTTATCCAAGGTGTAGGTAGTATGAACATGTATGAAATGAGCACACTTAGTGAATCTGTCGACTATCACCCACACTGAATTCTTCTTCGAATGAGTCAACGGTAAACCCGACACAAAGTCCATGGTGATACGTTCCCATTTCCATTCCGGAATCTTCAACGGCTGTAACAAACATAAAGAAAATTGATGCTCGCCTTTAACTCGCTGATATACCATACACTTACTCACAAACTCGGCCACATCTTTCTTCAACCCAATCTAGTAGTACTCTTCTTTTAACCCACGATACATCTCCGTACTGCCCGGATGCATAGCAAAAGGACTGTCATAGGCTTCACTCAAGACAGTACACCTTAACTTGGCGTCTTCTGGGACTACTATTATATCCTTGAAACATAGGAACTCATTTTAACCAAAGCAAAAATTTGTGGGTCTACCCTCGGCTATATCTTGCACGTGAGGTGCCAAAGACTCGTCTTGCAACTATTTCTCTCGAATCAACTAAGCCAATAAGGGTTTAACATGTAACTTGGCTATCAAACCACCATCCCGCGACACACTCAATCTCGCAAACATAGCTCGCAACTCAACTGCCACTTTTCTACTCAAAGCATTGGCCACTACATTTGCCTTACCCGGATGGTATTCTATCGTAAGGTCATAGTCCTTAAGAAGTTCTATCCACATACGTTGCCTAAGATTCAACTCTCTCTGAGTCATCAAGTATTTCAAACTCTTGTGGTCGGTATAAATGGTACACTTCTCACCATAAATGTGATGTCTCCAAATCTTCAAAGCAAGCACTACTACGGCTAACTCTATATCGTGAGTGGGGTAGTTCTTCTTGTGAACCTTCAACTGCCTCGAAGCGTAAGCTACAACCTTACCCTCTTGCATAAGCACACAACCTAAACCCACATACGACGTGTCACTGTAAATCACAAACTCCTTCCATAGTTTAGGCTGAATAAAAATAGGAGCTTCGATCAAAGCTTTCTTCAACTTCTCAAACGCTTGTTGTCTTGCATCTGACCACTCATACGGAACATTCTTCTAAATTAATTTAGTCAAAGGTGCCGCAATCTTCGAAAATCCTTCGACAAATCTTCGATAATACCCCGCTAAAAGCCTAGGAAACTATAGATTTCTGTTACCAACTTCGGTTGCTTCCAACTCACTATTGCTTCTATCTTCTTGGGATCCACACTAATTCCATGGGCCGAGATCACATGACCTAGGAAGACTACCTCCTTAATCCAAAACTCGCATTTACTCAACTTGGCATACAACTGATTCTCAAGCAAAGTCTGAAGCACTAGCCGCAAATGCTCATCGTGCTCTTTCTCGGTCCTAGAGTACACTAGGATGTCATCTACGAACACTACCACAAACTTGTCCAGAAACTCGTGAAACACTCGGTTTATCATATCCATAAATGCGGCTGGAGCATTAGTCAAACCGAAAGGCATTACCAAGAACTCATAGTGCCCATAACGTGTACGGAAAGCGGTCTTCGGTATGTCCACATCTTTTACCATCAACTGATAGTAATCGGATCTCAAATCAATCTTCGAAAACACTGAAGCACCTCTCAACTGATCAAGCAAGTCATCTATCCGAGGCAAAGGGTACTTGTTCTTCACCGCTACCTTGTTCAACTGCCTATAGTCTATACACATCCTCATACTGCCGTCTTTTTTCTTCATAAACAAGACCGGAGCACCCCACGGAGAAATATTAGGCCTAATGAAACCTCTATCTGAAAGTTCCTGAAGCTGTGTTTTCAACTCTTTCGGTGTCATTCTATATGGAGAAATAGACACGGGTACAGAATCGGAATATATCTCAATAGCAAACTCAGCTTCCCTATCTTTATGCCTCTTGGCATGATCTCTGTTCCAATTCGCATGTCTCTTCCCGGAATCAGACCCACTAGCACGGGTACTCGAGCCCAAGTTCTGCTCAATATCTTTGGCCCTAGAGACTAAAACATCAAACTTGGTGTAGTCAGAGGCAAGCATATAAGTCTTCATATCTCTAGTCAACCCATAACGGAAGCGCTCACATCGTTCCCTCTCACTGGGAACCAACTCAGGAGCATACTGGCTCAACCTCACAAACTGAACCTCATACTCGGACATTGTCTTACTACCCTGAACCAAGGCCATAAATTCTCTCTTCTTCTCATACTGATATCGGACTCCGAGATACTTCTTCTTAAAAGTCATTCTGGAGAATTCCCAAGTGACATCCTCTTTCGCCATACTCGAAGTAACGGTAGTCCACCAAGCATACGCATCTCTCTGAAGCAAGGAGACAACACAACCCAACTTACGAGTGTCTAAGCACTCCATCTGACCCAAGCCTCTGAACCCTTGGGAGTTAAACCACGGAACTTGACTTCACCCAAGCTACAGAGCCTCTCAAGGGGTAAACCAGTCCCCACACCCTGAGGTGGTGATGCAGCATGCACACCGGCTAAGGTTGTCTTAAAAGCTCCGACTATAGTCTGAATCAAGTGAGTCATGTTCGCACATGCCTCACCCGCCTAAGCTTCATTACCCTCAACATTTGCACAGGCCTGAGGTTCATTACCATCACATCCAGTATTCACACCGACCTGAGGCACATTACCTTCACCACCCACCCCATTACCATTGGGAGTAGGAGGAATATGAGGCACATCCCCGGGTGCCTGGTCACTCACTCTAGGTCGTCATCTCGGTCTTACCATAACGAAGATAAAATTTAAAACAACAAACACATCACACATAAGAAAACATGAGGTTAGTAAGGGCAAAATTCCAAGTTCTCGAGCTCTTTAACCCAAAATCATTTTCCAATAACAACACCTAGCAATGGGAACACTCGATTAAACTTCAACCAACAACAAGAACAATAAAGCATGCTTTCATACACCGTGCAATAACAAACAACCAAACAAACCAACTTACCTGACTTACCTTCCCCGGAGACCTCGTAACCGAGGCTCTGATACCACCAAATGTAACCCCCTCGTCCCGGCCTAGCCGACAGACCCGAACCGAATGGGTTACACGGGGAAAACCAAAGCGAAACCCGCTAAGGCCTCACTCCGATTAGCAACCCTATTTTTTCTTTAATTATCTTGTCTAAATGATTTATTTGACCCTACATAAGATAAGCAAACAGCGGAAAAGCAACCTGTAGAACTAATGTTTTGATATAATAATTGAAAAATGTTTTGGACTGTTTTAAAAAGTATTTAAAACATTTCCAAAGTCCAAACAACTTGAAATTATGTTTAGGGAAGTTTTTAAAAGGGTTTTTCATGTTTTTCAAAGCCAAACTTCACAAAACTGTCCAGGTGTTTCGAAACACCTTAGGGCGTTTCGAAACTGGGGATTACAGTGGCAAAATCGTTTCGATACTTGTATCGAAATGGGCTTTCCATGGACAGAATTTTTGCCCAGCGTTTTGAAATGGGCTATGTCGTTTCGATACGCCTATGTGGCATTGACCACAACGGTCTTAAACCCCAACGGCTATTTTCCCAACTAACTTTTAAATGCAGGCGTTTCGATACGTGCCTATAGCGTTTCGATACGGGTTTTGAAACGGCAAGGGTGTGTTTCGATACGGATGCCCTGACAGACTGCAACTGCTCTTTCTACTTAAAGGGTGTTTTGAAACGGGTTCGAGCGTTTCGAAACGGGGAGCTACAGAACTGCATTTATGATGGGAATTAAAGTCCTCAACGGCTCCAATTTGATCCCAACGGCTAGTAACGGCTAAAAACTCAATTGGGAGTATAAAAGGGACCTCCAAGCATCAAGTAAAGGCTAATGCTTCAATTGTTACAACATTATGATGTCAAAATTTGTCTAGAGCTTTAATTGTTCATTTCTTGCTTAAACAACACTTGTGAGCTTACATTGTTAAATTTGCACAAGTGTTTAGGTTTTGGGTGAGAGCTTAGAATTGCAAACAAACACCTTTTAGAGGGATTTCTAGTTTGCTAAGTCTTTCTTTGTAAAGAGAGTGTTCCTTCAAGCTTTGGGTAGAAAGCTTTGAGGGTTGTAACGGTTTCCTCCTAATCCGGGAAAAAGGGGACGAAATTCTTAGTGAATTTGTTAGAAATCCTTAGTGGGGAGCTAAGGTAGTGGATGTAGACCTTGGTTAGAAGGTTGAACCACTATAAATCCTTGTGTCAAATTGCAAATTTTTCACCTCCCACTAAAACACCCAATTATCCAACTTCTCCACACTTGGCAAGCAAGAACGGTTGATCGAATCGAGCCCCTAAAATCTCAACACAACCACTAATTCGATCCAAGCAAAATTGACAATTTAAGACAATATTTTTATCCATTTAGCTAAGGGCGTATCGATACTCCAAAGGACCGTATCGATACGCCTTCAACGGTCAACCTTCCCTAGAGTCAACTTTGAGAGTCCGTATCGATACCCTCCAAGGCTGGTATCGATACGCTCTCAATGGTCAAAATCTCAAAGTCAACCCTAAGACTGTATCGATACCCCAATTTCTCGTCAATTTCTTAGATTTCGAAAGAGCAAATGGGGTATCGATACGCCCCTGCGTATCGGTACGCTAAGCCTAAAAAAAGAAATCGTATCGATACCGTCATTGGGCGTACCGATACACCCTGCACAAAAAGTCTACAGATTTTTATTTTTAAGCATGCATTAGATCATCATATAAACATGCATACAACTTTAGGCAAGCATGAAACATTCATTTAAGGCACATCAAATATACAACAAGGCTAAAAATCAACAAGGCAAGGTTTAACTAGCAACCAACATGTTTAACATCCATAAGGGGTCAAAAGCCACATTAACACATGCTTCAACATTTAAACATATCAACAACATTAACGATAACAAGTCTTAGGAGTTTGAACACCAACTCCATAATAAAAGCCTAGTATCCCCATTGTCTAAGTATTATTACAAAACATAAACCATACTTTGAGCTTAGCAAGAACTCCAAGAACTCCTCCCTTGCCCACTTGCCTCTCGGATCCTCTAACGATTTGCATTGTTGAAAAAGAGAGCGTAAGCTTAAAAGCTTAGTGAGCGGAGCTCTAAAACACAACAACAATACCGTTCAAAACAAATATCTTAGTTTTGGAAACAAAACCATTTAAGTAAGAGGTGAAATAAACACAAGCATAGACCAAACATGGTTTACACATGCACAACCATTCCCGGTGGGACTACACATCACCGTTCAAAACAACTAGCAGTTTTCCGATGGGACTACACATCATCGTACTCTTCTACTAGTTAGTACCGGTGGGACTACATCACTGTATACAACAACTAACCATCACGTGAGGCTTGATATCAACTACGACTACACAACAACATTAAAACGGAGAGTAAAGGCAATCCACGTTTCACACAACAACACAATTAATCGCACACACCAACACTTAATGAAACAAGGCAAATTAGCAAACTTACACTTGGGTTTAGGTTAGCCCTTAAGGCTCCACCCAAACCCCCAAGAATCCACTTTGAAATCAATTTAAAACTTTAAACATTACCACTCACCGATTGAGCCCAAACGAAAGCCGAAACACCGTTCTCAAGCCTCCGCAACACCCGGTATCGCGACCAAAGTACCCGAATCAATCTCTTCTGCTTTAAGACAACCCAAAACAAACTATTAGGATGCTAATACACTTGTAAACCAGCAACAACCCGGAAACCCACTCCTTGCAACCAAAACACATTGATTCGAACTCAAATTTCACCCAAAACTCTAGCAATTTCGTTCTAACCAAACCTCAACTGAATCCATTAATTTCATCAAAACCATCCAAAATCATCTAGAAACATCCATCAACATCAAAGGAACCACTAGCCACATTTTCAACCCAAAACCAAGCCAAAAGCTCAACCTTTTCAACCCAAAAATCCCATTTTTATACCCATTTCGGGTTCCCCACTATTAGCCACCATTTTAACATTTTTAAAACACCAAAGCATGATTAAAAACACCCTTAACATGACATTAAAAATACCCACACGAAAGTCCCATAGAAAACCCCATTTCTCCAACCCAACAGCAAATGAAAAACGCATTTTAATGGGTTTTAAAAGAAGGTTTTTCAATGAGTACAAGCTAAATGTGTAAGAACCTAAGCAAGGAAGAGATTACATTGAAAAATCTTGCTTGGATGAGGAATTTGAGGTAATGGAATAGTGAAATAGGGTTTAGGAGAGGTTTTGGTGAAAAGGGGATTTTTTTAGAGAATATGACATTTTTCAAACTTCTTTTTTTTTCATTTAACTTAAAATTTTCATCTTCTAATTTCATTAATGGCATTTTGTAAATAATGACAATTTTTATAAAATCATCATTTTAATCTAAATTTAACTTGAAACTAATCCTAGATCAAAATCGATAAACTCCCGGGCCCTAAACCGGGGCGTTACATTGATAGTAGTTATTCAAGACATATGATACGTGATAAGAGTTATTTCATTGAATTGAAACAGAATAGTTGAGAAGAAGTTACATTTGGTAACAACTACAAATGACTTGTTAAAGGGATTGACTTTATTGGTAAAATGCTTTTCATTTATATTTGGAATGTAATGTATATGAATCCAACAAATGGTACCCTTAGAGAAGAGGATGTGGTTCATTTTAGTTCTAGAAGACTTGAATTCAAACAGTTTTGCCCGTAAAGCATGTTTCTTATCAAACGGTTAAGAAAAAATATGAACAAATACTATCTTATAATCACCTTTATGATTATTAAAAAAATAGTATATATCAACAATTTAAGTATGATATTTTAAATATTAGTCAAATAATTATAAATTTATTGACATTGTGTCTAGTAGGATTGTGCTTTTAGGACGTAGGATATGAAACATGTTCACGGTACATTTAGATGATAATTGATATACATGCTTTTATCAAATTGAAGTATAAAAACTAGAGGCCTACTTTAAATTCTCTTATGTACTTTTGTAGTTAAGTTAGCACTGTATGAATGACAACAAAACATGTCAAGTTTTTGGTCGCATAGTTCCAATGATACTTAACTTAACCTAACATGAGTTAAAAATATAATTTTTACGGAAAATTTTACGGCGCTCGACGAGCACTACTAATAACGGACACCGATAAACACTATTAATTTAATTTATAAAGATTTAAAATCTAAAGAACTCAACGTGTAATTATAAATTATTTAAAAATTAAAAGGTAAATTAATTAAAATATATTATTTTATTTTTAATTAAAATATCTCTAAATTACAAAACTTTAATTTTTGTTTATTTAAAATTCAATTCGCCGCCCTGCCGCGGTTGGGATATGCATTCACTTGAAATCTTATATTGAATTTTCTCTATATTGAATTTATTGGAAAACGCAAACACAAATTGCAAAACAATGTAATAAAAGAGTATGATGAATATTGTTTAGTATAAGAGTATGAGAGTCAGAATCATTGAAAAAACGCTTACAAATATCCCAAATTGCAAAACATTGAAAAAACGCAAACACAAACGCACAACACAACATGGTTCCGACTCTCAACAGCAGCATGGCTGTAATTTTAAATGAATAAAAATTAGGATTTTGTAATTTATGGGTATTTTAATTAAAAATAAAATAATATATTTTAATTAATTTACTTTTTGATTTTCAAATAATTTATAATTACACGTTGAGTCCTTTAAATTTTAAATCTTTATAAATTAAATTAATAGTGTTCATCGGTGCTCGTCGTTAATAATGCTTATCGGTGTTCGTCAAACGTGACAGACGCATCCAATTTTTACGGTCTCAATTCAATTAAAAAAGTTCCTATGTTCCAACCCCACTTTATATAATTTTTAATTTTCACATATTTTTGTCGAAACAGAAAATAATCAAATAAAATATTAATTTGCTCATTTAATGCCATGACTCTAAGGGGGTGTTTGGTTCGCGGAAAAGATCATTACCAGGGGGAATAATCTTTTCCGGAATCACATACCCACGTTTGGTTCAAGAGCATTCCCTCCCAGGGGTAATAAAATATTCCCAATAGTAGTTATTTTTGATCTTTTCCCAGGAATGTCATTCCCTCCCTTTTCTTAGGTATTAGACAATTCCCTCCCCTTTGGACAAAAATACTCCTAAATTATATTGTTATTTTAAAATGATCTTTCTTTTTTTTATATAATTACAAAAGTATAAATCTATTTTATTTTTTAGTGGTTTAGGGTTTTAATACTTATTATAAAATAATATGATGCATATAAAATAAAAATATATCAGATTTTTATTTTATTTCGATTTTTTTATATATGTGTTTGATTCAAATTTTATTATTGGTATGTATTTTATTACATTTATTATTTAGGATCAATTTTCATAAAAAAGTTTTCATATTATATTTTTTATATTTTCTATGAACTTTTATGTAAATATTTTGACTTTAATCTTAAAACTTCAGTTGGTTAAAAAAGAAAATATATTTTAAGGACAATTTGGTAAAATATACATTTTTCTTATCTTATATTCCTTCAACCAAACAATGTAATATTACATTCCTGCCAAACAAATCAAACAAGGTAATACAACATTCCGGTAATATGTTAAGTAATGTAACATTCCGGTAATCTCATTCCCAAAGGTAATCTTATATTCCATGAACCAAACGACCCCTAATAGGCTAATTATATATATATATATAAATAACCCCACTTGTAAAAAATTTATATTCCACCGTCAAAGTATAGGATAATATATATATATATATATATATATATATATTATCAAAATCTAACTAATAATATATAAAGATTCTATTATCTTATACAATGGTGGTGAAAATAAAGTTTCTACAAGTCGTGTTTATTTAGGAGTTTAGAGTTTAGTGTTTAAAATTTAGGTTGTAGAGTATAAAATTTAGGGTTTAAGGTTTAAGTTTGGTGTTAAAGTTTTAGGGTTAGAAATTTAGATTTTAATTTTAGTCTTGAAAATATACATGATTGTGTAAAAAAAATTACACTGACATTGTATCAAATATTAACCCATATATATTGAAAGATATTTTCATAGTTATCTCAAGTTAGGTCAGATGTGGGTATTTTTGTCATCCCCAGCTAATCTTCATCCCATTATGCTCAAAACATATCCTATAATGATCATTAAAAATAGTTAATTGCGAGCTTAGTAAATTAGCCTAGAAGTTGAAGTTTCTTAATATGCTATGGCATCAACATTGAAAGAACAAAATGGTGTGATGAGACCTACTAATATACCATTGAAACAACATATCCTAAAGGTACAAGGGTTAATGTAATCATCAGCAGATGAGCATTTCTACAACATCCGTACAACTATTTAGCATTGTCCTAATCATAATCAATTGACATTTGTGAAAGGGGTTCTATTGGGAGAGAAACTTGTAACATGCTGCTGGATTTTACTTTCATTGTTGCCCCATTTTGATCTGTTGTTCTCCAAGTCGTTTTCTTCCTCCAAGACCGGCGTCCTCATCCCTTCTATTGATGCTAAGCTCGGCACGACTATGTCTCGCTTCTTTGGCTTTGTATGGTGATCAACCTATTCAACCGAATACATGTTTAGAAATCCTGTAACAATTTCATTGGCAGCTGGACTTTATATTACATGGAACCTACCAAGTAGTCTTTTGTGATGCATTTCTCAGCTTCAGTTCTGATATTTGAAATGCTTTCACCATGCTTTTCTTGCACTGTTTTGAGCTGATCGACGCAACTGTTTGTAAAGGAGTCTATTTCCTTCTTACATTCATGGTCATGATGTAGTGAATCTGCCGATGGACGGTATTTGCAGAGTAAGAATGAGAAAAAAGTGCAATTCTAAAATGACAATCTTGCATACAAATAAGTTGTATTACCATTGATTGCAGCCACTATATCTCCAGTTCCAGTGCCAAACTCTGCATCCGTAGAGGAGAGTACGGACAAAAGTTCGTCATGTACTGCATGATTTCTTCTGATATTTTCGCTGTCAATGTAATGAGAAGAGAATTTAGCTGATAATAGACCTCGAAAGTTGAAAACAAGGACTAAGAACAAGGACCAAGAAATGCCTTACCTAACACTTGATTTAATCTCTGCAAGACTGATTGTATTAAGTTCATTTATGTATGTCTTAGCATTTTCCCACTGATGCCTAGAAACATTCACTCTTTTTGAGCTGCATGAAATGAACAGATAGAATCAAATAAATTGGATAGGAGAACTAGATATTGCCTAGTTGCACCAATTGATTTATGGAAACAGAAATTTGTCAAATGAAAACTTACCATTCTTGAAGGCCATCTTCCATGATGCCTGTAGATTCAGCCGCTGAGAAGGTGTCTTCCACGAAATGAGTTTCCACCTTTTCCATATACTTGGACATTTCCTTCCCAACATCTGCTGAAAGCTGTTGGAGCATGGACATCTGATGCTGCAATACTTTATTATCTTGAATATTCAAGTCCTTCATGTGTCCTGATGCCTCCGAGACCTAATCAAATAATTTCTGTAAGCAAAATCTCCATGTGTATATATTGGTTTTGCAAGATAATAAAGTGGCAGATACTTACCATAGCACTTCTATTAGATGTCAAAGTTGCTAATATTGCTGTAATCTTTTCAATAGCCTGCTTTTCCTCCCTAGCAGCTTCTTCCTGTTTCACAGCATTTCAATTTCATTATCAGCCTTTATTTTTTTTTTCTCCATATCACTAATGCATGTAGAATACCAACTTACCTTGAATCTGTTTTCGAAATTTGTTATTTGCTGAGATTTCTTGGTTTCCATTTCCTCAAGGGTTGTCATGAATTTGGAAGCTTGATTATTGATTTCAGTGAGAAAATGAAATGTTGCCTTGGATATTTCTTGTGCTGAAATCAAGTTGCGGTGCATTCCCTGTCATCATCCCACAAATATGAGAAAAACTTACCCAAGAGAGTGATAGTGTGAATGAAATTAGAAAATAACAAATATACCCACCTCTTCTTGTTGTCGAACAGAGGAAAACAATAACTCCTTTTGTTCATTAAGAGAATTCTGGAGATCCTCAATAACCTCCTTGGCTTCCATCACCGCAGTGACAAGGAACTTCAAAAGTAATTAACACACCGCTTAAGCACATCAGAATCACATGATTTTTATATGCAACTTGAAAAGTAGTGTTCCTGGACAGCATACCTTCTCAATGGCTTCTATTTGAGATGAAAATGAAAAATTCATTTCCTCCATGTCAGAGGAAGCTTTCCTATGGATTTTGTTGGCAAGTTCCTTCATTCTTGCAACTCCTAATGCATATGTCTCGGTCGTACTCTGAACCTTAGATTCCAAGGCTTTGGTTGCCTACCAATATTTCATAAATCGTGAATCAGAAGTAATGTAGTCACATGCAATAGAGTAAGACAAAGCAAAATTTTTCCAATCTTACATCACATTTAATGGCAAGAAATGAACGAGCATGCTCTTCCATGCATCTCAGTTGTTGATGCTGCAGAGAAACGGAGCCCAGGATGGTCTTATGCAAATCTTGTAGATGCTGATTGAGCTGAGAACCAAACGTTAAAACAATGCTTCGATTTTCGGCTTCCATCTTCTCCTTATCATCTGTGCAGAAAAATATTTATATTTAAGGTCTCTGAAATAATGCAGGTGGATTCCCTTTTTCCCTTCAGTTGTAAGTACTCGCGTGTACTAGTGTTGTTTCCATTGGAAACTTTTATAACTGGACCTATCAAACATGGTGTCTGACAGATGCAACATTCTGTTATATCTCCTTATAAATAATGGATGGATGGCAATTGTTTTTGACATTATGACATACACCATGGACTTCGAAAGATAATATAGTTTTCAGGGGAACCTTAAGATAAACTGATCATAATTCATAACCAAGAATGAGAGCAGTTACTATACCTAGTTTTGCAAAAAGGGAATTTATGTCCTCTGATGCATGTTGCAAATCAGTACGCAACTCTTTTGCCCTTTCGATCAAAGAATTTTCTGTTCATAAACCAATTGTCATTGTTACTAAATAAGCAAAATGATAGACAATGAAGATTTCCAGAACTGACTCTGGTACCTGAGCATAGCAGTTTGGAGATGATGAATTCCTTTTCTTTCAGTGTCTGGATGGCTACCCTGTGATTCTCTTGAAGATTAAGCAATTCTATCCTATTCTTTTCGAGATTTATCTGGAGAAACAACATCAATTTACAATCAGGAAATCGTCCAGAATTGAGAGAAAAAACTATTAATATTTCCAGTCCATGCTTACCTTGCAATCCTTCAGGTCACTTTCTAAGTCCAATCTTTGCTCTTGCTCAGTGAGATACAGCTCATGATACTTATTAGCTTGCTGCATGATGAAGAAGAATCAATACAAATACTACATGGCAAGAAAAGAGTGAAACTAAATAAGTGGGACTAAAACCTTCTCACTAAGGTTGATATCATTCTCGAGTTGCTCTATCTTCTCCATCCTTTCCTGCAAGGTTATAAGTAAAACATTCAAATCAATACCCTTGAGCCTATATAAAGAGCGAAGATCATTCTTTGAATAACAAAAGTAAATTTAATTGGAGGAAACTACCTGTTCTAGAATAAGCAACAAAACATAAACAAAAAAGTGTATTAAGAACAGTTTACCTTCTTTTCGGCTTCCTCTTGGAGAAATCTTTCATGGGGAATGTAAACACCATTCTTGTCCCTAGCTGCTCTAACATCTGGATCAATTTTGTTTTACATGAATAAGAATCTACATTGTATTTTTGTATCAATCAAAGGACTCTGTTAGTGCTTTCCATACCTTCTTTCATTTTCTCAATTTCCAAGTACAAATCTTTAAGCAACACAGCCTTGGACATTTTCTGGTTTGCCTGAAATTATAAGCATTTTCATTAGTAAAATATATACAAACACAATAACAAATAAATAGATCAAAAGATGCATTTAAATCAACCTCTGGTCTATTTTTGATATTCTTAGCCCGATAGGCATAATCTAAGGTGCTCAAAGTTTCTTCCAAGGAATGAGCAGATGGAGATACTGTGGCAATAATGCAGGTCTTTGTTTTCCCCCCCAAAGAATCTCTCAAGAGCCTTGTCAGCTTACTATCCCTGAAAAGAATGTTGGTAACCATGAGAAAACAGTTAATAAAAGAAACTTAGAAGCAACTCAATGGGCAAAAAGGAGTTTTTTGAGGAAGCAAACCTATATGGTATATGAGCTGAATGCTCCACAAGTGCACTTATGACACGGCCAAGGGTAAGTAAGCTCTTGTTAATCTCTCCTGCTTCCCTTGCACGACCCTGCAAATTCAATTTGATGAAAAAAGTTGACAGCTACCGATTAAAATACACCCATCATTATCATTTATATATGTGGATCCATTTACAAATCATACTTAAAAAGGGTAATTAACCATGTATAAAGTACTGGACCAAAAAATAATGGAGGGGGACCAGACTGGACCCTTCAAAGACATGTCAAATTCCAAGACTTCATCAATAAAAAGAAACTAAATTAAGTACCAGATAATAGACTTCAAAGCAGTTTTTGAACTCAAAATTGAAAGGGCCATTTAAAATTTCTAAATTTAGGGGGCAACAGTGAATTATATATTTCCCTACCTCTCTAGCACCAGAACGAGAAATATTCTCAGACCCCGCCAAATCAACCAGATTAAGCTTGCCACACTTTATCAATTCCTCATCTCCCACAGTCGATTCTTTAATGTGGACGGTGATGGAAAATACAGAATGAGAACGGCTTCAAGGCAAAGAAAGTGACTTTAGTCAAAAGGTTCTTAAACACCAAGCATCATATTAACAAATGAAGCAAACAAATCCAACCTGCTGTGCTTGTTTAACAAGGTATCGGCAGTATGTCTTTTGGCCGCTCCACGTTCCAAGAGAGTGTAGATTTCATTCGCAGTGTATACAGCTTCTTCTTCCAGACCTCTCACAATAACACAACCCTTCCCATCTTCCATCAAAGAGATTGGTTTTCTTTGCCTATCTTCAGCATATCTTGGACTCTCATCAGGAGCCAATAAATCAGTTATTTCCTCATTGTATAGCTCCAAAAATGTAACTTTCATGCTATAATCAGCATTTTGGGCCTCTAAGGTATCAAATATTTGTCTCACTGCTCTTGGAATAACACCAGCATCAGCAGGCAAGTCCCCACCCTGTATTTAACATAAACCCTTAAACATAAAACGGTGCATCAAAAACAAAATCCAAACAAAACATTGGTTTGATAACAATCTTATACCTTGTTTCTCATCCCACCCTCCATTGTATATGTTTTGCCGGTACCAGTCTGCCCATAGGCAAAGACAGTACAGTTGAAACCATCAAGCACTTCATTGACAATTGGGGCAATCGCTTGATCATATATTGTTCTTTGCTGCGCCTTGGGGCCAAAAACCTAGCAAATATAAAACAAAATCCAACTAATCCTGTAAATTTGAAGAAACCTAATAAGATGGCCATTTTCATAACATTGAAGCTGGAGCATTACCTTGTCAAAAGTGAAGACTCTGTCTACTTGTTTGTTAGCTACATTTTGCAAGACAGTAACTTCCCTTTTAAGTTCATTACACGAAATCACTCTCGGAACATTCGTCCTCCGCTCATCCTCGTTTAACGGCCTAAAACCCAGATTCGTCAAGGAAAAAGAATATACTTGATTGAACTAATTCTTTTTGGAAAATAAATCATTAAATTAAATTGAGAAATTAAAAATACCTGCATCTAAGCAGCACTTGGACATTAACCTCTTTATTTCTATCTTGGCGATTAGAGAACCAATCAGGTCCTCTAGAATCAACACGACGTCGTTCAGGTCGGGGAGTGAGGAAAGGAGACGGAGATGGTATTAATCCCCCCATCGTAGTTTTTCTAAACTGATCTGGAGTGAGCGACATCGTTTCTTTGTTGTTTTATCTCCTTCAATTTTTTTTTTTTGAAAACCTAATGAAATCCTTCTATGATTATTGAAACTGAAACAAACAAGTGATTTGAAAATGATTATAAATTTCAAACAAAATCTTACCTGAATTCTTCCTTTATGGGAAACCTTTTGAAGTAGAATCTGGAGATTGAAGAATAAATGATATGCGATTCGCAAAGAACTTCTCTCCCCTCTTTTTAAATTTCCGATCCTTCTTTTATTTGGCTTTGCAGTTGCAGATCTGGGTTGTTCGTGTTGTCTTTTTATTTTTAATTTTCAAATTGTGTTTATTTCCAACGGTTACTTGGGGATGTAAGAGCCGTTGGAACACGTGGGCCCGTGAATATTCAAATAAGGCGATTTTGAATTTAATTGCAAAGAAAATTAGGTCCATCTTTTACTATTAGGCCTTTTAGGCATCCATTATGACTCCAAATTTTAATTCTAAGTCTGAATTAAAATTAGATTTTGTCACGTAAAAATATATTTATAAAATATAGTGATTTTAAATTATTTTATTTAAATATAAAAAACTCTTTAATATTATCATCATTTTAAAAATAGATTTTTAATATTTTTTTCAATCAAATTAATACTTAATTAATTTATGACAACACAATCAAGGTTTAACGTCTTGAATTTGAAAATGTTGAATCCAACCTTAGTGTAAAGTGGTAAAGACCTGTTAACTTTTAGTACATCATTTGAAAAAAAAAATCGTTTAGTACATTTTGTATGTTTTAATTGTTTGTATAAAAAAATTATAGTTATCGATATTTGATTCATTAAACGATTATTTCGGAATAGATACTGTAAAAGTGGTAGTTCAAGTTTTCTCCGTTTATAAGTTAAGATTTAAATTTATGTTCTTGTTTAATGAATTTAGTACACATCTCATCAAATCAACTCATACTTAGTTTCGCATATAATATTTTGATCATTAACTCATGTATATTTTGAAAAGAAAAAAATCTTTTTTATTGAAAAATATATTGTCAATGTATAGACTTAATTAAATAATTAGTGCCCAAATTATATATTTTTTTACTTTAGGTGTCCAAAGATTTTTTGTCAAAATGGATGTCTAATGTTTCATTTTGTTAATTTTAGGTGTATGTCTATTAAAAAAAGTGTCATTCAATGAATGCATGACATGTGACTTTTTTATTTCACTTAAATTTTTAAAAAGATAATCATAAAAACTTTAATTTTTTCAAAAAAAAAACCTCAAAATTCTTATTTTTTTATAAACCCCAAATCCCTAATCCACAATCTTCAAATCTTTAAATTTATCCTCTGTCGTCATAAAATCAACCACCATTCATCATTTTCGTCGACGAACACTCACTACTGATAATATCAATCGTTTGTCATTCCAAATTGACAAAGAAGGTGTAAAATGAACGACGATTGAGTTTTGTCGCTCTTCCAACGAGAAGAATAGATTTCAATGTTGTGGCAATGGCGGCATGTTCACGACGATAAAAGATTTAAGAATTTGTGATTAAGGATTTGAGTTATTTTAATATAAAAAAAAAGAGTTTGGGGGTTTCTTTAGGAATTAGGTTTTTAATTTTAGAAAAACAAAAAAAAAACAGCCACATGTCAATCAATGACTGTTTGATGAGTTTTATAATGGTTCGACCTTAAAATATTAACGAAATGAAATATTAGGTATTTAACGGAATGAAACATTAGGTATTTAAAATGATAACGGTGTAAACGTTATGCACTTATTTTGACCAAAATAAACTTTAGACACTTAAAACAATACGATAAAAACATATAGAATTTATTTAAAATTTTACTACGAAACGAGTACAACTAAATTGATTTGTTGCAATATTAGTATAAGAAATTATAAAACAATGATTAATCTTTCTTGATATGAAATTATTTAATCCTCAATCAAGGTTTTAAATATCAAAATGATGTTATTTTTAATTTCGGTAAAACAATTGTTGCTCTAGGAGGGTTAAACCCTCAAGTAGAGTTTATAAGAAATTATTTACATAATTTCTCTGATCAAGTTAATCAAGTAAATCTTATGGGGAAGCACCAACCCAACTCAACCTAGCAAAGTAATCAATTATTTGACCCAAAAGAACAACCATGTTAATGATGGAAAAACAAAAGTCGGTAGCCTCTAATCAAATGTAAGATGCCGAAAGTTGATTTCTCTACAAAATTCAAGATTCAGAACAGCTTAGCATTATTTAGAATCAAATCACACCCCAACTGATCCGTAAAACACTACTTCGGCTGGGCCGGTCATGTACACGTGATTGTCTTCCTCCTTCCATTCAATATCTAATGGTCCTCCGGGCAACTCCACTGTGCAACTCTGTTTCACAAAATGAATAATCAAGTAATTAATTGTGATTGAGAAAAATAAAACAAAAAGACCTCGCTTTCGCAGTTGGGGCATCGAATTCCAACTCTTTGGGATAAGAAAGTAGTTCTGAGATGAAAATACTCAATGTCCCATCTCATTCACATGAGCTGATTGACCTTATTTCGTTAAGGCAGTTTAAACATCACATAGGAACACTTACCCTTCCGGCACGTCCTTCAAGAACAGCAGCAACCACCACAGCACAAGCTCCAGTTCCACAAGCCAGTGTTGCTCCTGTGAAAGGTGATTGAAATGAGCTTTTAAATAAAACCTAACCCGAAATGAAATCCCATTTTATACATGCATATGGTAAATAAAGATAACCTGCTCCACGCTCCCAAACACGCATTTTCAAGTGCTCATGAGAAAAAACTTCCACAAATTCTAATCGGACAAGACACAACCATGTTAGAGATTGGATTTCATCACCCAAAAAAAGCATAAGCTGTGATAGTAGATGTTATCCGCGGAATTGATTGCTGAATATCATCTCAGAGAGTAGATAATAACAAACCTGTGTTAGTCCTAGCTGGGAACATTTCATGATGCTCAAATTTAGGACCAATCGCTGCTAAATTTAGCTCATCCACAGTCAAATTCTGCTCGATCACAATCATTAAGCAAAAAAAGGATATATTAGAAATGCAAATGAGAAGAGAAGAAAGAACAAAAAAATATGTATTTCAAGAAACCAGTCAAGGACCAATTTCCTTCTAGAATAAGTAATTAATGGAAGCAAGAGACAATTTAGCAGGCGCTGATGAATAGTTTATTATAATAATACAAGATTGGCAAAAGCAAACAGCTCTTTTAACTATTCCTAGTGTGTGTGTGTGTGTTTTTTTTTTTTTTTTTGCCTAAACAAAGGGCAAAAGGTTTATGATACTCGAGCCCATAATTAATATACCAAGAAAGTTCGGCAAGGAATAGATGTCTTGTCTGCTGCTACAAGCAATACCTCGAATCAAACAGTTTACTAGATACACAGTATATACTGAGCAAAAATATTCAATATTGCAGAGCACATATAATCAGGGATAGTTCATATAAATATAAGCTCCAAGTTAATCTTTTCATCAATCATCATCCAAAATACAAACCTGGTTTTCTTTGTTGCCAAAAGTTACACAATGTGGATTTCCCATACTAACGCAAGTAACATTCCAAATTACTCCATCTACATTAAGATCAGATTTAACAACAGCTTGATCTTTATTAGCTGGTAACTTTGTAGGAACATCTGATGCTTTAAGAATTGGTTCGCCCATATCAACTTTAACCTGAGATTATGTTGCTCCAAATTAGAAGCATTAAGCACCATATACGAAGTACCGTAACATATAGGATTTCAATAAAATACCTTCCCATCTTCTTGAATTTCAGGAACAATTAAACCCGCACCAGTATGCACAGTAAAACTGCATAAAATCAGAAAAGATAATGAAACCCTAAAAACAATTCTGCAAAAGACTGCAAACTGTTCTTTTTAACAATGAAGTTGCACTTAGGGGCAAAGAGAATAAAGAATTGCTTCAAACAAATACATAAAGCAACATTATGACAGTCGGGAAAATAGAAGAACATGCCATTAAGTACCTTTGCTTCCCATGTAAATTCTCAAGTTCAGCAATGAATCTGGCAAAGCAGCGTACCCCATTGCCACACATCTAGAAGAACAAATATTAATTAAAAACTTAAAGCAAAATTCTAATTTCACCCCAAAAAACACTCTATCCAATAAACCACTCAATATTCAATTTCAGTGATTAAATCAGAGAAGCAAAATCGAAGTGACAAACCAAGGCTCCGTTGTTTATCGCTTCCACTACTAGATTTTAGCTTCCATAAAAAAGGCAAATAAGCATTTTGATTCAAAATTAACAAAGTAAATTCTTCACTAAATGAATTATAAATTTCAAACTTTTTTAAGAGAAGGATGCCCCATTAACAAAACACTCCCCGGAGACGAAAAGTGGAAAAGAGTGCACCTGTCACGGTCAATTCATTAATCATAGATAAATGAATACAAAGCCACGTACCAAAACAAAATGGTGAAATATTCACCATGTCAAGCAATTCTCACTACTTAGCTAAATGATGGCCCGGTTAGTTACCAGATCTCAAGACATGCTTAAACAAGATAAAACCAAAGCTGCTAGCTATCTCCTTAATATCACTAATTAGACTCCCCAGGCTTGACAGAATACAACCACTGTCTCTAAGGTATGTAATAGTCATCAAAGAATCGCTGTCAACCTCAACCTTTGTTTACATTTATTGCTCTGTTTCAATTTGAATAAAATATATTCACTAACATTTACTTCTTTTAGAACTTTTGAATAAGAAAAAAGCTGATTACCTCAGGCTCGCTGCCATCAGAGTTGAAGATTCGCATAGTATAATCGGTACCGTTGACTCCCGGCATCACAAAAATCACCCCATCTGCACCTATACCAAAGTTCCTATCGCACAACTTCACCGCTTGCTCAGGCGTAATCCTCGGTTCTGTCGAGTCCCTATTATCAACCTATGTCAATAAACAAGAGTTCAGCTAAGACAATTTCTCCCAGAATTTTCTCAGCTAAAATAGAAATGAATAAGAGAAATTACCAAAATGAAGTCATTTCCAAGGCCGTGATACTTGACGAAGTGAAGGAATCCACTTTCCCTTCGGTCAAGGAACGACGCCGTGGAGATTTTCTCCGGAGTTCCGATTCGCATGGAAGAAGCGGAGACTCGAAAGTTAGGGTTTCTAAGAGAAGAAAAATTGGAACGGAGGGAATCGAAATGAATAGAAGAAATTGATCGAAGAGGAGCGGCGATCGAGGCGGGGAGACGGCGAATTTGTGGCGGGAGAGAGAGGGAAATGGCGGCGGCGGCGGTGGCCATAAGAGTTTTGCTTTTACTTTGAGACGGCGGGTTTTTGGTGTTGCGGTGACGTTTTTCAAGTCAAGAATTGGAAATGGCAACTGATTTTTGTCTGTTGCAAGGTAAGTGAGGTGGTTGAATCGTATGCGGATTGTCAATCGTCGAACCCGTTTGAATATGGAGGGATCAGATTTCGTGATCCGAGGAAACTATTGCATGATGAAAAATTATTTGAGATACTCGACCATGTACTTTGACATTTTTTTTTGGTTAATAGAGTTTTGAGTTAAAATTAAAAATAAATTATTTAATTAAATATGTTAATTAAAAGATTGTAATAACATGTTAAATGAATGGAAAGTATTACATCGTTCGATGAGCACTACTAACGACGAGTACCGATGAACATTATTAATTTAATTTATAAAAAAATAAATTTAGATGACTCAGCGTATAATTATAAATTATTTAAAAATAAAAATAAATTAATTAAAATATATTATTTTCTTTTTCTTTTAAACATAAATCAAAATAGCTATTTACCCTTAAATTACAAAACCCTAATTTTTGTTGATTTGAAATTTAAATCGCCGTCACTGTCGCGCGTCGCTGTCACTGCCTCATGCTACTAACCTCTATTTGCTTGGAACAGAAAAACAAAAATTAAGAAAGGTCGATTTGTTCGTAAGGTTTGAACGACGACCAAACATGCTTAGGAGGCAGAAAGTGGTATTTCAAATGTTTGATGCCGCCTCTAATGTTAGATGTTCAGATTTTAACAAAAATTAGTCAATTGTTTCATGTGGGCAACAACTTTCTTCACCCAAAAACAAATTAGGAAAGGTCGAGTTTGAACGACGGTGACGACAAGAGACAGCGACGACAGTGGCAGCAGGGGTGACGGCGGTTTGAATTTCAAATAAACAAAAATTAGAGTTTTGTAATTTAGGGGTAGATAGGTATTTTGATCTATTTTTAAAAGAAAAATAAAATAATATATTTTAATTAATTAATTTTTTTATTTTTAAATAATTTATAATTATACGTTGAATCTTTTAGATTTTAAATTGTTATACATTGAATTAATAGTGCTCATTGGTGTTCATCGGTGCTCGTCGAGCGTGGCATTCTCATCCTAAATAAATATCTTAAATTGAAAAATCTTGTGTAAAGAGTTTTATGGGCTTAAAGGATTGTATATAAAAATTATAAAAAAAATCTTTTGTATTTTACAATAAGGATGATTATCCAAACAATTAAAATTAAAATAATTCACATATGCTTTTGAAGATAGATATATTTTCGTATATAATTCAAATAATTATTTTCTCTTTAAATAGATGAGATTAATACATATGCTTCAAAATTATTTAAATGTAATAATTAATAAAATTGTATCAAAGAGATAAGTATATAAATAAGAAATTAATATATACATCTTGCAAATATGCTTAGTTATGTTATATTTAAAAAAATTAATTTTTAATTTAATATATATTAATAGATACTAAATATTGATAACAAATAAACTATTCAAATAAGTATTGAATATGATCATGTTTGTGTACAAGTAAATAGCTATAAGCTATCAATTAATATAATCAGCTACCTGTTAAAATAATCCGCTATCCGCTAGTTGTCAAACATGACATTTGTGTTGAGTCTAAAACAATATTTTTAAATGTGTTTCTGGATCGTTTGATTAGAATTTAAGGGTCTGTTTGATTCTAAAGAATGAAGTCCGTTTTTATTTTTATTTTTTAGAAAATAAAAAATAGTGAAGAAAATGTGTTTGGTTATAAAATTAGAAAATAATTTAGAAAATGAAAACAAAAAGGTGCAAATTTGAAAACATAGAAAATTGTTTTCAATGTTTTCATTAAAATGTTTTGGGAAAATATAAAAAATGAAAACAAGTTTTTTTTTCTTAATTTTAAAGCTCCAATCCTTCTAGTGCTCTTTTTAAAATATTGGTTTATTTACTCATATTATTATTATTATTATTATTATTATTATTATTATTAGGGGTGTAAACGAGCCGAGTCGAGCTCGAGTAGTGCTATGCTCGGCTCGGCTCGTTAAGATTTCGAGTCGAGTTCGAGCTTGAGTAATTTCTAACGAGCCTGAGAAATCTGAGCTCGACCCAGCTCGTTTAAAACTCGAGTCGAGTTCGAGCTTGATTCGAGCCCAATCGAGTCAAGTGTTGACCAATCTTTGACTGCATTGGACTCGAGTAACACTTCATTTGTCACGTCTCATTTAAAGTCCTATGAAGAAAAAACTTCGATACACAAGTTGTGTAAACTTAAGCTTGTTAATTTTAGGGTTTAAGGTGTTAGTTTAAGGTTTAGAGGTTTATGATGTTGGGTTTAGAATTTAGGATTTAAATTTTAGGGTTTATACTTATGTTTGGGGTTTACATTAAGGGTTTTAAGTTTAAGAATTTAGATTTTAAATTATAAAAAATAAAAAATAGTATATTATATTTTCGAGTAGCTCGTGAGCTTTTCGAGTCGGGTATCAAGTAGCTCTGCTCGGCTCGTCAAGAACTCGGGCCGAGTTTGAGCTCGAGTCGAGTCCAATCGAGTCGAGTTTTGACCGAGCTTTGACCGAGTCGAGCTCGAGTAGCTTGCGATCTGGCTCGTCTCATTTACAGCCCTAATTATTATTATTATTTTATTTCTATTTTGAAAAGCGCAAAAATAATAAAAAAATATTTTTATAAAACAAAACTGCTATAAAAAAATTTAGGTGAAGAGGTATGATTGGTATTTAAATGATAACAAAAATGTACTTGAAAAATTGAAAACTAAAAAAATTAGCTTTGGAAATATATATTTTATACCTTAAAAATACTTATTTTGTATTGTTTTTTGAGTCAAAAGTACTCTAAAACAGGTAATATCCAACTAAAATAGGAGAGGGTATAAATTGGTTTTTTTGACTTAACCAATTAATTTAGGTAAAGTCATTTTGATAAAACTCGATCATTTTATTAGGTTAGTTATTTTTTAAATTATAGATTTTATGTGTTAATTGTCGGTGTTTAAAATTTATAATCAAATTTATTGATTTAATCAATTTAATATATACTTTTTTTAATTATTTAAATATATAATAGATACGTAATGTTTTATATATTTTTTAATATTTTTATTTTTTTAGAAAAAGATAAGTTAGTTTATTAACTTAACTGATCGAACCGGTCGATGTTAAATCAGTTTGATTAAGTTTATTAATATCATGAAATCGACCATCTCAATTATTAAATGTGAGTTTGATTAAACTAATTAAATTCAAAGATACAACTAAATCAACTTATTTAACCACTCACTTGTCTATATATGTATTGGTCCAAATATTTATTTTTATAAATTCTTAAATATATATATATATATATATATATATATATATGAAAGATTAAAGATGAAATTAAACTATCAATGAACATTTGAGAACTAATCATGTTATTAACCTTTAAGTAAATAGAGATTTTTTAGAAAAATAAATAAATGTCATGTGTCAATTTATTAGTAGATAAAAGGATCCATGTAAGCTTCCGTAATATAAGTGTGTAAACTCTTTAAGGCGAAAAACCTTTAAGTATAAAATTGAGAATTTTAAAATTTACGTATGAAATAAAAAATTTGGTATAGTTTATATACCAACGAGGTAATTAAGCCTTTTATTTTTGGTTCCAATGCTGGGTTTTTTATCGGTTTGAAATGGTTCAGATTAGAAATGTTTCTATGTCACTAATTAAACCAATGATTAGTCTGTTCCTATTCTGATCGTTTCGATTTCAACCACAATACTTTTAGTTGGAGTTTTATATAGCCAGTTAAATCACATATCTTAAATTTTAATTCTTATAATTTAAATTTTTAATCTAAAATTTTAACCCCTAAAATTAAAAAGAACATATAAACTAAACTTTATACGGCCTGTATATTAAAGTTTATTTCATTAGGAAAAACTACATTAAAAGAAACCATGGATGAAAATGAATCAAAACAAGATGAAAAGGCCTAATTTTTGTATGAAAAAACTATAGAAAAATCCGATTTGATCAATTTTAGTTATTGTTTTTTTTTTCAATTATCGATTCGTTCTAATAGAATTTCTAAAATCTAATCTAATTTAAGTAGTGAAACATCTAATTTAACCAATTTTCGATTCAACTGATTGATGTAACTGCATGAGCGTGATGTAAATGGTCTAATCTTAATTAAGAGGAACTTCGATCTCCGAATTGGGTTAATATCCAGCCTACTAGCCAGTAGCCTCAAACCCGGTCTGATGAGCCCGACCCATCAATGATCCTCGGGTCCACCAATCTCCACGCGTCAATCAAAGGCATCAATTAACTGGTGGGGCCCACCTTAAGAAGAAAAAAAAAGTGCAAAGCAGCGAAGAGGGCCCCACTTTAACCATAGATAACTTCCGAGTTAATTTAACCTCTGATCTGGGTTAGATCCTCTCCTTAGCTCATCTCTATCTATCCCCTTCCCCCCAAAATTGATTAGGGTTTCAAAAAATCCCCCAAATCGATTAATCTTCTCTCCATTTTTTTTGGATTCTAAGGTCAAATCTACGAGTTCTTGCATCGAAAATTCAAACTTCTAAGGGTTTTTCAATTATTGTTTTTATTCAGTGTGAATTCGATTGGAAATTGAATTGAAGAAAGAGAAAAAGAATAGGGAAAGAAAAATGGAGACACAGAGGATAGTAGAGTTTCCTCACCAGAATATGGATAAACGACCCAGGAAAAGGCCCAGATTAACATGGGATATGCCTCCTCCTCTTCCTCCTCCTAAGGTAAAAGAAAGAAGTTTATTTTTTCTTGAAGTTTTTCCGTTTTTTTTATCTTATATGATTTGGAATTACTATCAGAATAATAGTAATTTTCAACGTCTTGCTTTGATGTGATAATTGACAAATTTCCCTTAGTTTTCCATCAAATCTTGTTTATATTGTGATTTAAAGAATTTTAAAATTCTAAAAAATAATATAGAAAATTTAACTGCAATGAGATGATCGGTGATCTACACTCGGAATTATTTCTTTTGTTTATAGTTCACGTGAAGAAATTATTATTTGATTTGAGAAATGAGTTTTTTTCTCCCTTGTGATATTTTATTTTTTTCTTTTGGCATTGCAGCTTCTTCCAGCAATATATTGCGGTCAGGAATTCGGGAATGGAGGGATATCTAATTTTTCATTTCCTAATAATATGTTTTACAGGGGGATTCCTCGTAATGCATCTCCTCCTTGGAGACCTGATGATAAAGATGGTCATTATGTTTTTTCCGTTGGAGAAAGCCTAACTCCTCGATGTAATTTTGCCTATCTTATTGCAAAATTGACTTTAGTATATGTTTTTATGTAGATTTGATAACATCTACATGTTTATATTCCTTGAGTACGATCACATATTTTCCCCATTTTTGTCATATTCAAATTGTTCACTTATATTCATTTAATTTCCTCATGTTTGCAGACAGGATTCTCAGTAAAATGGGTGAAGGTTAGTATTTTTTTTTCTTCTCAATCCTGGCTTGGCAATCAAGGGGAGCGGCTTCCATTCAATTAACATTCTAATCCATGTAGTTATTTTGGATTGTTGCTTAACCTGGATTATGGTCTATGAATTGTGTATTGCAGGAACATTTGGTCAAGTTCTAGAATGTTTTGACAATGAAAAACAAGAAGTTGTGGCCATCAAAATTGTTCGCTCCATAAACAAGTATCGTGAAGCTGCCATGATTGAAATTGATGTCCTTCAAAGACTCGCTAGGCATGATATTGGTGGTGCTCGGTAAGGATGTCCTCACCTTTTTTGTTTTCGTATTCATTGTAGAAATTGAAGTGATTATGGTATAAGTGGTTTCATTCCTTGCAGTTGTGTGCAAATACGGAATTGGTTTGACTATCGTAACCATATTTGTATCGTAAGTATTTATTGGTATTTGTTATTTGATTAATTTGAGGGGGCAATGCAAGCTCTTTCATTCCTAAATATTCTGTGAGTTAAAAAACTTGCGGATGAATTGAAATGGTTTCAACAGGTATTTGAGAGGCTTGGACCTAGCTTATATGATTTTCTCCGCAAAAACAGCTACCGTTCATTTCCCATTGATCTTGTTCGGGAGCTTGGCAGACAAATTTTGGAGTCTGTAGCATGTGTGTGGATAATTCTTGCACCATTTAATCTGTATTATATTTACTTGAAACCCAGTTTAGTATGAAGCAAGAGCTCTGGCATATTGGTTAATTTATTAGCCAATCTTCTACATTTTTCCTTTAAAAAAACTAAAAAACCATCTTAGTTTGGATTAGACAAACTGGGGTCAATGATGATAATGTATTTCCTTACCCTAAAAAAGGATTAAAAGTTTTGGTAGTTTTGCATTTACTTTCTTAATTAATTTTCTTTTTCAAATGTGCAGTTATGCATGATTTGCGGTTAATTCACACTGATTTGAAGCCAGAAAACATTCTACTTGTTTCCTCTGAATATATAAAGGTGCCAGATGACAAGGTATTCCTTATTTGTTCTATTCCCTAGACATGTTTGATATTGATGTGCATAATTGGGGATTGCTTAATTCACAGTTTATGCACAATTAAACTGAGGCATTGTTGAATTCTAATTTCTTGAAACATGTTCCGTTTATGTGCTCTAGTTTTTATCACGCTCTACGAAAGAGGGTTCCTATTTTAAGAATCTGCCAAAGTCGAGCGCAATAAAGCTTATTGATTTTGGGAGTACAACATTTGAACACCAGGATCATAGCTATGTGGTGTCTACTCGACATTATCGTGCGCCAGAAGTCATACTTGGTTATCATCATCTTCATAATTGAGACGTGTATATTTTTTTGGCATGTGCACATTTTCTTGACATCTTGTAATTTTTGCAGGTCTTGGATGGAACTATCCTTGTGACTTGTGGAGTGTGGGTTGCATACTGGTTGAACTTTGCTCTGTAAGTTAATCTTTGTAGATAAGTTAGTACCTTATTGGTGTTGCTGAACGCTGGAGCAGATTACATTTTTTTTTTTCAAGAAAGAGGAAATTAGAGTCTTTTAGAAACCTTTGTTGAGCTAGTTATTAGTTGATAAGATTAAAAATGATGCAAGAGATGAATCAAGTACAAAAATCTCATTTAATATGAGCTAGCCGTTAGAAGATAAATCTCGTTTTTAAGGTAGTTACAATGTGGTTTGCTACGTTATATGTATAATAAGAAGGCAACTTAAAATTTCATGATTGATCTGTTGGAATCTAAAGGTTGTAATTTACTTCCTGAAGTGATCATGACCTTAAATGGTGTATATTATTCATGAACAGGGTGAGGCACTTTTCCAAACTCATGAGAACCTAGAGCATCTTGCCATGATGGAGAGGGTTTTAGGGCCTTTACCCCAACATATGGTGGTCAGAGCTGAGTAAGAGTGACTTTGTTGCTTGTTCTCGTTGTGAGTTTGTTGCCGAGGAAGTTCTTACATTGTGCCTGATATTATTGCAGCCGCCGTGCTGAGAAATATTTCCGGAGGGGCACACGTAATATCAGCTCTGACCACCATATGTTGGGGTAAAGGCCCTAAAACCCTCTCCATCATGGCAAGATGCTCTAGGTTTGAGCATATAACCTGGAGTGGACGTTTGAGCCGTCATCAGAATTCGGAACCTGTCTTAGTTGTAATTGGGAATTGACTTGTTTAATTTGAGAATTTAACTGAAATATAATGTTGTTGGATCAAATTAAAAATTTCTCAAGTTATGGTATCTCAGCTGTAATTGGCGCCGACCAAAACATTTTAGTCTAATGTAGCCAAATCCATTAATAAATATTGGAAAAAATAAAATAAAATGAAATCAAGGAATCATGGGGAAGGAAAGAGAAGAATAAGACAAAAGGGAAGAAATAAACATGAGAGAATTATTTTTATTTAATTGAATTTAATATTTTTAAACGAATTACGAAACTAACTTTTTGAGACACTTCGAATAACATAGTTGAAGTTTAGGATACTTGATACGTCTGATAAATAAAAATTTAGGTATTAAATTTAGGATTAAATATTCTATACACGGCGGTGAAAACTGAAAGTTTCCACAAGCGCCTTAGTTTTAAGGTATAAGGAGTTAGTTTAGGGTATAGGGTTTAGAGGTTTAGGTGTAGGGGGTTAGAATTTAGAATAGTTGTTTCAATTTAAGGGTTAGGGTTATAATTTAGGGTTTATAAGTTAAAATCTAAAATTTCACCATATTACCCTAAAACTAAACCCTAAGCTATAAACCCTAAATTATAACTCTAACCTTAAATTGAAACAACTATCCCTAAATTCTAAACCCGTACACCTAAACCACTAAACCATATACCCTAAATTAACTCCCTATACCCTAAAACTAAGGCGCTTGTGTATAAATTTAGATTTTAACCTATAAACCCTAAATTAATCCTTAAGTAATATGGTGAAGATTTAGGTTTTAACCTATAAAACCTAAATTATAACCCTAAACCTTAAATTAAAACAACTATCCCTAAATTCTAAACCCCACACCTAAATCCCTAAACTCTATACCCTAAATTAAATCACTCTACCCTAAAACTAAGGCGCTTGTGGAAACTTTTAGTTCCCACCGCCTGTGTATAGAATATTTGTCCTAAATTTAAAAGTTTATATATAATTTAAGGAGAATTATCTCAAATTCTAAGCATGAATTATAAAACCCATACCCACAATTTAAACTTCTAACCTCTAATCTCTAAATTAAGTTAGAATTTGTGAGGTAATCATTATTAAATTGAGAGAAAAGGAAATAAATGATTCTGAATTCTTCAAATGGAGACAGATAAGTAAATGGTTGTGAACCATTTGGAAAGACTTGATTGAATCGTGATGGATGTTTGATCCCACTCTGTTTATGGAGAAAGGAAAGTGATGGATCTGAAATTTAATCCCCAAACCCAACCCTACACACTTATTTATAGTTTATACAAAGCCATCTTTATTCTTTAATACTTGCAGACTTCAAATTATATATCAACCATGACTTTATTCTATTTTATTTTTTATGGTTTATATTTGAAGTTTATAGTTGTTTCTCCCAGAAGTGTCGTCTTGAATTATCTTATTTGAGCTTTGATGTGAGTTTTATCAGGCCGATACCTGCTCGATCTGCTCCATTTGTTGTCTTGGTATAACAACTCTTTTGACAAAAAGAGTGGTGCTTGGTAATAAAATCTCGTCTCCACCAATCACAGACATCGTCCCACGTGGGACTTTGTACCCAACCGACAACCTATGACGTCATATCTTCATCTCTGTTTCCCTTATTAAACACTTCCCACACTTGCAGCTCTAGGTATTAGCCTAAACAGCAGCAGTAAACCTGGACCCTGCAAATATTCATATATGACTATGGACGACTCTTCTGCTTCATACATCCATATGGTAAGTACAATAATCAATCATCTATGTAGGTATATCAATTGTTTCCATCCAAGATGATCATGTATGTATGTATGTATGCATGCAGGTGCACCATCTTATAGAAGAGTGCTTGATATTCAACATGAGCAAAGAAGAGTGCATGGAAGCTTTGTCTAAGCATGCAAGTGTTAAACCAGTCATCACTTCAACAGGTTCCACTCATCTTTCTTTATTACACATACATGCCATGTTATAAAAGCCTTTTTTTTCCATGATTTCAATATATGTGGTTTGGGTTTACAGTTTGGGATGAGTTGGAGAAAGAGAACAAGGAGTTCTTTCAGGCTTACACAAGACACAGAGACCAGAAAGCTACTGAAATAGAGAAAAAGAAGAGAATCCAAGCCAGGCTTGATAGTTTCACCAGGGACAAGAATCAAGAATGCCAATAACAACTAGTTTAATGCAAATCAAGATTCAGACTTGTTTAAGTAGTTCAGTCTACGGGTGTTCATGGTTAACCTGTTATGTTCTTAGTGTAATTAGATAATGTATTCTAATTAGACTAAGAACACAATCTACAAGTTAACCGTTATAGTATTTGATTTAACTTAATGCTTACTCTAACAGATTAGAGCGTAATAAAAGTTGAAAATTGCAATTACGTCCTCATTTGTTGGCCCTGCAGTCTGATTGTCAGTTGTCACAGTCGCAAGCTTTTTTTGGATTTTGGTTTTGATCAAATGAATATGGAAAGAGGTGAGCAACGACAAGATTAGGTTTTGTTGTTATTGGTGCGTAAATGATTTAAAAGTGTGCGGTTGAGAACACCAACTTGGGGCATGCAATGTATTTATGAGACCCCAGTAGATGCCAATAGATCGCCCCAGTTGTGGACTTGTCGTTTCACTGATCTCTGCATCGGGTCAAACATGTTACCATTAAATTATCCTTCTCTTCGGTTCGGTTTAAATCAGCCACCGCCGTTAGGATGTAAATGAACAGAGCATTTAACGAACCATTTGTATAATGTTCGTTTATTAAGTTAAATAAACGAGTATAAACAAAATTTGTATGTTCGTTTAATAAAAGAACGAACACGAACATATGTATGTTCCGTTCATTTATGTTCACGAAGAAACTCGTTTATAGGCTCATTTATAAGTTTGTTTATAGACTCGTTTACAAGCTCGTTTACAGGATGAAAATGCTTGTGGATATATTTAAATACTACTTTTTGTTGTTGCTAAGGATGTTACAGAAGTTCATGCTGAAATGTAAGTTTTATTTCGTTACTTTAGTTTTATTTATTTATTGTTAATTTAGTTAATAATTTTGAACATATAAACAAACATGTTCGAACACGTTCGCGAACACTTAAATGAACATATTTGTGAATATTTAAACGTACATATTCGCGGACACTTAAACGAACGTATTAACGAACAATTAAAAGAACACGTTCGTGAACACTAAACAAACGAACACGAACACCTTCAAAAATAAATAAACGAACATGAATACAATATTAAAAATTTAAACGAACACGGACACCTTCAAAAATAAATAAACGAACATGAATACAATATTAAAAATTTAAACAAACCGAACATAGAAACATTTAAAAATAAACAAATGAACACGAAAATAGTATTGTTCGTTCAAGTTCGATTCATTTATACCCCTAACGGTCATAATAATTAAATTATTAGATTTAGGAATGGAAGTGCTTAGGCTTATTTTTTTTCGCAAACAAGGTAAAATCTTTTATGAACTTGGCATTGGAATGGTTAAGGCTATGAGATGAGTAGAAATCCTCTGTATTTTTGTTGTTTTTATTTATGTTTTCACGCTAAAAAAAATAAATTTGAGTTTAAGGTTAAGAATTAAGGTTATGGTTTAAAAATTATTAATAAAATATACGTTTAAGGTTTAGGATTTATAGTTTAGAATTTAAAACTTAAAATTTATTTTGGCATAGAAAGGGTACTGAAAAGGGCCTTTCGTTATAAGATACCCCAAAAGGTATGTCATTGTACTTCGTATGATTACGTTAAATTTTTTTAAGGTTTAATTGCTTTCAACATCTTTTAATTTTAAAAAGTAGAGTAATGAAATAAAATCTCATTCCCTTAATTTTTTATAGTTTAATTATTTCTTTTTAAATTTCGATCATTCTAAAGTTAAATATCTTTCCCCTCATTATTTAACCATGGCTCTGTTCCTGACTGTAAGGATATTTTTATAATAAAACAAACTTTTTTAGTATGTTGTGACTTGTGAACCTATATATATATATATATATATATATATTAAAATTAATATTTTTAATACAACATGATATATTTTTATATTAAAAATAATATTTTTAATACAACATGATTAATTTTAACATATATATATATATAGATATATATTAGAAAGAGTATATTGCGCTCGATGAGCACCGTTAAACACCACGAACGTTGAACATCGTTGAACACCATTAAATTAATTAATAAAGATTAAAAATCTCAAGAAATTAATATATAATTATAAATTATTTAAAATAAAATTTTAATTAAATTATTTTTTTATATATATACAACTTTTTTAAATAATTAGATCAACTAATCTTAGTCAATTTAAAAAATAAAACCCTAAACCCAAACCCGAAATCTAAAACCCAAAACCATAAACTCTAAACTTAAACCTTAAACATTAAACCATAAACCCAACATTTGAATTTATGGTGTAAGGTTTAGGTTTAGGGTTTAGGGTTTTAGATTTCGGGTTTCGAGTTATTATTTTTTAACTGGATAAGGTTGGTATTTGATCTAATTATTTTAAAAAAATAAAAAATATTCAGGTTTCGGGTTTCAAGTTTTTATTTTTTATTTTTTAATCGACAAATTAACCATTGATTGCACAATCGACGAACACCTAACAATAAAAAAAATAGGTTGATTGAGCTCCGATTGACAACTAGAGAGTTGGAGATGTCGAACCGTGAAGTACATGATGCTTGAGCGGTGAACGATCAACCATCGATGTGTGGGGATGCCGAAAAATGAAAGATATGTGATTTAAAGAAATTAAAACTTTAAGATTTTAAAAAATAGATTTTTAAAGTAATTTAAAAATTTAAAATATAAAAAACAAACAATATTTTTACTGAATGACGTAATTTTTATAACAATCGTTAACAGAAAAACTTTTTTTAAATAAAAACCTTATTTAAATAATGGAGTGAAACCTTAAACACTAATTTAACCCAAAATAAAGTTTAGACGCGAAATGGAAAAAAGTGTTTAAAGCCATCGATTTTACGGAAACCTTTTTGGTGACAATGAGGAGGAGTTTGGTGGGTTGGGCTAATTGAAGGCCTAAATGAAGAAACTTGAATGGGTTTGAAAGTTAAAAAAATCAGTTTTGAAAGAGCGCACATTTTGGGAGGAATCCTGTTTCTTCGTTGCTCCAATGGTATTGATTTTGAACATTTTTTCCCGACTCCCTCTTCCATTTCGTTATCATCTGCCTGGGTTTTAGGGAGAAATCCAAGAAAAAGGTCTCTGTTTCTCTACAACCCCATGGAGTCTCTCGCTAACCTACACTGCCGTCACCACCCTCTCCGCCTCTCTTTCAGTCACCACCGTCCCTGTTTCCCCAAACCCATCGCCTCCCTTTCCTTCAGGACCTCGTCGCCCTTCAAATTATGCCCCATCAGGGCCTCATCTTCGTCCTATGAGCCCCCAAAGCCTTTGCTTCTCCAAGCGGTGACGCCTCTCCTCAAAGCCACTTGCATTTCCCTCACCGCCGCCGCCGCAGTCTTCTTCGCGCGCTTCCACGTGAAACCCGCGCTCGCCTCGCTGACGTCATTTCCCACCATGGAGACCTCCTCGAAGGACACGGTTGCCTCCTTACAGGAGCAGGAAAAAGCCCTCCAACAAAAGCTAGGGAAGAACTCGAATGACGTTGAGACTCTACGGTCTCTCATGGAGGTCCGTATCAAATTGAAGAAACTCCAGCAAGCCGTCGAAGTTATCAACCGTTTGATCCAGCTTGAACCCTCGGACTCCGAATGGCCAATGTTGAAGGCTCAAATTCACAGCTACGCCGGCGAGTTCGATATGGCCAAGAAGGATTTCGAAGAAATATTAGCTAAAGACCCGGATCGTGTGGAGGCGTTTCATGGCCTCGTAATGGCTTATTCGGATTCGGGTCAAAAATTGAAAGAACTGGAAAAGAGAATTGAAAAGGCGATGGATAAGTGCAAGAAAGAGCATAAAACTAAAGATTTTAGGGATTTTAAGTTATTAATTGCGCAAATTCGGGTGATCGAAGGGAAGCATTCGGAAGCTCTGAAGGTTTATGAAGCTTTGGTTAAGGAAGATCCAAAGGATTTTAGGCCATATTTGTGCATGGGGATTATCTACACTTTATTGAAGAAGAAAATTGAAGCTGAAAAACAGTTTGAAAAGTTCAGGAAACTTGTTCCTAAAAACCATCCTTACAGGGAGTACTTTGTTGATAACATGCTGGCCACTAAGCTTTTCTCCGAAAAAGCCGAAAGGGAAGGCGCAGGGAAGCGTTGAGAGCCTTGGAGTTTCTTTATTTTTTTTGGTTGATGTTCTTTCAAAGAGGTCCCTCTCTTTTTAAATTTATTTCCTTTTAATTCTCATTCAATTTTATTGCAACAGTTGAGCTCTTGGCCTTCTGTTTTATTCAATATTGCATTACATAAGTCTTTGGGTTTAGTATAAAGTTAAGCATTGCTTAGTTGAGCTAAGCTTGATCTAATATGGAAGTTAACTTCAAGCTTCTGTTATCCTTTCTAGTTGGTTTACAAACATGTATATAAATGTTTCATCATCACTGGTAACTATCATGGATGATGATTACAAATCGGGAAACATGCCTTTGTTACGATCTTCACTATCGATCCTTGAATTTCTGGTTTTGTTAAAGTAATTACTCTCAAGTAGGCTTACCCTGAATATGTGAAATTACCTTGCTTTTTGTTCCATAACCTTCTCTGTTGATTATGTATGACCGTTTATTTAATGATGTGGCTTCTGGACCCCTGCTTCGTTGTGGTACTTATGGTCGTAAATGAAGTGATAAAGTTGTGTTTCATGAACAATCCTACTTATATTCATGTCATGATAACCCACATAACCCATCTAAACCGAGGAAATGCTATGAAATGTTTCCCATATGAGAGTAATTCATAAAAGTTGCAGTAGCTAATGAAAGATATATTGATGTCTTTACGTTGGGTTTTGGTGGAAGGTTTGCAGTTTAGCATGTGTATACATGTCAGGGGTCAATATTTTCTAGTTCGAAGATGCTATGTACAATGAGTTGAGGTTGCCAAATCTTAATCATAGTCTTGTTGGTGCTGTAATGTTTTATGTTTGGCAAGTGCATGTGAAAGTTGTTGGATGAATTTCTTTTAAACCATTAATCGAGTCGTGCTCTTGATTGTTGGATCACAGTAATATAGATTCATATTGTTTTATCACATTTGGTTTAGTATCAATTTTATATTTGGTTTCCTCCGTTACTTTTTATATTCTTTCTTTTGCACCTTGGGCCAACTAGTTGCCAACTATCTTGCTAGTCTATCAATTAAAGGGCCATTTCCATCTAGAATATATAGTTATGTGGTTGACCTGACCTTATGTGTAAGTTCACATATTTTCTCGATTGTTGGTCGTTCGAGGGATTTGCAAATGTTTATGAATGGCAAATAATAACGGATATATAGTTATGTGGTTGCCATATTCTTCTAGCTTTGCCGTTTCGGACCAGGATTTCAACATGTTTCACAACATTGATTGCACGTTATATGGTCTGCTCGTCATGGATCTATGGCGAGACCCGATGGAGGCTCTTCAGTTCGTCGCACTGTGACTCTAGTTGGAAAGGGTTGGTTTCAGATAGGTTGTGAAAAATATATTGTCTTTGCGTCGTGTGTTGATAATTAAACTTGCAGACAAGGCTTTTGTGTGTCTGAATATCATTCACAATGACCAAGTATCAGCACTGGCTTCAGCCAACGATGTCCATTCGATGCAGAACCTTATCTACGGCAAAAAAATCTCCATTAAGCCTGGTGAAAAAGTCTCAACTTCCCATTCATGAACTGGATAACCCTTCGAGAAGGTGACAAACATGGTTTGATCATCCGGTGAGATTACTTCGTTGGTCCGGGCCAACGGGAGTCCCACATCGATCGGACCATGTCCATATCCCACCACCTGTGGCAAATCTGGTTGAGCCACATATTGCTGAACTTGCACTTGTTGATGTTTCTGTTGGGCATGATCGGCTAAGCTCTGTGCAACGTTTCGTTTCATGGTGACTTGCATGATGTCCCTCAACACCCTCATACACACCTCGTTGAGTATCCTCGCCAAACCCCGGGTCACGATTGCCGGTGCTTGGCGAAGAACTGGAGACAAAGATCAGTGTGGATCAGGTTCTGCATCGAATGGACATCGTTGGCTGAAGCCATTTCCAATACTTGGTCATTGTGAATGATGTTCAGACACACGAAAGCCTCGTATGCAAGTTCATTTATCAACCCACGAGGCAAAGACAATAACTTTTCCACAAACTGTCTTAAACCAACCCTTTCCAACCAGAGCCATAGCGCTACGAACTGAAGAGCCTCCACCGGGTCTTGCCATAGATCCATGACGAGCAGACCGTATAACGTGCGATCAATGTTGTGAAACATGTTGAATTCCTGGTCCAAAACGACAAAGCTTGAGGAATCATCTTTCAAAACTGCAACATCAACCATTCGTGATCATTAACAACAACGAAATGAAACGAAAACAAAGAGTGAAATGATATATGTTTATCATTGTGGAGAATGAATGTAAAAGCAAAAGAGTTGGGTTTGGCAGTAGAAACAAACACCAACTAGCTGAAATCAAAAGGCCCCCACCACAGAACAAGACAATGTTTTGACTTCATAGCCGTGCGTGTTGAAAAGGAATTGACCTATGGAATAAAATGATTTGTTTCTTGAGAAAATTAGAGCCTGAAAACCAACAAAAAGTTGGTTGGCTTTATATGTCAATTGACACAGCCTGAAAATGATTCGTGACTTGATAGCCGTGCATGTTAATGGACACAGCCTTTCACACTTTGATTAACCGGTCATGTTTTCTTATTCGGAGCTAATATTGTTTTGCCAGTGCATGCTTTATTTGTTTGGTGTAAGGTTAGCCTTTTAGTTAGGTGGCGAGGTGTGAGCGTTCAGAGCTGAATATGGTATTATTAACTGCTTTTGTAGTTTAATACAGCAGCATTGGCATTACCCTTCACTTTTGATTTTCAGACAAGTGTCTGTGACATGGCAGACTTGTCTGAACTCTGAATCATACAAGGACAAATAATGTCTGATACGGACTGTAAGAGGTACATATATTCCCCTGTTTGCTTCAACATTTTGTACTGACTTCATTTTGAACAAAATGCTTTATTAGTATTGCTTCTAAGTACTGAATTTTGTTGATAAATTATCAATGCCTTTGGAGGATGAGCTGATTAACCCGTTGTATGGCTTTGGAACCTGGAACTGGAAGAATAAGACATCGGAGAGAAACAGAGTTATTATCTCTCGGCTGATGCTATGTTTAACATTATCGGCTCAAGTTAGCTAGCTAAAATTTTACCCACTTGTTCCAAAAACATTTTTTCATCTTTTATCTCCACTAATAAATAATAATAAGCTCGTCTCATCCTTGAATTCCATTTTATAGTTTTTATTGTCTAAGGCTTTGTTCAGCAATGACTGGTTTGGGGAGAGTAAATCAGGCGGAGAAACGCCTGTTTAAAGTGCTTGGAGTGACCGTTCGATATTGCTTCTCCGTCCGGCGGTCCAACACCTATTAGAAAACCATTTCCGAACGGGCCCTAAAGCTATGCACTTTCACAGTTGGCAATCTGGCATATGAGACAATTTTTTAGAATTATTTTTTGAATGCACATATTATGATGCTTAAACTATCCACAATCCCTCAGCCTTCCGAATTTAGACAAATGGATTTAAGCGCATTCGAACTCAGCGGTTTTAATCGAGTTAATGGTTAAGTAGTATATTATTAAAAGACGGTAAAGTAACAAAAAGAAACGAGACAAGAGACTGTTGGAAAAAGGGTAACCAGGACACCACCTTTTATAATAAATTTGTGGATTTGGGTAGGCTTAATAGTAAAAAAGTGCCCAAGTTATATCTTATTTTTTAGTTTAGTTTCGGGCTACTTTGGTGCCTAACATTTTATTTCGTAACACAGATTGAATATTTTTGTAACGGTCGTTAAAAAAGTTTCGTTATCCAATAAAAACATAATACATGACATATTTTGGTATTTCTTATCATTTTTATTTTTTTAAAAAAATATAAAATATTTAATTTTATAAAAAACTCAAAATCTTTAATTTCTCTAGAACCCCAAATCCTAACCCTAAATCCCTAAATTCATCCATTTCCACCACCGATTCAACTACCATCGACAACCCTTGCCTTTGTCGGCCCTCACTACTAAACTCTCCATCATCCAGCCGTCAAAAGCCGACAAATGAACCGGCAATTGTTTCGTCGATGGACATCTAAAAATAAAAAAAAGACTGATTGGGCTTCTAATTGACGGCTAGATGGTGGGGGATGCTGAACGTTGAGGTACCCAACGCTTGGGGTGGTGAATGTTAAACTATCAGCGTGTGGGGGAGGCCGGACGGCAAGGAAGATGTTATTTGAGGATTTGATTAAAAGAAATTAAAATTTTAGAGTTTTTAAAAAGTTTATATTTTTAAAAAAATTATAAATCAAATAAATAGATAAAATAGGCTACATAGCATATTTTTATTGAATAACAGATTTTTTAAATAGCCGTTTAAAATTTTTTTTAATATAAATTACAGAATAAAATGTTAGTTATCAAAGTGACCCGAAAAAACATAAGACACTAAAGTGAAGAAAAAGAAAACCATTTGGGGTATTGCCGGGAGCTTTTTATTAGTGACGGCGACAAAAATCATTTTTTGCTTATTATGGTGCTCTTTTGCTTCGGCTTTTTTGCACAGAAATAAAGGTATTCAGAAGCGAGCATGCTTTGATGAAATATAAACGTGAATGGTTGGTGAAAGCAAGCATATCATATTTGATTTGATCGCTTTTAAAATAATTATTTATTGAAATAACTCCCATCAAAACTATTTATGAAAATACTCTCCTTCCTACACACATAGGATGTAATTACGCAACTTTCAAAACGCATTTTTTGTATAATTCAATTTTAATTTTTTTTTTACGTAAAATTATAATTAAGTCTATACAATGTAATCGGATTGATAAAAGAATTGAATTTGCATTATACAAGTAGTGCCTTTCGAAAATTGCTGTCTTTTAGAAACGATTTTTAAAAATTGTGTTTGACGATATGTGATTTTATTTTATGTATTTCAAAATGAATGGTATTTTCATAAATAATTTTTTAAAATATATAATTATTAAATAAGAATATTTAAGTGAGCTGGCCGATTTGATCCTTACACAACATCAAACTCATCTTCTTCTTCTTCTTCTTTTTTGCAAGAACAAACTCATCTTATTAAATTATCTACTAAAATCAAAATTATGATTTTTTTATAAATTAATAATGTCAGAATACTCAATTTTATTAATTTAAAGAGATATTAATTAATCGATAAATCAATAATTTATTAATTTATAAATTTTTTTTCTTATTCAACGAACCTACATTATTCTTCATGAATAAAATATATACATTGTATAAAGTAATTGAATGATGTTCATGTACAATGTGACTAATTAAATATAATACATACCTCTAAAAAACAAAGTTCATTGGAGTACGTAGTACTAGTTAAAACTTACATCTAAAAGGTGTAAAAAATTATAAGAGTGATAAAAAAATCATGGCTTCACATCTAAAATGTGTAAAAAAATCGACAATGAAAAATCAAATACGTAAAGCACAATGTGAGTATAAGAGTGATCATCCCGGGAAGTTAGAGATGAAATACAAAATTTTAAGAAAAAACAAATAACAATAAAATTATATTTTACTAGGCTATCCTAATTATATTTGTAATTTTATAGAATTATTAATTTATTATATTGAAGCGACCATAACTTATACAAGGGTCTTTAAAAAATTATTATGTTATTAATTTATCAAAATTATTAATTTAGACTTTAGGCCTAAGCCGAGACCGAAAAAAATTATTATCTAAAAAAATTATTAATATATCGAGTATTATTTTTTATAGGTTTTTCTGTATAATCATTGTAAATATTATAATAATACAAAATGTATCAAAATTTATTGTGAGGTACAATCACGAATTCCGAATAAAATCGGAGAAGACTGGTACCTTTCGAACAGTCACACTATATGAATGTTTTACGAATTTGAAGTCTGTTGTTTGTGCAGTGTGACCTGTCTTCCACGCTTTCTAACGGACCGCTCTTTATTGCTCCTCGCCCTTGTCACGCTCTCTCTTTTAATTCTCTCAGCTAACAATTCTCTCTTTTTTTCCTTCATGATTTTGTTGGACCATTTTTCTCTTTTCTCAGATTCCTTTCGGCATTATACCTGAAGTTTGTGTTTTTAGTCGAGTTACTGATAATGGAGATGTTTTGGCAACGGAGGCCCAACATTTCCATCTCCTCCACCGCTTCAACTGCCTCTGCTTCCTTTACTGGTTCGCTTTTCTTTTCCTTTTCCTTTTCACTTCATTTGGTTTCTGATTAATACTAGCTAAAAGGAAATCCTTTATACTCTGTTTTTGCTTTTGCATTTTGAAAGAGAAAATAATGATTCTGTTGCATTTGGCTGGCAGGGAAAGAAAAAGTTAATGATTTAAATCCCCTTTTCCTTTTCCTTTTACATTTAATTTTGTTTTCCTACATTTTCTTTGTTACCAAACGCAACCCTTTTTTTTACTTTAAGTTTTCGGTTATCTCCTGCTTCTAGTTCTATCGTTGGCTTAAGCTTTCATTAAAGGCAAGTCTTTTTGAACTCCTTTCTGATTTTTCTATGTGAAAATTGAAAATCAACATGATTTTGCTTGTGTTTCCAGGATCATGAGTTGCTTACGCTTAGTTTAGTTTAGCTTAGTTGTTGAGTTGCTAGTTCTCATGTTTTCCAGGTAACAAACAGAGAAAATTTCCAAAATCATCTTCCTACAGCGGTGATACTACAGAGGAAGATCAGGTTGGCTACACCCCCCCTATTTCCATTACTGTATTAGCCTTATACTGTTGTAGCTCTATATCTCTCCGAATTTTTATCGGATATGTCCTGGTTGTTGCAGTTAAGGTTTGAGTTGGGTTGGAGATCATCAAAACAACCAACTGGGATCCCAATGAAGAAGTTGTTGGCTGAAGAGATGTCGAAAGAAAACGAATCTAGAAGACGATCGCCAGGTGTTATAGCAAGATTAATGGGCTTTGATGGACTACCACCTAAGCAGCGAAAGAGAATGGAGAGTAGCCGACCCAAGGTTCAAAAGAGTGGTGCGTTCTATAGCAGCCGGTCTTCTAGGAAAAGATCAAAGGATGAGCATGGATTTAAAGATGTTTTTGAAGTATTAGATGCATCGAAAGTGGAGACCGACGGTTGCTCGTTGCAGGGGACTGCAAGTTGGATGCTGTCCGATGTTGAGGTGCCCTTTATTCAGCAGAGGTTTATGGAAGCTAAAGGTATTTCAACGAATGAAAAGCTTAAGGATTCTGAGAAATTCAGTGATGCTGTTGAGGTGTTAGACTCGAACACGGATATTCTGCTGAAATTCCTTCGGAGACCGGATTCATTACTCACAAAGCATTTGGATGATCTGCAGCAGTCCGGTTGTGGTCGAATATCAGCTATGAAGTCATCACACACTCTGAAAAATCAAAATGATTGCTTACGCCAAAAAGCAGGGAGAGAAACTCAATTGAAGCACCAAGAAGATAATTTGAGCCAATCTTATGGGAGATATGCTGCTCACAGTCGCCTCAAGGTACCTAAGGTTCAATTAGAAGAGAACAGCGGACCAGCTATTGTACCTACAACAATTGTTGTCTTGAAACCAAATCTTGGGAAGTCACATAGCTCTACCGGGATTGCTTCATCTCCTTGTCCGTCTCATCACCATCATCCATCCGGTTGTGTTGGAAACTCCGTAAATTTAGGTGTCCAAAATGAGGAGGCAGAAGTATGGGGGGAGAAAAATGCTCACCAAGATATTGGTTTTTCAAGGCATAATTCTAGTGAGTCCAGGAAAATTGCCAGAGAGATTACTAGACAAATGAAAAATAGGATTAGCAATGGCTCAATAAAGATTTCAACCTCCAGGTTTAGAGGATACGCCGGGGAGGCGAATTCATGTGATGTACCGGGGTCTAAATCTGAAAATGATTCAGATGTAACAACAGTGTCTTACACAGATAGCATTGGTTGGAACAAGCAGCATAGGAGGCCATCATCACTTTCTAGTGAATCATGTCTTAGTAGGGAGGCCAAGAAGAGACTATCTGAGAGGTGGAAACTAACACATCGGCCTCAAGAGATAGACTTGATTAGTAGTGGCAGCACACTCGGTGAAATGCTTGCCATCTCGGATAACGAAGTAAGCCCTGCAAATTCCAGTAGCAGCTTCCACAAGGAAGGATGCAATGAGTTTTGTAATCATGTTAGGCCAGCAGTGTGGAATGAACCTTTAGGGATTAGCAGTACAGATGGTTGGAAGGAAGGATGTGTCCGCAATATTTCAAACTTTGGAAGTCCTAAAATAAACACACACTATGAAAATCGTTGTCGAGATAAGTATGTGATTCGGAAAGACAGTTCCAGGAGGAGCAAAGACAAGGCAGTAAAAGGCAATCTTAATCACCGTGAAGCTCTGTTGACTAACGATCAAAGATTCCATGTTGAGAAGGCTCAATTTCCAATTAGTAGTTGTAGTAGCAATGTGGAAAATAGTGATACTTCACTAGATTTTCATATCACCGCATGCCGTGTACAGCAAAACTCGGAAATGGATACTCAATCTGAACACAACCTTATGGTCTCAGGGTCATCCGCTGATACTGCCATGGATTCAAGTTCAGTTCTTGAAAATGCTGTGGATACCAATGATCATGATAAGGTTGTGCTTTCTGAACCTTCTCACGTGGAATTATCAGCTCCCGCTCCACTGAATGTTGTTGGTTCTACTGGTGAAATGGAGAATTTGGACTCTCAGGTATTCTTTTTCTTATCAACCTTTTTGGTATTTAGCAAAATCTTATATAATGTTTGATGAATAGAATTTTCTCTGCTCATTTCTTGCAATTTTCTCCAGGAACCATCAGAGGGACCTTCTAAGCAAGCCACATTGCATTGCCCTGTACCGAAACTAGAGTCTCGAGTAATCTGTAAGGAAGCAGATCAACCCAGTCCGGTTTCAATTATAGAAGCTCCTTTCACGGAGGATTTTTCATCTGGTTCCGAATGCTTTGAGAGTATTAGTGCTGATCTCCATGGTAATTTAGTGGCTGTTTTAGTTTCAATACTTTTATATCTGGCCTCCATTTGGACTAAAAAAATAGATATGCCATTGCAGTTCTCAACTTCTCATTTCTCGAAAAGGTTATAGCATTACGGGACACCAAAGTCGTCCCATGATATCTGAGTGAATAGATTGTCATTATTGCACTCTTATAAGTTCATCCGATCTGTATGCTGCATGAAACATTCTGTTTCTAAATTTACATTGCATGAGATTGATTCTACCCATTCTGTTTCTGTTTATGTTTTCAGGACTTCGGATGCAACTTCAACTATTAAAACTAGAATCCGAGGCGTATGAAGAGGGAAGCATGCTTCTTTCAAGTGATGATGATGGTGATGAAGCATCTGTTGGGTTTGCCGAGAACCAAGGGATACCAAGGGACGAAGAGAATTGGAAATTCATGTACATAGTTGACATCTTGGTTGATTCCGGAATTAACGGAGTCGACCCAGATACATTCTTAGCAACATGGCATTCTCCAGACTGTCCAGTGAATCCGTTAATATTCGAACAACTTGAGAAAAAATATTGTATTCTAAATCCTTGGTCGAGGGCTGAAAGGCGGTTGATGTTCGATAGGATTAATTCAAAGCTACTGGAGATGTATCAGCAATGCATGGACCAACACCTACATCCAAGCATGAAGTGTGCAAGAAAAATGGTTTGGAAATGGAACATCGAAGAGCTGGAAGAAAGCCTGCGTAGTTCTGTAGTGATGCAAAACATGGAAGTGCATATGGATGTGAGAGAGATGGTGGTCGCAGGGGAATGGCAAAGGCTCGACTCGAGGGAGGAAATCGATGTAATATGTAGGGAAATCGAGAGACTGTTGGTAGATGAACTAGCAGCCGAGGTTATGGCAGTGTAGTAAAGATGCTTTTGGTTTAGTGAGTTCATATATACAAAAATGATGGGATTATCATTTTACCACAGCTAGAATTATCAGAAAACAAGCTATCAATATAGCTTTTGGTTTACTCATTAAATGGTCATTTTGGTAATTTAGAAAAAGGAATGCTATTTTGATAATTTTACAAAGATATTTTGGTAAATTCAACTCAGAGATATTTCGGTAATTTTATATCACAAGTGTGTTCTAAAAATTTTAGTTCGTAGGGGTATTTTTTTTGTTGTTTCAGATCTCATAGGTAATTCAAACATTTTAAGCAAAAAGGCACTTTGGTCACAAGGGTATTTTGGTAATCTTATAACATTTTTAATCTTTTATGCAATATAAGTAGGGCTCGGCGTTAAATCGAGTTGAGTCAAAAAATTTTGAGTTATTCGAGTTTACAAGTCTTATTTTACGATTCAAACTTTATTTAATTTTTTTCTTTCATATTGAGTTGAATTGAATCGAGTTGAGTTTTCGAGTTTTGTACAAATTTACTTATAATTATTTATAATGTTATAATGAATATTGATTCCAATTTAAACAATTTTTTTATATCCATATCCATATATATATATATTATCATATTTTCACATGTGATATACATAATATATCAGACATAATTGACAGACCTGACTTGAACTTGAAAATTAATCAACTAATTACTAAAAATTTTGAGTTATTCGAATTTTCATTTTAGAACTCAAACATTATTTGAAAATTTTTCGAGTCGAGTCAATAAAATTACGAGTCGAGTTAAAACGACGAGTTTTCTGTAAGAGTACTATCTTGAGAGATAATCTACTCCGGATACTATTTTAGAATTTTTATTAAGGGATAAGAGCATAATTAGGATCTTAGGATTCTATTCGCCGCACCACCACGGCGAGTTTTAAAAAAACATCCACCACGGTAAGTTCCAATTATTTTTCAAAAATCTCGCCATACAATCGAGGCGAGTTCGAATAAAAATAATATAATTTTGAAACTCACCGTAGTGGTGCGACGAGTTTACTCTTAGAGTCCAATTTTTAAAAATTTAGGATTTCAGGTATTGCGTTGGGCATAATAAGATTTTAAAATCCTATTTTTGCCCTTAAACCATTTTTAAATGGTATATTTTGGGGAATAGGCCTTGATTTAGGGCATAGCACCATTTGTTTCAAAAACATTAGAACTATTTTATTAATTTATTCTAAAAATGCATGCATCTAAAAGTTGGATATTGATTATCTTTTAAAAAAAAATATTTTGATTAACGATATTTCTTTCAAAATATTTTGGTTAGCGATCGATCATCATTTAAATGTTGGTTGTCGATCGTCGATGTTTATTTTTTTATTTTTATTTGTTATATTTTTAAGTTTTTAATTTTTTTTATTTTAATAAGGCTCCCGTGACATGTTTTTTCTTTACCTTTGTAGTACGATTTTTTGTAGTTTCTTTTCATCTGTCGTGTTGGCATAATTTCAGCATACGTTATCGTTTCGTACTCACACAGATATTTCACGATGTTAGTTTTTTAGTATGATTCTGTCGGTGGTCATAGAAAGATAGATCTATACTCGGTTGATGATTGTTTACCGATGTATTCAGTCCTGTTAGCAGAACAATTGGCCACCAAATTCAAAATTCAATTTTTTTTTCATATACCAAAACTCAAGACGCGATGCTTAGCAATTGTGTCTAAGATTAGTTCAATTAGGTTTTAACAGATTAAGGTTTCTTGTTTAGTTGTTTTTATGAGATAAAAAGAACATTTGGGCTTAGGAAGGAAATTACTCACCAATCCAGAACCCAAATTTTTAATATATTCAGAATAACCTTAACTTAATTAGATACTCGAAATGACCCGACTCAAAGTTCATTTGTACCTAGTTAAGACCCGACCTAAAGTTCACCCAAAATCAATAGTATTAAACTCAAATTTTATCCAAAACTATCGTGACCCGATATGAACTTAACTTAACATCAGGAATGACCCGATCTAAACCGAATCGATATGAACTTAACTTGACATCAGGAATGACCCGATCTAATTGAAATTATACCATTAAAAGTTAATGCTGCTAAACCATGGAAGATAACATTATAACAAAGCAAACTCTAACATTAATATAACAAACGACAGAATTACTAATCTAACAACTACGAATATGGGAAATGGAAAAGGATGAGGTTAAATATCAAAAGGTCCCGTGGGATCTAATTGCTTGCACAATCCCATATAAGTGAGATAAAGCACTCGATCCTTAGCCCCCGTCTTATGATTCTTTGTATGCTTGCAAAAATACTTCAACTCCGAAAGCTTGCAGCACCCCAGCATCTTCCCCAGCAGCAAGAACAGCCAGTTTATCGATTTCTTCTTCCTTACAACCGGCTTCACGGAGCTACCACACGATTCGCAGATCGGTAGAGTCGGACTCATCCATTCCCGGGGTGCTCGGTCGTGCAAACAAAACTTGTTTTCTCTTATGAAATCCGATATCTCTCGGAACTTTTGTTGCAAATCGTATTCAATCGTGTAAATTTTGTCGCATTTCTTGCAATGAACTTGACCACTAATGGTGGTTATGTTGTGTGACAAGAGATAATCAAGGCCGTGGACCGTGGCACGCTGAGTAGTGGACCAAGGGAACGGTTGCGGGACAGTTTCAGTTTTGATTTGTTGTGCGGACTGAGAAGGGCTCTTACGGGCACGAGAAGGTCGTGAACCTGAATGGCTCACGATCTCCCGCGGAACTGCATTGTCGTTCGGGTTAAGGCCAGTCGGGATATGAGGATCGTAGTTCGGGTAGATTATTAATGGAGGCACTTGTAGGATTGGGATAACCGGTTGGGAAATCGATTCTAGCGATGATGGCGACACTGGTACTTGTTTCTCTAAAGTATAATAACTCGGCGTTGGCGACGATGACGGCGGCGACCTAGAGCCTATTGATAAGCTTAGAGTCAGCAAATTTTCAGCATCTTCATCGCCATTATTAGAAGTGTGGGAAATACGAGAGGTGTCCATGTCAAAAAAAGGGGGAATACAATGCAGAGTTTTAGGTTTGAGGAAGGCAAAGGTGAAGAGATTCTCTCAACATATTTATCTATTTTTTTGAGTGAAGAGTCTTAATAAAACTGAAACTCGGAACTGAAAGGGATATGTAAGTTTAAAGTTTGTAACCTTGAACGAAATAATATCTGTAATCTATTGAGAGAGTTTTTGTTGGACTAATATTCTTCTATTTGTTTTCTCTTAAAAATGGCAGGTTAGTTTGGATATATGTACAATATAATTAAATATTTTACTTATTACTTTTATATATTCCAAACCAATCATTAATAAATTACTATGTTTCCTTATATTATATAAAATTAATAAAAAACAATCATTTAAATTTGACCTTTGTAATATTCAAAAAAAAAAATTGACCTTCGTAATATCTGATTTATATTAGTTAATTAATGAGTATCATTGTTATGTCAAAATAAAATTGAATAAAACAAAACAACATACTACAATTTCTAAATTTATTCGTGGAGTTTTTTATTTCACATTTTGTTTTAAAAATACTCAACTGCTATAATATATTTATTTCTCAATATTATTATTTTTAAGACAAGTTGAAAACCGTGACGCACACCACTAAACATTATTATCGTAATATACCGTTGAACACCATTAGTTTTTAATAACTTTTAAATGATTATAAAAATCTCAAAGACTCCACATGTAATTAATTATATTTCAAAATAAAATTAGAAGAAATTATTTCATAAATTATTCTCACTACCTCATCCATAGTCCTACTCAATTAAATAAAACCACATCATCTTCATTTTCACCTAATATTTTCTTATAAATTAAAATTTACAAATATCATCTTCTTCCTCATATATCATATATTAATACTAATATATTAATTAATAAAATCCTTAAAATAAAACCCCCTCAAAAGTTTAACCCACAAATCAAAAGATAGAAATAAAACAATTCATTCTAATCTGTTAAAAACCTATAATTAACATATTCATTTGAATTAAGAACAAAATAATTAAAAAACTGTTCGCAAGCCCTCATTTTCCCCTAAATCGCATGCCCTCGTTTTTTCCCCTAAAAGATTTTAATTGCATGCCCTCAATTTTCTTCTTATTTTAATCAAGAGCCTTTTTGTTCTATATTAAAAAAAGTCATTTTGTTCTTTAGTTTGTAAGCCCTCATGTTTGGAATTTGATTCGTGGATATGTCCTCCTGTTCGGAATTTGATTTGTGGATTAGAATTATTTTTAATCAAACGAATATATTAATATAGGGTTTTTAACAAATTATAATTAATTATTTTATTTTTGTCCCTTTTAATTAACGGGTTAAGCTTTAGAGGTGTTTTTATTTTAAGAATTTTATTTATTAGCATTTAAAATTAATATATAAAGTACGAGGAGAATATATAATTTATAAATTTTAATTTATAAGAAAATTTTACGTGAAAAATAAAAATGATGTGATTTTATTTAATTGGGTAGAATCATGGATGAGGTGTAGTGAAGATGGTTCATGAAATAATTTCTTCTAATTTTATTTTAAAATATGATTAATTGCATGTCGAGTATTTGAGATTTTTAATAATCATTTAAAAGTTATTAAAAATTAATAGTGTCCAGCGGTGTATTGCGTTAGTGGTATTTAAAGGTGTGCGTCACCCGATGTAGACTCATCCTTATTTTTAATATTATCAGAGTCGAACCATATTAGTCAGTTAAATTGATGAAATATAATAAAAAATGAAACAAAATTACTATGAATCAGTAGAAAAAAACTGATGGTTACCTATTAATTCAACTGATTTCCTAAGATGTTCATCCTAAGAGACTCGGGTTCAAAAGTAGCGTTTGTTCAACGATATTTAATTATAAAAGAACTAAATACCCTAAAAAACAAACTAACTAATGGAAAAAACGAAAAAGATTTCCTTGCCAAACTTAAAATTAATCTAAAGCCTAATTCAAAATTATCATACATACCAACAACTTATTATTCTAACGAGGTGAAGCTTAGTTCCTTTAAATAAAGTCTATGATTTAAATTATAATATCATGAATAAATTAAGATGAATTGAATAAATCATCTCTATAGTAAAATTTTAAAGCATTCAATTTAGGTTAGTCAAAAAATGAGTACAAAGAAATCATCAAACATCAAACGGTCCATCAGGACACAGTTGTTTGCATAGTCCAATGTAAGCAAGATAAAGAAGTCGATTCTTAGCTCCCGTCCTATGGTTCTTCGTATGCTTGCAAAAGTACTTAAGCTCCGAGAGCCTGCAACACCCCAGCTTTTGTCCCAACAGCAAAAACAGCCAATTCACATGCCTTTTCTTCACAACAATCGGTCTCATAGCGCTCCCACAAGTCTTGCAATTATCGAGCATCGGATGCATCCAAGAATCCGATGCTCGATCATTCATCGTCGACATGTTCGCCAACACAAAATCTTCAATCTCATTGAACTTTTCTACCAAGTTGTATTCGATCGTGTGTTTTTTCGGGCACCCTTTGCATTCAACTTCACCACTAATGGTAAGAATGTTTTGAGATAAAAGATAGTTAAGATTGTGAACCGTGGCCCGTCGTGTTGTAGCCCATGGATAGGGTGCATCTATGGTTTCACTTTTCCCTCGTTTGAGTTTCTGAAATGGGTTTGTTCGAGATCGGCGTTGAGGGCGAATAGGGTAGGCCGGTACCACCACCGGATTAGGGTTAGGGATAGGGCTACATGGTGGCCCTAATGAAAGATCAAGATGCAGCAAATCTTGATGATGTTCTTCTTCGACACTAGAGATATGGGAAAACAAGCGTTTTCTTGAATTACAGTTGCTTGGAGGAGAAGAAACTTGATCTTGGGGATCAATAGAAGGTAAAAAGTTATAGTATGAAAGTTGAAGGTTTTCTTGCCGTGACGAAGATGAAGACGGTGTCGAAAGAGAAAGTTCGAGTCGTTTTGAATCCATATGAAAAATAAACAAATGCTCAAGAGAGAATAGTTGATGGGAGTAAACTGAAAACCAAATAACCTAAGGCAATATATATGGAGAAAACTGACATATGGAGAAAAAAATTACTACTATTTTTTATACACTTCCGTGTATGAAAAAGATAATTTTACAAGATAATGATAAGTGTTTCATATATTTAATTTTATATATTTAAACATATCTCAAGATATATTTATTAACTTTTAGCCTACTTGTAAAATAAATATTTTTGTACCGATAATTATAGTTTAGGAATATGTACGAGTCAAGCCGAGTCAAGTTTTTGATCAACGCAATTTGACCCGAAAATTTAAAAGGATTCATCCGACTTGACTCGATATGAGATAAATTTTCACCCAACCGAACTCGTTCTGAATTTTAGGACTATAACTGGCTCTGCCCGTCCCGAAACAAACAAACAAAGGGTTTTGCTATTGACAGCCCTAGCTATTAATAAGAACTAGATAAATTTTTATCATTAATGTTTATTTTACTTTTAAATAAAATCTAGTAGAATGTAATTAATTACGTTTCTAAAATGTTAGGTTCTACTAATTTAAGATGTTTAATGTAATTAATATTCACCTAAAAGAGTTTAGAGTGATTCCATTGTTTATGTTTTTAGGTTTTAGGCTATCTGACTTAGGATTTATGGTTTAAAGTTTTAATGTTTTAAGATTTAAGTTTTAGGGATTAACATTTATTGTTTTAGAGTTTAATTACATTAAACACCCACAATTAATTGAACAAATTAAACTTTTTAAGAGTGCAACTAATTACATTCTACTAGATTCCCTTGAAAAGCAAAATAATCATTAATAATATGAATTTATCTAGTTCTTATTGACATCCCTAAATAGAAAAACCTATAAATAAATATATATCCTTTTCTATTAAAAATAAGGGGATAATATGAAAAAAATATAAATAGAATTATTTATAGTAATTATCTATATTCTTTTTTTATTCAATAAAATTAAAGATGTAATTGAAAAAATATACAAAGGGATGGACATTATAATAATTACCCCTAAATATATATAATTGTACAAATATATCGAATAAGGTATTTTTACCCTAAACTCGAACTCAATTTTAATATTTTTTTTTAAAAAAAAACTAGACTTGTAAAATCAGGTCGAGTAAAAATTTATCGAGTCTGAATCAAATAATTATCCTCAGATCATACTAATTATAAATTTTGTAGTGATCATTTTAAATAAAATAATACATTTTTTGAGAGATGGACATCAAAATAAAAGTAAATGGAACATGTCATAACCCCTAAGATTCAATACTGAAAATATAATTACAGATTTGAACTTTAAATTTTGAACTTTAAGGTAAAAATAGGCCCAAATCCCACCGGCTAGTATATTATAAGGGATTTAAACTTTAAGAAAAATATCCTAATCACTCTCTCTCAACTCCTTCTTCTAGCCTTAAAAAAATCTTTGCCGAGCTAGTGGCGGCCAGCCGCTATCTTTTTCGGTAGTTGGCCTCCTATTCTTCTTCTTTTTTTCTTTATGTTTCTTTTTCTTTCGGCTTGGTCTTTCCTCTCTCTTCAGAGGTCGGTAGTCGTTGTCTTGTCTCCGACTTGTTTCGATGAGATTCTTGTCTCCGACGATTGTGGTTCTTGAACGGGACGGATTTTGCTCAGAGGAGTGTTGGACAAAGAAAAATAAAACCCTCCTTTTCCTTTTCCTCCTCCTCTTCCCCTCTCTGATTACTTTTCACCAAACATTTACAACCTTTCTTGATGATTTCGGTGACCGATTCGAGCGTGCTACAAGTCCAACAGGTGAAAAAGGCCAATGAAATGCTCGTACTTAGTGAATTTATCAACCACGACTAGGATACAGTTAAATTTTAGAGGAGGAAGGCCTTCTATAAAATCCATTGTTATAATTTTCCAAGCCTGCTTAGGAATAGGTAGTGGTTGGAGTAAGTCAGGGGGTGCCATGTGTTCAGCTTTGGTGCGTTGGCATACATCACAGTGCAAAATATGTTGACGCACCATTATTTTCATCCCTGGCAAATAGAATGATGCCTTTAACCTCTTCTATGTGGCATGAATGCCAGAATGACCACTTAATGGAGAGTCATGTAGAGCCGAAAGGAGATTTTGGCTAAGGTGGCCAGTGGAGCCAACATACACTTTCTTCAGATACCTCAAGACCTCCTTGTATTATGTCAAGCTAGCTTCAGCAGTAGAGGAAATGTTGAGGGCAGGGATAAGCTTCTAAGCTAGTTCATCAAGGTTGTAGCTTTCTTCAATTTCAAGGACCCAAGAAGGAGTGACTAAGGTTGCTGTCATGGAAGCCAATTCAGATTATGGTGCATAATTTCTGAAAAGGGCATCATCCACTAGATTTGACTTACCCTTCCTATATTTGATAGTGTAGTTCAACCCCAAAAACTTAGTCAACCTTTTTTTTTAATTGTAGTGGTGAGCTTTTGCTCCAAAAGGTGTTTAAGAGGCTCATGGTGAGTCTTTATAATAAAAGACTTGCACTCCAAGTAATGTCGCCACTTGGTTACTACAATTACGATGGCAAGATACTTTTTTTCATAGATGGAGAGGTCACTGTGTTTTAGTCACAAGACTTTGTTGAGGTAAGCAACATGCCTTCCTTCTTGAGAGAGCACAACCCCAATGCAATTGGAGCTAGTATCAATTTTTAAGGAAAATTGTTTAGAGAAATTTGGTAAAGCCAACACTAGTGAATGGCACATAGATTCCTTTAATGCTTCAAAGGCTTTCTTAGATTCCTTAGACTAGTGAAAATTGTCATTTTTCAGCATGTTAGACAAGGGTCTGTTGATTATCCCATAGTTCCTTATGAACTTTTTATAGTAACCTATTAAGCACAGAAATCCCTTCATGTATTTAACTGATTTGGGTAGTTTCCAGTTCTTCATTGCCTCACCTTTGTTAGGGTCAGTAGCAACACCTGTTGGGGAGATTATGTGGCCAAGTATTCAATTTATTGCTGAACAAAGAAGCACCTCTTTCTTCTAGTAAATAAATGATTAGAGTGTAGTAGCTGCAATACTTCCTTGAGATGGTTGTAATGGTCATGTAAGGTAGCATTGTAGATCAAGATATCATATAAAACTAGGAAAAATTTTCTCAGAAAGGGTGCAAAGATCTCATTCATTAAGGCTTGAAAAGTGGCTAGGGCATTTGTGAGCCCAAAGAGCATCACCTTAAATTCAAAATGTTCATAATGAGTTCTGAAGGCATTCTTAGGAATGTCTTCTTCCTTGATCCTAATATGCCAATAACCAGACCTTAGGTCTATCTTTGACTAATACCTGGCTCCGTTTAGCTCATCCAATAGGTCCTCCACCACATGGGTTGGAAATTTATCCTTGATAGTCATGCTATTGAGCTGTCTATAATTAATACAGAGCCTCAAAGTCCCATCTTTTTCATTCACTAGTAGGCAGGGTGAGGCAAATGGGCTCTTGCTAGTCTGGATTATTGAAGCTTGCAACATTTCAGTAATCTTCTTCTCCACTTTTTCTTTTTGGTGGTAAGGAAACCTGTAGGGCCTAAGATTCACTGGTTGAGCCCCATGTTGAAGAGATATTGCATGGTCATGAGTCCTTTGTGGGGGTAAGCCTTTTGGTTCCTCAAAGACAGATCTCTAGTCCTCAAGTAACTCTTTGATCTTAACTTGAATGTCTACCTCTTCTGCTTCCATGCTGATCATATAGAGCTCCCCCACCAATTTAGGATCCTTGACTACTATCTTTTGCATCGTTCCACCTGTTATCATCTTTAGGATCGGGCCTTTATACTCACCCTGCAACACCACCTCATGTTCCCTTTTTTGAAGCTTAAAGTCATGGATTTGAAGTCTATAACAATTGGGTTGTACCTTCTCATCCAATCAGCCCCAAGCACCATGTCACTACCCCCATTTGTAAACCCCGAAATCATGTTCAAAGAAGTGGCCCTGCATCTTCCATCCCAACTTGTTACTCTTGGTTGTGCTCTGCAATTTTTCTCCATTTGCCACTGTGATGAGTAGGGGAGTGGTTTGTACCAATTCCAATCCTTCCTTGGCCCAAGTTTCAGTTACAAAGTTGTGGGTACTGCCACTATCTACCATAATGTGTAGTGGCCTGTTGTTGACGTAATATTGCATGGAAAAAGATAAAGTATTCAATGTAGATATGCGAGTAAAACAATGCCAAAAATACGTATTTTACGTGCAAGTATACACGGTCAGTAAATAATATAGTAGTGAGTTGAGTATCGTCTCCACAGGGATTGCCTAGGGATTAATTGTCACGATTAATACTTGCGAACTAGATAATAAAAGATGATTGAGGTAACGAATGAAGTAAGAGACTATAAGTAAAATAAGCTAAAGTAAAGTAAAGTAAAGTAAAGTAAAGACTACGGTGATGAATTGATAACAATCTAGCAAACAATAGGTGCAAGAATGATAACAAAGTTTTGGCAAATAATATCTAAATTTCATGATAGCAATTCCGGCTAGTAATAATGTTGTAACCCTCTCCTCCCGGTCTGGACGACTGACCAGTCCGAGTAGGTTACACGGGAAAAACCGAAGTGAAACACGTTAAGGCTCCACTTCGATTAGCAACCCTAGAAAAACTTTTCTTCAATTATCTTGTCTAGATGTCTCGTTAGTCCTATGTGTGAAAAACGACAGCGAAAGAACAAGGACAAGATGATGCAGACGGAACGTAAGTTAATTTAAATTTACCAAGTGTCAAGTTAGTCCGATTTCTTGCATACGCGACCAAACCATACATAAACGATACAAATAAGGCTCACATGAAAGCTTACAACAAACAGAACCCAAGCCCAACACTTGAGAACCTTTAAAGATGCCAAAAGCCCAATTTGCAGGCCTGTATTTCGAAACAGGCTTGCCCGTTTCGATACACGGGCCCCAGTTTTAAAAGCCAGACCAGCCGTACCGATACGGCCCACTTCGTTTCGGTACAGGGGTCCATTTCGTCTAAGCGTTCCGAAACACGTTCCGTAATAGGTCTTCACAGTAGCAAAATCGTTTTGGTACGCGTAGCGGAATAAGGGCTCATAGTGGCAAACCGTTTCGAAACTACACCTGTTCCGAAACCACTTCACGCGTTCCAAAACGCCTGCAGTCTGTAAGACTCTAAAAACAATTTTAAGCATCTCCAAATGTTCCCAAACATTCCCGAAACCACAAGAAACAAGATACAACATGCATACACGTACTCACTCTAGAGGCATTCACCCTATTTAAAACACGATCAAACTTTTATCATACATGTAAAGGCCAATCATATAAGGAATCAAGCATTCACCAAAATATATTGCATAACAAGGTTTACATGCCTTCATACAAAACACATAAGCATTCATGGAACATGGTTATAAGCCTTCTAAACACAAGCATTTAGGCAACAACATAAACATGGTTTACAAATCCATATCAAGGCATTAACAACAAAAACCAACACATAGGAGTCTATCAACGATCATACAAAACACGTAGCATCCCCATTGCTAAGCTACCACATTATTTACTAAACCATACTTGAGCAACTACTATAAGCTTGGATGCCCTTTCCTTGCTTCTTGCTAACTCCGTGTTAATGATCTGCATTGTAAAAAACGAGAGCGTAAGCTAGAAGCTTAGTGAGGGTGCTCTAAAACAAAAACAACGACAATGCAGGGTTTAAGCATATCATCCTTAAGACATTTTACAAGCATACATATGCACCAACATAGCAACATAGTTAAACATTTCAAGAATGCATGAACATGGCATCTTACCTCAGGTTATGCTAAACAAGATATAAGAATTATCTTAACAACAACCACACATGAACAAGTATATTGACAACTATTAGTTTACTCGAATACGCGGATACTTCCGTTGGGATTCTCACCCCCAACGTACTCAACAATAACATTACCTTCGGTGGGATTACACTCATCACCGGTCCTTGCATGGATGGGATTACACTCATCACCACACGCCTTTACGGATGGGATTCCACTAATCATCACGTAATAATATATATTTTTCGGTGGAATATTACATCACCGTACTCCTCATTGATGACTATACGTCACCAAGGCCACGCGCGAATTTGACTCAACCGTGTGCACACTCATCCTAATGATCGATCATTTATACCCGGTAATTAACTAGTGCCAATCATACTATACAAGTCACACCATGATAACCCATCATGCATTTCAACATATCAAACACCACATACATCAATATGTATAACAACATGCATAAACAACACATACTTCACAAGTCTACATTATGCTCATTAAGCAAAACTCATAAAACACGCAAGAGATTAAACTACCAACTTAACATTTACCTTGGATTGGCCTACCAAGCACAATCCAACACCACAACCACACTTGAACCAATTTAAAACTGTTTTAAATGATTCCACTCACCACACTTCCTTAAGCAAACCGAGAAAAGCCGAATCAAGCCTCCACACCTTTCGGAATCGTGCTTGAAGCTTCTCCAACGGTTTCCCTTTGATTCTAACCAATCAAAAACAATACATTACTCAACCAAATAATCACAAAACACCATTACAAATCAAACTACAACCACAAAGCCTTTTCTCTATATCTCCAAGCCAAAGCTAGCACACAAAAATTCCATTTTCGGACTTCCACCAAACCCAGCAGAAAACCAATGATTCCAACACTCAAAACACCTTCAAAACAACCCTCAAGCAACAATATATCATCAACCCTACTCCCCTACACCTAACTACCTCAAAAACCCATATTTTCACCCTTTTAAAATAGCCACAAAAACCCATTTCGGGATTCTAGATAAAACTCCACCATTTTAAGTTATAATGTACCTTAGGGCAAGATTAAATCATATCTTAACTATACAAATCAAAAACAAATCGAAAAGCCATTAAAGCTCCAACCTTTTTCTCAAACTTTGAAAACTTGAAAATCTCAACAATGGTGTTTACCAAAAACTAAAACCATGAATGTGTTAGGAATGAAAAGGAGAAGTCGAAAATGGTCTTACCTTAATGAAAACACTTGAATTTGATGGAGAAATGAATGGAATAGTGATAAAGGGGTTTGGGAGGTTTTTGACGTGAAAAGAGTTTTGAGGAAGAAGATGAATTGTAAAAAGTCCCCTCTTCACTCATCTTATTTCCTTTACTTTAAAATTTACCAAATTGCCATTAATGAAAGTCAAACCTTTTTAAAATAAAACCAAAGTCTATTTTAATTAAAACGAGTCCAACGACTTGAACCTGATTCTCGCACTCAACTCCCGACCCCAAAACCCGGGTGTTACAAATGTCTTATCTTGGCATTGATTGCCGAGTATATTCAAAGTTGGCATTGCCTCTCTCAATGGCAATGCCCGAAATTAACCATGCAAAAACTCATATATCTCTATAGTGATGTTTTCCATAAATCAATTTGATTAAGTCCAATCTATACTACTAAAGGGTTGACTCACTCCCGAAGTAAGTTCATCTACTTGAACATCTTCTCTCGAAGTATCTCGTCTTAGTATCCAACAACTGATCATTGTCACCCAATTCTGTTAAGATATTGAGGAGCAATAGGCCAACAATGCTAGCTCTCGCTTGGCAAAGTATTAAAAAAATAGTAATGCCAGCTCTCGCTTGGCAAGATAGTTAGAAAATAGTAAAGCATGCCAGATAAACGAACAATGTCAAGGAGTTTGAATTATTAACAAATAAACATAAAATACAACAAAGATATGTTTGAAATCATTCTTAAACACAGAAAAGAAATACAAAATATCAACAAGAATTAAAGCAAGGAAGGAGGTCTATCGATGCAGCCCTTCAATGGATTCCCAATGTCTCATAGAATCTTCAAGCCTTTGATCTTCTTGTCTCTGATTCCTCCTTCTCCATTATTGCAGACTGCTTCTCAAGTTCAAGCCTTCATCTTTTTAATCGTCTTTTTCTCCTTTCCAATTCGTTCTTCAGTGATGATCGATCTTCTCTTTAAATAGTCTTGCGTAGAAGCCCTAGGATAAACCTTTGCATTTAAAATTTGAATGTGCAAGGGATAAGGCTTGCGATCACCTTATCCTTTGTTTGGAGTGCAAGGCTAATAAGGTGATAAGCTGATAAGGTTAGGGTTGACGTCATCGTGCCAACGCTTCTCTAACATCCTGGCTTTGCATGATTCTGCCAACCAAGCACAATACTACTTATCTGCTATTTTTCGGAGATTGATCCAATCCATACTAGGGGTTTCCACAAAGCTTGGACGATAGCTAAATTTATGCTTTTTTCCTTCGATCTCTAAGGATAGCTCACGCAACTTGGCTTTTCTATAAGCATCAGACAAGCTTATGGGTTCATGCAGTTTGACCTGTGCTTGATCTCTTCCTTCAGACCACTGATGAAACTGGAAATAAAGTACCCCTCCTCAAGGTGAGGGTTACCTTGAAGCATTAAGGGTTTCAGTTCTTTGAATCGCTCTTGATATTCTTCCATATAGCTCTTTTGATAGAGCTTATTAAACTCTTCCACTACATTTGTGGCTTCTCTATCGCAAAAGCAATGGCATAAATCCAACTCAAACTCGGGCCACACTGCTTGGTCCTTTTGCATAACATAACCATCAAACGATGTTTCTGCTTTCCCAGTTAATTACATGGAAGCTAACTCCATTTTTTGCTTTTCATGAATAGCAAGGATGGAGAAATATTTCTCACACCTCCTAGTCCAGCTCCTCGGGTTCTCCCCATCAAACATGGTCAGTTCTATCTTGGGCCTAGGCGCAAAGGTGTTCTGGGTAGTCATATTATTCCCTTCCCCTGCCTCATTCTCCTTGCTTGAAGAAGGTTCTCCCCTCGTTTTCAAGCTACTTTCAAACTTAAATAGGGGGTATTATTGAGAGTACATGGATATTTCTAGTCCAGCGTTGTAGGCTCAGGTTTGGAAGGTAACACTCTGGGTTGTTTAGGGTTGAAGGTATATCTTTCTTTCTCATCGAGTACTGTGACATGTATTTGTTTCATCCCTCGTTCATCCTCTCTTTGGGCCTGTACAGTTTTTTGGTTGCTCTCCAAGCTTAAAAGTAGTACTTCATCAGCTTCTTTTGATAGCATGGTTAATATCCTTTGCAGATACCTTTTGTTTTCGATAGTGGCTGCCTCCAGTGAGTCGAGCCTCTCTTCCAGGCTCTTGTTTTGAGTGGAAGGTTGGTCTTGATTCTGGACTTCTGTCAGAAGAGTCGGCGTTGGGGTGTTAACTTAGTATTTGACATATTTGATCTTTTCTTTGATTTTTCTAGCTTGGCGGTGGATCACGGTGGCTCTGATTACCAATTGTCACGATTGGACTTTGAAACTTGAGGAATTGAAGGAAAATGGAGAAGATTTGGGTTTAAAGAGTAGAGAGAATGAGGATTGAAGGAATTTCAGATTTTCATTGATATTTTGCATAATGAAACATGTACAACATTCCTTGTTTTTGTAATGAACTAACAAATAAACATCCTCAGCTAATGTACTATTGACGATCAGACACCAACAAACATATAACATTCACACTAACAAACATAACAGTCTAAAAGACAATATAAACGGCTACTTAGATAATCTTATTATAACTTCATTAATAAACGGGCTTCTTCCTTGGGCCGCTCCATTTCAGACATGTTTCCTTACGTCGTCTTTGGGCTTCTCATATTGTTGATCCAGCACCACGTTGAATTGCCCTGGTCCATTGAGTGCGTGAGTGTAACACCCTAAAAACGGGGCTAGTCGGAATTGGATTCCGATGATAGGATTATTGATATTAAAATGTTTAAATATCGTATCTTTACTGCCTAAATTATAGATTATATTGTTAATGGACCCTAATTGAACTTATTCTTAGTTAAGGACCTCATTGGAAATGCCAAAAATGGTGTTTTTTTAGCTAGGCGTTTCGATACAGTAAGACATGTATCGAAACGACCTAGGTAAGGCATTTCGAAACGATTATAGAGTGTTTCGATGCAGTTCTAACGGTTTTAACTAACTTTTGGACTTTTGCTTAGGCATTTCGATACAACTTCACGCGTTTCGAAGCGGGTCCCTTGATTCGAATCTGTTCGAAGGTTAAATTGAAAGGAAATGAGAAGGTGATGACTCACCTACTTATTGCTGCCCCTCCCCACGTGGAAGTAATCCAAAAGGATGACTTATAGTCATATTTATGGTTGGTATTGATAAGATATAGAGAAGATAAAAAATAATATTTTAAGCTTACCCTTGGTTGAGGGAAACCTTCTCACTAGTCATAGGTGAGGTGGGGAATGATTAAGCTTAGAAAATGAATAAAGGGAAAAAGGTTCTCATCCTTGTTTAGCTTTCACCGAGACCAACTCCATCTTCTTGCTTTGAATGAATAAGCATACACCTCTATTGTCTTAAACCTTGAGCTCCTAAGCATACACCTCTCAATTTGTGATCCTTAAGCTTAGGTTTTCTTTGATTTAAGAACATCAATTTCTAGCTACCGATCGGGTAAGTGGAAACCCTAAATCAATTATCGATCCTCTTGGTCATTGAATGCCCAATTTCAAGTTAAAAGCTTTAAGATAAGCTTTTGTCTAATAGCTAATAGCTATTCCAAGTATCGATATTGTCATATTGATTCTAATAATCTCTTATTGTTTTTCCAAGCTCAAGAATTGGAGGAAGTTAATCTGATACCTCCAACAAAGTCTAGGGATAAAAGGATTGTCATCCGAGAGCCTTTGGAGCTTCGAATTATCAAGGTGAGTGTAGCCGGAGTCTCAAGAGTGGCTAGATGCCATCTCGAATTATTGATTATTGATTTAGTAGCCATTGAATTGAAGGATGTTGCATAAAACATTATTGAAAGCTATATTGGTAAGTCTTGGTGAGTATTGCATCGAATTATTGTCTGTATCATTGTTATTGTTATCATTGAAATCATTGAAGCATTGAAATATTGTAATTGAACTATTGATTATTGAACCTTGGATTCGAAAGTATTGGATACAATTGACATGTCATAGAATTCATGAGCTCAGTGTACGGGTGGACTACGGTCCTAGGGCTACGGCCTATATTGATTTGGCGAAGCGGAGGGATGTATTGTGTATTGGTCTTATTGGCGATGTCGACGGGTTGACCATTCATTGATTTGGTGAGGAGGTAGAATTCGTGTATCAATACACCGTAAATCGATCCGAGAGAATTATTGGTTATTGATATTGCTTTGTCATGGTATTATGATATTGATATTGTCATTGATGATATAATGATTGATGTTATGCTTTAACATGAATGAGGAGCATGCCATGTTTATTCACACAAATAATAATATGATTGTCATCAAAGCATGATAAGTTCCATACCATGTTCATACATTGTTATTGGCTACCTTGCTTAGACTATATAAGTCTAATGTATTCATTGTCCATACATTTCAGGTTAAGAATTATCGTTTCAAGATCGGAGCTAGTTAGTAAAGCGGCAAGTTACCTCGAGCCTAAAGTAAAGTATTTTGTCCCTATGAACTCCTAGAATAGTGGCAAAGTAGATAAATTAATTGCTTTTGATGTTTTGTCTATGTGTATAAAGGCTATGTGTTATATGTGATTTAAGTGCCTTAAATGACTTGTTAAAGTTTGCTTGAAATTGGTCTAATATGCAGATTTGGCTTAAAAAGGTGAAAACATAGTAAACTTATTCGTATGATCGTGAAATTTGGTATGCCAGTAGTCTATAGTATTGAAATATTGTGTGTAAAGTTTCATTGCATTTGAACATCGTTTGATAGGTCAACTTGATTAAAAACCAACAAAAATTTGTCATTACAAGTCAGGCCGTATCGATACGGGGTCATGGTGTATCGATATGGTTAAGCATTATTGAACCGAAGGAACAAGGCGTATCGATACAGTTTTGAGTTGTATCGAAACATTTTGCTACTGGAATCCTTTGTTTCGATACGGGTCTAACCTGTATCGAAACGGGTCACAGTCAAAGCCAATGAAAGTCAAACCGTACCGATATAGGGCTTGCATGTATCGATACGGGGTAATGGGTAAAGTCAACCAAGGTTGACCATCGTTCATCTGTAGCAAAACAACATCAAGGCGTTTCGATACAGAGTTAGTTAAGTTGGTTACAAAGCCTAAACTGAAGGTTTACATTGTTCGCAGTTTGGTCATTGTATTTAGGATGAGTAAAAGAATACCTAATTGCATAAAAATTTATAGACTTATTAATATTGCATTGAGTTTCATTAAGATATGACCAATTGCATCAAAGGACCTCTAAATTAGTAGATTTATAGTTTAGTCCCTAAACTTGTAAAAGTTAAGAATTGGTCCTAAAAAATTAGTTATTGTTTCCTAATGGATTAATTGGACTAAGATGCATTTTGGTAATGTATTATTGTATAACATTTTTCAAGTATTGGTTATCAGATGAAATTTTATTACACTGATCATTGTACTATTCACTAGTATCACCTACCAACTCGGTTCTCGACCAGGTCAGGGAGGGAGTGTTATAGTGAGTCTTTGTCTCATTCCCAATCCTTCCCATGTTCACTGCGATCCCTAATTTCGACATCATCTCTATCGAAGTTCCTGAGTCACCCGCCATGTGCATAACATTCTTCCACTCAACTTGATTGAATTTCGCATCTATTTACAGTTGAGTTTATTTCTTAAGCTCTATTCGAATTTTTTAATGGTTTAAAGTTGATTACAAGATACTATATGTTTATACATAATTTTAACCATTTGACAATGCACATACACTTTGTAGACAAATGCACATACACCTTGAAGACAAAGTGATTTGAACTTGTGTCTCCTGTGATGGATATCATTCACTTTTCTGTTGGGACACTTGTTGGGTTCTCCATATTCGAATTAAAATCACATTGATTGTTTTTAATATGAAGTATTATATTTAAAATTTTAATTTGATTTCTTGAAACATGTTGTCTTTTTTACTTTTTTTTTCTTTCCCCACCTGCATTTATATTTTTCCAGGGCTGCATTAACAGTGTACAGAAATTAAAATTGGGTCCAATTGTTAGGTACTTCAACGGCATGGAAGAGTAAAAGTTGTAGCAGTAACAGTTTATTAAATTCCGATTTAATTTACTCTGTTTATTCACTTGTACTAGATCAACATAATTTTCACTACTTATATATTCAATTTCGATTTCAAATTTGAACTTCACAAGTACTAAAATATATATTTATAAATAAAACGTTAAATATCTTATTTTTTTTTCAAAAGTTGAGTATTAAGATATTCGAACTCCACTAACATAAAAGTTTGAACTACTGTATTTTACTCTAGGTAAAACTGTTAAAAAACAATGAAACATGTACCAAGAAATAGCCTCGAGTCTGTAACCAAATGTCTGTTTTCTCTTTACGGATTTCTAAACCCTAAACTCAGACTATTTGAACAAAAAAAACTCTAAACTCAGACTAACAGTTCAGTTCACTAGTTATGCTGAAATCAATGTTATCTTATAGGGAATGCAGTGTCAAAAGCATGGGGAAAAATGGGAGACTTTATATATAATGCCTAAAAGATGCTTTTCTTTTTTCCCAAACAGAAACCAAAGAGTACATAGAAACAAAGTTTTTAGACAAGGGAGATTTCCCCCACTACTTTTGTTTTTATTTTTCCCCTTAATTTTTTTTATATTTTTTTATTAAATAGAGAAATATTACTTTTTTTATTAAATGGAGAAATATTATATTCTCATATGTGGATTCGAACTTATACAAAATAAAATAACATAGGTCTTCTCAAAATTTTCTGATGACCTTCAAACTATCTCCGTCAAAAGACATGAATATTGTCTTTAAAATTTTTTCTGTATGATAGATGTCAGGTTATTTTCTAAAATATTGTAATTTTTACGGTAAAAGGTGAAGTTGGATGGATTACAATCTGATTTTGAACAGTAAACTTCATAATGATTAAAGAATTGAAGTCGGATGGATTACAATCCGACTTTGAACAGAAAAATATTGTGTTTTACACTGATGTCGAAACCTTTTTCCACCGTTTTCAACATTTTTTAATTGAAAAAATTAGGGATGAATAGTGTAGTCGGATCTCTTTCCTACCGACTTTACTTTTACTGTAGTATATGCTATAGATTTGAAATTAATCTGACAAATATAATATTTTTAGAAGAAAAAAAACTACTGCCATATTTAAGTAAAGTTGCCAACTATCTCTATTCTCTACTTTATGAAATAAGAAAAAAAAGTCGCTCCAGATTATGAAATCTTTATTCTAACATCATTATTTGGGTAAAATACCAAGATAAAGTGATTCTGATTCGGCTATCACATACAAAGTCCCATCATGTACATATGCTAAATAAACAGTTCCAAAGGCAAAAATAGTTTATTTTCCATGAAAATGTTGACAGTAAGATTGGTCTACTTGTTTATAGTATTTGCAGATGAAGCAGCCATGGCGGATGTCCAAAACTGTGCACTCTTTACCTTTGAAACACTGGCCAGTACGCCTAATGGCGTTACATCTCCCACAATTGTCACCTTCTTGGCTGGGAAGTCGATGCTGAAGGATGTAACACCTAAAACCAAAATAATTTATCACATTCAGAATTATGAGATTAAATTTTGAATTCTTAGACCTGAGAGAGAAAATTACCTTCCATTCTTGATAAATGTTTCCTCACTTTTCCTTCACATCCTTTGCAGTGTAATGACACTCTTAAAACCACAACCTGAAAACCAAAGTTGATACTAAACAGGGACGAACGCGGAAATATAAAATTTTCAGGGTACAACTGTTACTTCCGGCACCCTCCGTCCATATAATAGTTTATAGACTGCATATTCAGAAGGAGCAAAACAAACCTGGTCTTTAGAGGATGGAGAGAGCTTGGAAACAATGGATTGGTCTTGTTTTACAGCTTGAATCTGGTTTGTTTCAGCAGGAACCAATGCCCAAACTGGATCATAATCCGATACTCCATCGAAAACACCCGAAATATTAGTATTATTATGATCACCCAACAGATATCTAGTGGAACCGGGAGGGGTGACAAGATCAATCGCCTTTGTGGTTAAGCTTTTCCTACTGGTTTCTGCAGCTTTAATATCGGTTGGTTTCAATGAACTGTTCTTAGCTGAACTCTTTTTCTTCTTCTTATGATCATTCAAAGAAGAAGAGGAGGCCTTTTTTGCACGATCATTGCTTGAACTCTTTTTTTGGTTCTTCTTGAGCTGATGGTAAGGTAAAGGGTTGATTGGCGGTGGCTGAGATATGCAAGGGTTGGAAGGTAGAGTTCTGGTGAACCTTTTGGCGTCTCGGATGATGGGGTTGTGGCGGTCGATGGCTCGGCCGCCGAGTTGGACGGCGGAAGCGGAGGAGCAAGAGGAGGAGGCCACTTGATCCATGCTTAAACATACGGCTGTTGAAGCTTGGGATGCACAAAAAATATCCATCTTTTTCATTTTTGTTTATGAGGTTTGGATATTGATAGCTTTGAAGGATAAGTAGTGGTCTGTGGTTTAGAGAATATGCAGAAGATGAGAATGGCAGAAAGCAAGTTCCAAAACAAGCTTGGTTGTTTTGCTTTTATGCTCAAGTCTAGGATAAGGAAGGGGTTATAGGGGTTAAAATTTAGATATCCAAATCCATAAATATTATCTCTTAAAAATGATTATATGAACTCGAATTTAAATGAGATTATATCAGAAGCATATGGCTAAATTAGATTCTTTCAGTAGAAGGGCCAAAATACAAATGAAGAATCTGGTCTTTAATAGATGCAACCAACTTTGATGTAGTGTTAAATTTCAATGAATGAAAAAGACCTAAAGTGGAGACTGGAGAGGGCTGGCCTGACTTGTTCTTTTATGAGTAATTTAAAGCACTGCATTTAATGTATAATATGTAATGTAACTCTAACTTTGGGGCTAGAAATTAAGTAACAAAAGTCCTATGTCCTAACAATAAAAAAATTAGGTATTAGATTTGATTATAGGAGATAGAACAAGAGTTCAAGGCAGAGATGTTCATATACCAACATTGGTTTGATCATAAACTGTTGTTTATTTAAATTTATTCTTTTTTATCTTTTTTCTGCAAAATAAATAATCAAATCTTGACTTTTTTGAATTGCAGGTGCGGGTGGCCTACATTACCAGTCAATTATTGTGTGTGAATTCAATGTTTTGAAATGAATCATACAGCAGCATTGAAAGAGGTGTAAGTAAATAGCAGTAATTCTTATTCTTTGTATAAAAAAAAGAAAATCAAATTAATTCCAAATTAGTTGCATTTGCATAATAATGCATGAGGTAGTTGAGGATGAATTAAACACATGTAGAATGCCCCCACTCTTACTGTAATAAAAACACAACAGGGGCAGGCCCAGTTATGTTCTTGCTGCCATTCACAATTTTACTATGGAACATGCAACATTAATGTTTTTATTTATATTTAAGATACTTTCATTGGTCGAGTGGTCAAAAATGTTTATGTATCTTTATTTTGTGTGATTTCAAATTATGATATTTGAATTGAAAATTTAAAATATCGTTCTATTGTAAAAAAAAATGTTTTTATTCAGATTCTCAACTTTAAAATTAAGTGGGAATCAGATGCTTGGAAATGGGTTTTCTTTCTTTTCTATACACCAAAGTTCAAGAATGAATGACATTTTTGCAAACTTTTGGGATGCCTTCCAAGAGAAGTATGGCCCCAATTGCAGTTCTCCTTAGAAAAGATTTAGGCTTTATTCAAGACGAGCAATGCAAACACATATCAAGGATCAAGTAAAGTTTTCTTTGGGATCCACCAACGGGGTTGTTCAGAAAGGTAAGTAGTTTTATATCGCTTAAGTAGGTTTTGAGTTTGAGGCTATGTGTATGTATAAAATTTCTATTGAAAACTTACTAACTAAAGCCATGTGTGTGACGCGAGTCGCCGAATTAGTCAGGGCAAAGGTTTGGGGAACCAGAAGGACAACAAAAAAAAATTCTTTGAGATCCACGTATGTGAAAACTATGGAAGAAAAAGAATACTAATTATAATTATTAACCAAATGATTTGATTAGAAAAAGGGAGTCTGGACAAGAAGTAAGAAGCAGATAAAATGGGTCGGGCACGCCAACTTTTATTCATGGTCCCCGACCCTAAGTGTCGTTGTTCATGGGTTGTGACCCAACTTTCCCTTGTGCAAAAAGGTACTGGTATTTTGTTCTTTCTTCTGCAATCTTCTAGGCAAGATAACATGATGGAGACTTCTGAATCCGAATTTATTTACATATGAAGACGATAACATGATTGAGCTATTCAATACAAGTTCAATCGCTATTCGTAGAGTGAATTCGAAACATATAAGCTTGATGAAGGCATAAAAAGGTATATCTTTTTTACTTCTTTATTTTATTGCTATAACTTGAAAGAATTAACTTACAAAATGAGCTAAATCTGCTCCACCAAAGCCTACAGTGCAAGCCTTTCAAAGGCATTATTGCACCAAAACAAGAAGATGAACACTTTCCTCGACTTCAAAAAGCAATCGATACAAAACTCGACTCGTGCAAACGACCGCACAATTTAGATGTTATATGACTTTGAACTAATAATATGTCATAAAAGGAAGTAACGAGACATCTTTCCTATAGAGGGGTGGGTTGAGAACTGCAAAATTCCCAGGTACTGTGGAGCAAAGGATGATAATAACAATAATAATAAACGAATGAATCAACAAATTACAGATGCTCGTTACACTGTACATACTTGTTTCGGTTATTCTTTTCTGTTTAAGCTCCCTTACCTTCATCTTCGTTCAAAATGCGTTTCCGGAAATCACCCACCATAAGAGGCAACCCCTCTCTTAGAGAGATTTTAGGTTCCCAGTTAAGCAGATCTTTTGCTTTGCTGATATCCGGTTTCCTCATATGTGGATCATCTGCAGTATTTGGTTTAAATTCTATTGTTGCAGTCGGATCAATCGTTTCTTTCACAACCTCCGACAACTCAAGCATGGTGAACTCTCCTGGGTTGCCCAGATTGAAAGGCCCTATGTGCTCACCCTCCATTAAAGCAACAAGTCCATCCACCTGTCATTTATCAGCTCCAATATGAACATCTTCGATTTGCATGTATTCACACATTCTTAACTTCCACATTGTCTGATCTTTAACTATTCAAGTAAAAGAAGTTATATAACTAGCTTTCTACCCAGCTCTAATCCAAATGAGAGAAATTATCAAAATTCTTTGCACTTCGTTATCTCCAGTTTTCAGAATTCAAATACAAAAGAAAATGCTTAAATCATTGTATATTTGCAAATTTCAATAAGAAAATAGGAGCATACTGAAATGTACACTAGGTAATAAAAGCCATACCAAATCAGAAACGTATTGGAAGCTTCGTGTTTGTTGGCCGTCACCATAAACAGTCATTGGCTGCTTCCGGATGGCCTGCAGAACAAAGCTACTGTTAATAGAAAATGTACATATGATCCAAATCTCAACCAATTACTGTAAATGAACGCAATAATTAAAAGTATGGACCAACCTGAGCAACAAAATTGCTAACAACACGTCCATCATCCAAGCACATACGAGGCCCATAAGTATTGAAAATACGAGCAATTCGGACCTGCAAATAGCAAGTATCATCATTTGAGCGTCGCACGTAAGAGATTTTTCACATGATATGAGACATTTTTTATCCTCTTCTTCAAATACATCGTTAATAATAATTTCACAAAAACTTGTATTTTCAAATGAAAGTTAATTTTTTAAGTTTTGGCTAAGGATCAGATGATCACTTCGAAGCTGCAATTGACAGACCAATAGAGGACCGCCGACCTCGATGATTCACTACCGATGTGAGCTTTATATACATTTCTGAATGCATTGACACATTCATTTAGTACATCACTAAAAGAATCTGTAAAATTACTAAATCGGATTCACTTTCTTTTAGAAATGTGTTCTTTTAGCAAATTACTAAAAACCTTGATAGGTGACCGATTAAGAAAGCACAAATAAGCCATCCATCGCAACACTCAGCCACATTAAGCATCAAAGGTTATTATAATACTTCGTAATAAACACTACATAATGCTAGAGAATAAACATAAACTAATGCACTTGCAAAGAATCTGATAGAGGAACGATTAACTGGACATTCAAGGCTAACAGGGTTATTGAAAGAAAATATAGCTATAAAGTTTAGAACATGATTATTTCTAGAGCCGGTGTTCGATATCCTATTATGTAGAACAAGTAAATCGAGAAAACCATACCTCAACACCGGCACCTCGATGATAATCCATAGCCAAGGTTTCAGCTGTCCTTTTTCCTTCATCATAGCAACTCCTCTCGCCTAATCGGATTTAACCAAACCATAATATTAGACGACATAAACAGAGAAACTCAAACAAGCAAACAGAAGAAAGAAGTGGTGTGCAATTTACCAATTGGATTGACATTTCCCCAATAGGTCTCTTTCTGAGGATGCTGAAGCGGATCACCGTAAACCTCACTGGTGCTGGTGAGCAAAAACCTGGCCCCAACTCTCTTTGCAAGCCCCAACATATTAAGAGTACCCATAACATTTGTCTTGTGAATTCACAAAATCAAGGTCCTCAAAAATTGAAATTACTGAAGAGTAGGCAAAAATAAAACCCATTTTATATCGAAAACGAGAAATTGGAATAAAATAGAGCAAAGGATATGATGGTCTTGACAGGATTGTATTTATAATGAACGGGAGAAGCAGGGCAAGCTAAATGATAGATCTGATCCACTTCCAAGAGAATTGGCTCCACCACGTCGTGACGAATCAGTTCGAACATGGGATTCGAGAACAGATGAACCAAATTGTCCTTCCTCCCAGTGAAGAAATTATCAATAACAATCACTTCATCGCCTCTTCCGATCAGCTTATCAACAAGATGACTCCCGACGAACCCAGCCCCACCCGTGACCACGACCCTCATTCTTCGCCGTCCGATCCCAACAGGAACCCGCCCCGCCTTGTTAATAACGGGCTTGATATAACCGGACGACGAGTCCTGGTCATGGGAAACGTCGGCGGTGACCGTGCTGTCCTTGGAGAAAGATCTGCGGATCGAGGAATTGGCATCGGAAGGGCCCAAACGAGAGAGAGATGGTTGCAGGATGAAAAACGTGGAACCAATTAGAATGCCGACGAGGATAAACAGAAGGCGCTGTTCCTTGAATAGATAATTAATGGATCGAGGGAGAGACCTGTGCTGTTTCAAGGATTTGGGTGAGTAGGGATGAATTTGGGTCGGCGGAATCTCCTCATCCCGCCGGTGATTCGTGCTCGATTGCTTGTGTAGCTGTTTCATGGCTTATTTTTTTCTGGGTTTTTCGAATTCAAAGAGCTGAGCTGTTTTCTTTAGCTTTATCAATGGGGGTTGAATGTTGAAGGTGGAGGGCTGAAACTCGTTTCAATCATTCACTGTTTTTCTAGCAATGGAAAAGAGAGCTGGAGAAAGAAGGGAGGGGTCGTTTTTTGTTGATTCCTTATATTTATTTGAAGAAATCTTGAAAACGTAGTTATATGATCCAAATTTTCCTCTTGTATTCTGTGGACGTCGACTCACTGAACTCACCAGCCAAGGCCTTCCCTAAAATCTGCATTTTACTCATTGGGCTCAAAAGACGATGCTTTAAATGAAATCAAACATCACGCATTCATCAAACTTTACATATTTATTCTTTGGGGGACTAAATTGTAGTAACTCTTTTTTCATCTCAAAAAAAATTACATATTTATTCTTTGGGTAAATTACACCGAAAATCACTTAATTATTAATAATTATCTACCAAAAGCTACTCGATTATTAAAAATTAAAATTGGATCACTCTCTAGTTACGATTGGCTCACTCTCATATGTTTAAATGACATCGGGCATCGGCGGGTAACAAATATGTCACTCGATTATTAGTGAAGTTAAAAACAGGTCACTCAATTAAAATTTGGTTACAATCGGGTCACTCTTCTATTAAAAATTCAAATGAATATCTAATAAGACTTGGTATAATGACATTTTACTCCTTGAAACTTATATATTCTATCTATTCAGTCCTAATTTAAAATAATTTAATAAAGTTAACCATTCATATTTAAAAAAAAGTATATATCAATTTAGTCATTCTTCTTCTCTCTAACCACTTGTATACCCCGTTAACACTAGAGTACTGCATTTGAATTCGTTACTTAATCTAATACACAAATTTATAAGTGTAAAGATATTTATAATTGTTTTTTTAACGTTAGATCAGTAATTAGTATCTATATTAAAATTAGACTAATTGAAATCTATTTAAAATTATTTGTGAAAACCTTCAGGTTATAATTATTCCTACCAAGTAATTTTCTACAAAGTTCGGGTTTTAGTTATTGCTACTGTAACACCTCGATCTCAATCCGGATCCAAAGCGCTACATTTGGGTCACTCAAACCAACCCATCACATTTCTAAATTTAAAACTTTAGATTTAGCCATTTTCAAAACATCAAATCATTCTTAATTCCATGTAATTAAACAAGCATTTAAAAATGAGTTCACAAGACAAGAGCTCCAAATTTAAAACACCATATAACAAGATAATATTTCAAATAGAGTTTACAGACTCAACCAATGTAAGGTCCTATGAATACATTAGCCCAAACTAAACATCAAGTGTTGTACTCTGAATCAATGTGGTGCTGGGAAATCCCTTCTCGATGTGCTCCTCGTTCACGATCAACCTACAAACATGTGAACGGAAACAACGATTCTGAACGCTGAGCTTACAAAGCTCACTGGTACATTTATACTCTACCACAATTCATGATTATCATAAAATAAACATGCGAGATGAATATAGTCTAAAGAGAATAGATAATTCCTTACTATATATGAGTTATCATCTAGCCTACACAAGGTAGGGTTCTTAGATCATCTATCTCAAAATATTATTAAACCTACAAGAAAATCTTACATGTTTTACAAGGCTCCAAAATACTCGAGGTCACTCAGCCCCTCGAGGCAAATACATCCGTAAGCTATCATACATGGCACACAAGGCCCAGCCATATTCGATCTCATCAGATCATAAAGGCTAAAGCACACAAAGTTTAACCATAAACCTAGAGTGAGACCTGGGGCCACACAGCATCAGGAATGTACACTCTAAGAGGGATTTGGGGCCACACAGCATCAGGAATGTACACTCTAAGAGAGATTTGGGGCCATACAACATCGGGAACGTGCGCTCTAAACTCTGTAATGCATGAGTGAGACTCGGGGCGATACAACGTCAGGAACGTACACTTTATACTCGAAATCCCCCTAGAGTATCTTCGAATGAGAATCGGGGCCACATAGCATCGAGAACGTACATTCGGCATCTCAGACCATGGTGTTGCAACGCTCTCACTGGGTATATGGATCCCATCAATCAACTGACTCAACCAAACAAATGCCTACCGACATACAAGCAACGTGATCCCCAAAGATCTCCTTATGGTCGCTAATCATCAACACATCTTTTATTTTACATTACTGAGTTATTAATTCATTATAGAGAAGTATATAATTAATCTCATTAATTGTCTCCATTAGTCCACATTATCTAATTAATCAAGGTGACTAAGACAACAAGTTGCCACATGGCGTACATGTGTCAATATAGCATCAAGCGACCTACGGTTGCTAACAAATTACGAGTCACCCATTTAAATTACCAAATTTTTACATATTATACTCGTAAATAAGGGTAAATTCTCGGTTTCTCGGCTTTACACTTTATTTTTACCATATTAGAAGCCTATTATACCATTGTCCTCGAATTATTAGCCCTTCGAACTCAAATTCACATTTTTTAGAAGATTGCCTAGTAAGTACCGGTATTGGACCTCGCGTACCGATACGGTACCCTAGGTATGAGTACTCAGAGCATACCGATATGAAATTAGCTTATTATAATTTCAATAAAATAGTTAGTACCGATACGGGTTGACTCGTATCGATACGGCTTGCAATCGTGTGCCAGTATAGCTTGAAGCCCGTACCAATACGCCCATCACGGTTCATATATATTCTTCAACCCAGAACATAAGGTGCCGGTACGGGCTCCTCGTGTATCAGTACCGAAGCCCAAAAATAACTTCCTAGGCTTGGAAAATCATCCCCAAATCCCTCAAATCTCAACCAACAACTCTTAAACTCGATCCTACATCTTATGAAAGTTATTTAGGTGGTTTACTACCATCACCTCTTGCCAAACAAACATGAAAAAACGAAACCGCACTTGAGACAACAGCTAGGGGAAAGTTTAACTATGAATTTACAACTAAAGAATTGGGCAGAAACTCTCAAAACCCCAAATCTTTCAAAAACCCATTAATGGAGAACTTACCCCTTTTCCATGAAAAAATATTTTTCTTGAAGCTTATGGAGAAGATATTAACATACTAAATTATTAACCTTGGTTGGAAGAAATGATGCATAAAGGTGGAATTTTTAACTTTAAAACAAAGCTTGAAAAAATGAACATATGTGTGAAAGAAGAAAGATAAAGAGAAAAATGTGGTCTTGCTTTTCCCTTATCCCTACGTGATAAACAAGAAAACAAAGGGGAATCGGCCTACTTTATTCAAAAAGTGGTATATTCACCCTATAAATCCTCAACTTCTATCCTTGCTACAATTTGGCCACCACCCAAGCCCATATAGCTTAACTCTCATCTAAAAAGGCCTAAACTTGGCCCAAAGGTTTCTATTGCCCAAACAAATATGAAGGTCCATAACCTGGGTCAACGCCCAATCGTTGACTCAAAAATTCGGGTCGTTACAACTCTCCTCCCTAAAAAGAAAATTTTCATCCTCGAAATTAAACGAATGCAGGAGATGCATCCAACTCAGATCCAACCATTTCCCATCTCATATACATTCTCCTCGATTCTGCAATTTCTCTCCAAAACTTCCTTAGCCAAAGCTCATAATACTGGACTCCTCAACACATCTCTCATGAATCTCTAACGATTCAATTCCAACAATCGGACGACACTCACATCGAGCCCTAAAATAGAACAACATAAGATAGACCCACGTGATATTATCCAAGAATCAATCCAAGAAACTCACTTCAGATGAGTTTCATCTCGGTTAACAATCCTCTCTACCATCACCTGTTGTTCAAAACCCTTGAACTCAAACCTCATCTGTGTCCGAAACGCGATACCTCTTCGAAAATATACTACAAGGAACACATCTTCGTCTATTATAAAGACCACGTCCAAACATTTTAATAACATGTAAAACTCTTCCAATCGAACTATATAATCGATCTATCTTGAATTAACAACCCTTCTTTCCCGACTTGGCTAACTAAGTCGAAACTTAGCAACTCACTTAACTTGAACTCTCCCCGACTCAAACAAAAGCTAACTCACGATCATTCAACTCCATTAATTGAGCCATTTGGATTCTAATCGAAAATTGATGTCGCTTACGAACTCTACTAAAGATAAAAATTCATCCAACTACCCTCGAAGATTCAAACATTCTCTTCCAAACCAACCGCTTAATTTCAACGAACAATTATGATGAAACTCTAACGAGCTCTCAAGGATTTCAAATGGTTCATTCAACAAGATTTATTGCCATATAAAAATCTGATTCCACATAACCATAGCCGGTAAACCATACTTCTGATGCGCTACTCTAACAAAATTCACACTATTGTACCATACATGTCAGCAATCCATCAAAACCTCGGTAGAACATCCCTTCAATTCATCAAGCCCAAGATTATACCAACGCACTCATGAATCTGAACTACTTCACGACTTGTCCTTAGAGTCCAATCATTACACCAAACGCAATCGTTATCACGACTTCTCTAAAACCTTCAACATACAGTACTCAACATTTAAATCATCATACAAAACCTCAAAACTCAATGACTACTTGCAAGGTCATCAACCTCAAGAAGAGGGTAACGGTCCTCCACCGCTACTCATTGGCTCACAACATTCAACGCCAACACTCATCGCCATACCACTATTGAAAGAACTCAAGCACGTCCCAAGGTGAACCACTTGGTGATGACACTCGTATTCACTCACTTTACAAATGAGTTCCTCACTCTAGAAGTTTAGTTGGTGATATAACATAAGGTGATGGACACTAACACCAAACTAGACATTACCTCCATCGTGGGTTCTAACCATCAAGAGGCAAGCCCGCTCATTCCTCGGAAAACACATCAACAACCTCTTAATCTTCCACAAGCTCTAAAGCATTAGACTCACAACTCTCGTATGTATTGTGTGGGTTAGGGATGTCTCAAAACTTACAAAAATTGCTCTTGAATTAACATCATTGAAACATAGCGATCACACTAGGGAGGTAATGGTTCCCCGCGCCCATTACCAACAAACGGGTTCACCTAGAACCACAAAGCTTCAAGATTCTCGCTCGAAAAACAAGGCATGTGTCGCGCTCAAAAGACTGATCCAAGCACAAGATAACATCCGCTAATTAGGAAGAGAGAGTAAATCTAACAAGTCTACAAAGATTGTTACTCTCAATCCTCACTTACCATCTATGATGAAAACCTTACAATACAAGCACTTACAAATCTGACAAATTTATTAACCCAACATCAACCTCTAAATTTTACCACAACACTTACTCAACAAAAATCAATATCATTGTAAGAATGAGAAATCAAATTTCCATCAAAGAAACAATTGAAACCAACACGAAACATAGGTACCTGACATATCATCGGTGGCAAAGCTGTCTAGCAACGAATCGAGCATCGACTCTAACGGTGGGTCTCACAATACCTCCACCCTGGTATCTAGACGATGCCCTAGCACCGCCTCTAGCAAAACTCTGACTATGTTAAGAAAGAGTCAACCTCTAAGACTGAACTGGATTAGCATTATCCGTGTTCAGGCAATCTTTCGCCATGAGACCGGGTGCTCGGCACCTGTAGAAAATCCAACGTAGCAAGAAACACACTCCAAGATGTTGTCGTCACCGACGATTGGCCTGATTGTAGAGAAATGACAAACATAAAAGAGCTTGGGTTTTGGATGGAGAGGAAGAAGGGGTTAGGGCTTAGGGTTTGAATATAATTTTAAATTTTTTATTTTAAATTACTTTGTATTTAATAATACAATATTATTTAATTTTAATTTTAATTTTAAATTATTTTTATATTTTAAAATAATAAAAAATGCTATGGCATAGGAAAATAATAATAAAACAATTTAGAGTGATAAAAAATGTTCAATGTATAAAGTTTAGTTATTAAATTAAAATTTTTTAAAGTTGAGTGAATAAAATATGAGTGAGAAGATAGTTGAGTGATGATCTGTGTAACTTACCCTTAATTTATTTCTTGTTTGTTTTTTGAGTTATTGTTTCCAGTAATTTATATATTTTATTTTTATATATAATAATTTTTTATTTCTCTGGTTTTTCGAGGTTGAGTTGATTGTTTTTTAGCTATCACAGCAAGAATCGTCGTACTTAGGAAGACGTTGAATTCTTCTAATGAATGGTTAACGAAAACAAGTATGTTGTCGTATTTAAGATAGTTGAGTAATAATATGTGTAATTTACCGTAAATTTGACCTAAAATTCAAGACTCGAACTGATTTATTTGACTCGAGACTCAATATAGACCCGAATATGATGGTTTAAATATGACTTGAATCTCAACCAAAATCGAATGGAACCAAAATCGACTTGAATTTAGTTAAACCGAAATTTAACCTGAATCAAAATTAACTGAAACCGAAAACTAACTCGAATCATAAGTAACCAGAACCGAAAATTACCCGAACCGAAAATCAACTCGAACTGAAAGCAACCCGAATTTATTTTCCTCAAAGAAGTATGTTTATTTCTCATTTTGTGTTATATTACTAATTAATAATTATCTTTAGTAATAATTTAATATCATTTTCTCATTTAAAAGATCATATTCATATATTGACTCAATTTGAAAGTTGGCCAACCCGATATTGACCAGACCCAAAAAGTCAATTGATCTGATATTGACCCGACCCAAAAAGTTAACCGATATGATATTCACCCACCCGAAAATCAACCGATCTTATATTAACTGTTGCGTGTAAAATAGTCTATCGCAATGGTAGTGCAAGTGTACACGACGCAAGTAGTAAAGTGATACGAAGTATCGAATATCGTCTCCACAGGGATTGGGCTAATAGCTTCACCTTGATTTATTGCACGAAAGTAAAGGAAATATTTGAGAAAGTTGTCACGAGAATATTAAAGTAAACGTAAATAAAAGAGTAGAAATATCAAGATAGAGAGAATGGGCTGGTATTGAATTGCTCAGTAGTGCAGGTATTGCAGAGTTTAGGAAATCCAGTTCTGTCGTCGCGCCTATCGCCGACAGCACCTGTCGCGGCAGCAGTCCGTTGGTCGTCGCGGCAGCAAACACACCAACTCAGTACTTTCGGTCGTCGCGGCAGCAAACACACCAACTCAGTACTTTCAAGTTTGGCAAGAATCCCAGATCTACCTTGGCCTATCCCTAGGTCCAATTCTGTCGATGATCACGTCTTGATGATACCTCCCGGCGTGAATCGAAGGATGAATACCGATGTGTATGAATTCTTCTTTAGCCACTTAACCTCGCCCTATCCCTAGGCACGAGATAGTTCAACTATAAACTAGAGAACTTGCTCTTATTTCTTTCGTATACTTAACTCTCCCGATGCTAAGTAAATGGATAACCTCACAATGCTCTCCCGATGCTCTTGCAAGATATTAATAACCAAAATAAGAGAACTTGAAGTTTATTTTATTGAACTTTGAAAATCCTAAAACAAAACAACCCTTGCAACTACTTTACAAATCAACCCGTGGCCCTAGGGGGTTTTTAGAACATATCGACGGCGGGTAAACGGCGGAGGGGTTTTTGGGTTATCGGTTATGGGGTATGGAGTATAGTATGCCCTAGGTTAAAATACATGCCCTTATATAAGCTTTGGGCTCAAGTATTCTAAGTTAACAAGGATTACAACTTTAATTAAAAGTATGATTCTAATAAAGACTTAATCTCCAAGGAATCTACTTTCCAGCCGTCCTCCTTGTTTCTTGGGATTTCCTTTCCTTGAACTTTGGGCTTGACATATCTTTTGATCCGGGGCTTGGAAAAATATGTGGTTTTCACACGACAGACGAGCAAAATTTTCTCTATCTATCGAGGTCCACTTTGCTTTTTCTCTTCACAAAACTGTTGTCACCATGCTGTCACGGCAGCATCATGGCAGCATCGTCCTCTTTGTCTGCTTGTCCAGTTCAGCTCTTCTGCTTCTCTGCCCAGCGCCTGCCTTCACCGTCTACGACGGCGGCAACCTACCAAAATCAACCATTTTTAGTAGAATCTGTGCCTTTTATATATTTGTGATGTTTTGCTGTAAACTAACCTAAATGCAATGAAATAATGCTTGAATGCAGCAGAAATATGGGTTAAAAAGGGTGTAAATAATAGAACTTTTACACACTCAACACACCCCCAAACTCAAGTTTTTGCTTGCCTTCAAGCAACTAAGAACTAAAAGAAAAAGAAATTTTTGTTTTGGCTTTCAAACAGTGAACTTTCCCTTACCCGTCGTTCGTTCCCTGTGGCGGCAGCAACCTGTCAAATAATTTAGGATCTGTCCAGAATCTCCCTATAGTCCTCGTGCAGTGTGTGCATGCTTGTGAACAGTTATATGCCAAGACTCTCTTAGTTTCACTAGAATATTTAACTCTTAACTTGAATTTTTATGCCAAAGTTTATCTTTTGAATGAACTTTTTCATGCTCCTTTGATTTTTTTTTGACTCGATTTTTCTATTTTTCAAGCTAAAGTTTGACTAGAGCCAGTTTTAGGCACCTCTAGTTAACTTCCTAGAGCCAGTTTCGGGCACCTCTAGGGCTGTTGAGTCTTTTTTTGCTAAACTTATTTCCTAGAGCCAGTGTTAGGCACCTCTAGGGGCTATTCAAGTGCTAAGCTTCCTATTCTAGTTTGGCTAAAAGAAGTCTAAGCAGTATAACAGTCACAATGGTGTTTTAAGTTTTTAGAACTATAGAAAGGCTCTAAACTTCTCCTTAAACTATCCTAAAGTCGCTGCCACGACAGAGCTGTCACGACAGGTAAGTTCAATTCACAATTTTCAGCCAAAATTTTTAATTTTCGTTTTTTTTAGAAAAGTTACTAAGTAAAAGACACAAAATTTAACTAAGATGTACTCCATGAATATGGAGGGTTGCCACCCCCAAACTCGAGGGTTGCATTGCCCTCAATGCAAATGAAAAAATAAAAATGAAAACATATGAAGGCAGTACATCACAAAATATATATGGCAGGCAGCAATAAGAAGATAAGAAACTTAAATTTTAATCATTGTCTTCACTGCTGCTGCTGAGGCGGATTTGGCGGCGGGTTCTGGTTCGCGGGGCGGGCTGAGATGGTTGCTGTACAACCTGAATATCAGAGCTGCTGAGGCTGCTGTCACTGCTGCTGCTGGCCCTTGGCAGAGTTTTCTTATCTGCCATTCTTTTCTGCCTCTTTACCGGTGTAAATTCTTTTGACAGGTCCCTCCGAATAGAGGGTTCAGCGTCGCTGTCGTCCCAGACAGATGAGGAAGAGAACCCAGCGACAAAGGCATCAATATCATTTGAGGGAACCGGTCGCTTTGTTCCGCGGGCGGATGTTTCGGCATGAGGGCTGCCGGCTGCCGTCGGGGCAGGTGATGGAATGGAGGCAGCAGATGGTGTATGTGGTGTGGCAGCAGGTGTAGGTGTGTGGGCAGCGGTGTTGACAGTGAAGTAGTGGGCAGGGAAGGTGGGAAAGACAACATCAGGGAAATTTAAAGTATTGTGAATGAAGTTTACCGTGGATGCGGCAAAGTCCTTGATGAATGTCATGAGGCCCAGCTGTCTGTCCTCCATCCTTTGAACAGTAGCTAGGTTTAGGAGTTGGCTGCTCTGAGGATTCAGCGGGGGCGGCAGCAAGGTTGAAGGAGGAGAGGGGGTTGCTACTGTCAGCTCCATGAGGCTGATGATATTTTTGTCTGTCCAGCCCCGTCCCTTCACTATGCGATCGGTGTTGGCTTCTGGCACGGCAGAACAGTGGCAGGGGGACGTGATAAGGTAGGGAAGGCAGAAGAGGGCCGTCGATCTCTGCTGGTCAATGGTGGTGTGATGTGATGACGGCAGAATCCTCTTCTTAATGAAGGCGTTCCACAGTTTGGCCTCCGGCAGTAGCTGCCCCCTCTTCACTGTATGGGGATTTTTTTTGGGGCTTGTGTTCCATTCAGTCCCTTCTTCCGTTACTTTTGCCATGACTGCGTCATAGGCAGCATCATCTAGCGTGTCAAGGAATTGCTAGTGGGCATCATCGTTGGGGGTGAAGTGGAGGTCATAGAAAGAGTTAATGCGTTCGGCTGTGAACTGCACTTCTGTCCCTCGGACAGTCACTGTTGTTGCCACAAGAGGGTTCTAATCGTTCTTGCGATGAAAGGCTTGAGGCCCTTATTGACTGCTCTTGGAGTGTAAATAAAGCCTCTTTCTTCCCATAAATCTCTAGTAGCAAAGGATTGTGGGGTAGGTGTTGCCGGTGAAGAAGTTGAGGCAGCACTGCGGCGGGTTTTTTCTGGAAGACATGTTAGTGCAAGGGTTGTGAAAAGTAATTGAAAGCAAATGAAAATTAAAGATGGAGAGCAAGTAAGAAAAGCAGAAGTGAGTGAAAATGAAAATGAAATGGGGTTTTATAGAAAAGGAATTGATGCCCGTTGAAACTGTAACGGCAGACGCGAATAATGGGGCGGCTGTCGAGCTTTAGCGTGTCTGATGCATCTGACACACGTTTCCGCGTCTGTTACGCGTCTGTCGTGACAGCATGGTGACAGCCTGTCTTTTCCGCGTCTGTCATGGCAGCCGTAATGACAGGCTTCAATATTGGGCTTTGTTGGGCTGATGGATGGGTGGTGGGTTGAGTTCACTTCTCCTGTTCTTCTTGGCTCCTTTATTTCCTAAAAGCATTATTCGAATAAAATAAACCTTATTTCCTAATAAATAATAAATAATAAAAAAATAAAATTTAAGTTAAATTAGGGATGCCAGGTGGGGCATCTTCTAAGGTAACCACTTCCTGCATTCCTGGGGCTACAGTCCCCTGATAATGCTTGAGGCGTTGTTTCTGGTACTTCTTGAAGTCCATCCGTACCCTCCATCTGGTGATTATCCTCATGGTGGGGGATCCTTTCTTTCTCTTCCCTTTGTAGTCCATGAAGTCCTCCCTTCTTGGTAATGTTTTTGAGGGCATGAATATATGATTAGAAAAAATCAAATTGACATTCGGCCACAAACTTACCTTGTTTTCGTTAAATGCTGTTGTGGTTGAATGTATCCCTTGCTGTCGTGCCCGCTGCTGCGGCAGACAGATATTTTGACAGTTCTTTATCAGGTTACTTTGTAGGTCAATGGGACATTGGTAAGTGACATCACTCTCTATATCAAATTCTGTTGACCACTCGTAGATCTCCATCAGTAGAGACTTTGATAATTCTGAGTCCACCGGTGTTGGTTCCTCTAATATCTGCAATGGAATCGGTGAGTTTTCAAAGAATTCAAAAGGTTCGTTTATTACCTGCTCGTATTCCATTTGTGAATAACTGTCATTGGGTAGCTCTTCTAGGTGGTCGTGCGAGTGCCATGACAGAGATGGATGTGTGCAATCTTGGTCGGGCATAACCGAGGTAGTGGGTTGAGAATTTGCCTCTGATGTGGTTGCTGCTTCAGCATCAGTTGCTGCCGAGGTGACAGTTTCTGCCGAGGGTGCAGTTTCCGCTTTGACTGGGGTTTCTGCTTCGGAAGTGGTTGCTGCCGTGACATTCTCTTGAATTTCACTCAGCGTTGTCGCGGTGTTGCTCCATTCCGGCTCCTCGATCATTGCCATGGCAAGTTGTTGCTCAAACTCATCATATGTTGGGTATTCCTTCATATGGGCATCCTTGTCATCTTGCCTCAGGATTTCAGGTTCATCTATGGCATGAATGAGGATTGGTCTGCTCAAGAGTTCATCCATCTTGGCGATACTTGCGTTCGTAGAAGCTGACACTTTTTGAGTGATTGCCAAGAAGGCTTGCAGTGTGTCTTCTAAGGATTTTGACTCCTCTTGAGGATGATGACATTGCCAGGGCATGTCGGGTTCTGCAGCAAAACTGTTATGGTATAAAAAATTTTGCGGGTTTTGATCGTACCGTAAAAAAATTTGCTACTACGGCATCGGTAGTTGCTGCCCCTGTTGATGTTGTGGCAGCATATCTTTACGGTAATTGCAAGAACTCTCCCACATCAACTCTCGAATGGTTTTTCCTGGCATGTTGATGCCCTTGAACCTGTATTTTCACCTGAGTTTTTTTTTATAAAAATAGAAAAAGGAAAAGAAAGAAAAAAATAAAATAAAAAAGAAAAGGAAAAAGAAAAAGAAAAGAAAAGTGCAGAAGCTAGGGTAAGAGTGTGTTGCCATTCCCCGGCAACGGCGCCAAAAACTTGTTGCGTGTAAAATAGTCTATCGCAATGGTAGTGCAAGTGTACATGACGCAAGTAGTAAAGTGATATGAAGTATCAGATATCGTCTCCACAGGGATTGAGCTAATAGCTTCACCTTGATTTACTGCACGAAAGTAAAGGAAATATTTGAGAAAGTTGTCACGAGAATATTAAAGTAAACGTAAATAAAAGAGTAGAAACATCAAGATAGAGAGAATGGACTGGTATTGAATTGCTCAGTAGTGCAGGTATTGCAGAGTTTAGGAAATCCAGTTCTGTCGTCGCGCCTGTCGCCGACAGCACCTGTCGTGGTAGCAGTCCGTTGGTCGTCGCGGCAGCAAACACACCAACTTAGTACTTTCAAGTTTGGCAAGAATCCCAGATCTGCCTTGGCCTATCCCTAGGTCCAAGTCTGTCGATGATCACGTCTTGATGATACCTCCCGGTGTGAATCGAAGGATGAACACCGATGTGTATGAATTCTTCTTTAGCCACTTAACCTCGCCCTATCCCTAGGCACGAGATAGTTCAACTATAAACTAGAGAACTTGCTCTTATTTCTTTCGTATACTTAACTCTCCCGATGCTAAGTAAATGGATAACCTCACAATGCTCTCCCGATGCTCTTGCAAGATATTAATAACCAAAATAAGAGAACTTGAAGTTTATTTTATTGAACTTGGAAAATCCTAAAACAAAACAACCCTTGCAACTACTTTACAAATCAACCCGTGGCCCTAGGGGGTTTTTAGAACATATCGACGGCGGGTAAACGGCGGAGGGGTTTTTGGGTTATCGGTTATGGGGTATGGAGTATAGTATGCCCTAGGTTAAAATACATGCCCTTATATAAGCTTTGGGCTCAAGTATTCTATGTTAACAAGGATTACAACTTTAATTAAAAGTATGATTCTAATAAAGACTTAATCTCCAAGGAATCTACTTTCCAGCCGTCCTCCTTGTTTCTTGGGATTTTCTCTCCTTGAACTTTGGGCTTGACATATCTTTTGATCCGGGGCTTGGAAAAATATGTGGTTTTCACACGACAGACGAGCAGAATTTTCTCTATCTATCGAGGTCCACTTTGCTTTTTCTCTTCACAAAACTGCTATCACCATGCTGTCACGGCAGCATCATGGCAGCATCGTCCTCTTTGTCTGCTTGTCCAGTTCAGCTCTTCTGCTTCTCTGCTCAGCGCCTGCCTTCACCGTCTACGACGGCGGCAACCTGCCAAAACAGCCATTTTTAGTAGAATCTATGTCTTTTATATATTTGTGATATTTTGCTGTAAACTAACCTAAATGCAATGGAATGATGCTTGAATGCAGCAGAAATATGGGTTAAAAAGGGTGTAAATAATAGAACTTTTACACACTCAACATTAACCCGACCCGATCTGAAATAACATAGTCCCGAACTAAATTCGAATTAGACCTGATCCGACCCGAATCGAACTTAAACCGAAACAACCCGAATCAAAAATCAAACCGACCCGAAGTGACCCGATCCGAACGACCCGTTTGCAATCTCTAAATTTACCTAGTTCGATTGATCACCCTCTCTCGAATGCATGGTCTTCACTGGGTTGATGATCTTATCATCCAAGAGACTCTGTAACACCCCAATTTTGGGCTTAGGAGTTTTGGGTTTGGACCGGATCGGTCGGGTTGCGGTTCGAATATAAAAGAGTGAGTTTAGGAAAGCCTAGTTCGGGATGCATTAATAATATGGAAAAATGTCTTTTATTATATATAAGAGAATGGTGAAATTAATTTTACAAAATGAGGTTTGGAAGTGTGACATTTTGGGTTAGTGACTAAAATGTAATTTTTGAAAACTGGGTGACTGTTTTAAAAAGGATTGAAACTTTGAATCTTTAAGGAGCTATTTACCCAATAAGAGTTTCTCCAAATTTTTCTTGATATTAATAAAATTAATTAATGGTTTTAATAAAAGGTAGAAAGGAGGGAAAAGATATTTTGTCATTTTAACTAACTTTTCTCCAAATTTCCATTTTCGTTTCTCTCAACTTTTCTCTCAACCCAAACACATTACTTCAGAAAATTTCCCTCTGATTTTGACATCCAAAGATGAGATTTCAATCCTCCTTTGATCTCTAATCATTTCTACAACAAAACCTTAGCATTTGCTTATTGGATTTTCAAGAATCTTGGTTCCAAAAAGGGAGAAACTCAAGTTTAGAGGTATGAACGTCTTTCTCCTCTAAATTCTCAGTTCTTTACTGAAATTCCTAAGTTCTCAATCCTTGATTTGTGTTTTATTAAAGGTTTTGTAATAGTGTTCTTGATCTTGGCTTTAAAATGCAAGATTTGGTTAATTTTTGATGAAATTCGTATGAGATGGTTGGGCACTGTTTTGAGGTGTCTTTTTGATGTAAAATGAATGTATAATTGATGAGAAATTGAGGTTTAATCAATGCAATCCCGGATAGGTTAATTTTCCTAAGTTTTGCTTGAGTTTTTGATGGTTTTTGGAGTGATCTTGATGATCTGTTATAGCTGGAGGTATAAGGACGTGTTTGGACTCTTTTTGGATGTTAATTGAGGTTTAAGAATGATTGGAATTGATAGATCTTGGCTGGGTAGTGTTGTGGAGTTGTTTGGATGTGATTTCGGTTGTGTTTGGTAGCCGAAATGTGAGTGTTGATGAGAGCAGCGAGTTTAGGTGCTTTCATTGAAGATATTAATGCATGATGATGCATTAATCCTCTGCTTTGATGTGTTTAAAACATGGGAGACATCTTCGGATCCTTGTGGTGGTGATCCGGAGGCTTGATTGGTGTTTCGGCAAGTTGTGAAATGGAATCGGTGAGTGGATTTTGGTTTTCAGCTTTGAAACCATTGTTTTGAAGGTTTGGGAGCTTAGTTTAAGTCTAAACAACTTAGCTAAGCTCAAGAGTAAGTTTTTGGAAAAATTCTCTTGTTGATGAACCATGAGTTGGTTGAATGCAATGTGATTTGTTTGCATGTTTTAAATTCTGTTTTGAAAGCATATTTTAGCATGTTTATTTGCTGATTTTATAAGCCATGTGTTGAAGGATGCTCAAGGTAAGAGATCCTTGTTTTGAACATTGCTAAATGTGGTTTTGATGCATAACGATGCATGATGATTATGGCTTTGTTAAATGCTTTAAAACAGTGGAATATTGTTGTTAAATGATGTATATTGGCAAGTGATGTCTTGAGAATGGTTAAGAACACTATGGTGGTTAAAAGTCCATGGTTGGTTCTTGTGCTAAGGTCACAAAGGTGGTTAAAAGTCCTTGTGTGAGCCTTGTGTATTGTAAGGTCACAAAGGTGGTTAAAAGTCCTTGTGTGAGCCTTGTGTATTTTAAGAACACCATGGTGGTTAAAAGTCCATGGGTGATTCTTGTGTTAAGGTCACAAAGGTGGTTAAAAGTCCTTGTGTGGACCTCGTGGATTGTAAGAACACTATGGTGGTTAAAAGTCCATGGGTGATTCTTGTGCTAAGGACACAATGATGGTTAAAAGTCCATGTGTGGTCCTTGTGAAATGTAAGATCACAATGGTGGTTAAAAGTCCATGTGTGGTCCTTGTGAAATGTAAGATCACAATGGTGGTTAAAAGTCCATGTGTGGATCTTGTGTTGATTGTATTTTGAGACGGAAAAAGATTATGATTATCACTTGTGGCCAATATGACATGTTAATAATTTGAAGCATGAAATGCTTGTTTTAAGTGCCTATGTGCATGTATAAATGTTGTTTTGAACTAAGGTTTATAAAGGTGTTTTATAAATGGATTATTGAGTTGTTTTAAATGAGCATTCCTCACTAAGCTATTTGCTTACGCTCTCTCTTTTCTTAAACCAATAATGCAGAGCATTGAAGTGCATTAAGGGCAGCAAGGAGGTCAAGAATCCAAGTGAAGAACTAAGCTCACGTATGGTGAATGTTTTCCTAACACTATTAGCTTTTGGGCATTTGGCAATGAGGACCTAATGTGTGTTTTTGGGAGATGTATGGACTCCCTAAGTTGGTTTTATGCTTTTGATGATGTTGGAACTTGTAAATGGCCTTTGTAAGGTTGGTTTGGTGATTTGGTGTTTGAATGGTTTTCAATATAGGATGCATGCCTATAGAATTGAGTTTTTCCTTAATTGATGCCATGTATGTGAATGATTGATGCTATGATGTTCCTTAAGTATGTAATGACTTGCTGGTATAATTTGGTTGCCTTTGGAGCATGTTTGATGGGTCAATTGTGTATTTAACCAGCAAAAATATCTGCAATCTGGTAGTCTGTTTCGGAACAGGTGCTACCGTTTCGGAACAGAGGGCCTGAAATGGCCTTGGCGTTTCGAAACGGGTAGAGCCGTTCCGGAACGAAATTGCTACTGCCAAGCCCTGTTCCGGAACTTGTTTCGAAACGGTCCCGCATTTCGGAACGGATCATCTCCGTTTCGGAATACCCGACCGTTGGGCACTGAAATTGACGGTTAAATGTTTTGAAATCCTTGCGTTTTGGTCTTGAACTTTGTACATGCAATTGAATGAGTTTAAGATGTCCGTTTGAGCTGAAATTTGGCAGTGAAGCATGAAACATGACTAATTTCATATTGGTAACTCAAAAGTTGGTTAAGTCCTTATAAATTTCCAGAATTTACATTTTGGTCCCTAAATTTATGTTTTGTGCAATCAAGTCCCTAAATGTTTTCTGATTGCTGTGAGCCTTGAATATGCTGATGTTGTGAACATATTTAGGGTTAATGTGCATTTAGATAAGTTCTAAAAAGAAAAAAAAAGGTCGTTAATCAAGGTTGACTTTCGGGTTGACTTTGGTTTTCCCCGTGTAAACTTCTTAATTCGGTTCAACCGTCTGGGCCGGGTTAAGGGGGTTACATTTGGTGGTATCAGAGCTGAGTTCTCGAGTAATCGGGAATGGTTATGTGGGTGATGAGTGTGTGAATGCTTTGTATGCTTGTTGAGTGAAAGCATGTTGGGTGAATTGTATGCATGTTACAATTGTGGTGTATGCTGTGGTGAAGCATGATAGAGGGACCCATTGCCAAATCAAAGCTAATGAAATGATATTGTTTTTAATTGGAAATGAGCTTGAGTACTTGGATTGCTTACCTTGCTGAGCCTGATTTTGTTTGTTGCATTGTGATTGCATTGTTAGTGAATGGCACCTCGTAGAGAATTGAGGGTTAATACGCGAGCTATGGCTCAAAATGAAAATGAAGAGAATGCTGAAAATATGGTGGATTTACCTCCTCCGCCTGGTGGTGGTGGTGCTGGGGATGAAGGAGCTGGTGTTGCAGCTGGTGCTGGGGTCGCTGGACCTGAAGCTGGTCAGGGGCAAGCTGTTCCTGACATGTCAATGTTGGTTCAAGCTATTGCTGGTGCTTTTCGAGCAGCGGTAGCTGGGGCTCAAGGAGCTGGGCATCAGGGTGATGCTGGTGTTAGACTACCTTTGGAACGTTTGCGCAGTCTGGGAGGGACTGAGTTCAGGGGTTTGTCTGCTGAAGGTTCTGAGTCTTGGCTGGAAAGTACCAAGAGAATCTTGGGACAAATGAATTGTACCGATGTGCAGAAGCTGGGATGTGTGGTATCTTTGCTACAGGACGATGCGTATACTTGGTGGACAACCACTATCTCTGGGATGGCGGATGCTGATGTGACATGGACGTTCTTTCAGAACGCGTTCAAGAGAAGATATCTGGGTGTGAGGTACCTAGATGAAAAGAAAAGAGAATTCATGTCTCTTACCCAAGGGAGCATGTTTGTAGCTGAGTACGAGGTTCAAATTGTTCGGCTTAGTCAGTACGCACCTGAGCTCGTCCCGGATGAGCGGGAGAGGTGTGAAAGGTTCCGTTATGGTTTGGTGACGGAAGTGAAGACGTATATGCTGGCTGCTGAGTATAATGATTTTGATGTGCTGGTTGGCCGAGCAAAGGACATTGAGATGAACTTGGGTTTATCTTCTAGAAGTGCTGGTTCTGGTGCTGGTAAGCGAGCTGCTGAGTATAGTTCTGGTGGTGGACGGAACAAGAGGGGACGTGATCAGAAGTATCAGTCTTCAGCTAAGCGAGGTGGTGGTGCGCCTGCTCAGGGAGGCAAGGCAAGAGCTGATCCGAACGCATGTTGGACATGTGGATCACGTGGCCATATGAAGCGTGATTATCCTCGAGCTGTGAGGGAGGTGCAAGCTCCTGTTGTGGCGGCTGGTAATTCGTGCTGGAACTGTGGATCTACGGATCACATGAGGAGAGAGTGTCCTATGTTGGCTGGTGGCCAAGGACGTGCTCCTGTTGTTGTTGCACCACAGAGAGGTCGTGGGCGCGGCCGTGGTAATTTCCAGCGTAGAGAGAAGGGTGGACGGAATGTGGCTCATGTTGTAGCTGTTCAGCCTGTGGGTGGCGGCCAGGCCAGAGTGTATGCTCAGAGGGAGGGGAGGAATGACACGGATGTGATCGCAGGTACTTTTACTTTGCAATCCTTGTCATTACTTTCCTTGATTGATTCTGGATCTACACACTCATACATATTGCGTGAGCATGCTGAATTGCTTGGTTTGCTTGTTGAGTCTTTGGATGTTGGTATGCGTGTCACTAGTTCTTTTGGTGAGACTGTTGTGACTCGAAAGCTTTATAGAAGATGTCCTTTGGTTGTGCAAGATCATGTTTTCCATGTTGATCTTATGGAGTTGCCTTTCTATGGTTTTGATGTAATCCTTGGTATGGGTTGACTTCTTGAGCATCGAGTTGTAGTGGATTGTGAGAATAAGTGAGTTTCGTTGAAGCTTGCGGATGATTATGAGGTAGTTGTGGTTGGTGAGAATGTGAAGTTTCTTGCCAATGTGGTGTCTACATTGGAGGCAAGCCGGATGCTGAGGCAAGGTTGTGAAGCTTATCTCGCTTTTGTGATGAATCCTAGCTCTAAGGAGTTGCGTGTGCAAGATATCAAGACTGTGCGAGAGTTTCCTGGTGTGTTTCCTGAGGAGTTGCCTGGATTGCCTCCTAATCGCGAAGTGGAGTTTGGGATTGAGTTGTATGAAAACACAACTCCAGTGTCCATTACCCCTTATAGAATGGCACCTAAAGAGTTGAAGGAGCTGAAGACGCAATTGCAAGAGTTGCTTGATCGTGGGTTCATTCGGCCGAGTGTGTCACCTTGGGGTGCACCGGTCTTGTTTGTGAAGAAGAAGGATGGCACTATGAGAATGTGCATTGATTATCGTCAGCTTAACAAGTTGACTATCAAGAATCGGTATCCATTGCCGAGAATTGATGATCTTTTTGATCAATTTCGGGGAGCAGCGGTGTTCTCTAAGATTGACTTAAGGTCAGGGTATTATCAGTTGAAGGTGAAGGATGTGGATGTGCCGAAGACAGCTTTCAGGACGAGGTATGGGCATTATGAGTTCCTTGTGATGCCGTTTGGTTTGACGAATGCTCCTACAGCTTTCATGGACATGATGAATCGAGTATTTCAGGAATACTTGGATAAATTTGTTGTGGTGTTCATTGATGATATCCTCGTGTACTCGCGTACTGAGGAGGAGCATGAAGGGCATTTGAGAATTGTGTTGCAAGCTTTGTTGGAGAATCAGCTTTATGCCAAGCTGAGCAAGTGTGAGTTCTGGCTTAGGGAAGTGGTGTTTCTTGGTCATGTGGTTTCTGCTGAAGGGATTCGTGTTGATCCTCAGAAGATTGAGGCGGTGATGAATTGGAAGGTTCCTAAGTCTGTTCATGAAGTCCGAAGTTTCCTTGGTTTGGCGGGATATTAACCGGAGGTTTGTGGATGGGTTTTCAAAGATTGCTGCACCTTTGACGAAGTTGTTGCAGAAGGATGTTAAGTATGAGTGGACGGAAGCGAGACAACAGGCTTTTGAGAAGCTTAAGGCAGCTTTGACGCAAGCTCCTATCTTGGTTCAACCTGAATCAGGGAAAGAGTTTGTGGTGTATAGTGATGCGTCCTACGTTGGTTTGGGATGTGTGTTGATGCAAGAGGGTAAGGTGGTGGCTTATGCATCACGGCAGTTGAAGGTGCATGAGCGCAATTATCCTACGCATGACATTGAGTTGGCTGCGGTGGTTTTTGCTTTGAAGATCTGGAGACATTACCTGTATGGTGAGAAGTGTACTGTGTACACGGATCACAAGAGTTTGAAGTATCTGATGTCTCAGAAGGAGTTGAATCTTAGGCAGCGACGTTGGGTGGAGTTGCTCAAGGATTATGATTTGACGATTGAGTATCACCCGGGAAAAGCTAATGTTGTAGCGGATGCCTTGAGTAGGAAGGTAGCTGTTGAGCTGAGGGCTATGTTTGCCAGTTTGAGTATTTCGCGTGATGGTGGTCTTGTGGCTGAGTTGCAAGTGAAACCATCTTTGGTTCAGTTGATTAAGGAAAAGCAGTTGTTGGATGATTCCTTGGTACCGCATGTTCAGGATATTGCGGAGGACAGGCCTTCGGATTTCTGTTTTAATGATGATGGAGTGTTGTGTTTTGGGAGTCGGATAGTAATGCCCAATGATGTTGAGTTGAGGCGTGCTATTCTGACTGAAGGTCATAGTAGTCCTTTTGCTATGCACCCTGGTAGTACTAAGATGTATCGTGATCTTCGTGATGAGTACTATTGGGTGGGTTTAAAGAAAGATGTTGCTGAGTTTGTAAGCAAGTGCATGGTGTGTCAGCGAGTTAAGGCTGAGCATCAGTTTCCTTCAGGGTTGTTGCAACCGTTGAAAATTCCTGAATGGAAGTGGGAAAGGATTACCATGGATTTTGTGTCTGGTTTACCTTTGTCGCCATCGAAGAAGAATTCGGTGTGGGTGATTGTGGATCGCCTGACGAAGTGTGCGCATTTCTTGCCTGTGCATACTACGTATACTTTGGATAAGCTTGCGGAGCTGTACATTTCTGAGATTGTGCGGCTGCATGGTGTGCCAAAGTCGATTGTGTCGGATAGGGATCCGAAGTTTACATCGCGTTTTTGGCAGTGTTTGCATCAGGCTTTGGGTACACGGTTGAATTTCAGTACATCGTATCATCCGCAGTCGGATGGACAATCCGAGCGTGTTATCCAGGTTTTGGAGGATATGTTGAGGTGCTGCGTGATTGAGTTTCAGGGCTCTTGGGAGAAACATTTGCCTTTGGTGGAGTTTGCCTATAATAATAGTTATCAGGCAAGTATTCAAATGGCACCTTATGAAGCTTTGTATGGGAGGAAGTGTAGGACTCCTCTTTGTTGGGCTGAAACAGGACAAAAGTTGGTTTCGATGCCGGCTTTGTTGAAAGGAACCACCGAGAAGGTGAAGCTCATTTGTGAGCGCTTGAAGGCAGCTTCTGATCGGCAAAAGTCTTACGCGGATCTGAAGCGTAAGGAGATTGAGTATGCGGTGGGTGACCGTGTGTTTTTGAAAGTTTCGCCTTGGAAGAAGGTGATGAGGTTTGGCCGAAAGGGTAAGTTGAGCCCTAGGTACATTGGATCATACGAGGTGATTGAACGTGTGGGTCCTGTTGCGTACAAGTTGAGGTTACCTCAAGAGTTGGAAAAGATTCATAATGTGTTTCATGATTCTATGCTTCGGAAGTATAGATCGGATCCTTCACATGTGATGCATGTGGAAGAAGTGGAATTGAATCCGGATTTGACCTATGATGAGGAACCGGTGAAGATTCTGGATTCGGATAGTAAAGTTCTTCGAGGCAAGACCATTGAGTTGGTAAAGGTGTTGTGGAAACATCGTGGTGTTGAAGAAGCCACGTGGGAACGAAAGGATGACATGTTGAAGCAGTTTCCGTACCTCTTTCCTTCAGGTAAATTTCGAGGACGAAATTTCTTAAGGGGGGGAGAGTTGTAACACCCCAATTTTGGGCTTAGGAGTTTTGGGTTTGGACCGGACCGGTCGGGTTGCGGTTCGAATATAAAAGGGTGAGTTTAGGAAAGCCTAGTTCGGGATGCATTAAAAATATGGAAAAATGTCTTAAAATCTTCTTTTATTATATATAAGAGAATGGTGAAATTAATTTTACAAAATGAGGTTTGGAAGTGTGACATTTTGGGTTAGTGACTAAAATGTAATTTTTGAAAACTGGGTGACTGTTTTAAAAAGGATTGAAACTTTGAATCTTTAAGGAGCTATTTACCCAATAAGAGTTTCTCCAGATTTTTCTTGATATTAATCAATTAATTAATGGTTTTAATAAAAGGTAGAAAGGAGGGAAAAGATATTTTGTCATTTTAACTAACTTTTCTCCAAATTTCCATTTTCTTTTCTCTCAACTTTTCTCTCAACCCAAACACATTTCTCTAGCAAATTTCCCTCTGATTTTGACATCCAAAGATGAGATTTCAATCCTCCTTTGATCTCTAATCATTTCTACAACAAAACTTTAGCATTTGCTTATTGGATTTTCAAGAATCTTGGTTCCAAAAAGGGAGAAACTCAAGTTTAGAGGTATGAACGTCCTTCTCCTCTAAATTCTCAGTTCTTTACTGAAATTCCTAAGTTCTCAATCCTTGATTTGTGTTTTATTAAAGGTTTTGTAATAGTGTTCTTGATCTTGGCTTTAAAATGCAAGATTTGGTTAATTTTTGATGAAATTCGTATGAGATGGTTGGGCACTGTTTTGAGGTGTCTTTTTGATGTAAAATGAATGTATAATTGATGAGAAATTGAGGTTTAATCAATGCAATCCCGGATAGGTTAATTTTCCTAAGTTTTGCTTGAGTTTTTGATGGTTTTTGGGGTGATCTTGATGATCTGTTATAGCTGGAGGTATAAGGACGTGTTTGGACTCTTTTTGGATGTTAATTGAGGTTTAAGAATGATTGGAATTGATGGATCTTGGCTGGGTAGTGTTGTGGAGTTGTTTGGATGTGATTTCAGTTGTGTTTGGTAGCCGAAATGTGAGTGTTGATGAGAGCAGCGAGTTTAGGTGCTTTCATTGAAGATATTAATGCATGATGATGCATTAATCCTCTGCTTTGATGTGTTTAAAACAGAGGAGACATCTTCGGATCCTTGTGGTGGTGATCCGGAAGCTTGATTGGTGTTTCGGCAAGTTGCGAAACGGAATCGGTGAGTGGATTTTGGTTTTCAACTTTGAAACCAATGTTTTGAAGGTTTGGGAGCTTAGTTTAAGTCTAAACAACTTAGCTAAGCTCAAGAGTAAGTTTTCGGAAAAATTCTCTTGTTGATGAACCATGAGTTGGTTGAATGCAATGTGATTTGTTTGCATGTTTTAAATTCTGTTTTGAAAGCATATTTTAGCATGTTTATTTGCTGATTTTATAAGCCATGCGTTGAAGGATGCTCAAGGTAAGAGATCCTTGTTTTAAACATTGTTAAATGTGGTTTTGATGCATAACGATGCATGATGATTATGGCTTTGTTAAATGCTTTAAAACAGTGGAATATTGTTGTTAAATGATGTATATTGGCAAGTGATGTCTTGAGAATGGTTAAGAACACTATGGTGGTTAAAAGTCCATGGTTGGTTCTTGTGCTAAGGTCACAAAGGTGGTTAAAAGTCCTTGTGTGAGCCTTGTGTATTGTAAGGTCACAAAGGTGGTTAAAAGTCCTTGTGTGAGCCTTGTGTATTTTAAGAACACCATGGTGGTTAAAAGTCCATGGGTGATTCTTGTGTTAAGGTCACAAAGGTGGTTAAAAGTCCTTGTGTGGACCTTGTGGATTGTAAGAACACCATGGTGGTTAAAAGTCCATGGGTGATTCTTGTGCTAAGGACACAATGGTGGTTAAAAGTCCATGTGTGGTCCTTGTGAAATGTAAGATCACAATGGTGGTTAAAAGTCCATGTGTGGTCCTTGTGAAATGTAAGATCACAATGGTGGTTAAAAGTCCATGTGTGGATCTTGTGTTGATTGTATTTTGAGACGGAAAAAGATTATGATTATCACTTGTGGCCAATATGACATGTAAATAATTTGAAGCATGAAATGCTTGTTTTAAGTGCCTATGTGCATGTATAAATGTTGTTTTGAACTAAGGTTTATAAAGGTGTTTTATAAATGCATTATTGAGTTGTTTTAAATGAGCATTCCTCACTAAGTTATTTGCTTACGCTCTCTCTTTTCTTAAACCAATAATGCAGAGCATTGAAGTGCATTAAGGGCAGCAAGGAGGTCAAGAATCCAAGTGAAGAACTAAGCTCACGTATGGTGAATGTTTTCCTAACACTATTAGCTTTTGGGCATTTGGCAATGGGGACCTAATGTGTGTTTTTGGGAGATGTATGGACTCCCTAAGTTGGTTTTATGCTTTTGATGATGTTGGAACTTGTAAATGGCCTTTGTAAGGTTGGTTTGGTGATTTGGTGTTTGAATGGTTTTCAATATAGGATGCATGCCTATAGAATTGGGTTTTTCCTTAATTGATGCCATGTATGTGAATGATTGATGCTATGATGTTCCTTAAGTATGTAATGACTTGCTGGTATAATTTGGTTGCCTTTGGAGCATGTTTGATGGGTCAATTGTGTATTTAACCAGCAAAAATATCTGCAATCTGGGCAGCCTCTTTCGGAACAGGTGCTACCGTTTCGGAACAGAGGGCCTGAAATGGCCTTGGCGTTTCGAAACGGGTAGAGCCGTTCCGGAACGAAATTGCTACTTCCAAGCCCTGTTCCGGAACTTGTTTCGGAACGGTCCCGCGTTTCGGAACGGATCATCCCCGTTTCGGAACACCCGACCGTTGGGCACTGAAATTGACGGTTAAATGTTTTGAAATCCTTGCGTTTTGGTCCTGAACTTTGTATATGCAATTGAATGAGTTTGAGATGTCCGTTTGAGCTGAAATTTGGCAGTGAAGCATGAAACATGACTAATTTCATATTGGTAACTCAAAAGTTGGTTAAGTCCTTATAAATTTCCAGAATTTACATTTTGGTCCCTAAATTTATGTTTTGTGCAATCAAGTCCCTAAATGTTTTCTGATTGCTGTGAGCCTTGAATATGCTGATGTTGTGAACATATCTAGGGTTAATGTGCATTTAGATAAGTTCTAAAAAGGAAAAAAAAGTCGTTAATCAATGTTGACTTTCGGGTTGACTTTGGTTTTCCCCGTGTAAACTTCTTAATTCGGTTCAACCGTCTGGGCTGGGTTAAGGGGGTTACAGACTCGACATTGGAATGTTCCATTAATCACTTGAAGCTTTTCACCTGAAGACGCTACTGCTATTCTAGACATTCGACTTTCATCCTCTGGCCAAGAAGATGTTCTAGTATGTGCAGGGGAAAATATTGGCCTATACTCTGTTAGGTCTCCTTCAAAATCAAATTGCCAATGCCTATTCTGGTGAGTTTTTTTTAAAAGACTTTGGCTTTTAAATTGCTGGTCAAAGATTAAGATCCTATGCTGGAAATTTGTCTGTAACTACGCATAACCTTTGTATTAAAAGGATTGCGGCCAGTGATTTGTGTCCTAGATGTCTTCACTATACAGAGAATGTAAATCATGTTAGTCGACGGTGCTCATTTGCAGTCCAGGTCTGGAGTTCCCTAAATTTTCAGTGACCAACATAATTTTTGTGATTGGATTGAATAGCTTTTTCGACAATTACAGCAGACAGAGACATGTTGAGATAATCATTATTCAGAAGTTATCATTAGCTTCAGCCTTCAGGTGATTTATCCGCTGTTAGACCATTCATTACCGACGCCAAGAGGCTTGCAAGGAATTTCATGTCATGTTGCTTCCTCTTTACCGGACGGTCAGGGCACTAAGTGGCGAATGGCTTTGGAAGCCAAATTTGATTATTAGTCATTCTATAAAGCCAGTATATTTGTTTACATAACACTGTTATCACAATTGGGTATTGTCTTGTAGGTTTTTTCATATCATTTTAAGCTATTTACCGTTAGTTGTATAACATTTTTCATCCGTAAAGAAACTATTTTAACCCAAAATAAGACGTTGAAAGCTAATTTGCTTCAGAAAATAATATGAGCTATAATAACAACTGAGTCAATTGTTAGAGAAATTTTTTTTAATATTATGCATTTTCTTTATTGAATAAAGCTCAGGTGTACCACTTTAAAAAAAAAGCTTAAGGGTTCAATAAGCCCCTAAATTTTTTAAAAATATTAATTAAATCTTTTATTTTTTTTTTGCACTCAATTAAACCCTCAAACTCAAAAAAAAAATCAACTTGGTCTTTTGACTAATAATTTGAAAAAAATATTTTTAATAATTTTCCAGATTTTTTGAAAAAAAAAATAAAATTTTTTCTGTTTTTAGATATTTTAAAAAGTAAAATTTAACAATTCTTAAAAATAACAAGTGGCATTATCCTATTACGACACGTGTCAAAAGAAATTTAAAAAAAAATTGTTAAATTTAACGGTCAACGTTAGTCAAAGGGCAACATTAATTTTTTATTTTTTTTGAGTTTGGGAGCTTAATTGAGAGAAAAAAAATTAAAAATTTAATTAATTCTTTTAAAAAATTAGACTTAGTAAATTTTTAAGCCCAAAAAAATTAAAATTTATACGAATTGTACATCAATTTATTTTTCTTCCATAATAACTGCATATCAATTATAACATTAATGCCAATACAGGAAAGGGCTTTTCTTTTGTCGTGTTGATCGTAACAACTTTGGCGGTGCCTGGGTCCTGACCAATTAATCACATATTCACATTGATACTTCATCATGATTTGACTTCGCCCAAAATATGCCAAGTTTGATTTGTAATCTTCATAATATTTATTTTAAAAAATACATTTAAGTATATAATCTTATTTTTCTTATTCCGTCAAATAAATTTAAAACGGAATTATAATAATTAAACAGTGTATTGTTAAAAATTAAGAAAAATGAGATTATATAAATTGAAACAAATCATTTTTATTTAATTATTAAACATTTTATAATATAAAATAAATATTTTGTAACCCCCTCGTCCCGGTCTGGCCGGATGACCGGTCCGAGTGGGCCACACGGGGAAAACCGAGTGAAACCCGCTAAGGTTCCTTTCGGTTAGCAACCCTATTTTTTTTTCTTATTTTAAAACTTGTCTAGATGAGTAATTAAGCCTAAGTGATCATACAGCGGAACAACATACACGAGACAATCCAACGAACCCAAACCAACCTATTTACAGCCCAAACTTAATCTTTTTAACAGGCCGTTTCGAAACACCCTTGAGGCGTATCGAAACGCCTTGACTAGGTCAACTGTCCCAGAGCCTGTACAAGGGGCCGTATCGAAACGGTGGTCAACCGTTTCGGAACGCCCACGACGGTCAATATCTCGTGGTCAACGAGATTTTGACCGTTTCGAAACCTTTATGCCCGTTTCGAAACACCTTCATCTCGTGAATTTCTCAGATTTCCAGTAGCCAAAACGTTTCGATACGCGTTTCGGAACAGGGGTTTCAAAGGCCATGCCGTATCGAAACGCGTTCCGATACGGGGTCCCTGAAGCCTACCCGTTCCGAAACGATCCCTCCCGTTTCGAAACGCTGGCAGTCTGCAACTGTTGAAATTGGGACTTCGGTGAGTCTTGACTGGTCTAAAGGTCCCTTGGGACCCCCTAAAGGCACACAACACCAAAATACATAGTCTAGAGGCATCCATCCTAGGTTTAACATACTCAAACACTCACCAACATGGGTTTAATCAATCATACACACATGGCAAGAACACATTGAGGCCATATCAAGAAGAGCGTGCTTGAAGGATTAAATAGGCGTAAGATACCAATTCAATCACATATAGTCTTACATACCATCAAAACAACCTTAAACATTTAAAAGGCATACGTCAAAATAAGCATTTGGCAAGGTACATCATGCTTACAAACCAAGCCAAGCATAAATATCAAAATCATAAATGAGTCATACAAGCTCATACAAACACATCCTCTTGCCACGTTGCTTAACTACTACATAATTAACCATACTTGAGCAACAACTTGGAAAGCCCTTCTTGCCTTGCTCCGAGCTAACACTACGCTAAAAATCTGCATTGTTGAACATTGAGAGCGTAAGCTATAAGCTTAGTGAGTGTGCTCTAAAACGAAAAACAACAACAATGCAGGGTTCAAGCATGTAATCCCTAAACCTCAAATCAAACATGCATAGACAATTTCACAAGTAGACCTAGCTAGTCTCTCAAGTGGCATAACATGGCATCTTACATCATACTAAGCATCAAGCATTAATTCAACAATCATACATCAACACCATATATTACAATATATGAACAAGTTAATTGGCCACTTTAATTACCCCGATTGTGCGGATTTAACCTCGACAACACTTTACCTCGGTGGGATTCCACTCATCACCGGACCTTGCATGTGCGGGATTCCACTCATCGCCACATGCCCTACGGATGGGATTCCACTCATCATCCCGTAGAAATTAATAAAAGCTTCCGGTGGAATGTTACATCATCGTACTTGTCCTTGATGACTTAACGCCATCAAGGCCACGTACGTTTTGACTCAATTTGTGTGCACACTATCCTAATGATCGATCATTTACAACCGGTAATTATTTATTGCCAATTATCATCATCAATCACATATCATCAACCACACTCGTGCTCATTACATATATCCACATCATGATATATATACACATGCACCATATAATCACAAGTACAAGAGCATAGTCATTAAGCACATTGGCATTTAAGGAAAACAAGACTAAATTAACTACTTGGATTATAAGGAAGTGGCCTACCAAGCACACTTTACACACACACACACTACTCATGCTCGAACCAAACTTTAAAACAAGTTAAGACCACTCACCGCCCTTCCTTAGCAATTCGAACCAATCCTCCTACGAACCCGGATTCGGTCCCAAGCCCTCCTCAACGTTTCCTCTTGCTTTGAAAAACACCTTGGATTGAAGAAGGAAATGAATGGAATAGTAACTTGAATGAAAAAGAGGGTTTTGAAGAGGGGATATGGTTTCCAACGTGGGAAAAGGGTAAATGGGAAAAGGGAAGACAACTTTTCCCATAAAGTGGTCTAGCTTTTGAAAGTTTTGGGTCAAATCGCAACATTGGTCCCTCCCTTCTTATTAAAGCTCAATTAGGTCATTATTTGAAGTTGGATTGTTTTAATTAAATTTTATTTAACTCGAACTATAACCCAGTTAACTCCTAGGCCCAAAACACGGGTGTTACAACTCTCTCCCACTTAAGGAATTTCGTCCCCGAAATTACCTGACTGAAAGAGATACGGAAACTGCTTTTCCATATCCTCCTTCCTCTCCCAAGTGGCCTCGTCCACACCTCTATGTTGCCACCACACCTTTACTAACTCAATCGATCTACCCCTCAACACCTTACTGTCAGAAGCTAAAATCTCGACGGGCTCTTCTTCATAAGTCAAATCCGGATTCAATTCGATTTCTTCTACGGGCATAATATGTGACGGATCGGACCTATACTTGCGAAGTATCGAAAAATGGAACACATCGTGTATCTTCTCAAGCTCGGATGGCAAACGCAACTGATAAGCAACGGGATCAACCCTCTTCACAATCTCATACGGTCCTATGTACCTAGGACTCAACTTCCCTTTTCGGCCAAACCTCATCACCTTCTTCCACGGAGACACCTTCAAGAATACCCTCTCACCCACTGAGAACTCAACTTCCTTCCTCTTCAAATCGGCATAGGACTTCTGCCTATCCGAAGCAGCTTTCAAACGCTCACAAATCAATTTCACCTTGTCTGTTGTCCCTTTAAGCAAATCCGGCATAGGTAACAACTTCTGCCCTACCTCGGCCCAACACATTGGAGTCCTACACTTCCGGCCATACAAGGCCTCATACGGAGCCATTTGAATGCTCGACTGAAAACTGTTATTGTACGCAAACTCTACTAGAGGCAAATGATTCTTCCAAGTACCCTGAAAGTCTATGATACAACAGCGCAGCATATCCTCTAAGATCTGAATAACCCTCTCTGACTGACCATCTGACTGAGGATGATAAGAAGTGCTGAAGTTCAAATGGGTACCCAAAGCTGTATGCAGACACTCCCAAAATCTAGAGGTAAACCGCGGATCTCTATCTGACACAATGGACTTCGGTACACCATGCAGTCTCACAATCTCACCAATGTACAAATCGGCCAATCTATCTAAAGTATAAGTAGTGTTGACTGCCAAGAAGTGAGCACACTTCGTAAAACGATCTACTATCACCCAAACGGAGTTCTTCTTCGTAGGAGTCAGGGGCAAACCTGAAACAAAATCCATGGTGATGTTCTCCCATTTCCATTCCGGAATTCTCAACGGCTGTAACAAACCTGAGGGAACCTGATACTCCGCCTTCACTCTCTGACATACTAAGCACTTACTCACAAAGTCGGCTACATCTCTCTTCAAGCCAACCCAATAGTACTCATTCTTCAAATCACGGTACATCTTCGTACTTCCAGGATGCATAGCAAACGGACTACTGTGGGCTTCAGTCAAAATCGTACGTCTCAAATCACTGTCTTCTGGCACAACTATTCTGTCGTTGAAACATAAAACCCCATCAGTGCTGAAACTGTAGTCTGAAGATTTACCCTCGGCTATATCTTGCACGTGAGGTGCCAAAGATCTATCTAAGAGTTGTTTCTCTCGAATCGACTGACCTAGAGTAGGTCTAACCTGAAGCTCGGCTATCAAGCCACCATCTCCGGACAAACTCAATCTAGCAAACATAGCTCTCAAGTCCACGGCCACCTTCCTACTCAATGCATTGTCCACTACATTGGCCTTACCCGGATGGTACTCAATAGTAAGATCGTAGTCTTTTAGCAACTCTAACCACCTACGCTGTCTGAGATTCAAATCTCGCTGAGTCATAATGTACTTCAAACTCTTGTGATCGGTGTACACTGTGCATTTCTCACCGTACAAATAATGCCTCCAAATCTTTAAAGCAAACACAACTGCAGCTAACTCTATGTCATGGGTCGGATAGTTGCACTCATGAGTCTTCAATTGTCTTGAGGCATAAGCCACTACTCTTCGGTCTTGCATAAGAACACATCCTAGCCCTACATACGAAGCATCACTATAAATCACATAGTCCTTCCCGGACTCAGGCTGAATCAAAATCGGAGCTTGGGTCAAAGCTTCTTTCAATTTCTCAAAGGCTCTTTGTCTTGCATTTGTCCACTCAAACTAAACACTCTTCTGAAGTAACTGTGTCAAGGGAGCGGCTAATTTAGAGAAACCCTCTACAAACCTCCTATAGTATCCGGCTAAGCCTAGGAAGCTACGTACCTCTGTCACAGACTTCGGTTGCTTCCACTCGACAATGGCTTCAATCTTCTTCGGATCAACTCTAATCCCATCGGCTGACACTACATGTCCTAAGAAGACTACCTCACGGATCCAAAATTCACATTTGTTGAGCTTCGCATACAACTGATGATCTAGCAAAGTCTTCAAAACAAGTCTCAAGTGTCGGTCATGGTCTTCTTCAGTTCGCGAATACACCAAGATGTCATCAATAAACACAACTACAAACTGATATAGATACTGATGAAAGATCCTATTCATCATGTCCATGAAAGCAGCCGGTGCATTAGTCAACCCAAATGGCATGACTAAAAACTCATAATGGCCATATCTAGTCCTAAAGGCCGTCTTCGGCACATCAACCTCTCTTACCTTTAGCTGGTAGTAACCTGATCTCAAATCAATCTTCGAGAAGACAGATGCTCCTCTCAACTGATCAAACAAGTCATCGATTCTAGGCAACGGATATTTGTTCTTCACTGTCAACCGGTTTAACTGTCTATAATCTATACACATTCTCATGCTTCCATCTTTCTTCTTCACAAAAAAAACTGGCGCACCCCAAGGTGAAGAACTAGGCCTAATAAAACCTCTATCTGTCAATTCTTGCAACTGAGTCTTCAACTCTTTCAATTCTTTCGGTGCCATTCGATACGGAGCAATCGAAACAGGAGCTGAATCAGAATAAGTCTCAATGTTGAACTCTACCTCTCTGTCCGGTGGTAATCCTGACAATTCTTCCGGAAACACACTAGGAAAATCACATATTGTCCGGATGTCCTGAGGTCTCACCTCACTCATGTTAGGGTTCATCACATACGCTAAGTATGCTTCACACCCCAACTCAACTAACCTCTTAGCCTCTAACACTGAAACCACATTGGACAAGAACTTCACGTTCTCGCCCACCACTACAATCTTGTAATCATCTGTGAGCTTCAAAGAAATCCGCTTAGTTTCAAAATCTATCCTAGCTCTATGCTCCGTGAGCCAATCCATACCCAGAATCACATCGAAACCATAGAAAGGAAGTTCCATCATATCCACTGGAAACACATGCCCCTGAACCATCAACGGACACCTTCGGTACATCTTCCTAACTACTACCGTGTCCCCAAAGGAACTAGTAACACTAACTCCTACCTCTAACATCTCACAAGGCAAATTCAATGACTGTGCATGCTCACTCAATATGTAGGAATGTGTAGACCCAGAGTCAATCAAAGAAAGCAAACCCAAAGACTGTATCGAGAAGTTACCTGCGATCACATTGGTGTCATGCTGATCCCCGCGCTGAGCATCCGCCCTCTGGCTGAACTGCAACTACATGTGCTATGTTCCTCTGACCATCGTTCCTCGGCTGGAAGTTACCTCTACCGTGCTCGCGGCCTCTCTGAAAGTCATTGGCTCTAGCAGGAGCCTGAGCTGGTGCCTGTCCCACCTGATGTGGACAGTCACGCCTAATGTGGTCTCTAGCACCACAACTCCAACAAGAATGGTAATTCCCCCAACACTCACCGGTGTGGTTCCTCCCGCAAGTAGCACATGTGGGCAACTTCCCACCAGCTCTCTGACCCTGGTGGCCCCTACCGTGGTTACCGCCACCACGCCTATGATCAAACTGATGCCGGTTGTCCCGATGCCTCTTGACATCACTTCTATCAAAGTTGCTGGACCTCTTACCCGAACTAGATCCACCTGACCGCCTGGTCAAACTCAAACTGTGCTCTAAGTCCTTGGCCCTCGCGACCAAGACATCAAAATCAGTGTAATCTGTAGCTAGAGTGTACGTCTTGATCTTTTCACTCAGCCCATAACGGAAGCGGTTACAACGCTCCACCTCAGTAGGTACAAGCTCAGGTGCATATTGACTCAATCTAACAAATCTGATCTCGTAATCGGTCACAGACATACTCCCCTGAAGCAATGTCATAAACTCCATCTTCCTCTCATCGAGGTATCGCGGACCCAAATACTTCTTCCGGAAAAGCTGTCTCAAAGAACTCCCAAGTGATCTCGGTCTCATCCATCCCCGAAGTAACGGTGACCCACCAGGTGTAGGCATCACCCTGAAGCAGAGACTCAACACATCCCAACTTGCGCTCGCCAGTACATCCCATCTGAGCAAGAATACGAACGGTCTTCTCAAACCACAACTCTGACCTCTCCGGAGTAGCACCTCTAAACTCTTCGGCCCCGAGGCCCCAAAGTCTCTCTAATGGCAATCCGGTGCCCTCACCCTGACGATGAGCTGCCTGACCTCCAGCTACTGCAGCCTGGAATGCTCCGGCTATTGCCTGAACCAACGGAGCTAAGTCTATCCCGGCTGGTCCTTGGCCACCTTGGCCACCTTGACCTCCTTGTGGTCCCTCTCCTTCGGCCCCGGCCTCACCTCCCACTCCCGGTGGAGGAGGTGGTGGTGGTGGAGGTGGTGGAGGAGCTCCAACTCCAACCACTGGCTCTCCCACTTGAGCCTCAACTCTCAGAATTGGCTCAACTCTCGGAGCCTCTGCCCGTGGTTCCGGTCGAACCATCCTAGGCCTCCCATGTGGTCTCATGCTTTAGCTGGCAAGTTTAAACTACAACAACAAACAAATAGGATTACGTTAGCCAAAGCAAGGGTCCAATAGTGCTCAAGTACTCATTTTTCCAAAAATCTTTTCAAATTAAGTAATAGTAGCAATGGGTACACACTCCACACTAGACACGACAATTCAGGCTTCAAAACATCATACGATCATTCAAGCAGCAAGGATTCATAACAAAACATGCATCGAACAGCATAAGCATTTAACACCTTAAGCTTACCTCACTTACCTGCCCGAGGTCTCGGTAACCTTAGGCTCTGATACCAACAAATGTAGCCCCCTCGTCTCGGTCTGGCCGGATGACCGGTCCGAGTGGGTCACACGGGGAAACCGAGTGAAACCCGCTAAGGTTCCCTTCGGTTAGCAACCCTATTTTTTTCTTATTTTAAAACGTGTCTAGATGAGTAATTAAGCCTAAGTGATCATACAGCGGAACAACATACACGAGACAATCCAACGAACCCAAACTAACCTATTTACAGCCCAAACTTAATCTTTTTAACAGGCCGTTTCGAAACACCCTTGAGGCGTATCGAAACGCCTTGACTAGGTCAACTGTCTCAAAGCCTGTACAATGGGCCGTATCGAAACGGTGGTCAACCGTTTCGGAACGCCCACGACGGTCAATATCTCGTGGTCAACGAGATTTTGACCGTTTCGAAACCTTTATGCCCGTTTCGAAACACCTTCATCTCGTGAATTTCTCAGATTTCCAGTAGCCAAAACGTTTCGATACGTGTTTCGAAACAGGGGTTTCAAAGGCCATACCGTATCGAAACGCGTTCCGATACGGGGTCCCTGAAGCCTACCCGTTCTAAAACGATCCCTCCCGTTTCGAAACGCTGGCAGTCTGCAACTGTTGAAATTGGGACTTAGGTGAGTCTTGACTGGTCTAAAGGTCCCTTGGGACCCCCTAAAGGCACACAACACCAAAATACATAGTCTAGAGGCATCCATCCTAGGTTTAACATACTCAAACACTCACCAACATGGGTTTAATCAATCATACACACATGGCAAGAACACATTGAGGCCATATCAAGAAGAGCGTGCTTGAAGGATTAAATAGGCGTAAGATACCAATTCAATCACATATAGTCTTACATACCATCAAAACAACCTTAAACATTTAAAAGGCATACGTCAAAATAAGCATTTGGCAAGGTACATCATGCTTACAAACCAAGCCAAGCATAAACATCAAAATCATAAATGAGTCATACAAGCTCATACAAACACACCCTCTTGCCACATTGCTTAACTACTACATAATTAACCATACTTGAGCAACAACTTGGAAAGCCCTTCTTGCCTTGCTCCGAGCTAACACCACGCTAAAGATCTGCATTGTTGAACATTGAGAGCGTAAGCTATAAGCTTAGTGAGGGTGCTCTAAAACGAAAAACAACAACAATGCAGGGTTCAAGCATGTAATCCCTAAACCTCAAATCAAACATGCATAGACAATTTCACAAGTAGACCTAGCTAGTCTCTCAAGTGGCATAACATGGCATCTTACATCATACTAAGCATCAAGCATTAATTCAACAATCATACATCAACACCATATATTACAATATATGAACAAGTTAATTGGCCACTTTAATTACCCCGATTGTGCCGATTTAACCTCGACAACACTTTACCTCGGTGGGATTCCACTCATCACCGGACCTTGCATGTGCGGGATTCCACTCATCGCCACATGCCCTACGGATGGGATTCCACTCATCATCCCGTAGAAATTAATAAAAGCTTCCGGTGGAATGTTACATCACCGTACTTCTCCTTGATGACTTAACGCCATCAAGGCCACGTACGTTTTGACTCAATTTGTGTGCACACTATCCCAATGATCGATTATTTACAACCGGTAATTATTAAGTGCCAATTATCATCATCAATCACATATCATCAACCACACTCATGCTCATTACATATATCCACATCATGATATATATACACATGCACCATATAATCACAAGTACAAGAGCATAGTCATTAAGCACATTGGCATTTAAGGAAAACAAGACTAAATTAACTACTTGGATTATAAGGAAGTGGCCTACCAAGCACACTTTACACACACACACTACTCATGCTCGAACCAAACTTTAAAACAAGTTAAGACCACTCACCGCCCTTCCTTAGCAATTCGAACCAATCCTCCTACGAACCCGGATTCGGTCCCAAGCCCTCCTCAACGTTTCCTCTTGCTTTGAAAAACACCTTGGATTGAAGAAAGAAATGAATGGAATAGTAACTTGAATGAAAAAGAGGGTTTTGAAGAGGGGATATGGTTTCCAACGTAGGAAAAGGGTAAATGGGAAAAGGGAAGACAACTTTTCCCATAAAGTGGTCTAGCTTTTGAAAGTTTTGGGTCAAATCGCAACATTGGTCCCTCCCTTCTTATTAAAGCTCAATTAGGTCATTATTTGAAGTTGAATTGTTTTAATTAAATTTTATTTGACTCGAACTATAACCTGGTTAACTCCTAGGCCCAAAACACGGGTGTTACATATTTTATATTTCAAATAATGAAAATAATTTAAAAATTATAGTATAAAATTAAGTAATACTTTCTATTTATTTGAAAAAGTAATTTTATTTAGATATTTGCATAAAAATTTTAAAAAATTATCAACTAATATAAAAACCATAAAACAACCAACAATGAATTCATCTAGCGAGATGAGGCGCTAGCCGCTAGGTCACTTAAGTAATGTCAGAGGTTTGAATTTTGACGTTGTGTATGAAAAAGAATTGGATTGAGAAAGTCACCTCAATATTAGGCCTCTACAAAATTTGATCTGAATAAATAGATATTAATAGTTAAAAAAATCATATAACAAATTTATTAGATAAAAATATATAGAACTCAGAATTAATATAAAAATGATAATCAAATCAAATTGAACTAAACTACAATAGATAATTTACAAATAGAAAAAATCCAACCGAATCAATCTAATAACTTATTTATTTTCAAATATGCTTATTTATCTCAAATCGTTTCCAAATATTTTTATTTATATAGAATGTGAATTCAAATATATTTAAGTGTAACTGTAATTATATTTCATAATTTGATCTATTAAATAATTAATTTTCAATTTAAACTTAACATAGAAATCTGGTATGGAGCTTTTATGAGCGGTCTTGGACGAACATTTTCAAATTGAAATGTTCAATGCCACGAACTAGAGCCGTCACGAAAGACCTCCGCGACAAAAGCAACATAGAAATTGAAAGGACTAGCGATTTCAATTAATCCATTAATTAATGGTATAAAATAATTTTATTTCCACGTAAAAAAATGTACATGAAAATCCACAATGATAATGCTCCAATAATATAGCAAAACCTCTTATTTCTTCCTTTGAAGTGGGTTAGTTAGATGGAAGTAAAATAAGGTAATCCCAAAGGTCAAATGGCCAAAGAAATCATACAAGGGAATAAAACTTATTCGAATGAGAAAATTGATTTTTTTTTGAAAATGGAGTTATTCAAATTAGGTTGTTCGAATTATGTGAATCAATTTAAATTATTAATTTAAATTTTGAGTTAGAGTTAAGTTTGAGTTTGCAAAGAGAAAAAATTAAAACCACGATGTTTTGGTCTTTAGCCAAGCAATTTGATTGTTCTTCAATTTGATCTATAATTTGTTTGTTTATTCAATTTCTCTTTCGTTTTAAATATATTTTTGACTAAATTTGAACCAAATGTTCCTCAACCACTTTATAATACATATGTAGCTTCAATTTCTCTTTTGACGATAAATTGTCTTTTTTTCTTTTTAATTTAGCCTCTCAATTTTACATGGTTCTCGTGTTTCTTCAACGTCTTTTTCGTTTTGAGTCCATTTTAACTAAATTTGAAATGAATTCTGCTCTATCATTGTAAAATAGCTACGTAACTTCGATTCATCTTTTTGATAATAAATTTCCTCTTTTTTAAATTTAGTACCTTAACTTTATAAATTATTTTTTCGCAATTCCTTAACTCTTTCATAGTCTCATTTAGGGTGGGCAAAACTCGACTTGATTCGAAAAAACCAAGTTATTTAACTTGACTCAACACGATAAAAAAATCAAATGAAGTTTGTGTAACACCCCAATTTTTCCCTAAATTAAAAACCCTAAATGTGTAAATCCCTAATTCGGAACCCTAATTATTTTTAGGGATAATCAAAATTTGTGTGTCCAATTTAAAAGGAGGGATATTTTTTAGGCTTTTAATGAGTAATTTACCCAAGTTTGGGGTATAAATCTTTGCTTTCAGCCCTAATAGCTTTTTATCTACTTCTTTATTTTCAACCGCCCTCTATCTCCCTCAATCTCTCGACCCATAACTAGAGGTGTCAAACGGATTAATCGGTCCAGGTTCAGTTCAGGTCATTTCGGTTTCGGTTATTTCGGGTCTGATATTTTCGGTCCAGATTCAGTTTCGGTTCGGTTTTAGTTCAGGTCTATTGTGTTCCGGGTCATTTCGGGTCAGTTGATTTTTGATTCAGTTATTTTCGGTTCGGTTGATTTAGGTTCGATTATTTTCGGTTCAATGAGAGATCAGTCGATTTTAATCAAATTTTTAGGTTGGTAAGATTTTTACACCCTATATATGACTTTATAAAGTCAATATATTTGACATTTTAGTGACTTGTGCGGCTGTTCATATTTTATCTTTCTTTATTTCTATTAATCGGTCCATTCGGGTATATTCAGTTCAGGTCCATTCGGTTCGGTTTATTTCAAGTTTCGGATCAGATTTCGAGTCAATTTCAGGTTGATTTTCGATTTCGGTTCGAGTTTCGGGTCTCGGGTCAAGTTTGCCAAGTCTACCCATAACCCCCACCTCTCTTGTTTTCCGGTCACGCTCTAATGAAGGGGATAACGTCGGCCGTTTGTAAATCTGAAACCATTAGAACGCTCCATTTTGCCATCTGAACAAAACCCTGCTCTCATCTTCTTTTCGTCACCGTTCGTTTGTTTGGAAGCAGTTCAAAACTGTTCGAAAAACCTTACTCCGCCTTGTCCCTCGTTCGAATTCGTTTTGGGTAAGCCTCGTGTGTTTCTTGTTGTTGTGTTGTGTTTGAGTATATCCGGAAATCATCTTTGCGCATTTTGTGATGGTCGGATCTTGACCATTATGGTCACCGAAAAACATTGTTGGCGAGTCGCTGTCAGGGTTAGCAAACCCTAGATTTCCAGTTTTGCAAAAGGGGTGAGGGGCATGAGCCTGTTGTGTGTGGGTAATTGGGTTTAACCCAATTTTTGTGTGAAGCACGAGTGAGAGAGAGAGAGAGGGAGGGAGTCTAAATCTGAATCAAGCCCAAGTGAGGAAGAAGCCCGAACCAGTTTTGTAAACTGAACTGATCCAATGTGTCGAATCGAACCGAGTTAATAATGAATCGGGCCTATCAGACCGAACCGTAAACTGGACCGAACTAGTATCTAAACGAAATCGGGTGACATCATCACTGACAGTGGGGAATGATGTCAGCGTTAACCTTGATGACGTCACCACCACCATCGACTTTGACCGTTGACCGTCGTTGTTGATTGTTGACCGCCGCTGTTGACTTTCGATGTTGACTTTTTCAGTCAAAGTTAACTATATGTTTTTCGACGTTTTGATTCTAAATCCACTGCCCATTTTCCTAAATTCGAACTCGAAAGAATGTTTTACTACTTACATTTATTTGTACTTAGTATTTTATGAAATTATAAACATCAGAATTTGATTCGAATATTATTGTATTCAGGTGACGTTGATTCGGATACAAAGATCCTTCCTCCTCATCCACTTTGGGCGACCTCTTGTTGCTTAATTTTCGAGATCTGCTCGTGATTTTAGTTTGATATTTTTGGGTATTAATATATTAGTGATATGACATAGTAATAGTGGAACTTATGTAGTGCTTACTCTCGTAGGTGTTGATTCTGTTCGACCTAGTACTAGGGTTGAACGTGGGAGACGTCACTCTTGACGTTGAGTTGTTAATTGTCTAAGGTGTGTTTTCTTCTTGTGCTACATGTTTTGGTGCTTTGTGTATGTATGTTTGTATATTGGTATGACTTGTGTTTGGACATGACATATATGATTTATAATTATGACATGAATGATATGATTTGCGAATATGACATGGTTGATATGATTTATGATTTATTATTTATGACATGATCTATTTGACTTGTGAATTATGACATGATTGGTATGATGACATGACATGCATCATATATCGAAATCAGAATAATAAATGTTGGATTATTTGTACATGCATCTTTGTTTATTAAACAAGAATGCATTCGAATTCAGAAATCGAAATAACGTGTCATATCATATGGGTTGGGAAAATGTACGGGGAAGATCAGTGGTTTCACTCTTCGAGCTAAATTTCACTTCGGACATGGTGACGATGTAGAGAGTGGTTCTAGGGAACCTTACTCTTCGGACGGTGATGTAGATGGGTGCATGTCATTGTGTCTCATGCATCATTTTCATACGTACTTGTATATCAGAATGTCTGCTTGAATTTGAACATGTTGATCGGATTATCTTGATATATGTTTGAATTTGAGCACTTTAGAGACACGCTAAGCTTTATAGCTGACTCCCCCTTAGTTTCTATTTTAGATTCTCAGACTTAGGCATACGGTACTCGGAGAACCTCGTTTACCATACTTATTATGTATTAACAGTATGGACTATTTTAGATTTATGGACTTTATTTTAACATTGGATTTATATGTAATTTCGGACCCGAACACTTTTATTTGGGGGTTTATTGTTTTTAGCATGCATATGACTATTTCTAAATATTTTATCAACATTTCAGAATACTATTATACGACTATGTTATATATAATTTAATATTATTGTGTTTAATTAGATTTTAATAATTAATACAAATATTAAATTTTTAAATATGATGACGTTTCTTGAGGCATAAGATTTCAAACCGACTTTCTAGATTCGATCTATTTTTTTTGGGTCGAGTTTAGAGGTTACAGTTTGAGCTATAAAATAAGAATTTGAATAACTCATTTTTTTTAGTAATTAGTGTATCGATTTCAAGATCAAGTTGTGTCCCTCAACTCTATATAATATATGTTTATTGCATATGGAAAAATATAAAGAAATATATATCGCATGTGGTTGTTTAACTATTGAATTGAACTAAATCAAATCAAATTGTGTCCTATATATTAATTTTTAGTATATGGTTGTTTAACTATCGGATTGAACTAAATCAAATCAAATTGTGTCCCATATATTAATTTTTTAGTATATGGTTGTTTAACTATCAGGTTGAACTAAAAAAACTTAGGTAAAATGACAAAAGATGCCCCAATGTTTGCATGTTTTGTCATTTGGCCCTCTATTTTTTTGAGCAAACAACCATCAACATTTTAATTTGGTCCAATATATGCCCCTATTAGATGGAAACTACCAGTTAACTGACGGTCAACGGCTGATTCTAATTGGACTTGCCACGCGTTAAGATATGCTAACGTGGCATAAGCCACGCCAGATTTTAAAAAAATTTATTTTGTTATACCCTTCTTTATGGTGACATGTGACTGACTATCATACTGACACGTGGCCGAAACATATGGTGACACATGACGAATATGATGTTGACATGTCAGCAAATCTTAACACGTGGCAAGTCTAGTCAACATTAGCCGTTGACTGGCAGTTTCTATCCAACAGGGGCATATTTGGACCAAATTGAAACGTTGGAGGTTGTTTTCTTAAAAAAGAAAAGAGTAGGGGGCCAAATGACAAAACATGCAAACATTGGGAGAATCTTTTGTCATTTTGCCAAAATTTAATTGTATCATAACATTATAAATATTTACAATTAAATTTGTTTAACGATTATCAAGTTGTGTCCCCAAATCGTATCATAAACATTATAAATGTTTATAATTAAATTTGAACAGAAACTCGAACAACTCAACTCAAAAAAAATTTAAAATAAAGTTTAAGCTATGAAATAGGACTCGTAAACTCGACTAACTCAATTTTTTTTGACTCGACTCAATCGAATGCATACCCCTAGTCTCATCAATATTTTGTCCTCAAAATCTCTTCTTTAAAAAATAACATTATATAATTTTAGAGGTATTTGATTTATAAAATAACATTGTAAAAAATTTTATACATGTTAAAGGAATATATGTGTATATTGTATATAATTAGAGAGTTGTTTAAATTAAAATCAAGTGATACTGTAGTATTTTAAATAATGTTATCTACATCTAGAATAAAAAAATAGTATTGAGGTTTTACTAATTGCTCGATTCTTAAAGTTGTTAAAATTATAATAAGTTTGATATAAAAGTAAATAAGCTAAAACTGTACATCAATTCATTGAAATATTAAAAATCTTTATTCTTCTGATTTTTTATATTTCAAATTAACAAACAAGTTTTAGAGGATGTTACTCTGTCTTTATGAACATCTACATGAGAGGTCAAAAAAAAAAGTAAAGTATACAAATTGTAAATTATGATAAAATGTTAATTTTGATCTTCAATCTTTTAAATATTATGAAATAGTCATTAAATTTTAAATTTGGCTACAAAATATCAATGAGCTGCTAATCCGGTTAAGAGAAAATCTGTCAGTTAATAAAATTTAAATAATATCATATTTAATCTTTCATATTTACACATTCAACTAATTCATAATTAAAAAAACTCACTAAATTTAACTTTTATTATTTATACATTTTATCAATTGTATATTTTTATTTTAACTAACATGCTATAAATACAAAAATAATCTTATAATATATTATGTAAGTTCATAAAATTCAACAAAACTTTGATACCCGTTCCAGTAAAGTTGAGGTATGATTCAATAATTACAAAACAATGTATACCGTTCATGGGAAAGGAAAAAAATGAAAATTGAGTTACTTTTTAGGGTAAAGTACACAGACGGTCACTAAATTATACCCGAAAAAACAAAATGGTAACCAACCTTTCAAAAATCACAAAATGGCAATTAAACTTTATGTTTTATAACAAAACGGTAACTAGACGTTAAATTCCGTTAAGATTCTGTTAAAACTTTGGTATAATAACATATTTAGTCCTTCAACTTTATACAGTCAATTAATTTGGTCCTAATTTGAAACAATTCACTAAATTTAGCCCTTTTTATTTAAGCATTCTTTCAAATTGGTCATTAAAGCAAAATTTCAAAGTATGGTACATGATAAATAATTACAATTAAATTCTTATAGGAACTCGAAAACTCGACTCGACTTGGCTCGAATCGAAAAAATTCAAATAAAGTTTGAGTTGTAAAATATGACGCGTCAACTCGAATAACTCGAAATTTTTTGACTCGACTCGATCAAACGCCCACCTCTATCTTAAGATATGACGTGTCAAGTTGAATAACTCGAAATATTCTTATATTTTAAATCATTTTTTCTTTTAATCGAATATTTTTTAAAATATAATATTTAATATTTTCATATTTAAATCACATCGAATATTTAATAACTACTTTAAATATTTGATTTAATTTAAAAATATTCGATTGAAAAGAAAAAATTGATTTAAAATATTCGAATATTTAATTAAATTTTTATAGGAACTCGAAAACTCGACTCGACTTGATTCGATTCGAATAAAAAAATTTCAAATAAAGTTTGAGTTGTAAAATATGATGCTTCAACTCGAATAACTCGAAAATTTTGTACTCAACTCGATCGAACGCTCACCTCTATCTTAAGATATGACGCGTCAACTCGAATATTCGAATATTTTAAATCATTTTTTCTTTTAAATCACATTGAATATTTAATAAATATTTAAATATTTGATTTAATTTAAAAATATTCGATTTAAAAGAAAAAATTAATTTAAAATATTTGAATATTTAAAGTAGTTATTAAATATTGGAATATTTAAAAGAAAAATATTTAATGTAGTTATTAAATATTCAAATATTTTAAATCTATTGTTTTTTAAATTGAATATTTAAAGAAGTTATTAAATATTCGATGTGATTTAAATATGAAAATATTGAATATTCTATTTTAAAAAATATTCAATTTAAAAGAAAAAATGATTTAAAATATTCGAATATTTCGAGTTATTCGAGTTGATGCGTCATATCTTAAGATAGAAGTGAGCGTTCGATCGAGTTGAGTCAAAAAAATTTTGAGTTATTCGAGTTGACGCATCATATTTTACAACTCAAACCTTATTTGAAATTTTTTCGATTCGAATCGAGTCAAGTCGAGTTTTTGAGTTCCTATAAAAATTTAATTAATTATTCGAATATTTTAAATCAATTTTTTTCTTTTAAATTGAATGTTTTTAAATTAAATTGAATATTTAAAGTAGTTATTAAATATTCAATGTGATTTAAATATGAAACATTAAATGCTCTATTTTAAAAATATTTGATTTAAAGAAAAAAATAATTTAAAATATTCGAATATTTCGAGTTATTCGAGTTAACACGTCATATCTTAAGATAGAGGTGAGCGTTCGATCGAGTCGAGTCAAAAAATTTGAGTTATTCAAGTTGACACGTCATATTTTACAACTCAAACTTTATTTGAAATTTTTTCGATTCGAGTCGAGTTTTCGAGTTCCTATAAAATTTAATTGTAATTATTTATCATGTTACCATACTTTGAAATTTTGCTTTAAGGGCCAAATTGAAAGAATGCATAAATAACGAGGGCTAAATTTAGTAAATTATTTCGAATTAGGACTAAATTTATTGATTGTATAAATATGAAGGACTAAATGTGTTATTATACCAAAGTTTTAACAGAAACTTAACGGAATTTAACGTCTAGTTACCGTTTTGTTATAAAACATAAAGTTTAATTGTCATTTTGTGATTTTTGAAAGGTTGATTACCATTTTATTTTTTCGGGTATAATTTAGTGACCGTCTGTGTATTTTACCCTACTTTTTAATTGTCAACACGTGTGATAAGTTTAGTGCAATAAATAATAATTTAACAAATCCAATCGCTTATTCCCAGAGATTCTATTGCAGAGTTCAACTTAAATTAAATATTATATTTTACACTTTTTTTCCACATTGCATGGAATTCGTGGGCATATTAAATCCCGGTTAATTATTATTTGGGTAAACTACATATAATACTATTGAATTATAAGTGTTGTAGTATTTATACCACCAAAATTTTAATCGCGTTAATTCTGGCACTAAAATTATGTTTTAGGTTCAGCTATATCACTGGTCTTTAACTCGGTAACGAGTGATGACGTGACTAACGGCTTACGGTGTAAACGTCGCACCAAGCCAACACCATTTTATTGCACATGTTTTGATGTCAAATAATCTAAAATTACGTCGTTTTAATAAAGAAAACTTGAGAAAAAAAATATCAAACACGATCTTTGGATAAGAAGACTAAATGCCTAACCATTAAACTAACATAACAATTTGTTATGATTTTAACATAATTAATATGAATGAATTTACCATGTTCGACGAATACCGCTGAACAGTGAACACTACTAACGTTGAATATCGTTGAACACTATTAAATTAATTAATAAAGATTAAAAATCTCAATGACTCAACATATAATTATAAATTATTTTAAAAAAAATCAATTAAATTATTTTCTATATATATTATATTTTTAATTTTTTAAATAATTGGATCAAATAGCAACCTTAATCAATTTAAAAATAAAAAATACACAACCCTAAACCCAAAACCCTAAAAATCTCCTCCAACACCCCCAATTAGTTTTTCTTACCTCCACTTTGTTCAATCTGAAAGCATCCTCTTTCGTTTTCTAACAGAAACAACTACCCCAAATTTATTCCACGGTCAGTTCTAAATATCGGTTACATTTCCTTGAACCCTAAACATGAAACCCTAATCCCAAAAGCATAAACTTAAACTCGAAGACATAGACTCTAAATACTAAAGCTTAAAGTTTAAATTTAATGTTAGAATTTGGGGTTTAGGATTTATGCTCTAGTGTTATGTTTTAGTGTTTAGGATTTATGGTTTTGAGTTTCAGGTTTAGGGTTTTTATTTTTAAATTGACCAAGGTTAGCATTTGATCCAATTATTTTTTAAAATAAAAATATACATATATGAAAAATAATTTAATTAAAATTTTATTTAAAATAAAATTTATAAATATATATTGAGTCATTGAAATTTTTAGTATTTATTAATCAATTTAATGGTGTTCATCAGTGTTCATCGTTAGTGGTGTTTAGCTGTGTTCGTCAAGCGTTGTAAAATTTTTCAACTAATATATATCTATATATATATGTTATATTATAATTTTTATCTATTTATTGATATATTTTTATAATATATTTTTATAAATATGTAATTTTCAGTTATATTTGTTTCCAGGTTCCCTACTTTCGTAAGAATTAAGACTTTTCAATTTATTAATTATATAAGAATTTTGAAAACAATAAATTTGTTAATTAAAATTTTGGAAAATACATATGATTTTGAGATCTTGTCAAGAACTTATATGTTTTTATCATTTTCAAGGGAAAAGTTTTTGAAAATTAATACATGCATGGGACCTATATAAGCATGTAGCCTTGACTGGAGTTAAGTGAGTCAAATATTTCAGGAATATTTCTTCAAATGACACAATTTTCCAACTTAGTTGGTAATATAGAATTCAATATTTTCATTTGTTGATACTTGACCCGGTTGTAATGATAATAGTGCCCTCTTTGATGAACTATAGATATACGATGGATTGAAGAATGTTAGGGTGAAAATTTTAAATTATTATATAGTTTATATTATTTTCTATTAATTATTTAAGTTTACACCCTTTAAAATTTTATAATTTTAGACTCCTAAATTTCAAATATATTTCCGTAACAACTCACAAATTTTTTTGTTTGTTCCTATATGGATATGTATGGAGTAGAGACGTGGGCGGATGTAGCATAAAAAGTGGGGATGCAATCGACTTCACTAATTTGTTGGGCATGAGGTTTTTAATGTGATAATATATAATTTTTTATAGGAAATATTAGATTTGACCCCACTTAAATTGTTAGGGTATGACTAGACCTGACAAACTTGACCCGAGATCCGAGACCCAAAATTGACCCGAACATGATGACATAAAATTTGATCTGAAACCCGAAATAAACCAAACCGAACCGAAACTGACCCAAATTTTAGCTGAACCGAAATGGACCCAAATTGATTTTCAACCGAATCGAACGGGTCCGAACCGAAGACAACCCGAAATAAAGAAAAGATATGAATAGAAATAAAGAAAGATGAGATATGGACAACATCACAACTCACCAAAAAGTAAAATGTATTGGCTTTATAAAGTCATATATAGAGTATATAAAACCGGCTGACCTAAAAACTCGATTAAAACCAGTCGATCTCCCATTGACCCGAACCGAAATCAACCGAATCGAAAATAACTGACCCGATATTAAGTGACCCGAAAACAACCGACTCGAATCACAACAAACCTGAACTAAAATCAAAACAAACTGAACCGAAGGCTATCAGACCCGAAATAACCGAAACCGAAATGACCCGAATCGAACCCGAACTGAATGACCCGTTTGCCACCTCTAGGTATGAGGTCAACAATACTTGTTGTAGTGGTATGAGAATCTTTCATACCTCATACTTTACTCGTGACCTTACTAAATAAAAATTCTAGCTCCGTCATTGAGTAGAGATCCTCAACTCCTTTTTAGTGCCTCTATTTATATTCTAAAATTTTAAAAAAATTAGACTTTATGATTAAGGGTTAAGATTTAAGATTATATTTTAGAGTGTTGGATGTAATATATATTTTTTAGGGTTTAAAATTTAAGTTTAGAATTTTAATATTAACGTATAAAAAGAAGAAGGGAAAAGACAGTTTTTGTTCATAATCGTATGTATGTATCTTGAACCCCGCACTACTTTTTAACTACAACATGTATAAATATAGTTATGCTAATCACCGTCTTAAAAATGTACTTTTTAAAATGTATATTAGATAATAATTTTATTTATAGAAAATTTTATTTGTTCGAATTATAAAATGAATAATGTCAAAAAGTGTAATAAAAGTTTTAAAGATTTCTTTGATTGGGTAGTGTACCGCGTAAAAGGCAATTGTTTGTGGGATTCGAAAGTCAAAGTTCTCAAACCACGTTCATCTCTTCCCAGCAACGGCGTCGTCAAACCAACGTCTCTATAAATTCATTATTTCCACTTTTCCAGTACCCAAACAAACAAAGAGAAAGCTTACGATAAAGAGAAAGAGAGAGAGAAAAGAAACTTACGACACTTCTTCAATTAGCGAGGAAAGGGATGAAGAGCCTCTGTTTCAACTCCAGAACGTCGTCGTCTTCCATCTCTCGCCAATCCATGTCACCTTCAAGCTCTTCGCTCACCAGTACTCCTCCTCGTAGATCCATCGACGCCGCTGCTGCAATCATCATGAAATGGGATGCCCAAACCTCAGCTTACGCCGGAGCCACTTCTCTTTTCTACGAAAGCAAAAGAGAAGCCATGCAGTTCATCAAATCCGTCAACGACCTACAAGAGATCATGCATTCGCTTGTTTCTCATCAAGGTTCCGATCCGGAAAAGCTCACTCAAGCTCAACATTTGATGCAGACCGCAATGAAACGGCTTCAAAAAGAGTTTTACCAGATTTTATCCATGAATCGGGCTGATTTGGACCCGGAATCCGTTTCTACCCGATCATCACAGACTTCCAGGAGAGCAAGCACGTCGGATAATGATGATGACGGTTCTCCGGACGATGAGATCCGCACCGTAGGGAATTCCATCTCTGAGGTTGAAGAAGTTTCTTCTATGGTTATGTCCGATCTGAAATTGATAGCAGATTGTATGATCGCTTCCGGTTACGCTAAAGAATGCATACAAATTTACAGAACGAATCGAAAATCGGTTATCGATGAAGCTATTTATAAGCTGGGAATCGAGAAACTAAGCTCGTCTCAGGTTAATAAAATGGAGTGGGATGTACTGGATTGGAAAATCAAGAACTGGTTACAAGCCGAGAAGGTTTCAATGAGGACGCTTTTCAGTGGAGAAAGAATCCTCTGCGATCACGTCTTCGCTTCGTCGGATTCCATCAAGGAATCTTGTTTCGCGGAGATTTCAAAAGAAGGCGTCGCGCTTCTGTTTGAATTCCCGGAACTCGTCGCCAAGACCAAAAAATCGCCGGCGGAGAAAATGTTCCGTGTTCTCGATATGTACACGGCTATTTCAGAGGACTGGCAAGAGATTGAAACGATCTTTTCTTTTCAATCAGATTCATCCGTCCGATTACAAGCTCTGAACTTGCTTGTTCGACTCAGTGAGTCGGTGCTGTCGTTGCTGACTGATTTCGAGTCCAGAATCCAAAAGGACTCGTCCAAAGCGATGAATCCAGGCGGCGGTCTGCATCGTTTAACGATGTACTCGATGAATTACCTAACTCTCCTAGCCGATTACGGTAACATCCTTACTGACATTATCTCGGACTGGCCACCTCCGGCGAGATCATCATTACCGGAGTCTTTCTTTGAAAGTCCGGACTCCGAGGATTCACCGGCGCCGGCAATCTCCGTCCGCATTGCGTGGCTTATCCTCGTCCTACTCTGCAAACTCGACGGTAAATCAAAGCATTACAAAGACGTTTCACTATCCTACCTATTTCTAGCCAACAATATCCAACACGTACTCTCCAGAGTCCGTACATCGAATCTCACGTATATACTCGGCGAAGAATGGATAGCAAAACATGAAGCTAAGGTGAGGCAGTTCGCCGCCAACTACGAGCGGTTAGCTTGGGGCAAAGTGTTCGATTCATTGCCAGAGAATCCGACGGCTCCGATGACCCCTGGGGAAGCTAGAGAATGTTTCAGGAAATTCAATATTAGCTTTGAAGATGCATGCTTTAAGCAGAGCTCCTCCGTCGTGCCCGATCCAAAACTGCGAAACGAGATCAAGGTTTCTATCGGGACGAAACTCGTCGCAGTGTACAGGGAGTTTCATGATACTCATAAATCAACCGTTGAAGATGAAAGTGGTGCGAGATTATTCGTCAGGTTTTCGCCTGAAAATGTAGGGAATTGCGTGTCGGAATTGTTCTTTGTGAGGATTAATTCCGAAAGTTCATCTACATCTTCAACATCGTCTCATCATCGGCGGCATATGCGCTCGCCGTTAAGAGTTTAGAGTTTTTCACTTGTGCTTGTTTAGTAAGAAAACAGTATACGATTTTATGCAAAATCGTCGATCCTTCCGAGGTCGTTATATAACGACTTTTTTATGTATGTTTTTTTAAATGGGTTTGTATAAATCTAATTTATTATGATAAATTTGTTAGACCCTTAATTTTTTTATATTCATTTTATTAGGGGTAAAATTTTGATATATAGACGGTGTAAAATTAATTTTACACAAGCCTACATATACAGTATAAAATTCAAATCTCAAATTCTTAATTCTAATTTTAAAAAATTAAACCCTAAACCTTAAATAATATATTCTAAACACCAACCTTAATTTATAAACTCTATAACTTAAGCCACTAAACTTTAAACCTTAAACTAAAACTCTGACCCCAAAATTAATAGGTACGTGTAAACTAAAATTAATGGTTAAGTTATTCTCTTTAAAACAAAATTGATATGTTGTGTTGTGGCAAAATTTTAATTAACTCAATTGTTACTTTAAAAAATTGACAAGTGATATATTTGTTATTAAAATTATAATAGAGTGATATTTGATAGGAGTATATTTTATCCTCCAACATTTTAATAGTTTTAGAGGGTTGAGGGCCTCACCGGTTCTTCTAGCTTCGGCCATTGAATACAAAACGGTCGTGGCATGATCAAATGTGTTGTACACACCATAATTTATTGCTCGATATTCTCTCCAGTTATTCCGATCCATTGATTTGTTATTACAGGTTTCCCCGATTGAGTAAACTCAACAATGATAGACCACTCTTAACGGGGCTGCAACTCCACTGCGTTAAGCTTTCTATATGCACGGAGTTATTGAGTTTATCCATTTTTGCAGATGTAAAAAAAGCAACTCCACACAATAAGACTTTGCAGAAAAAGGAAATTTTCTAAATTAAGTAACAAAAACAATTAAAGGAAACCTACTGAGTTCCCCAAACCTCCGGTGACCCTGCACGGTGGTTGACACGACGGCTGCATTTGTCCACGCTTTTTTATTCCACTCTCAACTCTAAATTCTCTCATTTCCTAGTGTTTTCTTTTGAATCTCTTGATGGCGTCTGGTGTAGAAGAAGAAGGTGCCTTCTCTCTCTGTGTTTTCGAAAAAGAAAGAAAGAAATGGATTGATTTTCATCGTTGGATTCATGGGATATCTTGGAATTGATTGATTTTCATTTTTTGTTGTTGAACATGAATGGAATGTGCAAAGAATGCGACAAGGATCTGGAGAAAGGACTTCCTTCACAGCTCGCCTTGTTGCCGGAGACAACGCTGCCGGCATCGCCATCGTCGAGGCCTGCTCTGTTTCTATCCAATTCTGGGAAGGCCTTGTTGTCATCGAATTCGGGCAAATCCTTGATGTCGAGTTCGAGTAAGTCTCTCATGTCCGGTCCGAGCTCCAGATTTCGATTCGATAAAAAGAAGTACCTGAAACAAGTCACCGGCCGCCACAACGACACCGAATTGCACCTCGCCGCTCAGAAGGGTGATATGGCAGCGATCAAACAGATGCTGGCAGACATCGATTCTCAGATGGTAGGTACAGTTAGTGCAGAAGAATTCGATGCCGAGGTAAGCAACAATGTCTGCAATATGTCAATGTATCTTTTTAGATGTGTTACATTGTCATTTTGATCCTGTTTACATGGATTTTTTTAAGCAGGTGGCAGAGATAAAGTTAGCAATCACGAGTGAAGTGAACGAATTAGGCGAGACGGCGTTGTTCATCGCGGCCGAGAAAGGGTACATCGATGTGGTAAAGGAGCTTTTGCAGTATACGACTAAGGAGAGTCTTTCGATGAAGAATCAATTCGGGTTTAATCTGTTGCATATCGCAGCAAACCGAGGTCATGAAGGTATTTATGAACAGCTTCCTCTCTTAAGATACTGCAGCTTGTGTTAATTCAGTAACTCTCTTTTGTGCAGCTATTGTGCAGGTGCTATTGGATCACGACCCGGAGTTAAGTAAAACGGTCGGGCAAGGAAATGCGACCCCTCTTCTATCGGCAGCGACGAAAGGACATACGGCCGTAGTAGATGTATTGCTCAGCAAAGACCCTAGCTTGGTAGAGATACCGAAAGCGAATGGGAAAAATCCATTACACTTTGCTGCAAGGCAAGGGCATGTAGATATTGTTAGGGCATTGCTTAACAAGGATCCAGAATTAGCAAAAAAGATTGATAAGAAAGGGCAAACAGCATTGCATATGGCAGTCAAAGGGGTAAGCTGTACAGTAGTGAAGTTGCTTCTTATGGCGGATTCTTCCGTTGTCACGCTCCCGGACAAGTTCGGTAATACGGCATTACACATCGCTACTAGGAAAAAACGGATAGAGGTACGGATGATCGAATAGTGTCATATATGTAACATAGTAGTAGTAAAGGCATTGATTAAGTTATTTGTTGCAGATAGTGAATGAACTTTTACACGTCAAAGAGACTTGTGTGAATGCACTTACAAGAGACCAGAAAACAGCTCTTGACATTGCTGAAGGACTTCCACTCTCTGAGGAAATAGCCGAAATAAAAGAGTGTCTGTCCAGTTTCGGTGCAGTGCGAGCGACCGAGCTACACAATGCACCGGACGAGCTGAGGAAAACCATGAAAGAGATCAAGAAAGAAGTGCATACTCAGCTCGAACAAACCCTCAAAACAAACAGAAACGTCGACGGCATTGTCCTGGAGCTGATTAAACTTCACCAACAAGGCATCCACAACGCCACCAATTCAGTCACGGTGGTAGCCGTGCTTTTCGCAACCGTCGCATTCACAACTATTTTCACAGTTCCCGGAGGTGATAGCGACCAAGGGACGGCAAATGCAGCCCAAGGAACACCGTTTAAGGTCTTCTGCCTGTCTAACGCGCTCGCACTCTTCACTTCGCTCGCCGTCGTGGTCGTACAAATCACGGTCGTGAGGGGAGAACTGAACACGGAGAAGAGGTTCGTCCAAGTGATCAATAAGTTGATGTGGTTGGCCTCTATCTGCACTAGCATTTCGTTTATCGCTTCGGCGTATATAGTAGTCGGCCGACATCGCCAGTGGGCCGCAATTCTTGTAACGGTTATAGGTGGAGTAACAATGTTAGGAGTACTCGGTGGCATGACTCTTTTAGTTTTGAAAAACAAAAGGATTCGAAGAGTGAGAAGGAGAGAAAAATCAAGGAATGCAGGCTCACTGAGTTTATCAGATTCCGACCAGGAAGTGAGCGCGATCTATGCCATTTGATGTTCATACTAGTTGAAAAATGGCTTGTCATACATTTTTTTAAAAATAATTGTTGTATGTACATCTTGGACATTGTAATATGTTTAGGACAGGTTGCAAGCACATAGTTGTCTCTTTTTTTCTTTTAATATCAAATATAGAGATATTATATTATAATATCGAGATTCGAACCCTAAGAATAATATAGACATCATTAACTATTAAATTAATTAGTGGACATAGTTGTTTTTTCATTGTCTAGAACAGATTGACCTTCTGCTTTTACTTTTGCATCATCTGAATGTGTTTGGTAAGCTAGAAAATTAAACATGAAACCAAAAACGAGTAGTAATGCACTACTATTTGTTTTTGGTTGGTCTAAGTAATAAACAACCAGATATTACTTAAACATGTTTCGAGTTTAAGGTCTTGTGTATGTAGAAATTTTTTACTAAAAAGCTCACTCACCGAAACAAAATGAACTATGTGGATCAATTCGAATTAGTCAAAATAAAACTCTAAAGTACAGAGAGGGTAACTAAAAAACAAGTAGACAAGTAGTAAAGCAAACTCGGCTTTGGGCCCGTCAAAGGGGATGAAAATCATCTGCCCCCAAAGTATGCCCCCATTTGTGCCCCCACTTTAAAATAGTGGGTTTAGAGTTTAGGTTTTGGGGTTTAAGGTTAGGGCTTAGGGTTAGGGTGTAAGGAATTAGAGGTAGGGTGTATTTTTTTAGAGTTTAGGGTTTGGGGTTTAGGATATGAAAATTAGGGTTATGGGACAAGATTTAATTTTTAAGTATTTTTAGGCATGAGGCATAGAAGGAGGCATGGTTAGGGGCAGAAGATTTTTAGTCCGTCAAAGGACTGTGTTTTACGCCTAAGCTCAAATTGTGAATATTTAAATATAAAACATTAGGCTAAAAATAAGTGTAAAAGTTCTATTTAAAATATGGGTCATGTTTAGATTTTAAGGATTAAATCTGTTTTTCAATTTCATAATATATTTTTTAATTATAATTAAAATTTTGACTATGTTTCGTGATACCAACTTAGTTGAATTTATTTTGAAAAATCAAAAGTTAAAAGAACTATTATATGCAAGGTAGTTCACCGTATCAATGAACGTACTATTACATATAAGTATGGATGTATTTTGATGTACCATTTCAGGTTAATCATTATTATTTCTTAAAGATTATACGTATATATTATGTAATGTAAATACACCTCAATTACATACATATAAATATGTATTCAGACTCTACCTTACTCATAAATCGAAGGAAAATATATGTACAAGTATGTTTGAATCAACTTTCTCTTAGATGTTATTGTAACAATCATATCAACCAAATTAAAACTGAAGTGGGTTCAATTTAACATTCTCAATTACGTCTAAAAGTTAAATCCATGTAACTTCCCCTATACTCCCATGAGGGTCAAACTCTGTTCATCGAGCTCTTGAAGATGCACTTGGAATTCTTTGAACACTCTCATCTTCTTGGTAAGGTAGGCTTCCCCGTTTCTCGATTCTAGGTTGTTTCTCCGGGTTGATGTAAACTAGTTTCGAGTCCCTGACCATCTGGCAAGCTTTCTCCTCCTTCCCAGTGTCTTTTACCACTTTCCTACGTACAACCTTTTGTCGTTTTTACTCTTTTCATCTACCTTCATAACTGCAACTCTCACCGAACACTCCTCTTCATTTCATGGCCTCATTAACTGAACACGAAACTACAAACACCTTGTCCCTTTCCCATACTAACCCAGACATTCTCTTAAATAACAGTTTAGAACTTTTGGAATTGAATGAGGATGGGGAAGTCAACTTCACCATTAAGAATCATGCCTTGGTGGGCAAGATTCTCTCGGATGTGGCAGCTAAACCCCTAACCATCAACGTCATTCTCCGAAAAGCCTGGAAACGCCCGAATTTAGAATGCCACGATCTAGGGAAGAGCGTGTTTCTATTTGTCTTCCAATCTGCAGATGACAGACTCAGGGTACTTGGGAAACGACCATGAGCCGTCCAAGATCGCCTTCTCATTCTCAAAGAGTGGCTGCCGAAGGTTGCATTCGAAGAGCTCGATTTTGCCACTGAAGAGTTTTGGATTCAAGTCTACAACCTCCCCATTTCCCTCATTACTCCAGAGAATATAAAAAAGATAGGGAACCTCTTCCCACGCTTCTTTGGTTCGAAATTCGATTATAATAGCAAGGTGAAATAGGATGGCTACCTTAATCTTAAAGTTGCCATTAGAGTTGAAGATCCTCTCAAAACGGGTTTCGTTCTCAATCGGAAAGGATTCAAACCACTTGAGGTCTATTTCAAGTACGAGAGGATTCCCATGTTTTGCTACAAGTGCGAGAGGCTTAGTCATAGAGAGAAAGACTGCTGGCATGACACCAACATGTTTAAGCTTTCTGGGTGTTTTGGTCCTTGGTTGAGAGCCACACATATGTGGGAAAAATCAAGGGTTTCTAAGCCACAAAAGCTTCGGTGACGAAGTAACCTTGGCAACATTCAGGCAGTCCAGTGTAGCTTGGGTGCAAAGGATGAAACTCCACTATCCGACAATACCAACACATGCCCCAATGCTAATCCAAATCCCTCGATCCCGAAAATCGAGAGTACGAGGTCGATAGGGCCAACATAAGAGGTTCCTACAAACCTCTCAGCACAAGAAATTTCTTGTTATAGTAATGACATGATGAATTCTCCATCCTCGAAAGGGAAAAAGAAAGTTGACTTAGGCATACACAAGGTGACAAGCTTTTGCGTGGCTGCAAAGTCTCCTAAGCAAACAACAGCTACAGACGCAAAAGGTCATAGCCTTTCCCCCCTCTGTACGGATGCTGAAGAATCTTGAAATGAAATACTTACTGAGGGAGTTAATAATTTAGGGGTTTCTAAATGCAGAAAGAGGAAGAGATTAGAGAGCCGCGAGAAGTCTTTTTTCGTGGCCAAAAGAAGAGAGCTCTGGCAATAGATTTCCGATGGCATCTTTCAAATAGCTCTAGGAAATTGGGGACCAAACAATTTCGACGTTGTGGCCAATGAGGAGGTCCTCAAGGTGGCTCTTTCCCCCGACTCCTTCACTTGCTCCTCTCCAGTGATTAATTGCATTGAACGGAAAAAGAAAGGTTTCTCTCGCGGCTCTAGAAGGCTTACTCTCATCAAGCAGGCTGCCCGACGCAAACACGCGATGGAAATTTCTAGGATGTCGCTGGATGAGGTAGGAGTTAAGGAGCTTGATATTGACCCCTCTAGTAATAGGAAATCTAAGAAGAGAGAATCTTTATTGAATTAGCTTGATTGTACAACAACTATCAATAGCTTTTTTTTATACACATACAATATACAAAGCTTATGCATTCAACTGCCTCAACTAATCTCAACAACCCTACCAGATTCTGTTGAGCTTTCACACGATAACACACGTGCACTATTATACTTAATATGCTCCCTACTTTTTCCAGCTTCTGCAACAGATACAACACCAAGCTTATCACGAAACAAGTGAAAATATGGTCTGGACAGAGGCTTTGTAAATCCATCAGCTATTTGATGTTTTGCAGGAACATAATTCACGATAAACTTCTTATCAGCAACCTTTTCACGCACAAAGTGGACATCCAACTCAACGTGCTTGGTCTTCGAATGGTACACTGGATTTGCACTCATCGTTATCGCACTGGAGTTGTCACTCCAGATCGTAGGTGGAGCATCAACCTGGACTTACATATCATCAAGAATGGCCTGTAACCAAGTAACTTCAGACGCTATATCGGCCAAGCTGCGATATTCAGCCTCCATGGTGGATCTAGAGACTGTCTTCTGTTTCTTAGAATGCCACATGATCAGATTGTTGCCAAGAAACACACACGTACCTGTGATTGATCTCCTATCGTCCAAGCTCGCTCCCCAATCAGCATCAGCAAAGGCAACAAGCTGACAGGGGCCTGAAATAGGAGAAAACACTAGCCCAAAATCAAGGGTTCCATTCAAATAGCGTAGCACCCTTTTTACAGCAATAAGATGTTGCTCACATGGCTGGTGCATAAACTGTGCCAACTTGTGAACACTATATACAATGTCTGGTCGTGTGTGGCACGCATATAGCAAGGCCCCAACTAGACTTCTATATTCTGTGGCATCAACTAGTGGACTACCAGCATTGTCTTGACCCAATTTTGGTGTTGTGACCATAGGCGTTGGAGTAGGAGTAGCATTCTGCATGCCTGCTTTGACAAGTAACTCCATGATATACTTCTTCTGATTGAGAAGAATTATATCACCCTCTCGTTTAACCTCAATGCCTAGGAAGTAATTTAACTGACCAAGGTCCTTTAACGAAAACATCCCACCTAGTTGCTTAACCACATCTTCCACAACTGTGTTTGACCCTCCAGTCACAATTATGTCATCTACATAGATGAGCACATATGTAAGCACACCTTGATCGTCCTTGATGAACAACGAGACATCTGCCCGCGAACCATGAAATCCAATTGACACTAGGTAATTGTGAAGCTTAGTATACCAGCTTCGAGGCGCCTGCCAGAGCCCATATAAAGCCTTCTTCAGTTTACACACCAATCGAGCACCACCAGAGTCATGACACTCGAAGCCAGGAGGTTGAACCATAAAGACCTCTTCCTGAAGCTCCCCATGCAAAAAAGCATTGTTCACATCCACCTGCCTTAATGCCCATCCATTTGAAATAGCCAACGTAATAACAACATTCACCGTAGCTGACTTCACAACAGGACTGAATGTGTCGGTGAAGTCCTGACCTGGCACCTGAGAATAGCCCTTTGCAACGAGTCGAGCTTTATACCTCTGAACCGTACCATCATCATTTCTTTTGATTCGAAACAGCCACTTGCACCCTACCACAGTTCGGTCCTTAGGTAAGGGAACAACCTCCCAAGTGCCATTTCGAACCAATGCTTCATATTCTTCAAGTGCAGCTTGTGTCCATTTCTCAGATTGGAAGGCTTGTTGAATCGTACTAGGCTCAATTTCATCAGAGTCATGCACCACCATATACGCTTTAGGCTTAAAAATACCCCTTTTGCTACGAGTGATCATATGATGTCCTGTAGGAGCTTGTATGTCACCAGACCTCACCCCTGTAGCAAATGGAGGCAAGTCTGCACTTGGTTGATCAGCTGACAAGGATGAAGGATGAAGTTGCTCAACATGACTGGTATCCATGTTCCCCAGCATCGACTGATCAGGCAATTCTTGGAACTGGTCAGTGTCTACTGAAGGAGTAGACAATGAGTTGTCAACATGAGGATATGCAACTGGAGCATCTGCACCATCTTCAGGAACCAAAGGAGAATAAGAGCCATGCTCAACACCATGCTCAACATCATGCTCAACACCTGGACTATTCTCATGAGATGAAACTGAATCTCCAACAGAGACACCTCCAGCAGAGACACCACCTTCAGCTGTAGAACCCTGAACCTCTTGTAAAGAAGGAGAATGAGGTAACGTGCATGCATCTGACACGTGACTGGAATCCATGCACACCCTCTCAGCCCCAGTAACTACTGAGAGCTTGCCACCAACCTTTGAATTCCAACTATTAGTAGCACGACCACACGACACTGATCCATCTGCAAAAGGGAAATGCACTTCATCAAATACCACATGACGAGATACAAAGATCCTACCATCTGAAGCAAGGCACTGATAACCCTTGTGCTGTGTGCTGTAACCAAGAAACACACAAGGTTGTGACCTATAGCTTAGCTTGTGATGTTGATACGGCCTAAGGTGAGGGAAACACCTGCTGCCAAAGACACGCATGAACTGATAGTCAGGTGTTTTATTATACAGCATTTCAAAAGGAGATTTCCCTTCAAGAACAGGAGTGGGGAGCCTATTAATCAGATAGACTGCTGTACAAATGGCAAACGACCAATATGTAAATGGTAGGGAAGCCTGAGCCATGAGCACAAGAGCCAACTCAATGACATGACGATGCTTCCTCTCCACGACTCCATTCTTCTCAGATGTATGAGGACAGGTGAGCCTATGCTTGATTCTAGAAGCCATTAAAACAGTATTAATACTCCTGTATTCGCCTCCCCAATCGCTCTGAAACTCCTTTATCTTTGTGTTGAACTGAGTTTGTACCATGTTTGAAAACAATTTAAACGTTGTCAATGCCTGATCCTTACTCTTAAGCATATACAACCAGCAATGTCGTGTGTGTGCATCCACAAAGGACACATAGTATCGAAAACCATCCACTGAAGTTACATGAGATGGTCCCCATAAATCTGAGAACACGAGTTGAAAAGGAGCATCATAGACAGTATTTGATTCAACAAACGGGAGCTTGTGACTTTTACCCATTCTACAAGCTACACAAAAAGTCTCAGCTTTTTTATTACAATTGATAGGTAATACAACATCAATCTTTTTACACACTTGCACTAAAGACCTATGAGCAGGGTGCCCAAGCCTCCTATGCCACAGGTTATACGAGTCATCCTCCAGCACATGAGCTTCAATTGGCCAGTGTGTAGACTCCTTTGAAGAACCCCAGCTAGCATCAAAAGTGTATAAACCACCACTTTCCTTCCCTTGCATAAGAACAACACCAGACTCTTCATCACGAACAAGACACGTTGAAGCATGGAACTCAAAGAAGACACGGTTATCTCTAGAAAACTTCGAGACAGAGAGAAGATTCTTTGTTAAAGACGGAACATGAAACAAATCCTTAGTAAGCAACGTGCGATTATTAGTATGAAACAATGATCTACCAATCTTTGCAATGTGTAAACTATTTCCATTTCCCACAATTAATTTACCTGGACCATTATAGTCAGATCCTTCAGCCACCTTTGTAGCATCCGGAGTAACATGATGAGTAGCCCCTGAATCTACTACCCAATCAGCATTCCCAGTCGCAGCATTGTCACGATGTGAATGGCCACAACATGTGAAACAAGAAGATGTAGATTCCACAGAAGACACATGAGCACGTGGAGAATCTTCAGAAATATTACCCCCAGTAAACGATTGATTGTATCTTTGCCAGCAACGATCAGCAATGTGACCATTTTTGCCACATATCTGACACTGCAGCCTCGCACGTCCCCTTCCTCGACCACTATTTCTTTCTCCAAGATAGGAAGAATTATAAGAATTCTGCTGAGATCCATGACAACTCTGATCACCAGAAGTATTACAAGTTTGAGAACACCGTGAGACTGAGCCTTGCCTATTTTCTTGATTCACAGATACTGGTTTGTGAACTTGAGCCACATTTGCAAGAAGAGGCAATTGAGTATGTTGATGAAAACCTTTCAATTGAGCTTCAGCATCAACCAGAACCGTCTTAACACCATCTAAAGAAAATGGTTCTTTACTGGCTGTAATAACCGCCATGAATGGTTGATACTCAAAAGGTAACCCATTCAATATTGTTGCAATCTGTTCAACATCAGATACTGCACTACCACATGCAGCCAATGCATCACATACCTCTTTTATCTTTGTAAGGTACGTACGCATGCTCTCTTCTCCCTTGCGAAAGCCCCTGAGTTTGCAATGTAACCTCATAGCACTGGTCGTAGACTTGTTTGCAAAATACTGAAGAACAATATTCCAGACTTCTACAGCAGACTCAGCACCCACGAATTGAGGAAGAAGACCGGCACTGATGGTTGACAAAAACCAGGACGCTAAAGCACTATCTTGAGCAAGAAATATCTCATATTCTTCATTGAACACCATAGCTCCGCCATCACCACGAACCGTCTCTGGTGGAGCTTTAACTTTCCCAGTGAGAAGCTTTTCCAACCTGTGACTTCTGACAGTCAACAAAACCTGTTGCTTCCATAACAGGAAGTTCATCTCATCAAGCACGATGTTAATACGCTTGTTGGTGAACATCTTCCCACCAGATGATAAGGAAAACACATCACAAGAATCACTTTCAGGCATTGAAACCTTACACGAGTAACAAGAACCAGAAAAGAAGAAGAAGAAACACAAAGAAACGAAGGAAAAAAATCTCAAGAAGAGATTGAAGTGGAAGATTATCTCCAATATCGATTGGCGAATGATACCATAATAGGAAATCTAAGAAGAGAGAATATTTATTGAATTAGCTTGATTGTACAGCAACTATCAGTAGCTTTTTTTATACACATACAATATACAAAGCTTATGCATTCAACTGCCTCAACTAATCTCAACAACCCTACCAGATTCTGTTGAGCTTTCACACGATAACACACGTGCACTATTATACTTAATATCTAGCAAGAAAATCACAAGGATTACTTCAATGTTTGTGGATGAGAGTTGCTCTCTGAACGAGGAAAACGTCCTGAGTGATAAAGAATATCAGTTTACTCCAAACCCAACACCCTTCCTGATCCCCTTAGCGGATAATCCCCCCGCGGGTTATCTGCGTACAGCATGAGTCCTTCAGCGTGCACCTCCCTTGAGTGGAAGGAGCAAGAGACGATGCACATCAAAACTCCTTCCCCTAGGATCAGCGTGCCTTTCAGAATTGCTGCTGATCTTAGGTCCTATTTGTTCTGCTGCTTAGCTTGCCTAGTTCCCAACGTCAAACATTTGACAGAGTTTGCTGCTGGTGTATCGTTTGAACCTCCCAAGCCAAAGTCAAGGTTATCGTTAGCATTGATAAGGTTGACAAGACCCGCGTCCTTCGGCGAGGGAGCCTACCTCTGAAAAGAGCTCTCACATGGGTTTGCTTTCGATCTCTCACCCTTAATCTTTGGAAGAAGAGGTTCGTGTGTTGGCGTCCCTCCTGGCTTTGCTTTCTGCTGCTGCTTCGGTTGGCAAGGGTTCCCCCTTGTTCGTTGTTTTTCTTTTTGTTAGTTTTCTTTAGCATTAGTTGCCTTGCGTCCTGTTTGGTGCCATCACTGGTGGCCTAAGTCCGTGTCTTTGTTCTGTAGGTCTGTTGTTCCTTGGTTGTATGTTTTCTTTCTATCGTGTGTGGCTGTTGTTTCCATGGTGCTTACTGACGTGCATGGCTTGCATAGTTGCATGGGTCGTTGGTCAAAGCACGTGATTTGTAGTTTCCTTTTCCCTTGTGCTTTAATGAATCTCCGTGTTTGATCAAAAAAAGAAAAACCAAATGTACATAAGGTTTTACTACTTCTAAATGTACACATGATTTTATGTTCTCTAGAAAAGCAAACTGAGAGACAACTAGGATGTAAGTTAAAAAATACTACAAACTGATGGTGGAGGTTGAGAGATAGGTTCAGAGAGGGCTAATTTGGCCATATATTCTCTTTTATACATTTATCGGGAAAATAATTCCCTTAGAAGAACATTTGGAAAAATACTTTCCATTCGGCCTATGTCAGGGTAAATCGCGTTCTGTAGGAAGCGATATCCAAAATCGCGTTCTACAAGGCGCGACTTCGGTCTGATGCGGATTATATTATCATGTATTTAATTTTTTTAAATAATAAATTTAAGTCGTGTTCTATAGGTCGCGTCTTCCACGAGAATTTCAAACGACGCGTCGCAAATTTATCGAGAAATATACAAAAGTCGTGTTTTGCAGAACGCAACTTTTGCCTAATTCTGTTGTTTAAACAAAGCTCGATAGAGTTTTTTATGGTTAATTTTAATGGTCTTGGGGGATAATTTTTCATGGTTTTGATATTTTACCTCATAGTAGTGATGCATCTCTTCAAAAGGGTGTAAAAATGGGCGTATATAAGGCATCCGAAACTGTGTATAAATCGCGTTAAAAACGCTACATTTCCATGTTTCTTTACATGAAGAAAATGGAAACATGAGTCGATAGGGCTGTTTATGGTTAATTTGCATGGTTTAGAGGGATAATTTTTCATGGTTTTGATCTTTTACCTCATAATAGTGATGCATCTCTTCAAAATGGTGTAAAAATCAGCGTATATAAGACATCCGAAACGGTGTATAAATCGCGTTAAAAATGCTACCTTGCCATGTTTCTTTATATGATAAAAATGGAAATATGGGTCGATAGGGTTGTTTATGGTTAATTTGCATGATCTAGGGGGATAATTTTTCATAGTTTTGATCTTTTACCTCATAGTAGTGATGCATCTCTTCAAAATGGTGTAAAAATCAACGTATATAAGGCATCCAAAACGGTGTATAAACCGCGTTAAAAATACTACCTTGCCATGTTTCTTTGAATGAAGAAAATGGAAACATGGGTCGCTAGTGATGTTTGAGTTTATTTTGTGGTAGTTTCACGGTTTTTTATTTAACTTTCACGTCGTAGTACGGGAATACACGTTTACAATGGTGCAAGAATTGACGCATATAAGGCATCCTAAAGAGTGTAGAAATTGTGTTAAAAATACTATCTTGGTATATTCCTTTGCATTAAGAAAATGGAAACATGGGTCGATATTCATGTTTTAGTAGATTTTGTTGTTCTAGTGTATGGTCGTGGTTTTTTTTTGTTATATAGCTTTTACGTGGTAGTACGAGAATACATTTTACAATAGTGCGTAGAAAACGTAGCTTCGGAGGTTGATAATATTATTTAGGATTAAAATATTAGAGTTACAATTACAATTAGTTGATTCGAGGGTGGGTCCTAGAAGGATATTTTCTGATGTCGTGTCTAGGGTTCCTACAATTTCCACACAACTTAGGTTAACCGGTCCATTCTCGAGGAACCATATCCTCGACACAATGAATCATACTTGGAAAATGTTTTCAACCACATCAGGATGACGCTCATTTTCGATCGGAGGAAACTCGAATCGATATACCTGGAAAATGTTTTCAAGTTTGTATACAGGGTCAACGAGTTTCATTGCGTCGAAATGAACGGATGCACATACAACGAAGGCATGCTTACACAGGTACTTGAATGTCTAGAAGACTCTGCAATCACATGTTTGCTCTTGTAGATTAACAACGTAGTTGTGGTGCATAATTCCTTCAAGAGGCCGTGAAAATTCAGTAACCGTAAAGCTATGTTGGTGACGAGAGAAGCATGTGGCATCCATCGCGTTTGCTTGCGCACGGTATATCTGAAATTTTTGCTAGAGATCTGGATGGAACCTGTGGCCACCTGCCATCTAGTTCGTAGCTTGTTTTATGAGGGTTGCAAAAAGGGTAGCCGGTCGATAATATGTTGCCTTCACAACTGATGTGATAGGTAAATGACACGTTCCCTTCAGAGACAAAATGATCGCCTCAGCCAAGTTTGTCGTCATGTGACCATATTGACGACCCCCATCATAACATTGCAACCATTTCTCCCACGGGATATAAAAAAGATAGTCATATCCATATTGATATCTAACTTTCAACTCTTCTAGTAGCTCCCCAACTAGCTCCACTAGGTGTGCGTTGCCTATTCAAAAAAATACGTAATAATTAACGATAATTAATAATAATAGGTAAGTTAATTTATAATTTTGAGAGTGAAAGGCGAACCCATGCGAAGAACCATTATACACTCATCATTATTCTTATACCTTTGGTAGTAATTTGTAACAATGTATCGCAGACAATACCGATGATGAATATACGGAGGTTCCCAAAACCGTCCCAAATGTTGGATTGATCCCTAGATCCTTACGCCTCTGTCTGAAATAATACATATACCGTCTGGTCTTGCCCGTAGGACCTGACGTAATACATGGGTCCACATGTTGGTAAGAAGAAACATCTACGAAGGGATATCTTCCTTTTCAACGATGGTGAACGCTACCTGAATGCATTTTCTGTTGTCATCTTGTGCAACTGCCACTAGTAAGGTCTGTGTGTATTTTTCGTACAAGAATGTGTTGTCGATCTACAACATCAACTTGCAATGGCAGAATGCATTAACACATTGGGGAAATGTCCAAAATAGGCGAAAAAATTCGCACTCCCCAGGTATGACACGATCCATTTCGTATCTTGGCACTGTCTCAAGTTCCACAACAGTTCCTAGGTTGTATTTTTGCATACATTTCAGCCATATTCACAACTCATTGTAAGATTCCTCCCATTGCCCATACAGTTGTTGGATGGCACGACATCTTGCATACCACGCCTTATCATATTTAACAGTGTACATGTGTAACGAGATTGGATCGATGCTATACATACCAACACAGATACGCGTGGATTTGCTTCCACAAGTGGAAGGATAGGATCAGAGAGCATGTGCACATCCAAATTAGGATGGTCTTGATTCAGGCTTCTCATAGAGCATGTATAGGGTATGTCGTATCTCGTTATCAGTCACACAGACCCTTCAATTACATCTGTCGAACTTGTGGGGTCATTCAGCAATATATTTGTCCACTTCAGTTTTTCGTACGGTGGACGTAATTGAGTTGCATGTGTTGTAATGCTTGATGGCAGCCTTCTCGAGTTTTTTAGTCCTGAAGACCATCCCAACATGCAGTTCACCATTATTCTATTTGTTCAACTAGTCCAACTGTGGGAATTTTGGAAATTCTGTAGCGTAGAAGCCTTCTATATCAACTATTGTGAAGTGGGATGGTGAATTGTAATACGCGGAGCTTCTACGAGTTCTAGTAAAACTGCCCGGGGATACAACTTCCACAGGTTCTTCCTTCGCAACATCATCCGCAACATCCTCCGCAACTTCCACATGCTCGTCAATGTATGGTGGTTGGTCTGGAAATAAACCTATCTCGTCACCTTCTGGCCCGAGCTCCCTCAGTGGTTCCTCGTCAGAATTATACCCTTCAAAACTGTATAGTTCTGATTCATAAGCAATGTGTACCCTACTAGGTTCTGCAACCGTAACCCGATCGCGAGAATGTGTCCCCATTGATGAGAAATCAATTGGTTTGCCTTACTGGGGATGTAAGTTGAGTGACATCTAGAAGAGAAGTCGTCAAACTGATAAAACTCTTCATGGTAGGACGGCTCCATAAATGTTGACGGCCCTACACCTGGGATATAAGTTGAGTGTCGTATGTATAAAAAAAGCATCTACGTTTGTCTTACTGAGGATATAATTTGAGTGTCGTCTGTATGAGAATCATCTACGTTTGTCTCATTGGGGATATAAGTTTAGTGACATTTGGAAGAGAAGTCATCGAATGGGTTAAACACTTCACGATGGGACGACCCAATAAATGATGACGACCCTACACCCGCATTTTATGGATTGTACATTGAGTGTTGGGTTGGTGGCATATTCAGGTCAATGTCGAACCTGGCTACGGAAGAATGCCTTGGCCTCGAGGTAGAAGACGATGAAGCCTTGACCCAATAAATGATGACGTCCTGCAAAACGTGATTTCTGACATGCCCGGCAAAAACGCGTCCTGTAAAACGCGGTTTCTTTGAATAACGGCATAAATCACATCCTGTAAAATGCGTCTTTCTTACCCTATGTATTCTGCATGAGTCACAAAAAATTTTACACCACTCAAACAATTTCTACATACATTCCGCTGCAAAACTACAAATAAAAAATATGGCGCATTTTTCTGCTACTGTTTTCTTTCGTGGAACCTACTTCTACATTTTTTTTCAGTGAGAAAATCACAAGAGATGAATTGTTTGATTTGATTTCAACACGGGTTAAGGAGTCTAGAAGCTCCAAAATTTCAGCCTTACAAGTCAAAGTGCCAGTGAGCCTGGTCCAGAAGAACACTACATACTAACACTATCTAATTAGAAAGATATGCGCAAGATATTTCAGGCATACAAATGTGTCGGGGGTACGAACATCGAGCATAGTGTAAACTTTGATGACGGCTCCAGTTCATCAACAATACTTAAGCTTGAAGACGAGGATGTGGTCTTTACACGAAATTATAGGAGACGACAAGAGAATGAACAAATAATTGAGGAACTAAACTTAATGTCTGACATAAGTACCGACTACGAGGGCATCGAAAATGATTCTATTTCGTAGATTTTAAGTAGGCTTAATAATTTAATGTTTGTGTACTTATGTCAATTAACAATCTTGTAGTACGTTTTGTTAATATGATTTTCGCAAATATAATTTCCTACATCTAACCGATTCGATTTTCAAACAGTTAACAATCGCAAAATATGTAATTCAAAAAACGTATTACATGTCAATTACATTGGAACAACTATCATGAATGAGGTTCGCCGTATCTTGTTATCTGTCAAACATTGTTCAGCCTATTTGTTCGTGATACACGAATCCTCCACTTACAGTCGTTGTCGTTTTCGACACATTCTGCGATATAATTGTCCGCAGTCGTTTTCTTCATTGTCGAACGAACTGATCGGTGTATGTTGTAGTTTTTAATTGCATCCTTTGCCATTTTCTTGGTAGTGAACATCATTCCAACTTGTAGTTCACCGTCAGTATCAACATCAACATCACAGGACTGGCTCCCAATAGATGGTAAATCATCTACGTTTGCAACCATTATAAAAGTTGAATGAAAGAAATAGACTAAGAGAAGTTTTGAGCGAATTACAATGAAAGGAAAGAATGTGTTTTTAAGGAAGCGGAGGGGTCTATTTATAGGGGTGTAAATGAACCGATGTTCTTTCAAATTATTGTTTTTTATAGAAGACATGCATTGAAACACGTAAAATATTACATATGAATTACATATGTAAATTATATTTTTATTTTTTGTATGTTAAAAACAATTGTACCCCTAAACACGCGGTCAATTATACCTCTAAACACGTAGACTAAAATGATTTACATATGAATTGATATAGATGAAAGGTGCAATAGTTTGTCAGATTTGTATGGCCGACAACAGATGTGTCGTTGCTGTAGATAAATGACCGAAGAGAGGTATAATAGTTTGTCATACTTGTTGGAGCCTTAAAGCTTTGTGGATTTCGTGAGTACGCGATAATCATCATCATCCACGGTACAATTGTCACCAACAACGTTATACGCGGGGGTCTTAACATAGCTTCGAAAACACCGACAATGGTAGAAGCTTTGACCTGCGCCATCAAATGTAATCGACACCCACCAAAAGCTGTAACACTGGACATGGAAGATAAAGTTGTAGCTATTGTGATTTCTTGGTACCGATCATTTTCATGGCACCCACTACACGTTTCCAGATATTGTGATTTGTCGGTCATCTTGAAAAAAAATACATGGTACACACATCACACCACAACTGGTATCCTACCACAACTACATATACCCACAACTCACAATACAAGTGTGAGTTTTCCACTAAGGTTTGTAAAGAAGGGTAAATATAGACCAGATAGGCAAGAAAATCGCATCTTACATAATGCGACTTTGGCCAGGATTCCTGGCCTGTCAAGTAAATCGAGTCTTACAGAACGCGACTTTGGCCAGAATTCCTGACTTGTCAGGTAAATTGCGTCTTACAGAACGCGACTTTGGTCAGGATTCCTGATTTGTCGGGTAAATCGCATCTTATAGAACGCGACTTTGGCCAGGATTCCTGGCGTGTTAGGTAAATCACGTCTTACAGAATGCGACTTTTGTGACTTTAAGTACCCTCCCGGTCGAACGAACAAATTCCACACCACTCATTCGAAGAAAAAAATGCATTGTAGTGCTTGAAGTTTTCGATTGTAACTACTAATGCCAACAAACCACGTATCTGGAAAATTTATTCGTAAACCGATTTTCCGGATATCGTGATTTGTTGTTATTTGTAGTTGCATCTATATGTTGAGTAGATGTTAACTATTCAATGTTTTTGTTCACGATGATCGACAATAACAAATCATAATATCCAGAAATCCGAGGTCTTTTTGAATAGCAGACAAAGTTCTTAACGTTTTGGTTTAGGCTACGACCCCTGCATGTAACCAGAATCAAAGACCCAACAATGAAAGCATGTTTAGGGGTACAATACTTGGCTCCAATAGACCTCTGAGCTTGAAGACAAGAACCGGTTCTCTACTCAACTCAGAAAGTAACTCGAGGGTATGTTAACTGAGGATGAAACCAAGAGAGCAAAACAAGTTGAGGATCTTGTAGAAATATCTTTATTAGCATGTTTAGGGGTACAATTGTAAAATAATAATGTACGCGTGTTTCTTTCTTTTATACTAATTAAAATAAAGATATTAATTATAAATATATACTAATTACAAAACAAAAGACATACTAATGAAAATATATACTAATTAAAATTAAACGATAGTCGAATTCTTCCACCAAAATATTTATATACTAATAATAAAATTAACTCAAAATATTAATTCAAATAAAATATAAACTAATTAAAAAATAAAAAACGCAAATTAAAAAACATATACTAATTAGACAAATAAACTACAAATCTTGATCAAACTAAAATATATACTAATTACAAAACAAAATAAAAATATAAAGTTGAATATTTCTAAATAAAATAAACTAAAAAACTAATAACGCTTATGTCCACCGGTACCACAAGACGGTGCACGACGATGTCACTTCAGATTTTGTCGGGGGAGAGCGTCGTCGTCATCATCATCACCATCATCCTCAGTTCCAGTTTCAGTAGTATCGCTCGTTCTACCGGGCCCACTAAGGTAGAAAATCAACTGTGGCAGCGTCTATTGGACAATCCTGGTTCCAAATGCGCATGACACTGGGAGGAACGACATGAGGGGCACTAATGGTACATAGGCTGCAGGATAGCTCGAGGCACCACTCATCATCGCCGTAAATTGAGCAAAAGGGTCTGACATAGAAGACGTTAAATAACCTTGGCTCAGACTTTGGGTCAGTTGTGGCCACATCGGTGGTGGGGTAGCATCTGATGGTGGCGGTGCTGCGGAGGCAGGACCACGACTTCTCGTCAATGATGACGCGCCGCCGGAGGTGTTTCGTGCTCCCCTCCCCCTCGAACGCTGAGACCGTAGGCAGTTGCGTTGCTGACGCCGATAGATGACAAATGCCTCATCTCGAGTTAGAATAAACAGCTTCCCATTTGCCATAAACCAGTCATCGTAATCATCGCTCACCATTGTATCAAACATACGGTACTCACTATGGGATTGCCATCGCGGATTCGTCATGTCCCTCTAGTGAGAGATATAAGCGTGGTGGTACACCAACCAATCAACCTATCAGACAATCAAAAAATTTATTATTTTTTTAGATATGAATTACGTTCGAATTAATAAAAGAATGTGGTAAGTATATAAATATTTATTACCTCGAGCTTCCCTTGTTGAGTGAGTTTGTGCAACTCATCTAGATTTAGAGGCTCCACTAGGATATGTTGGAAACAACCAAATTGTCGTAAGACGCAGTCGGTCGGGTGCCACTAAACTATGGCATAGCAGACGAGTGGTATAGAGAAGGGGTGTTCAAATCCGGGTAGTCGGGTACCCGAAGTACCGGGTACCCGGATCGTAGGTATCTTAATATTCGGCTCGTGTGCCGACCCAGAAGTTGCGGGTACCCGTTAGTCGGGTACCCGGAAGTTGCTGGTACCCGAAAATCGGGTATCGGGTACCCGGATTTTTACTATTTTCATATCATTAAATTAAAAAAAACATACACAAATTTAAAAGTTTGAATTACATAATCTAACGTCCAAACATAGAATTTTAAAGTCCTAGTTACATATAATTTTTACCATATCGTTGTGAAATCCTTATTTTCTCTTGTCTGCAATTAAATTGGAACTAATTTTTATCTAATAAATTTACGTGTTCACGTAACAATTGAAAAAAATAAAATCTTTAAAATAGAGCGATATGAAATTCTAAAGCATATTCATGAAGAGTCTTTTGGCTCAGGCCTAAGCATGAAAAGGAGTTTAATTGCACCTCAATTTTGCTTTCTAATTTTCATGGTTCAAATTTCAAACACTAAATGAGGTTATGCATGCAAATGTTTTGCTTTTCAATTTCCATGGTTCCAATTTCTATGAAGAAGTTCTGCATGCTCTCTTTAACGTGTTATTAATTATGCTACATTTGTTGTATATTTGATTTTTATTGTTGGAATGCATGAAATGAGGTGGTCTCTTTCCCGTTTAACATATCAACAATCAACATTGTGTACATAATCCAAATTATATAATCTAAACATAATTTAACGTCCAAACATAAAATTTCAAAATCCTTGTTACATAATCTAAACATAAAGTTTATGGTTCAAATTACATAATCCAAATCCAAACAACATAAGTTTAGAAATATAAAATCCATAGCATAAATAAGTTCATAGCAAATTAGATATAATCAACTTGATAGACCATTTTCTACCAACAAAAACTACCTCAAATCACTTTCACTCATGAATCATGATCATGTCAGTTTTCTTTATTTGTCATTCTCCTTTCCTACTAACAATTCTTTTATTAGATATAAGTAAACCACAAGTTTACAACAACCAATAGCTTACTAAGATGCAAAAGGAATAATATAACTAAACTTTTATCAAAAGAAATATCAAGTAGAACTTTCATCAACGAAAACATAACTAAAAGTTATTAGCTTACCAAAGTTTAAGGCTTGTGCTCTATGGGCATGACTCTTCATACGTGACGTCCGGAACTTCATTTGTCTCATCAATGATAATCGTTGTCGTTGGTTGTTCCGAAGTTAAATCTTGCATTTCTACATTAAGTATTTCAAGTAAAAAAATCATTACAATGTATTACATATTTTTTAAAATATAAACAATTAAATATCTAAACGTAAAATTGAAAACTAACCTTCTTCCATATTCTCCAATGCTAGCAAGCTCTCCTCTATTATAATAGTATTGTGAGAAGCACGAATTCAATCTTGAGTACAAATAAGAGCTTCCACCAACCTAGGAGTCAAAGAGGTGTGGAAAGAATCAAGCACACATCCTTTCATACTAAAAGCGGACTCCGAAGCAATGGTAGAAACCGGAATTGCAAGTACATCACGTGCCATTCTCATAAGAATATGATAGTTCATTGTTTGCATAGACCACAAAGATAGGATGTCAAAATCATCAGTCTCACGAACACATTTATCCCCTAAATACTTATCTAGCTCAGTTGATTCGGAAATATCAAATAATTCTATCTTAGTCACAAAATCCTTTCTCAAATTTGTTCCTTTCAACTTCCTGATTCCTCCTTCATCACTATGACCAACAACATTCATAGAACGAGATTTCATTTGTGGTGTTAAAGGTTGCGAAGAAGCATAAAAATTAAACAATGATGTCAAAGTGTCTTTAATTCGTTGACACAAGACAAAAGAGTTGTTGGGATCATAAGAACGGCGAACGATTCACTCAACATATCTTAACTTATGCCTAGGATCAAGAACTAAAGCAATGAACATCAATACATTCACATTGTTAACATTCACCCAATATTTATCATATTTCACCTTCATTTGGCTTGTCATGCTCTTAAGCCCAACATTCGAGTCATCAAGATAACGATTTATCGTATACCCAATATCATATATTTCTTCCACAAAATTATTACCAGTCACATACCTTGATCCAGAGAAACTCAATGTAGCCTCATAAAAGATCTCAAGAAAAGGCAAGAAAGCTGTGACTTTGTCCCAATCTTCATCATCAGGGGGACCACCTACCTTCCTAAGCTCTTTTGTGTAAGGAATGTGCTTCGTTTTCATATTTTTGAATGTCTTCCTAAACACCAAAGCACTTTTGAGCGTGGAATATGTGGAATTCCACCTTGTTTCAATGTCCAAACAAACAAGAGATTTACTATTTATATTTTCTTCTTCAACACAAGATCGAATATTTTGTAGCCTTGCAGGGGAAGACCTCACATATTTCACAGCGGCACAGACTTTCATAATAGAATCATCAACATCTTTCAGCCCATCTTTAACAATCAAATTCAGAATATGTACAACACATCTCATATGCAAAAATTGAGCATCCAACACACTTCTATCCCATAAGTTGACAATTTGTTTCAAATACTTAATCTCTAGATCATTCGAACTAGCATTATCAACTTTTACCGTCAAGATTCTCTTAAGTCCCCATTCTAGTAGACACTTTTCAACGACTCTACCAATAAGTTCCCCATAATGACCGGCAATTGGGCAAAAGTTGATGATCATCTTGTGCAATTTCCAAGTATCATCTATGAAATGAGCAGTAAGACACATATACGACAAATTCTGAGCAGATGTCCATGTATTTTTGGTAAGACATACCCTAGAGGACAAATTCTTGAAAAAGTCCTTTAGTGTCTTCCTTTTTTCGATAAACAAAGCATAGCAATCTCTTGTAATAGTAGCACGTGAAGGATGAATAAAATCAAGAATAGCGATCGTGCAGAACGTATGAAATCCTTCATGTTCAACAAAGCTATATGGTAACTCATCAACAATCACCATTTAGTGAGTGCTTTTCTAATCTTCTCTTGATTAAAACGCCACAGTTTAGGAACACTAACAGTTTCTATGGTCCCATCAGCATTGCACTTCGTCTTGGACTCGAAATCTAAGATTGTTTGTGATTTTTCCAAGTTAAAGGGGGCTTTCTTGCACCGGTCAGTATGATGCTTCATTGCATTAGTTCTATTGGCAGATGCATAAGTTATTTTTCGAGCACAATAAATGCATTCGACATGTTCTTTATCACCCTCGATTGCTTTAAAATGATCCCAAGCAGAAGAAACTTTTTTTTTTCTTTTTGCCTCTTTTAGTTGTTGAAGCTTCAACAATTTTTCCCCTTCCTTTTGCTTTTCGTATTATTTGGAGCCTCTGTCTCAACCACTCTAGTCTTTTCGGGTTCCTTAGACGACTCAGCTGAAGAAGATACCATTTCTATATCATCAATATTGTCCCCTATTATTGACATAATCGGAAGAAAAAATTCAATAGTTCATTAAACTAAAAGATAACATTTTTGTCAAACAAGTAAACCTTAGTGCTAGTGAACAACTTCCAAAAAAAAGAACAACAAAAAAGAAATCGGTTAAAACCAATTTTGTTTATAACTCTAAGAGCTTTGTTCTAATATATTAGCTTAATATATCTCTTAAATTGAATCTAATTTTCCCTAATAAAAACTAATTAGTTAATGCCTAATGGAAATATTTCATACTTTTAGTTGTTGTTCTGTATTTATTATATAAGTAAAACTAGGAGGGTGAAATTTAAAGATGCAAATATAAAGAGAATGCATTTAGAAAGAAGCATCAAATTGTATTGGTTATTTCTCAGTTTCTTTAAATTTCTCTTCATATCAAGCTGAATATTTAAAGTTTAAACACTAAATCACAATTACTTTATTTTTACAACTACTGTATAATCAAAACTATGATTCACTCACTGCACAAAGCCACAAACACAAATTCACTGCACAAACACAAATTTCACACAAGTTGAATATTTAAAGTTTAAACATTAAACAACTATAAACAAATTTCACTACAAGTTTAAACACAAACATGGGTATTTACAATATATTTTTTTTCTAGAACTTTGTTGTTTTCAAATAACACAACATTGGCATTACAATTAAAAATGACGCGCTTTCAGATAATGTTTTGTAGGCTGTCTTATTAGCGCACGAGCCGGATATTGGTTTTCATTTCATAGAAATAAACATTAAGAGCGTCAATGGTATACGGTGGTCCTGATGTGGCCTAAATGGCATTTACAGTGTTGGGTAAGAAAGAAAGAATGAATAAAAGAGGTAGAATTGTAACTGTTTGTGCTAAGGTTTAGAGCTCCTTACCAGAAAAGATGTTATGTCTGTGTGTGGGATTGTGGGAGTTTGTCGTGACTCCTACCGTCGAAGGTTTAGAGCCGATAGAGACCGAAAAAGATGGGTGTCGACGAGCGCAAATGAAGGTAATTCTCTAATTTTAGCTTTTAAGGCTTTTAGATTTGAGGGAAAAAATTAAGATGAGAACGCGACTTGAAGACTTGAAGTCTGATGGGGATTAAATTTAATTATTTTATTTTTAACATATAAATAATTAAAAAAAATAAACTATGCGGGTAGTCGGATATCTGGGTACCCGGGTTTTTTGATTTTGTGACCTGGGCCCTACTCGAAAAATGACGGGCGAGTACCCGACCCGGGACATATTTTTTTTAAAAAAATTACCCAAATTTTTATGATCGGGTCGGCAAGTCGGGTCATTCGGGTCGAGTATTTTTGAACACCCCTAATACGGAGGCTGTCCAAATAAGCTTCGTCTCGACCGAAAATTCTAGAATGCAGTGGTGCACTTCTGAATTCGCGTACGATGTCTATAAAAACTGTACAATATATAATGTGTATATTAAAAAAGAAGAAGATTATATGTATAGTTAAATATAAATTTTATTTTATATAAATACACCAAATTGTTACATGATCTTTCGTAAAATTCTCAATATCTTGTCTGATAACCTCCAGGTCATTCGCAACACCATGAGTTAAAGGAGCGGTCCACCTACAAAATAAGAAGATAATTTTAATTATAATAATACTATACTAAAAATAACTATTTTCTTACCTCCAGTCCAGCGAAAAAACATATGGACTAGGCCATAGAAGCTCAGGGCGTAAAAACGATATTCTCCACCACGCCTAGGACTGGAGCAACACCAAACAACCTCCGATGCAATTCTTTTCTGGATCGGTGTTCTTGCACAGCTTCCTAAACATAGTGGCCAAAACTGCGAATCCCCAGCTTAATTTACCGGCATCTTCAAAATTCTGCAAATGCCACAACCAGATCATATGAACCTTGTTTTGGGTTTTGTCATGCATCAATATCCCGCCGATCATTTGTAAAATATAAGCGCGAGCATATGCTTACAATATGAAAAATATATACTCGCCGATCATTTGTAAAATATAAGCGCGAGCATATGCTTACAATATGATATATATATATATATATATATATATATTAGCATATGTAAAAAAATATTATTCCAACAATATTCACTAAAAAAATTATTGTTACATTCTTCACATCTTTGCTCGCGTCAATGGGTACATCACCAAAATTATCCAATAGCCACACTAATTTTATTTTTCCGCCGTAAAAACGCTCCGACGCAACGCCTGACCCACTCAAACATAAGTCCATCCAATCTTCAGCACCGGGACCAGTGTAGCCTCTCAATCAATAGGCAAGCCCAGGATATGGGACACGTCTTCCAGGGTAATCGTCACCTTGCCGCAAGGAAGGTGGAATGTGTATGTCTCTGGCCTCCACCTCTCCAAAAGAGGTTTTACCAAATTAACGTCTATTTTCGCACCTCCACGAATTTTGGATGCCTGCAAAAACTTGGCCTCCTCTATGTACGGTTGGATCAACAAGTCAGGTGATCTTGTCATCTAGTTGTAAAAAACATCAAGATGTCGTTCCATCCCATTCTAAAAACAATAAACATGTATGTATAAATTAAACTATATAAAAAATATAAAAAAATATGTATGTATAAATAACAATATATAAATAAATAAATAAAACGAGATAAAACTTACATTTCTCTGATGATAATCGAACATGTACTTTTGATCCAACCTTATCAATCCCGCCATTATATCAAACACGAAAAATCAACCGAAAAATTGAAAGAAAATATATTTGAGAGAGAGTGAATTTTTTGGTGTGGGGTAGAAGGGGAGGGTGGGGACCAATTTATAGTGGAAACTGTACCGGTTGGGGTGCGACTATTGAATGAAAACCGCGTCCTGCAGGAAGCGACTTTTGAAAATCGCACCCTACAGAGCGCAACTTCTTCATAACCATAACGCGGTAATTAAAGTTTCAACTGATGCAATTTATTAATGCGGTAATCGCGGCCCACACAACGCGACTTCATCTTATCGCGACGAGTCGTTTGAAATTCTCGTGGAAGTTGCGTTTTGTAGGACGCAACTTCAATTTATTTTTATAAAAAAAAAATACTGGATAATATAATCCACATCGGACTGAAGTCGCGCCCTGTAGAACGTAATTTTGAATATTGCATCCTACAGAAGCGATTTACCTTAATGTGGGTCGAATGTGGAGTATTTTTTCAAATGTTATTTTTAGGGGATATTTTTCAGATAAATCTCCAAAAAAGAATATCTAGCCAAAATACCCGAGATAGAGAGCTAGGATGTAAGTTAAAACATTACAAGTATTATGTTGTCTTTACTCACTTTCATAGGCAGGTTGATAGACAGCTAGGATGTAAGTTAAAAAATACTATAAAGTACAAACTGATGGTGGAGGTGAGTTCACTACTCTTTCCCTTTATCTTAAGTCTTAAGGTATTATTCACGGAACTTTTTGTCCTTGCACTTCTAAACAAAATGGTCTTGTTGAAAGAAAACATAGACAAATAGTAAAAGTTGGTTTATCTTTTTAGCTCAAGCTGAAATGCCTTTAAATTTTCAGAATGATTTTTTGCTACTTCCATTTTTTCTCATAAATAGGGTGCATGTTGTTCCTCTGTGTGGTTTATCTCCTTATGAAAAATTGTTTGTTAATCTTCTTGACTATAAGTTTTTAAGGGTGTTTGGTTGCTTCTGTTACCCTTTTTAAGACCCTTTAATAAAAATAAATTCCAGTTTAGGTCATCTTCCTATGTGTTTTTAGGATATTCTCCTGCTTTCAAATGGTATAAATATTTTGCTACAGATGGTAGAATATACATCTCTAGGCATGTTAAATTTGAAGAGATTGTTTTTTTTTCTTCTTCTACTTGCTCTGCTGCTATTAAGAAGGATTGGCACCAATGTTCCCCTCACTGTTCTAAAAGGGTGTAAGGTTCATAAAAGGTAAGGACCTATTTTTTTGGTAATTTTGCTGATAGTTCTAGTATCATTGTACCAGTTCATCAAGGGTCTCGTTCTTATCTTCACCCCTTTTTACTTTCTAGTTCTTCTCCACATTCTATAGTTTCACTTCCATCTCCATTATTATCTACATCCATAAGTTCATTTCTACCTTCTACTATTCCACCCTCATCTCTATTACTACCTACATCCATAATTTCATCTCCACCTTCTACTACTTCACCTCCATCTCCATTACTACCTACATCCACAAATTCATTTCCACCTTCTACAGTTTCATTTTCATCTCCATTACTACCTACATTCACAAATTCATCTTCACATACTATTCCACCCTCATCTCTATTACTACCTATATTCACAGTTTCATCTCCACCTTCATCTCTATTACTATCTACATCCACAAATCCATCTATATCTTTTACAATTCCATCTCCATCTCCATTACTACCCTTCCCCATTCCTCCACACCACACTGTTATTGATCCTGTAAAGAATGATCACCTCATGATCACTAGGTCCAAAGTAGGAGTTTTTAAGCCAAGAGTTTTTATCTCTAAAGTTGAGAACATGAAACTTGTTGATGTTTTCATGGCTCTTAAACATCTTGGATGGAGTGTTGTTGTGCATGATGAGTACAATGCCTTGCTAAAAAATTGAAATTGAGAGTTTCAGACTTTACCCCCAAATTGAAAGCCTGTGGGGTGTAAATGGTTGTTTCCAACCAAGAAAAAGGCTGGTGGCTCTGTAGGCAGACTTAATGCACGACTTGTTGCAAAGGGATTCTCCCAATAGGTTGGGAATGACTTTAAAGAAACGTTTAGTCATATTGTTAAAGCTACCATCATTAAGATTGTTTTAGCCTCTGATGTCTTTCACAATTGGACTGTTTGTTAGGTCGATATTAACAATGCATTACTCAATGGGCAGTTGGCTGAGAAAATCTATATGACTCAACATTCTGGCTTTGAGAAGCATTGGCCCCGTGGTGAGAAATTTATTTGTAAGCTTAAGAAAGCCTTTTATGGCCTTCAACATGCACCTTGTGCCTGGTTTGATACACTCAAAACCTATCTTATCGAGGAACTGAGGTTTACTACTTCAAGAATAGATTAGTCTCTTTATGTTAGAAACAATGACAGTTCAAAGTTATTGCTTATGGTTTATGTCGATAACATAATCATCACACGAAGTTGTCCTCTTAAGGTGGGTGAATTAGTTCTGAAGATTCATAAAGTGTTCTCTCTTAAGGATTTGGGGGAACCAGGTCTGTTTTTAGGAATAGAGGTTGCTCAATCTTTTGAAGGTCTAAAACTTAGTTAAAGAAAGTATGTAATTGAGTTGCTATCCAAAGTCGAAATGCTTGGTGACAGACCTACACCAACTCCTAAGGTAGTTGCTCCTAAGTATAAAAATGGTGATAACCAAGTTTTTGAAGATGGTTATCTTTATTGAAGCTTAGTATGAGGCCTACAATATGTCTGCTTGACCCGCCCTGACATTTTTTATATTGTTAATAAAGTCAGTCAGCATATGAATGATCATAGAGTTGGTCACTAGAGGGCACTTAAGCGTATTCTGAGATACTTAGTTGGTATTGTTAAGTATGATTTGTTTTTCAGGCTCTCTAAGGATATCTGTTTAGTCTGCTATGCTAATGTAGATTGGGCATCTTCTTTGGAGGACAAAAGGTATACTACAGGGTATTACATCTTTCTTAGGTCTAATTATATAGCCTGGTGTTTCAAGAAGCAGTGTGTGGTCTCTCGATCGTCTTCTAAAGCTGAATATAGAAGTGTAGCCAATTCTGTGTCTGAGCTGCTATGGGTGCTTTATCTTCTCACTGAGATTGGTATTTCTCTTCCTGAAAAACTTGTTGTTTGGTGTGATAACACCTCAACTGTTTCTATGACTTAAATCCAACTTCTGAACAAGTGGAAGACATTCTCACAAAGCCACTTCCTTCGGCTTCTTTTCTTTGTATGCAAGATCGTCTTGGTGTTTGCTTGTTAACAGATGAACAACATCAGGAAGAAGCCAAGAAAATGATAGAGTAACTATATTATGTTGATCATGCATTATCATTTGTTAAGAAGGCTTAACGATCACTATTCCGTTATAACGAATTGGGTTAATTGTAACGGTCTGGGTCATTAGATTGGGTTATTATAAAATCCCATCTCACACTTCTTTTAGATTAACCCATTATTATTTTGTATATCGTTTTCTGTTTCAATAAGAAATATCCTCTTTTGTATTTCTCTCTAAATCTAGGTTTAACTTCTTTAATCTTTTCTACTATTGCCTGATTCATCGAAATCTATCATTTATCACATTATATTATAATCTGATTTTAATTTAAACGATTTTCCTAACCATATAAGATATGCATATATATATATATATATATATATATATATCTTCATATTATTTTTATATGTATAAATAAGATTTGTAATGTTATTTAATAAAAAATATCATCTAAACTTCTAAAATATATTTATAATGTTATTTATAGATAAGAATATTTTGGGGATAAAGTATTGATGAGAGTATAAATGAGTCAATAATTTGATATGAAGAAAACCTTTACAAAAAATTTTAGTTGAAATATCAAATTGAATAAAATGTAAAGTTAAAGGACTAAATTGCAAAAAGAATACATTTTGTTAAAAAATTAATTGAATTTACATACATATTATATAATGTTAATGAATCATGTGGTTTAATTTTGGTCGAAAATAGACTTAAAACGAAAACTGAATTGAAGAAGTGGAAAATCATTCAAAATTGAGGGGTTAATTGAAAAAATATATGAAATTTATTTTAAAATTATGAATTGAAGCTAAATATGTATTCTAAAGTGGTTTAGGAGCATGTGGTTCAAATTTGGTAAAAATGAATTTAAAACGAATGAGGGATTGAAGAAATAAGGAAACCATACAAAGTTGAGGGGCTAAATTGCAAAATGATAAAATTTATTTTCACAAATATGAATTGAAGCTAAATATGTATTCTAAATTGGTTTAGGAATATGTGGTTCAAATTTGGTCAAAATGACTTAAAATGAAGGAGAAATTGAAGAAAAATGAAATCAAGGGCTAAATTGCAAAATTCGGTTTTTCGAGTTGGGAAAATTTTTAACTCGACTCAAACTCAATTTTTTTTATTTAGAATATATACTATTTGTGCTGAAAATAAAACAAAGATGTTAAGTTGGCTTAGTGGTCAAGATGATGCCTTTGATTCTAAAGGTTCTTGGTTCAAATCATAGTGTTTGCATAATTTTTCATATTTCCTCCAGTAAAACGACGCCATTTTAGGCAATTTAGTATCAAAATAGCGGCACCAAAACGACGTCGTTTTGGTCTAGCGTCCAAGTCATCACGACGTTAGAAAGTTAACGGGGCGGTGGTATAAACGAGTAGAAAAATAAAGTTTAGTGGTAAATTTAGACCAATTTAAAATTTGATGGTAAAAACGAGACACCCTCTATAATTCGGTGGTATCTGGCATAGTTTATCATTTTATTAATTTTAAAATTAATAAAACTAAATTTTGACATAAATTTTAGTTCAATTATTTTTAAGAACTTTTAACATTAAACACCTATCACGTTGAGAATATATTCTAAATAAACTCTCACTCTTTTATGAGTAGAATGCTTTGAGTAAAAAAAGTTTGGCCCTATTTGATAACTAGTCGAGAGTTGATAATTGATTGAATTAATTGATAAATGATAATGAATTATATTAATTGATATAACTAACTTATTGTATTTATTTATTATATAAGAGTGGTTGGTAAAATTAATTGATAATTAATAAGTACTTGATTATATTAAATATTTTTGACAAATAATACTCGTTAGTTTTTTTTTTTGATGAAAGCTAAAGTGATTACAAGTAATATCTGTTCTAAATATACTCTCAACCATTTGACAATGAACGCTCAATCACCTTGCTGCAGCTGCTAGTGCTCGAACCTGTGACCTCTAGGAACAACAACCGTTCCCTTAACCACTGAGTCAAGTTGGTTCGTGCACCCGTTAGTTTTATTGAATAAAGAGAAAATACAATAAATTTGTAAGAACCTATAAAACTAGAGTAGGCTAATTACATTAACGATCATTTATCTTGATACTATTAAAGTGCACAAATTAGCCTCTAAAGCATAAAATAAGACCATGCTAAGAAAGAGTTAAAACTTAACCAAACAACTAAAAATAAATGATAGATAAACAAACACTATTTTTGTTAGTGAAGGATAAACATAATCTATGGTGGTTGTAAACGCCTATCAATACAAGAGAGTCAGTCAAAGGATTCAAATCAATGATAAATCAACATCATAATCAAATAACTGTAAACCGGAGAAACAACATCAAATTTAATATCAAGAATTATAATATGTGTAATTATATAAAAATTGTAATAATTATCACATAGAACATTATATCAAGATTAGATTTCGTGATTTGGAATTTGTGACTTTCGGTTAGACTAGGGTTTCTGATGAAAATAGAAGTGAAAGCAAATTGTGAATTATCATTCAGAATATAGGAAAAGTCAATGTCTTTAGTTTGACCCGAAGTCAGACTTTTATACAAGGTAAAAATTAAAGAACCTATTAAAGAAAAGCACAGCTGTATAAAACTAACTTTCTAACTAACCAACTAACCAATATTCCTAATACATTATGAAGATTGAAATAATTTATGTAATTATTTGTATAATTTGTTTTACATAAAAAGCATTACGCTGTATAATTATATAAAATATTAATCTGTGTAATTATATAAAATATTATATTTATTTATATAATTGAGTAATGTTTTGAGTAATTAGATAATATCTTGTCCAATTGAGTAATTATACAAAAATATAATTATTTCTATAATTAGATAATATTTTATCTAATTGGTTCTTACCGTAAGTATGTATTCTTATAAATTTTTTTAATAGTATTGATTTGATTATAAGGTAGTATTTAGAGATGTTCACTCACTGGTACCCGAATAATTGGGTACTTGATTTTTTCGAGTATCACATATGTCGGCTCGTGTCTAGGCCCGCTTTAGCCGGGTACCCGCTATTCGGGTACCCATGAAACCCGGTACACTGAAAATCGGGTAACGATTATCCGGTTCACATTTTTATTTATTTATTTTTAAATTTAAAAGTAAAAAAATCATATAGTAAACACATGAAATTTAAAAGTTCATCCAAACATAAAAAATTAGTGATTTGAAGGTAGTTTTAAGAAGAATATATATATATATATATATATATATATATATATTAAAGTTTATCACCAAAAAGACATTAAAAATAGTAGTCTCGTTCTTTTCTTTCGAATCTTGTATTAACAAATTAATAAAAAAATATTTGAAAATTTTAAAACTTAAAAGTACATAATACAAACATAGAAATAATTTAGAGATTTAAATTTAGTTTTAAGTAAAAATATTAAGAATTTAAAACTAAAAAATAAATATATTAAAAGTATTGGCTAGGGTTGAGTACCCGATTACAAAAAAAAATTGGCCCAAACCCGACCCAACTACCCGAAAAAAATCCTGGGTCGGATAATTATTTTAGTAAAATACTTGTTTTTTTTTTTTCTTTCGGGTAGTCGGGTCGGGTCAACCGGGTATAGTAGTTTTGAGCACCTGTAGTAGTATGTGTACGTTTTTGGATATCAGATTCGGATCTGGATTATCGAATATTGAAATCTTGGACCGGTAAAATAGAGATTTGTATCTAATCTGAAAAATCAGATATTCGATTATTCGGATATCAGATATTTAAATATCCGAATATATAATTTGATTTAAGTATTTTTTCGGATTTGACAGTTGTGTCTATAAAATTTCGAGTTTTTGAATATAAAAAGAAACAAATTGTTAAATATAACAAGATTCACATCTATAGAAATTTCGGATTTTTGAATATAACAAGCATCAAATTGCTAAATATAACACAACTAACGAGGTTGGTCTAAGGAATAAGCAGCTTGGTATCACTTAAGCTGGTCTCAGTCTAAGGCCTTGTGTATGCAGAAAATCTATTCTTGGAGACTCACCCACCAAAGCCAGGTGTGTGACGCGGTCGGTCCGAATTAGTCAGGGCAAAGCCCTGGAGAACTAGGAGGGCAACCCAGAAATGACTAAATATAACAAGATTTATATCCATTAGATTTTGAATTTTCGGATAATCCTAAACTTAAAATATTGTTATATGTATCTGATCTAAAAATAAAAAATGGATCAAATTTTCGGATCAGATCAATCGAATCATATATTTTACTCACCCCTATATGTTCATACTTTTTTCTTAAATCGCAAATAAAACTACTTAAATTTAAGGATGAGTCTACCACGTGCGACGAACACCGTTGAACATCACTAATGTTGAACACTGCTGAAAACTATTAAATTAATGAATAAAAATTTAAAATTTTAAGGACCCATCAAATAATTAATAATTATTTTAAAAATTCAATTCAATTATTTATATATATATTAAAATTTTATTTTTTAACAAGGATAAACTATATATTTAGTACCTCACCTATTTTCGTATTTCTATTGAATCTTCATTATTTAAATATTATTTTAATTTGACCATATTCTTTACAAAAATAATTTAACTCTTAACCCTCAACCTAAAACTCTAAAGTATTAAACCTTAAACCCTTAAACTCTTAAAACTATACCCTTATTATTTAAATAATTTAACATTTAACCCTCAAACTAAAACCCTAAACTATTAAACCTTAACCCTAAGCAATTTGTTATCGCAATTGAGTAGTCGTCAGATAATTGAGTAGTCGTCTCTAGTTTTTTTTTTTTACTTTCGTTTATTCTAGCTTTTAGCCTCTCTTTTAGGGGTTAAATTAAGGTTTAATAGTTTAGGGTTTTAGGTTAAGGGTTAAATTATTTAAATAATGAGGGTATAAGTTTAAGGGTTTAAGATTTAATAGTTTAGCGTTTTAGGTTGATGGTTAAGGGTTAAATTATTTTTTATAAAGAATATAGTCAAATTAAAATAATATTTAAATAATGAGGGTTCAATAAAAAAACGGAAATATGTGAGGTACTAAATATATAGTTTACCATTGTTAAAAAAATAAAATTTTAATATATATATATAAATAATTTAATTAAAATTTTAAAATAATTATTAATTGTATGATGGGTCCTTGAAATTTTAAATCTTTATTAATTAATTTAATGATATTCAACAATATTTAATATTTTGTAAAATTTTCTCAAAATTAATTCTTTTAAAATAAATATTATCTTATTTTCCACTCGAAAAATTTTAACTTTTATATCGTTATTACTTATTAAGAATGTAACCTTATCCTAATGGTAGAATTTCCCAACCAAAAACAAAACTGCCGAACATTTTGTCCAAGCAGTGTATGATTGCGTTACGGCTGGTGGTTGGTTGGACGGTGGATTCAGCCATTTGTTTAAGCCCTTTGGCATGATTTAAAAAAAAATATTTTTCATTCATAAATAATATCAAATATTTTTAAATTAGTGTGAAAAAATACTTAAAAAATAATTTCTCATCAACTTTAAAAGCTAAAATTGTTAGCTTTTGAGGTGAAAAATCATTTTTAAGTGTGAAGTTATTTTTTATTCTTAATTATTAACACTAATATTAATAGTAATATATTAAAATAATATTAAATATAATAATTATTATTATATTAAATTAATATTTTAGTATTAAATAAAATAATTATCAAATATAATAATTATTTAAAATGTAATATTTTAAATAAAAATAAGTAATAATTTTTTTTAATATATTAAATTAATATTTTGTTATATTACAATAATATAAAAAATAAATTATCATAATTTTTATTATTTAAGTTAATTTTTTCGTAAATAATAATATTAATAAGTTTTATGAATTTTAACATCATTTACATTCATTTATTTTTACTTTATAATATCATGTTTAGAATAGATATTTTATTTTTTAAAAACACTCTTAACAGTAAAACCAAACATTATAATTTTATAATTAACTTTTTAAAATTAATTTTTTAAAATTACTTTCTAACAACACTTTTAAAAATATTTTTTAAAAGTCTGTTTTAAAAAATTCATAAACACTTTTAGACTGACCCTTAAGAATTACGGCCCCCAAACTCCAACCACTTCACTCTTTGACTTGGGTTCCCATTTCTTCGTCAATTTATTGTTTTTTTTTAATCCAGAAAGAGATGTTTCACGTAACGTAACTTCAAGTTTGGATATTGATTATAGAGATTATGGACAATTGTTAAAAATAACAAGTAAAATTATTATTAAACAAAAAAATAGAAATGCAAATCCTTTTCATTTTTTAGTAGTTCTAGTTTCGTTATTGACTAATATCAATCTATAATGTTTTTCTAAAGATTAATTAAAAATATTTAGGTATGGTCAAGAATCAGTTAGTCTAATATGATGTGATGTTAGGTCTCTTAACTAATGTTAAATGTTCCAGTCAATTATGAACGAAGCAAATTAAATTGGGAGTTACCTCCGTAACAACATTTAACTGTTATTAGCCAATTAATAAGTCGAATACCGGTGGTTATATTAGAAAATAATATTTGTGTATTATTATTATTATTATTATTATTATTATTATTATTATTATTATTATTATTATTATTATTATTATTATTATTATTATTATTATTATTATTCAATTAAACAATAAACTTTTCATAATTTTTATTTTTTCAAATATAATGGTTGCCTCACGTGAAGATCATTTTTGTAATTTCTTCAACTGTTTTTGTTTTATAAATTTCTTTTTCAAACTTGACCGTTCTCATTTCAAATGATTAAATTTAATTATTATTTCCTATTTTTTAATAAGAGTTAATTATATAAAATGTTCTCAATTATGATTCAGATTTCTAATTAATCTTTAAATTCTAGAATATTAGTTGGGTTCTTACACCATTAATATCGTTTTTTTTACTCATCAAATTATTAGTTTAGGGGTTAAATATCAACTAAAATCTGATAAAAATATATTTAAATAAGTCTGATCAAATTTTAAACACCGTAAATGGACAGTATTTAATTAAAATATTTTAAATTCAATCAAGAAAACACTTGATAATTGAAAGTTTGAAACATCTCATATAGTTAATTGATTGGTGGTGGACCCATGTCGTTAATTTGACCGCTTACGCGGAATAAAAATCATTGGCCTAACTCCATACTACGCAGGACTCGACAGTCGGCTCCACCCAGCTTACGGGATTTTAAAGAGAATCAACATCAACTAACACTTGATTTAGCGGAATAAGATATTATGTCTTTTAAATTTGAATTCTAATTATATATATAGAGATATAATTATGTTGGATGATACTTATATATTTTTTTGAATAATATTAAGGTGACCACCTGTTTATACGTGTTAATTTTTAACTTTTTGAGAAAGTACACATGTTTTACAGATAAAATAATGTAAACTTGAGTGTTCTAGGAGGTCATTTTTTTTACTAAGATAACTTATTAAGTTCAATTATTCTCATATTTAATTTTATAAAATTTGATTCGAATTAATTAGATAAGGAATAGGATTGGGTGGTCAAACAAAAGTTTCATTTGTTTTTTTCAATGGTGTTCGCTAGTTGCTTGCAAGCTTTTTGCACTAAAAACTTCACCCTTTCGGCCATGCTCCATAGCCAGCCATCACCCCTTTTGTCCTTTTTTGCTCCTAATTTCCCCCTAATTTCTTACCTTTTTTTGTTCTAAACAAAACCCTTTCTTTATTATCTCTTTTCCATGAATTGTTTCTGTAACAGAGAAGATGGAAGCTCTGGGTTTTTTTCAAAGCCAGGAACCATAGGTAATTAAAAGAAGAAAATTAAGAACCGTTCATTTATTTTAATTTCTTTACTTTGATTTTTTTCACTTGAGTTCTTTGACTTTATAGTTGGGTAAAATTTACCTACCCAATTATGATTGTCGTCTTTGATTCATTGAATGAAGATAAAGATTCAAACATGAAGCCAAGTTTCAAAAGTTAGGGTGCTTAATCAGTGGTTTACTTATTTATTTATTTATGATATTTGGTAATAATTATAGATAATTTGATATTAGATATGAACTATGGATAATTGGATATTGTCATGATGAGTGTGGGAGACAAGTGGATTTCATTTTTCAGATTAAAATATGTGGTGCTGAATTTGGGTTGCAAAAGAAATGTTGAGAATATGATGATATCAAGGAAAATCAGGTCTCCCATGTGCATGCATATCTCTTCATTTTATCTGAATCAAATCTTTTTAATATTGATTTCAGGGATTCTTCATGTTTTTGATCTGTTTGTATGGTGAATGATTGAGTTTTTGGTTCTAAAGAAATCAGAATCATCAAAGAAAAAGAGAAAAAAAGGATTTGCTTGTTCTTTTGTAAGGTAGGGAAAAGAAACTATGGGAAAAGATCTAAGCTTTGAGAAAAAGAGGATGACAAAGCAGTTGACAAGTAAAAAGGACGATACGCCGCTGCACTCGGCAGTGAGATCAGGAGATTTCGAAACGGTTTTGGAGATAATTAGTGGTAGCAGTGAGGATGGAGTGTTGAAGGATTTGTTGTCTAAGCGGAATCAATCTGGCGAAACTGCCTTATATGTTGCTGCTGAATGTGGCTATGCTGATTTGGTGAAGGAGATGATGAAGTATCATGACATTGTTTTGGCTGGTGTTAAAGCAAGGAATGGCTTTGATGCTTTTCATATTGCTGCGAAGCAAGGGGACTTGGGTGAGTTACTTTGCTTTTCACTCCACAATTATGTTGGATATGATATTCAGAACAATTACGGAAGTCCAACCCTGCAATTTCTTTAGCAAATATCTTATGACATATTTCTGTTTTTAGGGTTTAAGGACATGAAAGATTGGTTGTGAACAATGTACTTTTGTTGTTGTTTATCAGAATATCCTTCGGGATATATATAATTCTGAATCTTTTTCGTCTAATGTCTCAGAGGTATTGAAGATTCTCATGGAGGCCAATCTTGATCTTTCAATGACTTTTGATTCTTATAACACCACAGCATTGCACACTGCTGCATCACAAGGTCACACGGAAGTGGTGAATTTCCTCTTGGAAAAAGGCAGCAATGTGGCTGCGATAGCAAGGAGCAACGGAAAAACCGCGTTGCATTCGGCATCTAGAAATGGGCATCTAGAGATAGTAAAGGCCCTTTTGTCCAAAGAACCTGCAATTGCGACAAGAATTGACAAGAAGGGCCAGACAGCTTTGCATATGGCTGTTAAAGGACAGAATGTTGAAGTGGTAGATGTGCTGTTAAAGTTGGATCCTTCTTTAATAAACATGGTTGATGCTAAGGGCAATACAGCTTTGCACATAGGAACTCGAAAGGGCCGGATTCAGGTAGTGAGGATTGAACTTTTAGTAATTGTTATCTCTTTAGAATTTTAGGATTGAACTTTCTGTAAATATGTGAGCCTTCTGATCACTAATTCAATCTTTCAGATTATTGAAAAGCTGCTTAATGACAGTGGAGTTCACAAACTAGTCATCAACAAGAATGGGGAAACAGCTCTCGACACTGCAGAGAAGAATAAGCTATCTGATATTGCATGTATCTTAAAAGAGCATGGAGTCCAATCTGCCAAATCCATCAAGCCACATCCTGCAAATTCAGCTCGAGAACTAAAACAAACTGTTAGTGATATAAAGAATGGAGTTCATAACCAGCTAGAGCATACACGCAAAACAAGAAAACGTGTTCAAGGAATAGCTAAGCGGCTAAACAAAATGCATGTCGAAAGTCTCAATAATGCTATCAACTCCAGCACGGTGGTCGCTATTCTCATTGCCTCCGTTGCATTTGCTGCCATTTTCAATGTCCCAGGCCAATATGCTGACAGTCCTAGCGACATCTCACCAGGTGTCTCTCCTGGACAAGCGAGAGTTGCCGCAAAATTGCCATTTATGATCTTTATTGTCTTCGACTCCATAGCTCTCTTCATATCATTGGCTGTTGTAGTTGTGCAAACCTCAGTTGTAGTTATACAGAGAAAGGCAAAGAAGCAGATGATGGCAGTTATTAATAAGCTCATGTGGTTGGCATGTGTGCTGGTTTCAGTTGCATTTCTTTCCCTTTCGTATGTTGTAGTTGGAGAAGACGAGAGGTGGTTAGCTAATCTTATTACCGGTATAGGGACTGTTATCATGGTATCAACATTGGGGACATTGTGTTATTGGGTGGTTGTGAACCGTATTGAGGCGTCCAAACTTCGGAGCATCCGTAGGTCTTCAATGACTAGCAGAACTCAGTCATTGCCCACACCATATACGTCTGACACAGAGATTCTAAACAATGAGCACAAGAAACTCTATGCGGTTTGAGCTTTAATGCCCTAGAAACTCTTAACCTCACGTGTATAGATTTGACTAGCCGTAGCAGAATGCCATCAAATTGCAAGGTTGAGCTTATACAGATTGCAAAACAGCAGAGAACATGTAGACATTTCATTTTTGCAGTTCAATAGATCAAGAAATCAATCAATGATTTTGCTTGATTACCTAGATTATCTATCAGCATTGTTATATTTAACTTTCTGATGTCTTTTACCTAAAAATAATTGAAATATCTATCTATATGTGTTTTACTGTGCTTTTCCCATGTCACATGCACAAGATTCTCAATGTCATACAGTTCCTTTTCCTCTTCTTGCAAGACAACAAAGGAAGAGTACCAGTGAGTATTGCAATAATTCTCCCCCTTTGTTTCCTTCTTGACTGGCATCTTGAACATAGATAGGCTATGCTTTTTTAGATTTGACCGCATTGAAGATAAAATTCGTTTCTCCGTGCTTGCTGTTCCCCTTGTCCTCAATTTTTCTTCATACAACTTATAATTTGTAGGTTAGTTAAAATAGTTCCATAGGCCGATCATTGAAGATGAAAGCTGCCAACTTTTTATACTCTCTGGTAATGTTGAATACTAGTATGGCTTCATTCGAGTGAGGGCACCGGTACTTGACCATGATAGTGAGACATTTACTTTCTAGGACATCTTTCCATGTCTTTCCCATTTATATTCTTCTTATCCGACTTCTTCTGGTGGCAAAGCTATTGGCATTCGTATGAAGTCCACGAGTTTCATAGGTTGTAAACACATATTTTGCTGTGTTATGCTTGTATTTTTGGGTGAGCTTTTGTTTCGTCTTCGATCAATGCTAAATGCAATGAACCTCTCTTTCTATGATTCTTCTTCCGTTCTTGTGTTGTCGATAATCAGGACTGTAGCAAAGACGACGCTATAAAGGAAGAGTTGATTATTGTAGCTGAAGTTGCATTGTTTGTGCCTCAGAACAAAGTGTAAGAAGATGGCAAGTTGTTTTCCAAATTTAGAAATTGTCTTGAGGAAGTAACATTGATGCCTTGAATCTGTCCTAATATTTTTCACATGCTTTTCATTTGGTGACATGGTCCCAGCAATGCCAAATGTATGCATCCTTTTGTTTTTGAAAAATTGAAATCCCCATCTCTAGAGGCATATTAGGGACATGCAATTCATTTTTCTTGATTGCTTTAGGCCATTATATCATTTATGTTAAAAAAAAGGCCATCATATCATGAATAATTGGATGCATTATTGTTTCTTGAATGAAGTAAAAGACGTTGAACCAAATAGCAACACAAAGCTTATTGAACTACCCGCGTCGTATATTTGATTTTAATGGGTGAGTTTTCTAATATAAATTTTCTACATACTCAACGCCTCAATTTGAGACTTACTTAAGCGATACCACTTGACAGCATAAAAGTGCAACATTGTTATTGGATTGTTTAGATCAATCAGTTCCTTATTATTTTTGATTTTGAGTTGATATAATAAAGTCATCTTTCTCACTCATTGAAATAATTTAAAGTAAAGCTTCTGTTTACTAAAAAGAAAAGATAAAAAGATGGCAGTCTGAAAGGCATAATAGAGTCTGAAAAGGCTGAAACAGTGATACAGCATCTGATTCAAGGAAAAGCTTCGTGTAGGAACAATGATGTGGAGTTCGAGGAGAGCAATTTATAATTATTTTATATATATATTTTTTAAATTTGTCATATAAATTAAGGTTTAAAGGAAGAATAAGTGTTTAAACTATATATTTTTAAATTTTAACTGTCAAAATATTTTTAGGGTAAATTATTTCAGTGACCACTTAATTATTGATCGCGACCTGTTTTGACCACTCAACTAAAAAATTCAAAATTTAACTACCAAATTATTTAAATGAATCTATTTTGAACACCGACCGTTAAAAACTAACGGGAAGGTGACGTGGTCGTTAAAGTCAAATGTGTATAATTACACATTTGGTCCTTGTTAGTTACCTATTATATCAATTTAGTCCTAATTTTAATTTAAATAAATAAAATTAATCAACCAATCTGGTGATGACACGTGTTAGTGCTAGGGAAAAAAGAAAAAAGAATGTTTGAGAGGAGATTCGAACATGGGTCACATGAGATATATAAAAACATGCATATCAATAATTTGTCATATATAAAATTCAAGAGAAATGAATATGTGCATCGTATGACTTGAACCCATGACCTCTTGGTCGAAAAAATTAATGCTTAACCACTGGGCTAACTACTCCATAGTAATGTAAATTGCACCATTTTATATATATCTTATAATGAAGTCTGTGTTAGGGAAAAAAGAAAAAAATGTTTGAGAGGAGACTCGAACATGGGTCACATGAGATATATAAAAAAACACACACATATTAAATATTCGATTTAAATAAAAAGAAATTTAATTTTAAAAAATATTCGAATATTTGATTTAAAAATTTTAAATTGAATTTTTAAAATATTTTAATACTTTTTTAAATTAAATTTATTTTCTTTTAAATCAAATATTTTTTAAATCAAATATTTAATATTTTAATAAATATTTGATTTAATTTAAATATGAAATAAATATTTGAATATTTTAAATTTATTTTTTTTTATTTTTTAAAATTGGATATTTAATAATTTCATACTTTAATCAAATCGAATATATTTGATTTAGTGGTATGCATATTTTTATATATCTCATATGACACATGTTCGAATCTCCTCTCAAACTTTTTTTTTCTTTTTTCCCTAGCATTGACTTCATTATAAGATATATATAGAATAGTGCAGTTTACATCATTAAGAAATAGTTGGTCTAGTGGTTAAGCCCCAGCTTTTTTAACTAAGAGGTCATGGGTTTAAACCACTCTATGCACATATTCCTTTCTCTTGAATTCCATTGACTTTAATGGCTACATCACCTTTTCATTAGCTTTTAACGGTCGGTGGTAGGATTTTAAATTTTTTTAGTTTTGTGGTCAAAACAGGTCGCGACCAATAGTTGGGTAGTCACTGAATTAGTTTACCCTATTTTTTAAATAAAAATAGGTGTCTAACGTTTCAGCCGTTACAATTTTAAGTGCGGACCGTTTAAAAAAAACTTTATCCAATCACAACGAGACATGTGGTATGAATATTGTTTTTTAATATTTTTGGGAAAAAAACTTCAAAACTTTAATTTTTTAAAAAAATCCCAAAAAACTTCAAATTAGTCCCTAAATCCCTAAAAATAACAAATTCCCAAATCTTCACAGCTGCCATTGCTGATCACCTTCACTAACCACACTGGTTCGGTCGTCGGACTCAACCGACCATTTCACCCAATGCGCTGCCACCGAAAACAGAAAAATGGTGTGCTAATCAAACGACTATTTCACATTCGACGTTCAATGTTCGGCTGACACACAGTTCTTTGGTTTTCAACGGCGGCGCATTGGGGGAAATGGCCAATTGGGTCCGACGACCAAAGGGGTGTGCTCGACGACGATGATCGGCGGCGGCAGCAGTGAAGATTTGGGGTTTTAATATTTAGGAATTTAGGGACTATTTTAGAAATTTTTAGAATTCCAATATTTTTTTAAAATTTAAATCATTAAAAACAAACAAATATTTAAAATAAATTATAAATTAAAACATGACACATGTCGATTTTTTATTGGTTAATAGATTTTTTAACGATAGTTAACTACCAGACACCTAAAATTATACGCATAATGTAAAAAATGCCCCTAACATTTGACCGAATAGTCACTTTGGCCCATATTCTCTTTTTTTTTTTGAAGCAATTTAGCCATCAACGTTTCATTTTGGGTCGAAATAACCCCTTTTTGAATTAAAATTGCTAGTCAACTGATGATAAACAACTTAAAATGACTTGGCAGAATGACACATCAGAAGGAAAATATTTTACATTTTATACAATTTTATAAAATTATTTTTTAATTGATGTGTCATTCTGTAAAGTCATCATATTTGCCTATATTACACTGCTATTGCCATGTGCACTACCATGTAGGTTTGTCATGTTATTTCAAGCCATTTACCGTTGGTTAACTAACAATTTTCATCCGCAGAGGGGTCATTTTGACACAAAATGAAACGATAAGGGCTAAATTGCTTCAAAAAAAGAATAGGGGCCAAAATGACAATTTAATCAAATGTTAGGGGTATTTTTTGACATTATGCCAAAATTATAACGGTTGAAATTTTAGATACCTATTTTTATCAAAAAAAATAAATTAGACAATTATAGTTCAAAGAATGTATAGTTTCCAAACTTATTTTTATATTAAGCCATAAATTAAAGGCAAAATAAAAGATTGAGATGGGGGCTAGACTTTAGAGTCCCTCCCACATAGAGAATAACTCCATCTCTGTGTAGGAAAGGAAAATAAAATGGTAAAGTACAAGTATTTCAATAAGTTATTGTTATTTTTCTTTTTAATATTTAAGTGTAATTATATAATAATAGCTGTTATTTATTTTTTAATCTTTTAAAAATATACAAATTATACTACTCCAACATAAGTCATTTAAAATGAAGGACATTATCTTTTATCACTAGAAGCACAAATAAGTTCAATTATTATTATTATTTAAAAGTGTCGTATTTAATACAAGTGTTCAGTTTTAAATATTATCGTATCTGACATATATCTGAATTTGCAATTCGATTTCATTTTAAGTTGAACTTTATTTGTGTTTCTAGATGTTTCATTCATTGTTATATTTAAAAAACACGGAAGAATCTGTAGTACAATAGCCTAATTTATAATTAAAAAATGCATAATTGAAATGTTAAAAAACACGAAACTTAAAATGTTACTCACACAACCAAAATGTTATATTTTTTGATAATATTTTAAATTGGTGGTCAGTTTTGAAACTCATAGCCAAGTTCTAAAACTTGTGAAAAATATTTGAGTAACATTTTAGAGTGCAACTTGAAATATTATCAACAAGTATAAATTTTAATTGGTGGGTAACATTTTAGGTCCCATATTTTCTACTATTTTAATTGTGCCGTTTTTAACCTTAAACTAAGATCCTAGCTAGATTCACAGTAAAACACAGTTGGGATAAGGATCTTTGTCAAGTGTGAAAAGATGCTGTACGGAAACTGACAATTCGTTGTAAAAAGAATGTCTTGTCCCAGTCCAAGGAGTAAAAACAAAACAGAAGCAAAATTCAAGCAAACAGAAGTTAGATTCAAGCAATTATAATCTTGAGCAAGTACAAAATGCAAAACAGTGGGGGTGGGGGTTAGATTATTTGATTTTTGAAATTTGAATAATGAACTTCCATGGAAGATTCTCCAAATCATTTTTGTTTTTCCTTTCACTACTTGAACAATAATGGATTTTCAAACATGTTTCTGAATATCACACTCCATTGAAATGACACTCACTTTGAAGAATGTAACAGGAACTTAGTTTTTTTTTTTTCTCCAGTTCAAATGATGCAAAGTTCTGGTCTTTCTTGGTCCCCACAAGCAGAAAGTGAGCAAACCCCAAGTTTCTGAGACTGCTTACAGTGAGCAATGGCAGCTTGAATTGAACATTCAATCTCTGGATTCAACAACTGCAAATCACAGAATCCAGTTGAACACCTGAATGAAAAAGAAGCTGAATATGGAGATGAAGAGTTTGTTGCAGAATGCCTCTGAATCACCCCAGAAAAAGACCTCCTATGACCATCTGCTTCAATATTTCTAAATGGGTTCTTCTTTGCCATTCTCCTGTACCTGTTGTTGGTCCTGGAACCATTTTCTGCAGCTTTGGCACAAGATTCATCTGAGCAACCAGATTTACTAAACAAAGACTTGAGATACTCTCTTGATGCCTTGAGCTTCTCTGTTATTGAGGATTGCTTCATCTGCTTCAGATTTTTAGACCATGACTTGTTTGAATCATTGCCTGTGAAGCCATTCATTTGGGTTGACCATTCAAAGAAATAGTCATCCGGGTTCACTCTACATGATGATTCCAATGGAACACTCCCGTAGCCGTTTATTGAACCAATTTCATGATCATCTCCATTGGAAGGACTTTGTAGCAGCTTCTGAACCATTTGCAACCGAGGTGGGAGGTGGAGGGGAAGCAGTTTCCCCTTGTAGAAAAGCTCATCTGCAGGTGAAGTTGAGGTGATTTCTCCATTGCAATCAACTCCACACATTTGGAACTCAAACTCTCTGCTCTGAGGTGGAGAGCTTATGGAGTAACACAAGAACTTGGAGGAAGATGAACTTACCTCCATGTCTATATACTCTTCTTCTTCTTCATTGTTGAATGAAGCTTGGCTTATGGCCATTGTTTTTGAACTCTCTTGTGAGATTATAGGAAAGAAAGGTTAGATTAGAGAGCTTGGTGAGGAAAGAGAGAACCAAAGGGGCATTCTTTAAAGTAAACAAGGAGCCAAGTTAAAACAAATAAAAATCATAAGGATCTGTCAGGGTCATTTCCATTCCCCCCCCCCCCCCCCCCCCCCCCCCCACACACACACACACACCCCTTTTCTCCATTGTATAGTAATAACTAATACGTTGAAAATGGCTCAAAGACTGCATCTTTTTTCTTCCAATTTATCCCATCAATTCTGCATCAAAAAGTTTTATGTGGCTCACATACATACGGTGCCCTTATATTGCATGCATACATATATTTCTATTTCATCATTTATCTCACGCCCTTTTCAAAATGTGAATTATATCCATTTGTCCTCTTTTGGTTTGGCATCTAGGGACATACGTCTAACTTTATGTTAGAGGGGGAGTCTATAAAATTTGATGGGAGCTTATAAAATCTTAGGAGATAAAATAGATTTTCAATAGAAAATACATATTAAAATTCTAAATCATATACTAAATTCAAATTTTCAGGGGGTCGAGCGAACCTCCAACCCCTTGGTCCATCCTTGTTGGCATCCATACCCAATGAACTTATGACAAATAGTATAACTAATAAGCTTAAGGCTAGCTTAGAACCCTATGAATATGATTAAGTGCCCTACAATGCCAAATGAACTGGATATAGGTGCAAAACCCCATATTTTTCTCTTAGGACACTTGAGTGTTGCCATGTTTGTATATGCTTTGAACTAGAAATGGGGTGCAGAAGTTAAGGAATCTTCCAAAACCAGAAAGAAGGTGACAGTAGTACATTACTGTACACTTTTGTTTTTTACCGGAAGTTTCAATGTAAGTAGCACAGAACAAATCTCATCAACATTGTTAAAAGATAATCAGAATAGAAGAATAATAGATAAAAGAAAAAAAGATTTGAGATGGATGGAATCTTATTTTGAAACTATGATATGCATGAGATAGTGTATCTACTTGGGAATTCTCAATGATTCAGTCATCTGCTGCCACCTGCCAGTCATGCCTTAGTTAAACAACTTAAACTATACACACAAAAAACACATGTATGTAGATTACATACAATATCATCTCGAGGTTTGGATTTTTTTTTAATCAGGGCAAGATTTCATTAAACAAGAAACATAAAGTGATATGCTAAAACATCGCTTGGAAACAAGAATGGGCTCCAGAGGCCCAAAGCAAAACAAACACAAAGGTGAAGGGATCCTAAAAGCCCTAGTCTGGATGCAAAGTGTTATATGTATAGGTGATAGGATCTGTTGTAAGTTGAGGCAGTTAGGGTGAGTCAACAATATGGTTAGGAGTCTGTTAAAGAATTCTGTTATGTAAGCTGACTCACCCCATCCAAACCATTTTGTATATAAGTGACTTGGTCTCAATTGAGATATTACGAGTCTTTGAATCAATAAAATAACCAGAGAGTGCCGTCTCTCTTTCCACTATTATCTTCTTTAAACTGGCTAAGAACAAATCCTAATATGGTATCAGTCGCTAGTTCCTGGTGATGTTCCGCTGTGGTCGTTTTCTCTTTTCCAGTCCGGTGTTGTGGTTGCATGTTGAAAGCTACGATTGTGCGTTAGATTGATGACTCAATAATCGATCTCTTTTCACGATTTCTTGTGATCGTGTGAGGTAAGATTTATGTACTCATCCAATCTAATTTTCACTTCAGTTTCTTCTGATCTGTATCAAGAATTGTCAGTAAAGTCGTCAGGATATCTGTTCGTGTTGATTGATTGAGAGCAGATGAATGATTTGTGGATAATTCTTAGATCAGAGGCTGTGTCTGTTAGAATGTTTTGATCTGTTCTTCTAGACATCGTAGTTTTCTCATGCTTTTGCATATTCACTTCTTGATTCTTGTTGATCTGGTTCGTGAAGGAATTGTCTGTTCGTTGATCTGTTATAATGGTTGATAATTGCTTATCTTCTGATTATGGTGCTGGCTGTGTTGGTATAATGCTTGTGTGATGTCTATTCTGTTCCTTTGTTGTTCGTGTGCTATAAGGATCTGCACGGTACCTGTTTGACGAATTGCCTCTGTTGGGAGACAGGTCTAGTTTTTGTGCCTTCTACTTGTTTGAGGTTTTGTCTCTGATAGTTTCTTTCGTTTATTGTCAAGTTTATTGTCTATGGCTATTGAATCTGATTCAGCTACTGGTCCGCAAAGTTCTGATTCGATTCCCTCCTCTCTAACTGTGTCTTCCACTGAGTATAATGTTCAGCAGTTGCCTAAACTCGATACAGTCAAGTTAACTGAAAATAGTTATGTTTTGTGGAAACATCAAGTCTTGTTGATAATTGAAGGGTATGATTTGATGTCATTTCTGGTTGATCATAAGGTTCCTGAGAAAGTGATAACTGATGCTACTGGGCAACTTGTTGTAAATCCAATTTATGTTGCCTATTTGAAGCAAGATAGGTTGTTGGCTTCATGGCTACTTTCGACCATGAGTCCCGATGTTCTGCCGCATCTTACAGGTCTTACTACTGCCTTGTCTATTTGGAACGCACTGTCTAGACGTTATGTTGCTAAGTCTGCGTCTAAAATCTCGTCCTTGCGTCATAGTTTACACTCTCAAAGGAAAAGAGGTCTTTCTGTGAGTGATTACTTGGCTAAGGTCAAGCTTATATGTGATACGCTAAATGCCTCTGGGAGCTCAGTTACTGAACAAGAACATGTGAGTGTTATTCTTGCGGGGTTAACGGCTGAATTTGAATCTGTGATTGCCGTGGCCTCTCGCGTAACGCTGACTCTTGAAGGGTTGTCTGAGATGCTTTTTGAGTGTGAGGCTCGTTAAAAAGAGTTTTTAGCAGACAGTTTTTCTCTTCAAGCAAATGTTGCTACACGCGCTCCTCCTAAGCCAGTCTTGTCTGATGTCTCTGAGGATAAAGAACAGTTCTCTGATGATAATTTTCACTCCCAGGATCAATTTCAAAATTCTTCTCAGACATTTTTTAGGGGTCAACGTGGCAATTCTTCGTTTCGAGGACGAGGTCGTGGCAGGTATGGCTATGGGTCCAATCGTCCCCAATGTCAATTGTGTGGTAAATTTGGCCACTTGGTGCAGAAATGTTATTATCGGTTTGATAGGAATTATCAAGGTTCTTTTGAGTATAATTCTGGCAGGGGTGGTAATTTTTCTCCTAGTCCTAGGCCTGATTCGTTTAATCATACTTATAATCATTCTCCTGCGCAAGTGTACACTCATAGTTTCTCTCCTGTTGCCTCCCCTGGTTTTTCCACTCCTTATGCAGCTCCTTATGCAGCAACCTTTCCCACTGCTCCTCCGACTGTTGGTCCTTCTTCTCATCATCCTGGTTCAATGTTTTCTCCTCATACTGCTCTGGTTTCTCAGGTCTCTCCTTCTTCTGTTTCTTCTCCTCCAGGCTCACTGTTGTATCCTACTGTGAATGCTTCTACTCCTCGTGAAGTGGTGTGGTATCCAGACTCTGGAGCCACCCATCACATTACAAATGATAGATCCAATATGCAAACGGATGCAGTGTATTCAGGTAAGGGTTCTCTTCTTATGGGTAATGGCAGTGCTGTTGGTATTTCTCATATGGGCTTTGGAGTGATTTCGACTGATGACAGGAACTTGAGTTTGTGTAATCTTTTATGTGTTCCTACAATTCAAAAGAATTTATTGTCAGTTTCTCAGTTTGCTCGAGATAACTCTGTCTATTTTGAGTTTCATCCTCATGCTTGTTTTGTGAAGGATGTTCGGACCAGAACACTTCTGTTGGAGGGGAGGCTCACTCCTGAGGGGTTGTACGAGCTTCGTTCAGTTGTCAGGCCTGTTTCTTCTTCCTTTTCTGCAAATAAAGGTGCAGCTATGTCGTGTGTTGCTACCAAGTCCAAACTGCCTTTGGAGATGTGGCACCGTCGGCTTGGTCACCCCTCCTTAGCTGTTCTTAAGAGTGCGTTAGCTTCTTGTAGTATTGAAGTGTGTAATACTAATATGTCGAATGTTTGTGTACCGTGTTTGAAGGGAAAAGCTCACAAGCTCCCTTTTCAATTGTCTACAACAGAGTATTCTTCTATGTTTCAGTTGGTTGTATCGGATGTTTGGGGTCCAGCCCACATTGAATCAAATGGTTTTTTGTACTACGTTTCTTTTATTGATGTTCACAGTAGGTTTACTTGGCTCTATTTGATAAAAAGAAAATCTGATGTTGCTCAATGTTTCAAGAATTTTTTCAAATTAGTTGAAGTGCAATTCAATTGCAAAATTCGGTCCTTGCAAACGGATGGTGGGTCTGAATATAAAGTTCTGTCTGATTGGTTGAGTGAAAATGGTGTACAACATCGGGTTACTTGTCCGAGTACGTCTGAGCAAAACGGCAAAGCAGAACGTAAACACCGGCATATAGTCGAAATGGGTTTGGTTTTATTAGCCCAAGCCGGTTTGGGTCTTGAATATTGGAGCCATGCTTTTGTGACTTCGGTTTTCTTAATTAATCGGCTTCCTACGACGGTCTTGCATGGTAAATCCCCGTTTGAAGTTGTTCATGGCACAAAACCTGACTATGAATTTTTTAGGTCATTTGGGTGTGCTTGTTTTCCGTTGACTCGGCCTTTCAACCGTCACAAGTTGGATTTTCATACTAAACAATGTGTCTTCTTGGGGTATAGTTCCCAACATAAAGGATACAAATGTTTAAGTGATGATGGGAAGATTATTTTGTCTCATCATGTCGTATTTGACGAAAGTGTGTTTCCTCGACTTAACCATACTTCGAATGGTTCCACTGATTTTTCTCCTGGGATTTCTGAAAACTTTCCATTATTTGTTGTTTCTCCTAAGGGTGTTTCAGGCTCAACAAGTTCTTCTATTAACACTGGCCCAGCTAGTCCTCCTGTTGATGCTGGCCCAGCTGTTGGATCACCGTCTGCTGACTCGGCGAATGGGCTCACGCATAATGCCCCAGTGGATGGTCCGGTTCATATGCCTGTTGAGCCCAGATCCGGTGTTTCGCCTGGATTGCATATCAGTCCACACATGTCTTCCAGCCCAACACTAGCTCCTGATTCTGATCCTACTCAGGATGCTACTTCGTTGGATTCTCAAGTTGGGGTGCCCGATGGTCTGGGTTGCTCTGGGCTTAGTTCAGTTCCTCAGCCCGTATCTCCTATATTCAACACAGAACCCTTTGGTTCTATTGATTCACAATCAGGGGATGTGCCTAGGGTTTCTTCCCCTGTCGATCCTTTGGAACCTCCGTTTGTCTCCGATGATGCGTCTCTTTCGTCGTCTTCACCGGTGCCTGCCGAGATTGTTCCTCCGTTGTCTTCTTCACCGGTGCCCGCTGAGTCTGTTCCTCCGTCGTCTTCTTCACCGGTGCCCGCTGAACTTGTTCCTCCGTCGTCACCACCGGTTATTAATCTTCATCCCATGGTCACCAGAGGGAAATCGGGGATTCGAAAGCCCAAAGTTTACACTGTTGTTGCTTCTTCTTCCGATGATGTTGAGCCTCAGACTATTTACGATGCTTTGCAAAGTCCTCAGTGGCGGTCAGCCGCCCAAGCCGAGTTTGATGCTCTAGTTCAAAATAACACGTGGTCCATTGTTGAACTTCCTCTGGATCGCCGCGCCGTTAATTGCAAGTGGATTTTCAAAATCAAACGAAACGCCGATGGGTCTGTCTCTCGTTATAAGGCGCGGTTAGTGGCAAAGGGGTATCTTCAACAGCCGGGTTGTGATTTCCATGAGACTTTTAGTCCCGTGGTCAAACCAATTACGGTTCGTGTGATTCTTTCTCTTGCTGTTTCCAACCACTGGAAGTTGCGCCAAGTCGACATCAACAACGCTTTCCTCAATGGTGATTTAGTCGAAGAGGTCTACATGACGCAACCTCCTGGATACGAGCAGGGTGACAAACGCAGGTATGTTTGCAAACTTAACAAAGCTATTTACGGTTTGAAACAGGCTCCGAGAGCCTGGTTTGAAAAATTACGTGGTTATTTGGTGTCTGTGGGTTTCTGTGTCTCCAAATCTGACTCGTCTTTGTTTGTTCGAAAGATAGATCATAGGATCCTTTATCTCTTAGTGTATGTCGATGATATTATAATTACCGGGAGTGATGATGCTGAAGTTCAGACTGTAATAGATGATCTGAATAAGACATTCTCGTTAAAGGATTTGGGATTACTGCATTATTTTTTAGGTATTGAAGTTCAGTATGGGTCTGATGGAATTGTTCTAAGTCAGAAGAAATATGTGTGTGAGTTGTTACTTAAAGCTGGTCTTAAAAATGCGAAAGAGTTGCCTACTCCTATGGTTACAAACCTGCATTTATCTGCTAATCATGGTAGTCCTATAGTTGAAGCTTCTGATTATAGAAGTATTGTCGGAGCCTTACAGTATATAGTGATAACGAGACCCGAGATTGCTTTTGCGGTCAATCGTGTATGTCAGTTTATGCAAGTACCACTAGATACTCATCTTCAGGCAGTCAAGAGAATCTTGAGGTATCTACAAGGTACTATCGATTATGGGTTGAAGTTTACTGCTTGTTCTCGAATGACTATCACTGCGTTTGCTGATGCGAATTGGGGGTCCGATGTGGATGATCGTCGTTCCACAACTGGTTTTTGTCTGTTTTTTGGTGGCAATCCTGTGTCTTGGGGTTCTAAAAAGCAGCCTGTTGTATCTCGTTCCACGGCCGAAGCAGAATATCGTGCCGTTGCTTGTGCCACTACGGAGGTCTTGTGGCTTCAATCTCTTCTTGGTGAGTTGCATGTTCATCTACTGGATACACCTGTATTGTGGTGTGACAATTCTAGTGCGGTTGCCGTTTCTGCTAACCCTGTCATGCATTCTAAGTTCAAACATGTTGAACTTGATTTGTATTTTGTTCGGGAGAAAGTTGCGGCTGGACAGTTGCTTGTGAATGAGGTTCCTGCATGTGAACAACTTGCTGATATCATGACTAAGCCTCTCTCTGCTCCTCTTTTCTCTCGTTTTCGGTCGAAACTTGGAATAGTTCCAGTGACTGATGTATCTTTGCTTTCCTGAGGTATTCTTTCTCTTGTTTGTTGTCTTGCTCTTTCTTGTCTGTTTTGTTGGTTTTCTGCAGGTTTTTGGTAAATCTTGCTACAGCTGCTCGTAGCGGTTTGGTGGTAATCAAAAGTTTTTTTTAGGATTCAGGAAAGTAGGGTGAATGTTATATGTATAGCTGATAGGATCTGTTGTAAGTTGAGGCAGTTAGGGTGAGTCAACAATATGGTTAGGAGTCTGTTAAAGAATTCTGTTATGTAAGCTGACTCACCCCATCCAAACCATTTTGTATATAAGTGACTTGGTCTCAATTGAGATATTACGAGTCTTTGAATCAATAAAATAACCAGAGAGTGTCGTCTCTCTTTCCACTATTATCTTCTTTAAACTGGCTAAGAACAAATCCTAATACAAAGCAAGCAAGCCGCGGCAGCCACCAACAGCGAAAGACAGAGCGGAACGTTCGGACCCGACGAGGGGTCCATCAAACGGAAACTTCGGTGGTTGAAGGAATCCAACGGGTATTTCGAAGAGTCGGGTTGACATGGACGTTAAAAACAAGCAATGGTGGCCGGTAAAAGAGATGCCGAGCTTCACAGCAAACGGACCTTCAAAAGAAACACATGTTACCTCTAAGGAAGTTACAGGGGAGCAAAAAACGTCCAAAGACCAAGCGAGCAAATTTTCGTCGGAGAAAGGGGCCAGAGCCCCAACTGACCAGTGAGAGGAGCCGAACAACCTGCATGCAAAGAACCTAAAAAACAAAAGAATCTCGGAAACAACCCAAAGAAGTGACGAGACTAAGGGAGAAAAGCAAAAAAAATGACCTTTTCCTATTTGAAGTGCCAACCTATTAGTTCTTCTTCAGCAAAGAGAGCTTGGAATACCTACGGGTATGTGCATAGCTTAAAAAAGTATAGATTAAATTCTTCGAGAACAAATAAACTGATGCACATTCATACCAATTTGCGTCTTATTTCTCTTATACCGAAGGTTACAAGAATAGTCCTTACCAAAAATGTGATATAAATTAAAAAAATTCATTACAAGATATGAGATGGGCTGACTAGGAGAATAGTCTTGTTGAAGAGTATGAGACTTTGACAAATTAAAGAAAGGACAATAGTTTATTTTTATTTAAGCTTAGTTATGTTATAACATTATATTTCATGTACTTTTTTCTGTTTTTCTTAATCCAGTAATAAAGTATTCATATTTTCTTTTGAACATTTTATAAAACAATATTTTCTATAAAACCAAAGTAATGAACATATATGTACATATTAATAAAAAAGTTATCAGTTAACCAAAACAAAATATCATTTGAAATATGATCCCAAAAGGGGTTCCAAATAAACCTACCCTTACGAACTGCAAAGGATAAAACTAATAAATTGTGATCTCGTACTCATTTTACAAACCAAAGCAAATTAGAATTTAGGTAACACTGAATTGAATTAACGATAGTCAGTAAACTGAGCCTAAGAACAGTAAGTAACTGCTGAACATTAAGGGAATTACATTACTCAAATTTTACATAGACAAAAGGTGTTTTGAAACTAATATAGTGTCCTTTTAATGTCTAGGACAATATGATAGCAAATTGTCATATTAGGAGACTGTTTTAGTTTGATATTGGCATATTTAAAGGTTGTAAATTAGTGTTAATTATAGCTTTTAATAGTTGATATTTCATTTAATTCACTGCTCTATTTCGATAAAAGTAATTAAGCTTAAACAAATCTCATTAAGATCTCAATAAGTGCTAAAATCGGCAGCACAAAAATGCCCATATTCGAAGCTAACAAATTGTGCGGTCTAAGATGATGTAGCCTGAGACAAACGCCTAAGTTAGTCTGAAAAATTCTCTCCTGAGGACCAAACTCCTCAAAGGCACTGAAAAAACATTAAAGTTTTGATGAGCGAAAGCAAACAAATGAGAAGACAATTATGAACGCGAAAAACAAGAGAGAGCTCTTAGAGTAAATGCTTTGTATCCTCTAAAAACTGAATAATATAAATAAGGTGGAAAATGCCTTTATTTATAGTTGAGTCTCCTTACAATGAACGATACAGATTGATTTGCATTAACAGTTATGACAAAAGCCCACGTACCAAATCCTAACTAACTAAGAAAGCTATATCACTCACTCATTGCTCTTCTTAGTATATTGTTCACATTGTTGAATATACTTATCCTCTAGAATATTTCTTGGAAAGATGTCATCTACTTGTAATCACTAATTTTGTCCGGACCTTAAACCCCTTTAGTTTGTGTTTACCTTGGGCTTATTAGGGCTATTCGGTAATTAAAAGTAAAAAAAAAAGAAAAAAAAGGGAATATATATATATATATATACATATATATGTAGGTATAAATAATGCTACCCTTATTACCTTATGTTATTATTTATCATATTTGAAAAAAGAAAGAAAAAACCTAAAACATTACTAATATATAATATTATCTTATTATAGTTAATAACAATTATGTCTTATCATTATTATTATTTATCATTTATATACATCCATAACATATTTGTTTTATTATTGTGTGTGTGTGCTAATATTATCTACTAATTATTATTGATATATTTACTATTATTATTTTTGTTTATTATTATTATTGTATTTATTATTATTATTATTATTATTATGAAAATAAAACATAAAGTAAATAAATGATATTGATAAATAATAGGAGCCCAAATGTTATTAATAACAGTCCAAATATTACAAAGCCCAAAAGTAATATACATGCATATGGCCCGTTTAGCCTTTTACACAAAAAAACCCTAATCCCTTCTTTTCCCTCTGCGCAGCCCATCGTGGACCGTTAGATCTGAGATGTTAATCTAACGGTCCAGATCTAACCAGATGAAGAAACCCTAGCCGTCTATCTTTGCCCTAGCGCCGCACGCACTGAGAGCCGTCAGATTGGAGGAAGATGGATGGCCCAGATCTCATCCGAACAAAACCCTAAGGAGGGTGCCTGCCCCTCATCTCGCTCCGTACAACCTCGGCCGTTAGATCAAATCGATCTAACGGTCCCAGTTCGATGCAGAAACCTCCAGATCCCGTGACCCCTCCTCTGACCTTCTGTCCCCGCCGCGCACCCTCGGCCGCCCCTACGCTAACACCATTTTGGGGTTGGTTTCGTCATGCAACAGAAAAAAGAAGAAGAATCAGATACCCAAAATATAGCAAAAAACAATACGAACAACAAAAGCAGATCAGAAGAATTAAAAGCAAGGCAGAGAGATTATTTTCTTTTTTTTAGACTTGCATGTAACCTTTGGTTATATAGGAAACCGAAGCCAAACAAAGGAAAAAAAATCAGTGAGCATATAGAGAAAAAAAAAACGAGTAGAGTGATTGTAAACAAAAACCCATTCGGGACTGTTTCATTCATAGAGTAATAAAAATCAGAAACTTCAGAGGTAAAAAAAAATTCTTTTCTCAACTTCATTTTCAGATTTTGCATGCATCGAAAATAAAAAACGAGCAAAAAGAAAAAGGGAGGAAGCCTTTTCACCTTTGCCGTCGAAGCTTCTGGTCGGGTTGCTTCGTCTCCTCTCCGCCGATAAGTCGCCCGACCTTCCCGGGTTAAGCGTGGTGAGGCAATAGAGGAGACGGCCAAGGCACCGGCTCGTAAACTCCTCCCAAAGAAGAGACACTTTGGACTCTCGTGTTTCTTTTTCTTTGTTTTTGAGTCGGTTCGCGGCGTTGCCGGCGCTGGAAACGACGTCCGTTGGAAAGGAAAAGGACGAGGGTGGGGTTTCGTTTCGAAAGAAAAATGGAATAAAGGTTTTTTTGTTTTCGTTCTTCCTTTCATCAGGGAAATGGTTTAATATTCTCTTCAGTCCTCGTGAGTCTGTAAAATTCACCCCGCATCCTTTGCACCTTCGCTAAATCACGCCCCGGGTCCCTAAAGTTTTTTAAAAGCCTTCAATCTCATCCCCATTTCGGTTTTAATAAATTTCAGAGGGGTTAATAGCCGTTTTGGCACCTTCAGATTTCCACCCCATTTCAGTTTAGTCCCTATTTGTTGTTTTGATTGTCTTCTTTAGCGGTCTATTTTCCTTTTAAGCCCCTGTCATTTCATGCATCTTATTTTCGCCCCATATTTATGTTTTTTTAATTTTAGTCTATATCGTGTTTTATATACTAATAATGCTTAGGGAGGTGGATGTATGTATAATATATGGTACGGTATAATATATGATTGCACATCTTTCTCGTATATTGTTCATGCATGCAATATGTCTTCTTTACGTTATGGAGTTTTATTATCTCGTATGCTTTTCGTTGTTTATTTTGATAGTGTTAAAATATGCTATTCATTTTATGCCTTTTCCATATTTAATTTTACGTCTCGTTTGTTGAAATTATAAGTTGCATTTCGGTTTTTAAATTGCAATGCGAGTGTCTCTTTATTCGGGAACGAACGAGGCCAATACCAGTCGTAGTGGTGGTGGTTCGAACGTTCTTTCTCGAATATTGAGACCTTTAAAATTTACTCGCTCGTATAACCAAATTAAGATACGATTCGTCACTTTAATTCGCAAAATTTAATATTAATTAAGCGGTAATGTTTTTGGTACCGGTTTTCGGGCACGACGGGGGTGCTCATCCTTCCTCGCGTGTAACCGACTCCCGAACTCGTTTTCGAAAAGAATCTCTGGTTTCATTTCGGTGTCCGGTCTACCTTTTTAAATGGCCGGTGGCGACTCCTCTACTTTTTACAAACCCGACTAAATTTTCGAAACTCAAATTAAAACTCGGTTCTTCTAAGTGACACCGAGGTATTTTCTAAAAATTAGTCGCAACAGATGGCAACTCCGCTGGGGACAAAAATTTGTTTTCAAAAACAAAAAAGAGAGTCAAGCCAAAAAAAAAACTTTACCGCTTAATTAATATTAAAAGTTGCAAATTAAAGTGACCGAGTCGATCGATATTTGTTTATAAGTGCGAGTTTATTTTAAACGCATTTAGAATTGGCATTTAAACTCGTCCGTTTAAGTGGGGGGAAAACGCTAGTGCTTTCGTGTGGATATTGTTCCTCCGTGTGGGCCTAGTAAGTACCTTCGGGGCTCGAATACCCTATATCTTCGTGAGAATATCGTTTCTCCGTGCAGATATAGCTAAAGGGTCCCCTCGAATTGAACTCGATTGAGATGAGCCTATAATGGGTGATGACCGGGGGCCTTGCTACCCTTAGAAGGGGACAGCGAGGACAGTTCGAGTACCTCCTAGAACCAAAATTGCATTTAGAGAACTAGAAAGCCCACCCCTTTTAGAGCCACGCGGACAACCTAGGTCTATTAGACGGGATAAATGGGGTTGCTTGCTTTCATGCCTGCCTTTTTATCATGTTTATCCGACACTAACGGTTATTCTTATGATCTTCTTGTATTTATTCTCGCATGCATATCATGACATAAAGGTGTTGAGTCAATGTGGTTTTACCCAATCAAGGGCTATCATTATGGACGGGAGGTTGAGAGAAAAGATGTTGTCAATTAGCAAGTCCGACATCGGTAAAAGGTGAATCAGAAAGGATAAGGGAGCAGCTTACCGAGCGAACACACAGTGTCAGATCTAATACCCACCATTGAAGAAAGCACAACCCTTCTCCATCCCGAGGAAATCAAGCAAGATCGGATCTACTCCGAACATCCAAAGTCACGAAACTATCCATCCAAATGCAAAGAGGCGACCGGAAAGGGCATGGATTAGGTCAAGAGATGGATTCAGCTTCGAGGAAATAGCTTGTTTTCCGGAACTTGATACCAGCAGTTTTAGAGGGTCTTGAATTGCTAGAGAAGAAAGCAAATCCGGCCCCATCAATTTTAGTCGAAGTTTTCATTTTCTTGAACATGATTAGGGGGCAAGAAGGGTGCCCGTAGGACTTTTGCTATGACTATCTTGTAACAATGAGCCTCTTTTACGTTCAAATGAAAGTTGACCTAAGGGGAATCACCTATATGACCAACACCTTTGACTTGCATACATTTGTAACATTTATTTCATACATCATTTCGAAGCAACATTAAAATTGTCAACCATGCACCCATCTCATGATCATGCATCTGTTGATTCGAGTCCATAATACATCCATCATTGGACATTAAAATTTGCTTAAGGCCTTTCATCACACCGTTACTAATTGGGGAAAACACTCGTGTCAGAGAGAGAAAAGAGAGAGAAAATGGACAAAGGAACAATTTCCAGCCAATACCGCTTCGGGAATGTAAACAACTTGGTGAGAAGGATGGATGAGCTCGAGCAGTTCCACCAGCAGTTAGTGTGGAACCAGAAGGAAACAATCGCATGCATGAAGAAGTTCCAATATGAAACCAAAGAGCAGCTTAATGAGTTGAAGGGCATGATCGCCGCCTTGACCAAGAAGGGCAAAGCCCCCCAGCCCAAAGAAAGTTCGGACGAGGATTCCGATATTGTGATGGAGAAGGTCTTATCTGAAGAAGACCAGGCCGTCATCAGCCAATACGAGGTGCACTGCCCCCATTCTGAATGCCCTATCGAACTGGCTCTAGACAAGATCGAGGATTCACTGCGAAAAATCCTAGATGAAGAATGGGACCGGGAGCAACAAAGACGAGTGGGGACCCCCAGGAGTGCCACAGTTTCGAAGCCTCGGGGTACGACTGAAGACCCTCGGAGCTCAAGGAAGGCCAGGAGTGCCGAGAAAGGGAAGGAAAAACTCACCCCTCTACTGACATACTCCCGAGTCTACCGCGCGGATTAGGTCTGAAGATGACGTAGGATGGGGTAATCTTTTGAGAGGGGCAACTTTTGGAAGACGCTGGTCTTCAACGTAGTTTAGGATGTTATGTCTCCATGCATCGTGTCTTTTTTACCTTTTGTTGTCGGATCTTTCCCTCGTTAAGGTGCAAGTTTGTATTGTTGGCCCGTGATAGCTAGCATCTTTTGTAAGGGCTTTTGTGATGATCGTTTGTTTTATTTTCAATGAAGGAGACTTTTGCAAGCATTTTATATTCCTTAATTTCTTTTAGACATTTCATTCATTCTTTATGATCACAACCTTATTGTTTTTCTATTAAAAACATACGTACATGTATATATTTTCACAGAAATGACCTTAATACTTTGAAAAAAAAAAACCCGAATGTTGTGGGAATGATACGAATGGAAGCACCATCTGTTCTACTCAGGCCAAGAGAGGGGTGACAACGAGTGTTTAGGAATAATAGGCCACTCCCATTGAGTGAATTTTCCTCTCGGGCATTGTTGTCTAAGGTTCTTGAATGAAGTGATAACCCTAAAACTTCTACCACCTGAAGACCAATTTTGATATCAGTGTATGGGAGGACATTTGGCATTCCTTCAATTCCATTCACACAGAAAGAAAATAAAAAAATACTCATTGTTGTCCTCGTTTGAGCCTATCAAATTTTTTCTTCTGATTGAACCCAAACCAAGGATCACCCCTACACTGGGGGAAGAAAAGGATAGAAGTCTATAGACAAATAAATGACATTGGATTCTGATTATGCTATGAGAATGATGTCTTGTGAACTAAGGGGCATTAAAAGAGAAAAGATTCATTGGATACACTTTCAGATTGAGCAGCCAAAAAAAATCAAAAAGAAACAACGAAAGAAAAATCGGTTCTCAAAGAGCTACCCAAATCAAGTCAAAAGTTACCGACACAAAAGTTGAAGAAATCAAAAGCAAAGGCACTAAAGTGAAAAGTGCAATTTTGAGGAAACAGCGAAAGGAAAGTCGGTTCTCAAAGAGCTACCCAAATCAAGTCAAAAGCTACCGACATAAAAGTTGAGGAAATCAAAAGCAAAAGCACTAAAGTGAAAAGTGCAATTTTGAAAAGAAAGAGAAGCGGATAAAGAAAGGGACAAGAGGATTCCTTATCCAAATGAATCTCTGCTTAGATGAGCCTCGAAAAATTGTTAACCTTTGAGCAAGAGCCTACACCAATACAATGCAAATGTGCAAATTGATCCAGAACTACACTTGATGAAAGGAAATGAACTCTAGGGTGAAAACCCCAAAAGGGGGGCAGTCTAGAGCGATCCAAAGAAATAAGAAAAGAGATAGCATTTCACCGGAGCATAATCGAGAGACTTCAGATTAAAAGAATTGATCCTTGGTTTCACCACCCTTAAACACTTGTTTGGGCCTATTTACCCTTTCTTCCATAGCCGTGAGCCTTAGCCTACATTACAAGCCATAAAAGACCATTTGGACCATACGCGGAAGGATGAATTTGTCTTCAGATTACATTCCGCCTATCGGGGTTAACCTTTCTTCAAGGATTGCCACACTTCTAATGCCTGATTGAGATCAGAAAAGAGGGAAGGATGGGGCAAGGTGAGGTAAAGAGAGCCACCTTTAAATTGGGTAGAAACTAAGTATGGGAGTCGCTCCTCTTTGAAGCCTAATAGCCCATAAAAGATTTCATATGTGCATCCCTGCAACATTCGAAAAATTTCACTCGGGTCAACTTTTTTTCAAAGACCCCAAACTTGATTTTCACTTAACATGATTTTTTAAAATGTATATCTACATAATAAAATCATTTTTACTCAATCACTTGCATAAGTCTTCTACATGGGAATGAACAAGCGGACTGACCATGGCCCGAGGTAAAGCCATCAGTACCCAGAGGGGCACCATCGGTGGTTCAAACATTGCTACTAGACGGCGAATACCTCCAATTGAAATATCAAGACCGTCTTCGGTAAAATGTCAAGCTATGAAGTTGACCTTCGCTAAGAAATGTTGAAATAGAACATGAAGGTAGAAAATTTGGTGTTGAGAGTCGGGGAACAGAAGTTACCCTTGGAGCCTAAGCATCTTGCCAGAAGGAATGTCCCGAGAAGGACCACGCGCGCCGCGTTGAGGGCACACACCAAGATGAGACAATAAATACGATCTGAAATCAACTCAAAAAAGGCGATGGAGACAGAAGTACGCCTAAGAAAAGAAAGAAGGTAGAGGAGAAAAATAAGAGAAGCCGAGACGAGGACCCCAAAGGCACTTTGGGGCAAATGAGCAAAATTCAGAAGAGGCGCTCTTGACCACGAATTTAGAGGAACAAGGGCCAAAAATTGGTGGCATCTTTAGACAGAAGACACCGTTTAAAGCAATCGACATTAACCGGAGGTCACTCAAAAGGTACATAAGCCTAAAAGCAAGTTGGGGCAATGGGATTCTAATCAGTGTAAGTCCTTCCTTCGAGAAGAAGCGAAAAAGAGAGGTTCAATCAAGGAAAATAGAGACATGGCGGTATTAAAGATGTGAAAAGATTTTTGACAATAAGAGTCAAAGGTAGAAGTTGACTTCAAAAAGAAAACTCAAAGGAGTACCCAAAAAGAGAAAAATAAGAAGAAAGAGGACCAAGAAGAAAAGAGAAGACACAGTGAAAACCCAAAAGACACTTTGGGGTTTGGGCGAAATTCAAGAGAAACGCTTCAGATCAGAAATCCATGGCGAAAGAGGAAGAAACTCAAAGCCAAAAAGATTTTAGAGCGAAGGAGTCAGATCATAGATCTCAGGGGAAAGGAGTCAGAAACTCAAAACCAAAAGATTTTTAGAGCAAATGAGGCAGATACTCAGAGCTCGAGGTAAAAATATATGAAATCTGCTCATCTATTCGGGCATTTGGTGAATAGAACCCGCCTATCCGTTCGGGCACTTGGAGAATGGAAATTCGTCTATCTAATCAGGCAATCAAAAGTCAGTAAAAAAGGAAAAAAGAAAAGAAAGAAAAGAAAGAGAAAAGAAAAAAAATAGAAAGAAAGAAAAAAGGAAAAAAAGAAAAGAAAGAAAAAAGAAAAAAAATAGAAGAAAAAAAAGAAAAACAAGAAAAAAGAAAAAGAAGGGTTCAAAGTGAAAACTCGAATGGGCACTTTGAGGCAAACAATTTCAGAAGTGGATCAAGATGAGAAGAAGAAGAACAATGGTCCGGGAGAACCGAGAAGAGAGGCAATCAAAGCAAGAAGCAACACCAAAGGACACGATGTCAATAAAATTAATATGATTAAATAACTTGGAAACCCAGTCATGCATCATGAGTAGTTAGGCATCCCTAGGATAGGCGCATGCTAGCTCATACCATCATAGCATATCATCTCTTTTCATAAATTTTTGAAAGACAGATTGAATACCTCTCGGGATGAGGAGAAAACGATAAAGCAAGAACTAAAAAAGGATTTCAGCCGAAGCCTTTCAAGTCGCCGCTCCAGAATGTCAGGCGAAGTCTTCATATTCGCCACTCAAGGATTTCAAATGAAAGCTTTCAAGCTTACCAACAGATTTCAAGATAAAGGATCCTACAGAGAAAGGGTCCAAACAAGCTCTATAAAGGAGGAACTCGTACGACCTTAGGATCTCGAAAGCGGAGGGTCCTACGGAGAGGGGACTTGTAGATCCTTGATTTCAGAGAGGAGTTCAGTAGAGAAAGAACTACTACTCGAAGAGTACGCTAAGGAAGAGGAGTTTAGTGGAGAAAAAACTCAGAATCCTAAGGCTTCAGGATCTCAAAAGCGGAGGGTCCTACGGAGAGAGGACTTGGAGATCTTTAATTTCAGAAATACGTGGACGAGAGTTCTATATAGAAAGAACTGCCACTCAAAGAATAAGCCAAGGAAATGAGTTCTATAGAGAGAGGACTCATCTTCTTAAAGCTTCAGAGAGAAAATTACTCGGTCTAGCACGTCGCCGCTCTAGGAGAGTAAATTGTCCAACCGAGAAGTTAGACGGATTTAGTTGACCAATTTGCTTTACGACCGTGAAAGGAAAGCAAATCCACTTGGACGCCCAAGTTCGCCTTTTGACCGCGAAGGGGAGGCAAAAAAAATGTTAGGAGTTTCAACTTGCTTTTTGACCGCGAAATAGACAACTTGCTTTTAGACCGCGAAGGGGAAGGCAAGGTTGTTTGAATGACCAGCTTGTTTTTTCGAAAAGAGAAGGCAAAGACATTTAGAATTTGCTCATCTATTCGGGCACTTGGAGAATAGAACCCGCCTATCCGTTCGAGCACTTAGAGAATGGAAATCCGCAAAAAAAAAACTCTCTGTCTATCTGCTCGGGGCATCTAAGGGGAGAGCTCGTGATCAAAAGGCATTGGGAAGAGTTACTTGAAATCGTGTGGCTGCGTCGGGAGTAAACCGTCCAACAAGGAAGTAGGACAAAATTAATGCTTATGGTCTTTGCTTTATTCTTGTTCCACAAGTATAAGCAAAGAGGGGCAACTGTAATCACTAATTTTGTCCGGACCTTAAACCCCCTTTAGTTTGTGTTTACCTTGGGCTTATTAGGGCTATTCGGTAATTAAAAGTAAAAAAAAGAAAAGAAAAAAAAAGGGAAAATATATATATATACATATATATGTAGGTATAAATAATGCTACCCTTATTACCTTATGTTATTATTTATCATATTTGAAAAAAGAAAGAAAAAACCTAAAACATTACTAATATATAATATTATCTTATTATAGTTAATAACAATTATGTCTTATCATTATTATTATTTATCATTTATATACATCCATAACATATTTGTTTTATTATTGTGTGTGTGCTAATATTATCTACTAATTATTATTGATATATTTACTATTATTATTTTTGTTTATTATTATTATTGTATTTATTATTATTATTATTATGAAAATAAAACATAAAGTAAATAAATGATATTGATAAATAATAGGAGCCCAAATGTTATTAATAACAGTCCAAATATTACAAAGCCCAAAAGTAATATACATGCATATGGCCCGTTTAGCCTTTTACACAAAAAAAAACCCTAATCCCTTCTTTTCCCTCTGCGCAGCCCATCGTGGACCGTTAGATCTGGGATGTTAATCTAACGGTCCAGATCTAACCAGATGAAGAAACCCTAGCCGTCTATCTTTGCCCTAGCGCCGCACGCACTGAGAGCCGTCAGATGGAGGAAGATGGATGGCCCAGATCTCATCCGAACAAAACCCTAAGGAGGGTGCCTGCCCCTCATCTCGCGCCGCGCAACGTCGGCCGTTAGATCAAATCGATCTAACGGTCCCAGTTTGATGCATAAACCTCCAGATCCCGTGACCCCTCCTCTGACCTTCTGTCCCCGCCGCGCACCCTCGGCCGCCCCTACGCTAACACCATTTTGGGGTTGGTTTCGTCATGCAACAGAAAAAAGAAGAAGAATCAGATACCCAAAATATAGCAAAAAACAATACGGACAACAAAAGCAGATCAGAAGAATTAAAAGCAAGGCAGAGAGATTATTTTCTTTTTTTTAGACTTGCATGTAACCTTTGGTTATATAGGAAACCGAAGCCAAACAAAGGAAATAAATCAGTGAGCATATAGAGAAAAAAAAGAGTAGAGTGATTGTAAACAAAAACCCATTCGGGACTGTTTCATTCATAGAGTAATAAAAATCAGAAACTTCAGAGGTAAAAAAAATTCTTTTCTCAACTTCATTTTCAGATTTTGCATGCATCGAAAATAAAAAATGAGCAAAAAGAAAAAGGGAGGAAGCCTTTTTACCTTTGCCGTCGAAGCTTCTGGTCGGGTTGCTTCGTCTCCTCTTCGCCGATAAGCCGCCCGACCTTCACCGGGTTAAGCGTGGTGAGGCAATAGAGGAGACGGCCAAGGCACCGGCTCGTAAACTCCTCCCAAAGAAGAGACACTTTGGACTCTCGTGTTTCTTTTTCTTTGTTTTTGAGTCGGTTCGCGGCGTTGCCGGTGCTGGGAACGACGTCCGTTGGAAAGGAAAAGGACGAGGGTGGGGTTTCGTTTCGAAAGAAAAATGGAATAAAGGTTTTTTTGTTTTCGTTCTTCCTTTCATCAGGGTTTCGGGGTGGAGGGAGATGAACGGCACCGCAGGTTTTTTTGGGGACTTTAGGGTTTCCACCCGGTTTTAGGTTGATTTTATATGAGAGCCCTAGGGTTTTAATGCGGCTGAGGTCACCAAATTCTTTAAAAATTATACCCGCGCCCCTATACACTTCACTCTTCTTTCAATCTCGTCCTACTTTAAAACCAATTGTCTCTTGAAGGGAAATGGTTTAATATTCTCTTCAGTCCTCGTGAGTCTGTAAAATTCACCCCGCATCCTTTGCACCTTCGCTAAATCACGCCCCGGGTCCCTAAAGTTTTTTAAAAGCCTTCAATCTCATCCCCATTTCGGTTTTAATAAATTTCAGAGGGGTTAATAGCCATTTTGGCACCTTCAGATTTCCACCCCATTTCAGTTTAGTCCCTATTTGTTGTTTTGATTGTCTTCTTTAGCGGTCTATTTTTCTTTTAAGCCCCTGTCATTTCATGCATCTTATTTTCGCCCCATATTTATGTTTTTTTAATTTTAGTCTATATCGTGTTTTATATACTAATAATGCTTAGGGAGGTGGATGTATGTATAATATATGGTACGGTATAATATATGATTGCACATCTTTCTCGTATATTGTTCATGCATGCAATATGTCTTCTTTACGTTATGGAGTTTTATTATCTCGTATGCTTTTCGTTGTTTATTTTGATAGTGTTAAAATATGCTATTCATTTTATGCCTTTTCCATATTTAATTTTACGTCTCGTTTGTTGAAATTATAAGTTGCATTTCGGTTTTTAAATTGCAATGCGAGTGTCTCTTTATTCGGGAACGAACGAGGCCAGTACCAGTCGTAGTGGTGGTGGTTCGGACGTTCTTTCTCGAATATTGAGACCTTTAAAATTTACTCGCTCGTATAACCAAATTAAGATACGATTCGTCACTTTAATTCGCAAAATTTAATATTAATTAAGCGGTAATGTTTTTGGTACCAGTTTTTGGGCACGACGGGGGTGCTCATCCTTCCTCGCGTGTAACCGACTCCCGAACCCGTTTTCGAAAAGAATCTCTGGTTTTATTTCGATGTCCGGTCTACCTTTTTAAATGGCCGGTGGCGACTCCTCTACTTTTTACAAACCCGACTAAATTTTCGAAACTCAAATTAAAACCCGGTTCTTCTAAGTGACACCGAGGTATTTTCTAAAAATTAGTCGCAACACTACTATTTTACTAAGTTCAATTTAATAGGATCTTTTTGCATTTTTCAAGTATCATGCCAAGTCAGGTGATCTAGACAAGCCCAAAATATTACAAAGAACCTCATGGACAGTGATGTGCGCTTGTCCATGACACCAACGTCTACCCCCAATATCAGCCAACAAAACTCAAAGATTAGTCACTGGGCTCGTTCTAGTGGATGTCTTGTTTGTGATTTTTTTTAAATAATATTTACCTTCGATATGGACCGACAAAACGCGAAACACACACACGTATATACACTAAAACATATATATATATATGTATGTATATATATTGTTATAATTATATATATATATATATATGTATGCAAGTTTTAGTGTGTATATATTGTTATAATTATATATATACACTAAAACATACATATTTGTATGTATATATGTATACCCCTAAACAATACCCATAAACTTCAACCCTTAAATCTTATAATCACTAATAATTAGAGTACAAGCCTAATCCTTAAACTAATCTCATAACTCCAAATAACTAAGTTGACACATTTACCCCTAAACCCCAAACATGAATCTCTAAATCTTACAGACACTATTCACTAATAATTAGAGTGCAAGCCTAGTCACATAATCCCTAAACTAATCTCGTAGCCCAAACAATCAACTTGACACATTTACCCCTAAACCCTAAACATAAACTCATAAATATAACAAACGAAATAAATTGAAACATAAAAAGGACAAATCCAAAAATAAATTTAAATTAAATTATTAATTGGAGCCCAAATCACAAATGAATAAAATTATTAAACCTAATTAATTACCAAATCTTTATACGAGGACCAAATCAAATTTAAAACAAACCAAAAAGCTTAATAATTAATCAATTTATGAAGCATGGCCTAATTGAATGAAATTTAAAGAAATTAAACCAAAAGTTAGGACTAAAAAAATAAATTAAAACCTACAAAACCCAAACCCTAACCATCTAATTAAGGAAGGACCTAAAGAATAATTAATCCCTAAATTAAAAAAATCCCGTCTCCCACCTATTTTTCTTTGAAATTTGGCGGCAAACCCCCTAATCCTCTATCAATCAAACCCCCTCCATTAATTCAAAAAAAAAACTTCCCCTTAAACAAAAAAAAATATTTTTTATTATTTTAATAGTTATAATTAAAATTTACAATAAAATATTTTTAAATTTAATAATCACAGTTAAGCAATTGATTTAAATTTTAAATAATTTATTTTAAATTCATCAGTCACAACTTATTAATTTAAAAAAAATTAAATTTTAAATATTTTTTAATAAAATAAATTTAAATATGTTAATTCTTATTAAACTTCACAAATAATTTATGTTGAACGAGTTAGTACTAAATTAATTTTATAAATTAATAGTTTACATTTATCAACACTCAATACTTTACATTTATTAACATTTTAAATTTATCAAATCATAGACTTCCACAACTATATGTCAGGTAAATATAAAGTCAGGTCAATATCAGTTCAGGTTAAAAACATGTTGATTTTAAAGCAGGTCGGGTCAATTAATAGGTCGGGTTCAAAACAAGTCGGGTCTAAAACAGGTCGGGTCAATTAACAGGTCGGGTTCAAAACAAGTCGGGTCAATTAACAGGTCGGGTTCAAAACAAGTCGGGTCTAAAACAGGTCGGGTTCAAAACAGGTCGGGTCCAAAACAGGTCGGGTTCAAAACAGGTCGGGTCCAAAACAGGTCGGGTAATATCGGATATCGGGTCAATTCAGTCGGGTGAAATCGGTTATCTGCCAGGTCGGGTTCGGATTCGGGTTCGTTTCAGTCGGGCGCAGGTCGGGTTCAAAACAGGTCGGGTAATATCGGATCTCGGGTCAATTTAGTCCGGTGAAATCGGTTATCTGCCAGGTCGGGTTCGGATTAAGGTTCGTTTCAGTCGGGCGCAGGTCGGGTTTCAGGTTAACAGTAACAGGTCCAATTCGGGTTCGAGTCGTTTTCAGTCGGACGCAAGTCGGGTTCGGTCACTACAGTAACATGTCGAATTCAGGTTCGGGTCAACAGCAGTCGGTTACAGATCGGGTTCGAGTCATTAAATTTTTAGGTCAAATCAAGTTCTGACTCGAGCAGGTTTTAGTCGAGTTTTAGGTCGGGTAAACTTTTTACATTCCCTAGTTACAACTGATATCTTGTTTAATTTTGCAGGTAGTACCTACAACATATACCGGCATCAAATTCCACACTATTAACTCAGAATCAGATATTGCTCGAAAGTTGGTACATTGAGAATAAGAATCATATTTATTGCATCATGTTCTGAAATGTTGTAACTATATTTGAACTTTGCTGGTTTTAGCAGGTGGTTGTAAATATAATGTTGAAAATACAAATACAAAAAGGAGTTGAATAAGTTTAGAACAGGGTTGGAAATGAAAGGAAAATTAAAAGCTTTGGATTAACATTTCGTGTTTGATAAATTAAGGTTTGCTTATTAAACAGATTGAAAATAAATGTTCAGTTTATATATATGTTCACGAATGTCACATTCATTTATTGGATCACATTATTTAATCATATTAATTAGATCATGTTCTGGGATGTGTGTTTGTATTTCTACTACGGATTAAGATCTCACATACCCATTATTTTAACAATGGTTTTCATCTTTCCCTGTGCATGTCACTTTTAAGGAAGAATATATTTTATTTTTACACTTCGTCACCAATATATGTGTTGTAATTAAAAGGTATACATATTTTTTGAACTAATATATTCTAACTATGCGTTGGTTATTTGAGATTAAAACAATGGCATTTAGAATCCCGAGCATCAACTAATCTATGTGCTCTATTGTGACATCTTGTGTTCAGTTATTTGCTTGAAATGTTGTTATAAAAGTGTGAAACCAACAGTTTCGTTGTCCAGTTTTGGTGTGTTTTTCTTTTTAATTTTAGACAAGGTTTACGTTTCATTGCATGCGATGGTATTTCATGTGGTACGGTGAACCACTAAATTTAAATTCTTAGATCCGCCTTTGATTTGAATTTTTTTTAAAACTCCATTTCTTTTCTTTGTTTGTAACTTTCAATGGCTGTTGAATCTAGGATTTATTGGAAAATATGCAGTGTTTCAAACTTTTTATATTACGCTTTAGTGGTATTTCTATGAATATCTTATTTCAATTGATCAGTTCTTTCTAAAGGTTATATGGAACTGGTGTATTACCATTGATCAGTTCTTTCAGCTCATGTATGTTGAAACTCATCGTGGCAAATAACCCGTCCTTTTGAGATTGACTATGAACTTGTGGACGGAGAAGAATGAGAAGAAATAGAGAGAGAGAGAGGAAGAGGATAACGGTGTTGAGTGGAAAAAAAAAATTAATTGTCACATCAGCATTTTTAAGGGCGGTTGTCGACAATCATTTTTAAAAGCAAGTTAAACATTTAGTGACTGTATTACAAATTTTAAAAGTTTGATGAAACAAAATAAAAACACCTTAAAATTACATTGAATATTTAGGTTCTTTTATTATTATTATTATTATTATTATTATTATTATTATTATTATTATTATTATTATTATTATTATTATTATTATTATTATTATTATTATTATTATTATTATTATTAATCTCTCACATAATTAAACGGTTTTCACTTCCCAAAATGAAGGCAATATGTTTTTTTTATTCAATTTTCTTTCTCTCCCTCTTTTTTTAAGCTTAATTGTTTGTTTAATCACCAACTTAGCAATTTAAGGTCATGGCTTCATGACACCTAATCATCCAAGTTCCCACAAAACCCCACCAATTAGCAAAATGGTTTAATAGCCATGCAATTCTCTTTTGTTTACACTTTATTTAATTTAGTCCCCTTACTTTCAATTATTACTATACGGTTATCAATTCAATTTCAAATTGAACCATCTTATAACATAACTAAATTTGATCCATTGTAAACTTATTCTATGAAAAATTAATATTTTTAATCTTTTAATTTTCGGTCATTGGACTTGGAAACTTACCAACCATGATTTGGGGGGTGTTACACTAATAAAATAAGATTTTGAAAAAGTTTACATCAATTTTTGGGTAAAGTGCACAAATGGCCGTTGAATTATCTTAAATAATACAAAATGATCATTAAACATTTAAAAGTTACATAATATGCATTAAATTTTAATTTTTATTATAAAATGATCATTGAGCTATTAACTTTCATTAAAGGGTGATGTGATAATTATGAAAAAATTTATAATAACACATTTTTAGTCCTTCAAGTTTGTATATTCAATCAATTTAGTTTTAATTCAAAAAATAATAAATTTAACTCTCATTATTTATAATTTTTTAATTTGATCTTATTTTTAATTATACATTGCTTAAATATATAAAGATAATTACAAGAAGTAGGAAGTAAGTAGAAAGATGGAGAATTTAAAAGTCTTTTCGGTTACGAAGCTCAGTTAGTAATTATTTATAAACAATTTTCTAAATTAAAAAAGCAAAAAAAATATATAAAACTAATTTCATGTCCTTTCCCCTCTCTTTTTTATTCATTCACTCTCTCAACAATCAAACATTTAGCATGCATAAAGAGTCAATTTATAATTATAATGTATATTTTTCAAACTTTTTTGGCAACTATTTCGTGATTTCTTTGAATAAAAACAACATAACGTTACTAAAAGATTCAAGATTATTCTCTTCTTTCACTTTTTTTCCTCCCATAAACTCGGCAACAACAAAAATACACACACAAATTCTATTTACAGGATCGTTATGGAGAATGAACGCTAGGTTCTCAATCAGACTAGACCTTTAAAATTTTTAATAATAAAATTTTTGCTGAATAAAAAAATAAAGTATTTTTGTTTCAGCTCCTTTCAATTTTAGCAATTGTGGTTCAAAGATTTGAGGGGCTCTGTTCAATTTATTAAAATAATGTTTTTAATTTATAATATAAACAATATATATATTTTTAAATAAATTTCTATTCGTACAATAATGTTAGAGCACTCTCTTGAACAACATAAAAATTACTTACGAACATATTAAAATCTAATATTTTCACTTAAAATATATTTTTTCTTACATATTTCGAAGCAAAATGATCTACAACGCTTCCAATATCAATTTCTTCCAAAAGTCTCGATTACCATCAAAGCAAGTCCATTTAGCATTCCTTGCAACATAGTTGTTTGTAAGTATGACTTCACAAACTTCAACTTTAAAAAGCTTTATTTTGCAAAAACAACAATTAAAAACTTTAATAAGTCTTTGCTCTCTTCTTTCTTTTGCGTAAAATTTCTCTAAGTAGTTTTAACTCAATAGCTTATTTCCATCAACATCAAATGACTCACATTTTTTAGTATTATTTTCAAAATTATTATAATAAGATTTGAGATTGACGTTATCCAATAAATATAATTTATTATAATGAAATAAGAAGCCAAAATCATTCTCATATGACTAGAGCAGTTATATTTTACATTTTTTAAGGTTAGCTTTTAATTGTCATAATCTACTTATAATTTAGTCTTTAAAACAAAATTAATGAAATTGAATCACCCATAATTACAATTAATATTTTGGATTAATAATATTTTTATAAAATTTATATATTTTTAGACAACTCATTCCGGGACCCTCCTCTATGCGGTCGCACATGTGGAACATGCCCAGAACCACCATAAATTTTAGCAACCAATTTGTGATTTTATTGAATAAAATCAACAAACAGTTTCAAGAAGTTGCCGCAATTTTCAATTTTCCAGCTTCAAATCTTCGTTCTTCGATGGTAGAGAAACAAACAAAATCGACAATGTTTGGAAAAAAAAATTGAGTTCCTCATAATCTTGTGTTTTTGAAGAGATTAAAGGAGCTTTTTAAAATTTACAGCATAAGAACATTACACATGTACAAGTAGGATGTAATAGAAGAAATGAAATAAGGGTGACTCGATTTTACTGCTAGAAATGAAGCAGGTGGTCACGTGATGCTGGTCTGGGCACTTAAAAGCTTTGGTCATGTCTACCACTGGTGACTCAGTTCTCACTTTCATAGGAGCAATTAGCTTTTTTAATCTCTTAGTAGTTAGTTCCACCCTGCAACTTGGATGTAAAAACAGGTAATCGGATGGGTTTCAGGTCGGGTACTGTTAGGTCGGGTAAAATCGGGTACATGTCATTTCAGGTCATTTTTTTATTTTGACTCGACTCGGGTCGGGTGCGGGTCCATTTCAGTTCGGGTCAAAACGGGTCGGGTCCGAAGCAGATAATTGACAGGTTAATTCGGGTTCAGATACACTTCAGGTCGGGTCCATTTCAGGTCGGGTCCATTTCAGGTCGGGTTCATTTCAGGTCGGTTGCATTTCAGGTCGGGTAATTTTAGATCGGGTAGTTTCAGGTCCGGTAATTCAGGTCGGGGTATTTTTAGGATTGAAATTCGTATTGAGTTTGAGTTCGGTACAACCGTATAAGTAGTCGATAGACTTTAGGTTGACATTTGTCAATCGTCATTGATTTGGAGTTAATTATTTAAAGTCATATCAAATTAAAATTATAAAACATTGGAGTAATTAAAAAATAATGAAAAGGAGTCAATTTGGACTGAAAAGGGGTCAATTTGGATTAAAAATAAAGTTTCACGGATTATAATGAACAAAAATATCAAATTAAAATTATAAAACATTAGACAAATTTAAAAGAAAACAATGAAAAGGGGTCAATTTGGAATAAAAATAAAATTTTAGGGACTGTAATGAACAAAAATATCAAATTAAAAGTATAAAAATTAGAGTAATTAAAAAAAACAATAAGTAGATGTCAATTTAGAATAAAAATAAAGTTTTAGGATCTAGAATGAACAAAATTTCAAATTAAAATTATAAAACATGATGAATTAAAATATATATATATATAGGGTCAATATGGAATTAAAATAAAGTTAAGGGACTAGAATGAAGAAAATATCAAATTAAAATAATAAAACATTTGACAAGTTAAAAAAATAAATGTGGGTCAATTTAGAATAATAAATGTGGACAGATTAAAATAAAGTTAAGGGACTAGAATGAAAAAAATACTAAAACACACATGTATACATACATACTAAAACACATATATATGCATGTATTTAAGTTTTAGTATATATATACATGTATGTAAGTTTTAGTATATATATATATTGTTATAATTATATATGTACACATATATATATATATGTATGTAAGTTTTAGTATGCATATATTGTTATATATATATATATATATACTAAAACATACATATTTGTATGTATGTATATATGTCTACCCCTAAACAATACTCATAAACCTCAACCCTTAAATCTTATAATCACTAATAATTAGAGTACAAGCCTAATCCCCTAATCCTTAAACTAATCTCATAGCCCCAAATAATTAAGTTGACACATTTACCCCTAAACCCCAAACATGAATATCTAAATCTTCCAGACACTATTCACTAAGAATTAGAGTGCAAGCCTAATCACATAATCCCTAAACTAATCTCATGGCCCCAAACAATTAACTTGACACACTTACCCTTAAACCCTAAACATAAACTCATAAATCTAACAAACAAAATAAATTGAAACATAAAAAGGACAAATCTAAAAATAAATTATTAATTAGAGCCCAAATCACAAATGAATAAAATTATTAAACCTAATTACTTACCAAATCTTTATACGAGGACCAAATCAAATTTAAAGCAAACCAAAAAGCTTAATAATTAATTAATTAATGAAGCATGGCCTAATTAAATAAAATTTAAAGAAACTAAACTAAAAGTTAAGACTAAAAAAATAAATTAAAACCTAAAAAACCTAAACCCTAACTATCTAATTAAGGAAAGACCTAAAGGATAATTAACCCCTAAATAAATATTAACTGATCTGGGAAAAACCTCATCGAATGTTTTGTAAATTTGTATACATTTGAAACACTCAATTTATTTCCTTTAAAAAACTCATTATTGCAATTTCTAGAACATTGCGATATCAATTTACATAATCTGCGACGTCTCTTTAAATTCATGTCTTTCTGATACCAACTATAAGTTAATGCATAAACAATGTTTAGAATGATGTGAATGCATATTATTGAGATACATCTGCTTCCTCTTGCAGTATATGATCCCCTGCCTTCAGTTTCACCTCAACTCTCAATTTGTTTCATATGGCGGCAAAATTCTCCTTCCCCCATTTTATTTGACTGGCGGCAAAATTTCCCCTCCCATTTTGTTTTTGTTTGATATGGTGCCAAAATTCTCCCATAATTTTCTATCAATCAAAAAAACTTTCCCCCCATTAATTCAAAAAAAACTTCCCCTAAACTAATTTTTTATTTATTTTAATAGTTATAAATAAATTTTTTAATAAAATATTTATTAAATTTAATGATCACAATTAATAAATTGATTTAAATTTTAAATAATTTGTTTTAAATTCACCCATCACAACTTATTAATTTAATAAAACTTTTAAATTTTAAATATTTTTAATAAAATAAATTTAAGTATGTTAATTCTTATTAAACTTCACAAATAATTTATATTGAACGAGTTACTATTAAATTAATTTAATAAATTAATATTTTACATAATTTAATAAATTAATACTTTACATTTATCAACACTTTAAATTTATCAAATCATAGACTTCTTCAACTATATATCAGGTAAATATCAAGTCAGATCAATACCAGTTCAGGTTAAAAATATGTCAGGTTCAAAGCAGGTCGGGTCCAAAACAGGTCGGGTTCAAAACAGGTCGGGTAATATCGGATCTCGGGTCAATTCAGTCGGGTAAAATCGGTTATCTGCCAGGTCGGCTTCGGGTTCGGGTTCGTTTCAGTCGGGCGCAGGTCGGGTTTCAGGTCCACAGTAACATGTCCAATTCGGGTTCGGGTCGTTTTCAATCGGACGCAGGTCGGGTTCGATCACTACAGTAACATGTCGAATTCAGGTTCGGGTCAACAACAGTCGGTTACAGATCGGGTTCGGATCATTAAATTTTCAGGTCAAATCAAGTTCTGACTTGAACAAGTTTCAGTCGAGTTTTCAGGTCGGGTCAGCTTTTTACATCCCTACATGTCTGCATCATGTGTTGAGATCTTAAAGTTCAAACACCAAGACCCAATGTGTCCTACCATACCCTATTAGGTCGAGGGATATTGGGATAATAATATTGGATTTATTGATCGATTAATCCGAATCGAGTATTACAAAAGTATGCTTAGCCTAATTTACTCCATTCACAATGTTATGATTCAAATCATGAACCATATTTAAGAGACATAATATATCATTCCATTAGACTAATTGATAATAATCTGTCATAAATTTCAAATTTTGTGAATGAAAATAATAGATGCTAGAAGGGCTTTTCTTTTGTAATACCCGAATTTTACCCGTGTTTATATATATATATATATATATAATCTCTCTTACAAATAAAAATAATAAATAAACAATAAATAAATAAAACCATATATTAATATAATCCAATAAATGTCCAATACATAATCCAAAAGCCCAAATATATTACAAAAGGCCCCAATTCCATACATAACAACTATCCACAACCTATTTTCGGATAAAAATAACCCAACAAACACAAAATTTAAGTTTCCAGCCCAAATTAATACACGTGGCAGCCCCGGATTGATTCAGATTAAACCACACGAATTATGGTTTTTCTCTTGCTTAGCTGTCAACAATCGGTTGGCGATGATATCAGCATGACACCATTCCCCACTATCTCTTATAAATAAGGAGAAAGAAAATCATCATTAAGAAAGGTAATTATTGCACAATTATCGGATAATTATTATGAAATTAGTGTGTGAGAGAGAATTTTACTTCGGGAGCTAAGGAGATCGCGAAAAAGACGATCAGACGCCGTGGAGATTGCCGGAAACACCGTGAACATCATGTATATCATTCTCTGACATTTAATTTTCCTGCAAAAAACAAAAAAAAATAAGTTAGACTTAACACAATAAGCATAAAAAATAAAAATAAAAGAGGAAGTCGGAACTCATCTGTTGTCGGCCGAAATTTTCGAATCTGGTGGAGTTGAAGAGGGACCCAGAGGGTAGAACAATGTGTTTAGGTAGGTTTAGAGTGTTAAGGGCTTGAAATCGAAAGATTTAAGTTTTTTTAAGGTTTTGATACAGTAGACGACGGCCAAAAATTGTTTCACGGCCGCCGAAGTGAGGACATAAACAACCCAAAGAAAGAAACAGAATTTTTTAAGAGGAAAGTAAGAGGAAGAAAGAAACCAGAGAGGCTGAGAAAAGAAAGTAGGAGGCTAAGATTTCATTCAATATTCGCATAAGGGTTACAATCAGAAACAAGACTCCTTAAAACAACCCTAGCTCCAAAACAACTCCGTTTTATCTATTAACAAGAGTCTCAAAACACACCGTTTCATTAAACGAGTTTAACGGCTAATAACAGCAACGATCAAAAGACTGACTCTTTAACTAAAATTCAAACTCCAATGTCTCTCTCTTTTAAGGCTTTGACAGTACTCCCTCCTTCAAAAGATCCTTGACCTCAAGGATGGAACTGAGGAAATTGTTGCAATAGCGAATGCAGGACCTCCCAAGTAGCATCCTCTGGAAATGAATTTGTCCACTCAACCAACACTTCAGTTACCGCTCCGTTTTCTCTTTTTTCAATCCTCCTATCAATAATTCTCACAGGCTCTTTACTGATGCTTCCATCTGGATCGATCACTGGCAATTCTTGTTGAACTATCTCAGGAGGGCCAATTCTCTTTTTTAATTGAGACACATGGAATACTGGGTGTACCTTCGAGTTCTGAGGAAGCCTCAACCTGTAAGCCACCTTACCAACCTTATATGTTATCTCAAAAGGGCCAAACCACTTGGGACTCAATTTCAAACAACCCATGGATGCCACTAACTGCTGTCTGTAGGGCTGAAGTTTCAAGAAAATCTTATCCCCAATCTGAAACTCACATTCCATTCTTCCTTTGTCAGCCTGAGACTTTATTCGATCTTGAGTTCTTTTCATGTGGAATCTAAGCATCTTAACAACTGCTTCTCTTTGTTGCAAGCTTCTATCCACAACTGCCACCATTGATTTCCCTGCTATATATGGTAGATGGACTGGAGAAGCTGACCATATACAGCTTGATAAGGTGTTATTTGAATAGCAGTATGAAAGGTAGTATTATACCACCATTCAGCTAGATGCAACCAACTAGCCCATTCCCTTGGCCTCTCCCCTGTCATGCATCTAAGGTAAGTTTCAACACAATGGTTGACTCTTTCAGTTTGACCATCTGTTTGTGGATGGTATGCAGTAGAAGCATTGATAGTAACTCCTAACTTCTCCATAAATTCTTTCCAAAACAAGCTCATAAATATTTTGTCCCTATCATAGACTATATCTTTTGGCAATTCATGCAGTTTGGAGATATTTTCAAGAAATAATTGAGCTATGTATTTAGCAGTAAAAGGGTGAGATAATGCAACAAATTGACCATACTTACTGAGCCTATCCACCACCACTAGGATGTTGTTCTTGTTCCTTGAAACTGGTAGGCCTTCAATGAAGTCCATGCTGATGGAACTTCATATGGTTTCTGGAATGGGGAGAGGCTGCAAAAGTCCTCTGGGGTGATGTAAATCCCCTTGCATCTTTGGCAAGTTACACGCTCCCTAACAAAATTCTTAACTTCCCTCTTGAGCCCCTTCTAGTACAACACAGTAGTCATTCTCCTCATGGTAGCATGTGCCCCTGAGTGCCCTCCCACAATACTACTATGAAAGAACTTGAGCAAGTCTTCTCTGAGTGCATTATCCTTTCCCACCACCAATTTATCTATTCTTTTCAAAATCTGACCATCCCAGCTGTACTTTGAATGCCTTGAACTGCCACTTTCTAATTCTTTAATGATCTTCAGACACTTGTCATCAGCTTGCCATGACTTCATGATTCTGTCCATTAATTCAGTGCTTATACTACTCACTCCCATAGCCATTATACTCCCTGACTCAGGCCTCTTAGATAGACAACCAGCAACTAAATTAGTGGTCCCCTTTCTATACTGCACTTCATAGCTGTATCCCATCATTTTCACAACCCACTTCTGCTGAAATGGAGTAATTGCTATTTCAAACTTTGATGGTCTGTTCTGATTATAAAGTGCTTGCCTACTAAATAAGAGGTCCACTTCTTCACAGCCATTAATACTGCCAGCATTTCTTTCTCATACACAGAAAGGCCTTGGTGTTTAATTTCCAAACTTTTGCTGAAGAAAGCAAGGGGCCTCCCTTTCTGAGATAAAACAGCTCCCACTCCCACATCTGATGCATCAGTCTCCACTATAAAGGTAGAAGTGAAATCTGGCAAAGCTAACACTGGTGCAGTTGTTACAGCTTGCTTTAGGGCCTCATAAGCTGTCAGTTCCTCCTTACCCCATTTCCACCCCCTTTCTTCAAAAGATCAGTCAGAGGTTTGGCTATACTTCCATAATGTTTCACAAAACGTCTATAATATCCTGATAAGCCCAGAAATTCCCTGAGTTCCTTGATAGAAGAAGGGATTGGCCAATCCAGTATGTTCTTCACTTTTGATTGATCCATCTTCACTTTGCCCCTAGATATGATGTATCCAAGATATTCCACCTCCACAGCTCCAAAACAGCACTTGGATAGTTTAACATACAACTGATTTGCTTGTAGGATTTGCAACACTTCTTTGAGATGAATTAAGTGAGAATACCAGTCAGGAGAATACACTAATATATCATCAAAGAAAACCAATGTGTATTTCCTTAATTGGCTTTTAAATACCTTGTTCATAAGGCCTTGGAATGTTGCAGGGGCGTTTGTGAGTCCAAAGGGCATTACAAGGAATTCATAATGCCCTTCATGAGTCCTAAAAGCAGTCTTATGAATGTCTGCATCTCTCATCCTGATTTGGTGGTAACTTGATCTCAAGTCTAGCTTAGAAAAAAACATGGCTGCTCCTAGTTCATCAAGTAGCTCTTCAATCACTGGCATGGGAAAGCAATCCTTCACAGTGAGCTGGTTTAATTTCCTATAATCAACACACATGTGCCAACCTCCATCTTTCTTCTTAACCATCACTATAGGTGAAGAGAAAGAACTATTACTGTTTCTAATCACCCCAGATTCCAGCATCTCTCTAACTAATTTCTCTGTTTCATCTTTTTGATAAGCAGGATGTCTATAGGGCTTCACTTTCACTGCCACCTTTTCATCCATCAATTCAATTCTGTGTTCATGTCCTCTGTCAGGTGGAAGGCCTTTAGGTTCCTCAAAAATCCCACTAAACTTCTTCAAAATCTCCTAAATTTCTTGTGGAACTGGATCCCCTTCTCTCTTCAATTCCAGTTGTGGATTTAATAACCACAAAGCAGCTGTACAAGGGCTCCTTGAACTCTTTAACAATTTCTCACAAGCAGTAGCATTGGTTACTTGTAGCTGACTTGGCTGCATTCCATTCAACCATACATCTTCACCTCTGTACTTGAATCCCATCTGCAGCTCAGCAAAATTCCAATTAATGTCTCCCAGTGTAGTTAACCATTGAATTCCCAACACCGCATCACAGTTTTGCAATGGCAAAAATAAGGAAATCAGTTGTGAATAGATTTCCTTGGATTTCCCAATCTACTGCATAGCATTTTCCCAAAGTGTTCAAAACATTTCCATCAGCTACTGCAACTTTCAAACTGTTCTTCCTATCAATCACCAACCTCAATGTCTTTGTAACCCCCTCGTCCCGGTCTGGCCGGATGACCGGTCCGAGTGAGCTACACGGGGAAAGCCGAGTGAAAACCCCTAAGGATTCCCCCTCGGTTAGCAACCCTATTTTTTTTTCTTATTTTAAATCTTGTCTAAATGGATATTAAACCCTAAGTGATCATTTAGCGGAACAACATATACAAAACAATTGAACGAACTCAAAGCAATCATGTTACGGCCAAATTTTAAACTTCACTGCGGGTGGTATCGATACACCTAAGGGGCGTATCGATACCCCTTGACCAGGTCAACTGGTCAAAGTCAACCAGTGGAGACCGTATCGATACACCCTAGGAGTGTATCGATACCCTCCACAATTGTTGACTTCCCATGGTCAACGCTAAGGGACTGTATCGATACGCATGGAGGCCCGTACCGATACGGAACTGGACAGTAGCTCCAGTAGCAAAAATAGTATCGGTACGCCCTCTCGCGTATCGAAACACGGGGCCTGAACTATGAAGGCCGTATCGATACGGGACCAACCGTATCGATACCCCTGCTACGAAAACACAGGTTTGAGCTGGTTTAAGGCACCAAGTGGCCCTTAAATCTCTCTCAAACCTCGACCAACACTCTAACATGTATCCTAATATCAGACCAAGAGTTTAGGCATGCTTAAACTTACAATTAAGACACATTTCACACATGATGATGATTCACACATACAAGCAACTTAAGCTTCCAAGCATGACATTCCAACTAAAGGCAAACTCAAGGACACTTGACCAACATTCAAGATAAGCAATTTAGGCATGGATTACAACTCAACATGGCATCGCAAGACATACTAAAGCAACGTAATTAAGGAGTCTAAACATGCTCCTAAACATCCAACAATAGCACCAAACAACAACACTTATCCCATTGCTTTACTATTACAATCTTTAAATTTAACTATCATACTTGAGCTAACCGTAAGTAACACTTGGAGGCCCTTCCTTGCCCTTGCCACCCACTAGCCAAAGATCTGCATTGTCGAACAAAAGAGAGCGTAAGCATAAAAGCTTAGTGAGGGTAAGCTCATAAAACAAACCTTCGACAATGCAGGGTCCAAGCACGAGCTACAACCAAGATAAAATGCATGATCTCACCTCCGATCCACGCGAGCCATAAATATAGATGATGCATGAACATATATCCAATATCATGTCATGCTCAACATGTTTAAATCCACAATATATGAAATCACATATATTAAACCATGTTAGCAACACATCCCAAATCACAATGGCTCACAATTAATCACATGTTGGCAACATAAACCCAATCCGTATTGGCACCTAGCTATGACTCGAATACGCGGATAACCGTTGGAACTCACATCCAACAACTCAACCATTACCTGACGGTGGGATTACATTCATCACCGTTCACGCGGAGGGGATTCCACTCATCCTCACGCCTCATCTCACGCGGAGGGGATTCCACTCATCCTCACGCCCGTCGATGGGATTCCACTCATCACCGACTAATATATATATGAAGATTTCCGGGCGAACCCGTACTCTATCTTGATGACTACCATCATCAAGACCACGCGCGTATTTTGACTCACGTGTGCACACTAGACATCCTAATGATCGATCATTTGTACCCAAGCATACTAGTGCCAATACTAACACATTCCACAATATCATTTATTAACAACTTCCGTGCTTAGCACGTACTCACCATGACTTACCGTCATGCACAAACCACATTTCCATGCCTAGCATGTACTCACCATGATCCTCGAATCAAGCAATTACCTCATAATCTCATTTCACATGACAACACCACATGTACATCACTATCAAACATATCACATCATATATTGCACATGTATATAACCATATCGCATCTATCATCATCATGCATATAACAATGCATCCAACATGCCTCAACATACATGTATACAACATATATATAATCAACACCGTCACAATTTAACACGAGGCATATACAACCATTAAAGAGTGCAACCAAAGTCTCTAATCAAAGCTTGGGATTAGGCTACCACTCTAATCCCAACTCTAGGTGGGTTTACCAAGCCCATCCTAGGTTCACATGCTTGAACCAAATACTCAAAACCATTTTAAAAATATTTAACCACTCACCTCTACCTCCAAGCTCAACTACCAAGCAAGCATCACCTTCAAGTTTCCGGAGTTCTTCCCGAAGCTTCTCCAACACAAATTCCCGCTTCCAAACAACCTCAAACACAATTCAAACAATTCCAAGTCAGCCCAACATCAAAAGACCAACCCGAAATACAATTCAATCACAATTTACAACGTTGCAAGCCATGACCAAACCCCATACTTTGCAATTTCGGACAGCCCACATACTCCTTTCAAAATCCATGTTTTCAACACCCATTGTACTCACAAATGATCTCAATTCAACCCCTAACCATAGCACTACCATTGGGCTATCATTTCCCACCTAAAACAACCCCCAAAAATCACCCAAAACCCTTCAAAAAACCCATTTTTACCCAATTTCGGGAATCATGTTAAAATACTTTAAAATTCACATATGTTGGACCTTAAGGGTTGCAAACAACTTATCTAACAATAATAAATCAATAGCTTAGGTTAAAACCCATAAAGTTCTCATTTTTAAACAAAACCCTAAAACTTTCAATTTCAAAATCGTGAACAATAATGAGAGATATTGGTACCAACATGAAGAGGAAGATAAGGCCAAGTCAAAAATATATTTACCTTTCAAAAAGCCCCAAGATTGAAGAAGAAATGAGATGAAATGGGGAGATGGAGAAAACCATCCATTGTCATGGAAATGGGAGAGTTGAAGAGAGATGAAGATGACAAGCTTTTGTTTTAATTAAAAAGGGGGTTTTAAATTTTGGAAGTCCAACTATTTTCAAAAATGCCATTAAAATGGCTATTGGGCTTAAACATTAAAAAATTTGGTCCAACACTTTAAATTTTATTTTGCAAATCAAAAACCGGGATATTATTTTATTTATTTATTTCTCCCGACCCCTAAACCCGGGTGTTACAACTCTTCCCCACTTAAGGAAATTTCGTCCTCGAAATTTATCGGACAGGAACCCACTTTCTTTCACACCATAACACACTAACCAATCTCGGTGGACTTACCACACAACAATAGATATCTGATGCTAAGTTCTCAACTGATTCTTCGTTGCACACAATTCCAAACTCAACTCAATCTCTTCAACAAACATAGTACGGAACAGATCTGACTCACACCCTCGAATCATAGATTCATAAATCACATCACAACCCTTTTTCTACTCTGGTGGTAACCGTAACAGATAAACAACAGATCTAGCCCGACTCCCAACTCATACCACACTGTTTGAACGCTTGACTCTTAACTTTCTCTGACTGATCATCTGACTTCATCAATTAACCAAACACTATGCAAATGTCTTCAAAATTATTCTAGTTGAAATCTCGGATCTTTATTACTCACTTTTACTGCGAATCTTCCACGGATGTAACAACTAGAAGAAAACTGACACTCGGTCTCAACACACTGGCAATTTACACACCTATTCTCATATTGAACCACATTATTCATCAACTCAATCCAGAAGTGCTCGTCTTCAACCCACAATACGTCTTCATACAACTCAGATGCAAATAAATCAAACTGCTGTGTGCTTCGGCCAACACAATACGTCTCAAAACACTAGGTCAATCGGTACAACTGTTCTGTCCCTGAAATGCAAAACTCTATCATCTCTGAAATTGTATTCTGAAGGTCTTCTTTCTACTATGCCTCGCACGTGAGGTGCCAAGAATCTGTCTTGCAACTGTTTCTCTCCAAGCATTCTGACTCAGTGTAGATTCAACATGAAACGCGACCACAAGAACACTGTCATTCGGTAACTGAATTCGGAAAATACAACTCGCAACTCAACTACTAATCTAACAACAATTACAACTCGAAACATCGGTTACTACGTTGACTACCTTCGGATGGTATTCAATCTTGATATTTCAATCTTCAAGCAGTTCTAACACTTATGCTGTTCAAGCTTCAACCCTTCCTAAGTTGTCTAACAATTCAAGTTCTGATAATATGTACGTACACATTGTGCATTTCTTACTATACAAGCTTTGTCCCTAAGTCTTCGAAGCAAACACAACTGTAATTAATTCTATGTATCATATCGGATAACTCTTCTCACGGTCTTTCAACCATCTCGATGAACAAGCCACAAATCTTCCGTCTTGCATAAGCACACAACCTAACCCTACATATAATGCATCACTATGATTCACAACTCTTTCTCTGATATAAACTAATTCAAGGTCGAAGCTCTCTTCAAGGTTTCTTTTAGTTTCTCAAGGGTATCATTGTCTCGCATCTGACCACCCAAACTGAACATTCTTCTGTAGCAATCTGTCAAAAGAGCAGCCATCTTCAAAAGACTATTCACAATTCTCTGAAAGTAACAATGCTAGACCTAGGAACTATAGATATCTGTCACAGTCTTCAATTTCTTCCAACTCATGTCTTCTTTTGCTTACTTGGGATTTACTCTAATACACTCGGATGATCTGCATGTTCTAGGAGAACATCTTCATTAACTCAAAGTTCACGTTGCATGACTTGACATACAACTGATTCCCTAAAAGAATCTACCACACTAACTTCAAAGCTTGTTATGGCCTTCTTCGGTACGTGAATATACTCACGTGACATCTAGAAGAGCTACTACGATTGATCAAGAAACTCAGGGAAATATTCTGCTCAACATCTCTATGAAGGTAACTAATACACTAGTCAAACAAAACGACATAACTCAGAGCTCAAGGTGATCACATCTTGCCCCTAAAGCTGTCTTCAGTACTTCAACTTTTCTCCCCTTCAACTGGTAGTAAACGGATCTCAAACTAATCTTCAAATAGACTGAAGCACAAACTAACTGACCAACAAATCACTGACACTCGGAAACAGATACTAATCATCCACTGTCACTTGTTTCGACTGTATGTAATCTGAACACATTCTCATACGGTCACTCTTTCTTCTTCACAGATTACACTGTAGAACTCTGAGATGCCGCACTAGGCCTAATGAATCTAAGGTCTAACAAGTCTCGAAGTTAATTCTTCAACATTCTCAATTCTGTCGGAAACCATAAGATACAGAGCAAACTAAAACACGAGTAAACTCGGAGACGACATCAATAATAAACTCTTCTTCTCTGTTAGGAGACAAACCGGGCGTTTCTTCTAAACACTTCTAGGAAGAATCACAAACTATTCTAGCATTTTGCGGTCCACTCTTCATTCAAAATCAAATTCATCACACTTGCTAAGCAAGCCTACCAACTAAACTCAATCAACCTTTGATCTCTAAACTGGATCAACATTCAACAAGAAGTTCACATCCTCACTTACCACTACAGTCTCACAAAAATCTGCGTCTTCAAAGCAACTCTCTCTTTGTCTCAACGTATACACTAACTCTATGCTCTTCAAGCCAAACCTTGTCGAAGGGTATATCAAAACCGTAGGAAGACGATTATTTCACATCTGCTAGAACTAGTAACTCTGAACCACCAACAAACATCTTCTGTACATCTTTCTGATCACTACTGTCTCCCAAAGAGGCTAGTCACATGCGTCCCTACATCTAAGATCTCAACAAGTATATCCAATTTCTTACATGCTCACGCAAAAGGAGGTATTCGCGGAAATTGCAACTTCACATGTACACGACTGATAGTCTTCGGTCCTCTTGTCTTCAGTCTGGTTCCTCAACAAAATCTGACTCTTCTAAACTGTTCTTAGAGCATCTCGTAACTTCAAGATTCAATTCTGATCACACACACAAACAGTCACGCTGGACTTGTTCTACCCCTAATAAACAACCTGGAGTCAAAGCTCGAGACTCTCTTCTCGGCTCAACTATATTGGAAGTGACTTCATCTCTTTCGCTTGCTGGAAGACAACCCAACGTACATTGTCCCAATCGCACAAACTAGCTCCCATTCACGAACACTGACCGGCTGTCTTGCATTAAAATCATAGGTCGAACCCTAACGGTCACAAACTAACATTTCCGAAATTCAGATTACTCACACGAGACCCCTACCTAGATCTCGCCAAAAGAACTAAGGTACTATACCTACCTCTGACACCTCATCGGGCACATTCAAACTTGCATACTCACTATCGATATACAAAAGCACGAGTTTAGAATCAACTAGAGGAAACAACTTATTACTGTACCAAGAGCTTATCTGTTAAAACATCGACACCACTCTAACTCCCACTCATATGCCTTCACTTCTTCTTACCAACTGATGCCAGTGTTGATCACATCGTCCCTCATCCACAGGAATCAACCCACATACACACCGTCTCAAACGGACAAATTGTACCTCAATTCCAGTACAACCATACCTCCCTAACTAAGATGATGGACTCCCTCAACATCGTCCACCCTTTTAGAACTACAACTTTTACTTACCGAAAAGCAATTAAATCAACAACATCAACAGTAAAACATACACGATTGGGTTAGCAAGGCAAGGCTTCCAAGTGGCTCAAGTATGTTCTCCTCACTTAAAATCTCTTTTTTTGATGTAATAGTAGCAATGGGACTCTACGAAACATATTTCAAACAAATCAACACACATACACGCTCAACCAAGCATATAACAAGGCTTACTTGCTAAACAAGCAAACACATGCGTACTATCAAACAACATACATTCTCAATCAAACAAGCGTACATCACAACATTCACGGATAACAAGCAACATGCTTACATGGCAAGCAAACACCGTGCATATCAATCATAAAACACAACTTACCTCACTTACCTACCCAAGGTTTCGGAAACCTTAGGCTCTGATACCAACAAATGTAACCCCCTCGTCCCGGTCTGGCCGGATGACCAGTCCGAGTGAGCTACACGGGGAAAACCGAGTGAAAACCCCTAAGGATTCCCCCTCGGTTAGCAACCCTATTTTTTTTTCTTATTTTAAATCTTGTCTAAATGGATATTAAACCCTAAGTGATCATTTAGCGGAACAACATATACAAAACAATCGAACGAACTCAAAGCAATCATGTTACGGCCAAATTTTAAACTTCACTGCGGGTGGTATCGATACACCTAAGGGGCGTATCGATACCCCTTGACCAGGTCAACTGGTCAAAGTCAACCAGTGGAGACCATATCGATACACCCTAGGAGTGTATCGATACCCTCCCCAATTGTTGACTTCCCATGGTCAACGCTAAGGGACTGTATCGATACGCATGGAGGCCCGTACCGATACGGAACTGGACAGTAGCTCCAGTAGCAAAAATAGTATCGGTACGCCCTCTCGCGTATCGAAACACGGGGCCTGAACTATGAAGGCCGTATCGATACGGGACCAACCGTATCGATACCCCTGCTACGAAAACACAGGTTTGAGCTGGTTTAAGGCACCAAGTGGCCCTTAAATCTCTCTCAAACCTCGACCAACACTCTAACATGTATCCTAATATCAGACCAAGAGTTTAGGCATGCTTAAACTTACAATTAAGACACATTTCACACATGATGATGATTCACACATACAAGCAACTTAAGCTTCCAAGCATGACATTCCAACTAAAGGCAAACTCAAGGACACTTGACCAACATTCAAGATAAGCAATTTAGGCATGGATTACAACTCAACATGGCATCGCAAGACATACTAAAGCAACGTAATTAAGGAGTCTAAACATGCTCCTAAACATCCAACAATAGCACCAAACAACAACACTTATCCCATTGCTTTACTATTACAATCTTTAAATTTAACTATCATACTTGAGCTAACCGTAAGTAACACTTGGAGGCCCTTCCTTGCCCTTGCCACCCACTAGCCAAAGATCTGCATTGTCGAACAAAAGAGAGCGTAAGCATAAAAGCTTAGTGAGGGTAAGCTCATAAAACAAACCTTCGACAATGCAGGGTCCAAGCACGAGCTACAACCAAGATAAAATGCATGATCTCACCTCCGATCCACGCGAGCCATAAATATAGATGATGCATGAACATATATCCAATATCATGTCATGCTCAACATGTTTAAATCCACAATATATGAAATCACATATATTAAACCATGTTAGCAACACATCCCAAATCACAATGGCTCACAATTAATCACATGTTGGCAACATAAACCCAATCCGTATTGGCACCTAGCTATGACTCGAATACGCGGATAACCGTTGGAACTCACATCCAACAACTCAACCATTACCTGACGGTGGGATTACATTCATCACCGTTCACGCGGAGGGGATTCCACTCATCCTCACGCCTCATCTCACGCGGAGGGGATTCCACTCATCCTCACGCCCGTCGATGGGATTCCACTCATCACCGACTAATATATATATGAAGATTTCCGGGCGAACCCGTACTCTATCTTGATGACTACCATCATCAAGACCACGCGCGTATTTTGACTCACGTGTGCACACTAGACATCCTAATGATCGATCATTTGTACCCAAGCATACTAGTGCCAATACTAACACATTCCACAATATCATTTATTAACAACTTCCGTGCTTAGCACGTACTCACCATGACTTACCGTCATGCACAAACCACATTTCCATGCCTAGCATGTACTCACCATGATCCTCGAATCAAGCAATTACCTCATAATCTCATTTCACATGACAACACCACATGTACATCACTATCAAACATATCACATCATATATTGCACATGTATATAACCATATCGCATCTATCATCATCATGCATATAACAATGCATCCAACATGCCTCAACATACATGTATACAACATATATATAATCAACACCGTCACAATTTAACACGAGGCATATACAACCATTAAAGAGTGCAACCAAAGTCTCTAATCAAAGCTTGGGATTAGGCTACCACTCTAATCCCAACTCTAGGTGGGTTTACCAAGCCCATCCTAGGTTCACATGCTTGAACCAAATACTCAAAACCATTTTAAAAATATTTAACCACTCACCTCTACCTCCAAGCTCAACTACCAAGCAAGCATCACCTTCAAGTTTCCGGAGTTCTTCCCGAAGCTTCTCCAACACAAATTCCCGCTTCCAAACAACCTCAAACACAATTCAAACAATTCCAAGTCAGCCCAACATCAAAAGACCAACCCGAAATACAATTCAATCACAATTTACAACGTTGCAAGCCATGACCAAACCCCATACTTTGCAATTTCGGACAGCCCACATACTCCTTTCAAAATCCATGTTTTCAACACCCATTGTACTCACAAATGATCTCAATTCAACCCCTAACCATAGCACTACCATTGGGCTATCATTTCCCACCTAAAACAACCCCCAAAAATCACCCAAAACCCTTCAAAAAACCCATTTTTACCCAATTTCGGGAATCATGTTAAAATACTTTAAAATTCACATATGTTGGACCTTAAGGGTTGCAAACAACTTATCTAACAATAATAAATCAATAGCTTAGGTTAAAACCCATAAAGTTCTCATTTTTAAACAAAACCCTAAAACTTTCAATTTCAAAATCGTGAACAATAATGAGAGATATTGGTACCAACATGAAGAGGAAGATAAGGCCAAGTCAAAAATATATTTACCTTTCAAAAAGCCCCAAGATTGAAGAAGAAATGAGATGAAATGGGGAGATGGAGAAAACCATCCATTGTCATGGAAATGGGAGAGTTGAAGAGAGATGAAGATGACAAGCTTTTGTTTTAATTAAAAAGGGGGTTTTAAATTTTGGAAGTCCAACTATTTTCAAAAATGCCATTAAAATGGCTATTGGGCTTAAACATTAAAAAATTTGGTCCAACACTTTAAATTTTATTTTGCAAATCAAAAACCGGGATATTATTTTATTTATTTATTTCTCCCGACCCCTAAACCCGGGTGTTACAACTCTTCCCCACTTAAGGAAATTTCGTCCTCGAAATTTATCGGACAGGAACCCACTTTCTTTCACACCATAACACACTAACCAATCTCGGTGGACTTACCACACAACAATAGATATCTGATGCTAAGTTCTCAACTGATTCTTCGTTGCACACAATTCCAAACTCAACTCAATCTCTTCAACAAACATAGTACGGAACAGATCTGACTCACACCCTCGAATCATAGATTCATAAATCACATCACAACCCTTTTTCTACTCTGGTGGTAACCGTAACAGATAAACAACAGATCTAGCCCGACTCCCAACTCATACCACACTGTTTGAACGCTTGACTCTTAACTTTCTCTGACTGATCATCTGACTTCATCAATTAACCAAACACTATGCAAATGTCTTCAAAATTATTCTAGTTGAAATCTCGGATCTTTATTACTCACTTTTACTGCGAATCTTCCACGGATGTAACAACTAGAAGAAAACTGACACTCGGTCTCAACACACTGGCAATTTACACACCTATTCTCATATTGAACCACATTATTCATCAACTCAATCCAGAAGTGCTCGTCTTCAACCCACAATACGTCTTCATACAACTCAGATGCAAATAAATCAAACTGCTGTGTGCTTCGGCCAACACAATACGTCTCAAAACACTAGGTCAATCGGTACAACTGTTCTGTCCCTGAAATGCAAAACTCTATCATCTCTGAAATTGTATTCTGAAGGTCTTCTTTCTACTATGCCTCGCACGTGAGGTGCCAAGAATCTGTCTTGCAACTGTTTCTCTCCAAGCATTCTGACTCAGTGTAGATTCAACATGAAACGCGACCACAAGAACACTGTCATTCGGTAACTGAATTCGGAAAATACAACTCGCAACTCAACTACTAATCTAACAACAATTACAACTCGAAACATCGGTTACTACGTTGACTACCTTCGGATGGTATTCAATCTTGATATTTCAATCTTCAAGCAGTTCTAACACTTATGCTGTTCAAGCTTCAACCCTTCCTAAGTTGTCTAACAATTCAAGTTCTGATAATATGTACGTACACATTGTGCATTTCTTACTATACAAGCTTTGTCCCTAAGTCTTCGAAGCAAACACAACTGTAATTAATTCTATGTATCATATCGGATAACTCTTCTCACGGTCTTTCAACCATCTCGATGAACAAGCCACAAATCTTCCGTCTTGCATAAGCACACAACCTAACCCTACATATAATGCATCACTATGATTCACAACTCTTTCTCTGATATAAACTAATTCAAGGTCGAAGCTCTCTTCAAGGTTTCTTTTAGTTTCTCAAGGGTATCATTGTCTCGCATCTGACCACCCAAACTGAACATTCTTCTGTAGCAATCTGTCAAAAGAGCAGCCATCTTCAAAAGACTATTCACAATTCTCTGAAAGTAACAATGCTAGACCTAGGAACTATAGATATCTGTCACAGTCTTCAATTTCTTCCAACTCATGTCTTCTTTTGCTTACTTGGGATTTACTCTAATACACTCGGATGATCTGCATGTTCTAGGAGAACATCTTCATTAACTCAAAGTTCACGTTGCATGACTTGACATACAACTGATTCCCTAAAAGAATCTACCACACTAACTTCAAAGCTTGTTATGGCCTTCTTCGGTACGTGAATATACTCACGTGACATCTAGAAGAGCTACTACGATTGATCAAGAAACTCAGGGAAATATTCTGCTCAACATCTCTATGAAGGTAACTAATACACTAGTCAAACAAAACGACATAACTCAGAGCTCAAGGTGATCACATCTTGCCCCTAAAGCTGTCTTCAGTACTTCAACTTTTCTCCCCTTCAACTGGTAGTAAACGGATCTCAAACTAATCTTCAAATAGACTGAAGCACAAACTAACTGACCAACAAATCACTGACACTCGGAAACAGATACTAATCATCCACTGTCACTTGTTTCGACTGTATGTAATCTGAACACATTCTCATACGGTCACTCTTTCTTCTTCACAGATTACACTGTAGAACTCTGAGATGCCGCACTAGGCCTAATGAATCTAAGGTCTAACAAGTCTCGAAGTTAATTCTTCAACATTCTCAATTCTGTCGGAAACCATAAGATACAGAGCAAACTAAAACACGAGTAAACTCGGAGACGACATCAATAATAAACTCTTCTTCTCTGTTAGGAGACAAACCGGGCGTTTCTTCTAAACACTTCTAGGAAGAATCACAAACTATTCTAGCATTTTGCGGTCCACTCTTCATTCAAAATCAAATTCATCACACTTGCTAAGCAAGCCTACCAACTAAACTCAATCAACCTTTGATCTCTAAACTGGATCAACATTCAACAAGAAGTTCACATCCTCACTTACCACTACAGTCTCACAAAAATCTGCGTCTTCAAAGCAACTCTCTCTTTGTCTCAACGTATACACTAACTCTATGCTCTTCAAGCCAAACCTTGTCGAAGGGTATATCAAAACCGTAGGAAGACGATTATTTCACATCTGCTAGAACTAGTAACTCTGAACCACCAACAAACATCTTCTGTACATCTTTCTGATCACTACTGTCTCCCAAAGAGGCTAGTCACATGCGTCCCTACATCTAAGATCTCAACAAGTATATCCAATTTCTTACATGCTCACGCAAAAGGAGGTATTCGCGGAAATTGCAACTTCACATGTACACGACTGATAGTCTTCGGTCCTCTTGTCTTCAGTCTGGTTCCTCAACAAAATCTGACTCTTCTAAACTGTTCTTAGAGCATCTCGTAACTTCAAGATTCAATTCTGATCACACACACAAACAGTCACGCTGGACTTGTTCTACCCCTAATAAACAACCTGGAGTCAAAGCTCGAGACTCTCTTCTCGGCTCAACTATATTGGAAGTGACTTCATCTCTTTCGCTTGCTGGAAGACAACCCAACGTACATTGTCCCAATCGCACAAACTAGCTCCCATTCACGAACACTGACCGGCTGTCTTGCATTAAAATCATAGGTCGAACCCTAACGGTCACAAACTAACATTTCCGAAATTCAGATTACTCACACGAGACCCCTACCTAGATCTCGCCAAAAGAACTAAGGTACTATACCTACCTCTGACACCTCATCGGGCACATTCAAACTTGCATACTCACTATCGATATACAAAAGCACGAGTTTAGAATCAACTAGAGGAAACAACTTATTACTGTACCAAGAGCTTATCTGTTAAAACATCGACACCACTCTAACTCCCACTCATATGCCTTCACTTCTTCTTACCAACTGATGCCAGTGTTGATCACATCGTCCCTCATCCACAGGAATCAACCCACATACACACCGTCTCAAACGGACAAATTGTACCTCAATTCCAGTACAACCATACCTCCCTAACTAAGATGATGGACTCCCTCAACATCGTCCACCCTTTTAGAACTACAACTTTTACTTACCGAAAAGCAATTAAATCAACAACATCAACAGTAAAACATACACGATTGGGTTAGCAAGGCAAGGCTTCCAAGTGGCTCAAGTATGTTCTCCTCACTTAAAATCTCTTTTTTTGATGTAATAGTAGCAATGGGACTCTACGAAACATATTTCAAACAAATCAACACACATACACGCTCAACCAAGCATATAACAAGGCTTACTTGCTAAACAAGCAAACACATGCGTACTATCAAACAACATACATTCTCAATCAAACAAGCGTACATCACAACATTCACGGATAACAAGCAACATGCTTACATGGCAAGCAAACACCGTGCATATCAATCATAAAACACAACTTACCTCACTTACCTACCCAAGGTTTCGGAAACCTTAGGCTCTGATACCAACAAATGTAACCCCCTCGTCCCGGTCTGGCCGGATGACCAGTCCGAGTGAGCTACACGGGGAAAACCGAGTGAAAACCCCTAAGGATTCCCCCTCGGTTAGCAACCCTATTTTTTTTTCTTATTTTAAATCTTGTCTAAATGGATATTAAACCCTAAGTGATCATTTAGCGGAACAACATATACAAAACAATCGAACGAACTCAAAGCAATCATGTTACGGCCAAATTTTAAACTTCACTGCGGGTGGTATCGATACACCTAAGGGGCGTATCGATACCCCTTGACCAGGTCAACTGGTCAAAGTCAACCAGTGGAGACCATATCGATACACCCTAGGAGTGTATCGATACCCTCCCCAATTGTTGACTTCCCATGGTCAACGCTAAGGGACTGTATCGATACGCATGGAGGCCCGTACCGATACGGAACTGGACAGTAGCTCCAGTAGCAAAAATAGTATCGGTACGCCCTCTCGCGTATCGAAACACGGGGCCTGAACTATGAAGGCCGTATCGATACGGGACCAACCGTATCGATACCCCTGCTACGAAAACACAGGTTTGAGCTGGTTTAAGGCACCAAGTGGCCCTTAAATCTCTCTCAAACCTCGACCAACACTCTAACATGTATCCTAATATCAGACCAAGAGTTTAGGCATGCTTAAACTTACAATTAAGACACATTTCACACATGATGATGATTCACACATACAAGCAACTTAAGCTTCCAAGCATGACATTCCAACTAAAGGCAAACTCAAGGACACTTGACCAACATTCAAGATAAGCAATTTAGGCATGGATTACAACTCAACATGGCATCGCAAGACATACTAAAGCAACGTAATTAAGGAGTCTAAACATGCTCCTAAACATCCAACAATAGCACCAAACAACAACACTTATCCCATTGCTTTACTATTACAATCTTTAAATTTAACTATCATACTTGAGCTAACCGTAAGTAACACTTGGAGGCCCTTCCTTGCCCTTGCCACCCACTAGCCAAAGATCTGCATTGTCGAACAAAAGAGAGCGTAAGCATAAAAGCTTAGTGAGGGTAAGCTCATAAAACAAACCTTCGACAATGCAGGGTCCAAGCACGAGCTACAACCAAGATAAAATGCATGATCTCACCTCCGATCCACGCGAGCCATAAATATAGATGATGCATGAACATATATCCAATATCATGTCATGCTCAACATGTTTAAATCCACAATATATGAAATCACATATATTAAACCATGTTAGCAACACATCCCAAATCACAATGGCTCACAATTAATCACATGTTGGCAACATAAACCCAATCCGTATTGGCACCTAGCTATGACTCGAATACGCGGATAACCGTTGGAACTCACATCCAACAACTCAACCATTACCTGACGGTGGGATTACACTCATCACCGTTCACGCGGAGGGGATTCCACTCATCCTCACGCCTCATCTCACGCGGAGGGGATTCCACTCATCCTCACGCCCGTCGATGGGATTCCACTCATCACCGACTAATATATATATGAAGATTTCCGGGCGAACCCGTACTCCATCTTGATGACTACCATCATCAAGACCACGCGCGCATTTTGACTCACGTGTGCACACTAGACATCCTAATGATCGATCATTTGTACCCAAGCATACTAGTGCCAATACTAACACATTCCACAATATCATTTATTAACAACTTCCGTGCTTAGCACGTACTCACCATGACTTACCGTCATGCACATACCGCATTTCCATGCCTAGCATGTACTCACCATGATCCTCGGATCAAGCAATTACCTCATAATCTCATTTCACATGACAACACCACATGTACATCACTATCAAACATATCACATCATATATTGCACATGTATATAACCATATCGCATCTATCATCATCATGCATATAACAATGCATCCAACATGCCTCAACATACATGTATACAACATATATATAATCAACACCGTCACAATTTAACACGAGGCATATACAACCATTAAAGAGTGCAATCAAAGTCTCTAATCAAAGCTTGAGATTAGGCTACCACTCTAATCCCAACTCTAGGTGGGTTTACCAAGCCCATCCTAGGTTCACATGCTTGAACCAAATACTCAAAACCATTTTAAAAATATTTAACCACTCACCTCTACCTCCAAGCTCAACTACCAAGCAAACATCACCTTCAAGTTTCCGGAGTTCTTCCCGAAGCTTCTCCAACACAAATTCCCGCTTCCAAACAACCTCAAACACAATTCAAACAATTCCAAGTCAGCCCAACATCAAAAGACCAACCCGGAATACAATTCAATCACAATTTACAACATTGCAAGCCATGACCAAACCCCATACTTTGCAATTTCGGACAGCCCACATACTCCTTCCAAAATCCATGTTTTCAACACCCATTGTACTCACAAATGATCCCAATTCAACCCCTAACCATAGCACTACCATTGGGCTATCATTTCCTACCTAAAACACCCCCAAAAATCACCCAAAACCCTTCAAAAAACCCATTTTTACCCAATTTCGGGAATCATGTTAAAATACTTTAAAATTCACATATGTTGGACCTTAAGGGTTGCAAACAACTTATCTAACAATAATAAATCGATAGCTTAGGTTAAAACCCATAAAGTTCTCATTTTTAAACAAAACCCTAAAACTTTCAATTTCAAAATCGTGAACAATAATGAGAGATATTGGTACCAACATGAAGAGGAAGATAAGGCCAAGTCAAAAATATATTTACCTTTCAAAAAGCCCCAAGATTAAAGAAGAAATGAGATGAGATGGGGAGATGGAGAAAACCCTCCATTGTCATGGAAATGGGAGAGTTGAAGAGAGATGAAGATGACAAGCTTTTGTTTTAATTAAAAAGGGGGTTTTAAATTTTGGAAGTCCAACTATTTTCAAAAATGCCATTAAAATGGCTATTGGGCTTAAACATTAAAAAATTTGGTCCAACACTTTAAATTTTATTTTGCAAATCAAAAACTGGGATATTATTTTATTTATTTATTTCTCCCGACCCCTAAACCCGGGTGTTACAGTCTTTGCTGTGGAGATACTCAGGAAATTATGTGTACTACATGTATCCACCAAGGCTATACAGTCCCTTCCTTGCACTCTGATCTGTAATTTCATAGTTTCCCAGTTAGCTACTCCCCATAGTGCACTCAAAGAAAGAATTGGTCCCTCTTCCTTATTGGTATCTGCATTCCCCACTTCTATAACTTCTTCACAATCCAGAAATACCTCAGGCTCGACTTTATCTTCAGCACCCTCCACCATGATTTGATACAATTGGGTTCGAGCACACTTGTGTCCAGGTGTGTATTTCGATGCACACCAAAAACACAATTTTTTTTCCTTCTGTCTTCAATTTCTCCAGCTGAGAGCATATTCCCTCCGTTTCCCATACTTCCCTGCACCCCTCCTTTAACATTGGTAGGGCTCAATATACCAGGAGAAGAATACTTGGAAGAATTTGGTACACTCATACTTCCTCTCATGGAGCTTTTCAGAATACTACTACCAGGTCTAGAAGGAACTGACAGTGAGGGCGGGGCACTCTGTCTCCAATTTTGCTGCACCTGGGTTTTCCTTTGCCCTGTCGAGACCATAGCTTCTACATGCCTAGCCATATGGAAAGCATCTACCAAGTTTTTCGGTTGCAACAGTTTCACCATATGACCTATGTCTATCCTAAGATGATTTTTGAATAAACTCAACACATAATCCTCAGGTAATTGTACTTGGCTTAGCAATTGAATAAAATCTTCATAATACTGCTCTACTGAATCAACTTGTTTCAAAGCCACTAACTCAGCAAAAGGATCATCAAAACCATCAGGAGCAAATATGTTCTTTAACATAGTTAGGTATTCAGCCCAACTAACCTGATTAATGCCTCCTTGAGTCTTAGCCACGAACTGGTGCCATTGGAGTGCCTTTCCTTCTAGGTGCAGCATCACCACTCGAATCTTTGCCACATCCAGGACCATTTCGGCTTCGGAATATTGTTCAAGCTTAGCATACCATCCCTTGAAGTCAGTGCCGTCGAATCTAGGACATAGCAGTTTGTAAGCAAAATTATGGGTCCCTAGAGGAATTTCCTGTTGCACTTGCTGAGTCTCAGTTGTCTCTGTAATCTTAATCGGCCCTTGTGACTCTGTCTAAGCTCCCCCCAAAATCACCACTTCAAGAGTCTCATTTCTAGTTTTCTCCCCTGGAATTGGAGAACCTAGCACACTAGAATGTTGAGCTAGCATTGCTGAAGTGTCTATTTTCTTGTCCAAAGCAATCTCCAACATTTTCTGTAGATTCGCTAGCATCGCAGCTTGCATCTCCTGGAATCGTGTAATAATAGTATTATCAAGCTTCGTGACGTCTTCTCGAAGCTTCGCCGTCACCGATTACCAATCTGGCGGCGCTGGAATCGCAGATGTGTTCGTTCCAGTTGGGTGACTCGATGTTGTCTGAGCTGCTTGCTGTCTGGTCTCCACCATGTTTCCGAGGAACGCCTGGCTCTGATGCCTTTGTAACAACCCAAAGAAAGAAACATAATTTTTTAAGAGGAAAGTAAGAGGAAGAAAGAAATCAGAGAGGTTGAGAAGAGAAAGTAGGAGGCTAAGATTTCATTCAATATTCGCATAAGGGTTACAATCAGAAACAAGACTCCTTAAAACAACCCTAGCTCCAAAACGACTCCGTTTTATCTATTAACAAGAGTCCCAAAACACACCGTTTCATTAAACGGGTTTAACGGCTAATAACAGCAACGATCAAAAGACTGACTCTTTAACTAAAATTCAGACTCCAACGTCTCTCTCTTTTAAGGCTTTGACAGGACAAAGGTGAACATTTGTCAGCATCGACGCCGAAGAACAGGCCAGAGTTCGGCCGAAATTTGGTATAGAGGATCGAACAACGGAAGTCACGGTTGTTTCTCGCCGTGTTCTTAGTGTTCATCGAAAAACACGATGAACATCATCCCAAAACTTGGGATTTCGATCCGTTTTCAGATTTTTTTAGGTTTTGGGCTGTTTATGATTAGAGAGAGAATAAATTTTAAAAAATGAGTGAAAAAGATTCGGGTTATTTGAAAATAAGCTTTATATAACCTTGTCGAAACACAACGTTTTGACCCCGGCTCAGAGGGGGTCCTTGCGTTTTGAAACGGGTTGAGTTTTAGACTTGCGCCCTTCTTTTTGGGTTTTATAAATTAAGCTTAAAACTTTTAAAACATTTTAATTTAGTCTTTAATTTGAATAAAATCAGCTTTCGTGTTTTAATTTGTGCAATTTGGTCCCTAATTTCGAATCAAAATTAAAATTGAAGTTTCAATTAGTTCAATTTAGTCATGTTTTAATTAAATTATTTATATTAATTGTAATTAAATTATTATATGAATGATGCATGATTTAAAATGAGCATGTAGTATTAATTGTTTGATAATTAAGCCACCTAGTTTAATTTAATTAGTGTAATAAAGCCTTAGTCTTTTAGGATCTTTATTAGGCTTTTAATAATTTAATTAAGTAGACAATTATAGAAAATTAACGTGTATTGAGTGAAAATCTTTGAAGTTCAAATTTGAACAATGTCCCAATGTAATGGGTGTTGTTTAAGATGGACTTTTAAGTAGAATACTCAATATTTATTAAAATCCTGGAATTTGATAAATAATTTAGATTAATTAATTAGAGCTTTAAGTAGGACTAGAACTTTAAACAACTAGAGAGATTAAATTATTATAAAATATTATTTATAATTTCGGGGTTTAAATATGGATGGTGCTCAAGCAATTGAGCGTTGTCTCATGTAAACTTTGAGATTAAATAATATTTATAGATTTAATAATACACTAAAATTAATTAGAGCCTTTTAGATTAGTACTTAAAATAAATAAGACCATAATTAATCATGCATAGAAAACCTTTTATATGTATGATGTATTTTTAGAATATAAATAGAGCTGCCTGAGCATATAGGGGTGTTTTCAATGTATATATGAATCAAAAAGATATTTACATATAAAAAGAATATTTTCATTTGGAACATGAACTCAATTAATAATGAATTATTAAATTAAATTCGAATTGTTATTCTAAAATGCCAACATGCCACATAAAATTAAAGGTATCGATATCGGGCGTTTGTGGGGTGTTAATCATTTCTCACATGTAACCGACTTTCGAACCGACTTCAAATTTTTTAAAAATGAATGAATTAAAAAAAACCTAATTTTAAAATTAATCATCCAAATTATTTTATCGGTAAAAAATGGTTTCGACGCCTTTAGTTTACTGTTCAACTTGACTCAACTCCAAGTCTCAATCCAGAACAATTGAGGTCCAATATGGCTACCAAATATCCAAAAAAAGGAATTATGGGAGTCACTTTCAGAAACCTTTTTTAACAGGTGGATTTAATTATGGTACTAAACATCAAAAAGTTGTTCTTATTTTGGGTCATGGAAACATACATGTTAGTACTATGGACGATCTAACTTTATATTAAGAGTAAACTTATAAAATTTTAAGGGATAAAAATAAATTTTTAATAAAAATATATAATTTTTTTTAATTTATATATAAATTTTAAATTTTTAAAGCCCGCCAACTCTCGGTCCATCCCTGATTTATGCTATTAATTTTGAATGCAATATTTTTCAAGATTCCAGGTAAGATCAGTACAACTACAGTCTACACTAGTATGAAATTATATCAATCATTTATTGGGTTGTCAGAGATTTTTTCAAATAACACCATTAATGGCCTTATGCAAGCCACTGTTTCCAGCCTGCAAAACATTTTTTTAAGATGAAAAAGAAAAGTTCTGCAGGCTGGGAACAGTGACCTAACAGGAGCCTGCATAACATTAACAGCTTGGTCTTAAAGATATATGCATAAAATGCATTTGGTTCTTATCCTGCAAAACGAAATTCTTAAAAATAGTTCCCCAAAGAGGGACCATTTCATGAACGAGTACAATTAATTAACTAATCACAGTCAGAACTAATTAAGATCTATAAAAATAATCCATGAACCCCACATTCATAAATGGTGGATCGATATGGTAATGAATTGTGATTGGATAGTTGTAATTTTTTTAATGAGTACGCTAGTTTTATTAAAAAGAAGAGAAATTTAAAAATACAATGAAAGTTTATAATTCAGGTAAATAAATTTGATGCGGACATATTTTTAATGACACGAAAATTGACGTCTCTAGATCATAAACAAGACCAACTTAGAAAATGTAAAAACCCTAACTTAAAGACTCGAAATAAAATAGATACAAACGTCACCAAAGCTCGACGATGAAAGGTAAAAACCAGCAACAAACAACATTAAAAAATGCATATTACAATAATAAGACACGTTGACAACACGGTCATTACTACAACTCAATCACGAACATGAGCGATGACTGCGAGGTTGTATTCAATTCCAGTTCGAGGGTCCAAAACAGGGAGATCAATAGGATAATCAAAAGAGCATTATCTTGATTAGTCGTGCCGACGTCAAATTCAACCATAATAAAAAATTAAATGAAAAAAGAAGCGGCCAAATGACCAATTAAGAGAAGAAAAGCGTGCCAAAAGGCATATGATACGTACCAAAAAGTAGAGAAAATCGTGTCACAAGAACAGAATTATTGAATTCAAAAATTAAAAAATAAATGATGAAACAAACAAATAAAAAAAGATTACTGACGATCGACTACCAACACTAAGATTAATACCGCCGCCAACCATGTAAAATTGAAAAAGAATGAAAATTTGAGCAGCATGAGAGAATAAATAGTTGTAAAATTATAATAAAGAGAATTATATGTGAATGCTAATCTCTTTGTCCCATAAGACTTGTCCCTCTTGTATTTTAAAATTGTCCCATTAAAACTCAACTTTTACAAGGCACACTTCCTTTTTTTCCCTCTTTTTAATTTTTCAACAAAATAAACTTTAACTTTTAAAGGATGAAATTGTCATTTTAATTATTTTACAACACATCTCTTACACAAATTTTTTTTCCTGAAAACCACGTGAAAAGCCAATAAGGGACAAGTTTTGTGAGACTGACGGGGTAATATTTTCACTGAACTTTATAATTGAGAAATCTCGTAAAGAAGTTAAACAGTATAGATATTATATATTACAATTCACAAATAAGTATCTAAAATATATCATTTTTTATCTAATAGGACGTCTTATATCACAAATAAGTGTCTATTCTGATTATACTTTCTCTATTTTACTGCCGTTGGTACAATATACAAGAATATAAGTAATTGAATATGTTTAACACTTAATATTAACTGATTTATGAGTATAAAGAAGTCTAAATAATACATGCATTATACACTTAAGTTAAAAAATCAATTTAAAAATTAGTAATTAAAAAAGTAACACTTATTCAACCAGATGAACTGTCAATGGATTAACTCTATTATATAAATTGATTTGAAAAATAAAAAAGTCATACGAATTGATAAATTAAAAGAATTTTTTTTAAATACTCCTACAATACATGTATTTTGATTAAATAGAAAGATATTATATTTCTAATATAAATATTAGGATTCGAACTCATATAAAATAAATCAACATGAATACGATACATGAATTTTGATACAATTACTGGTGTGATACATGTACTTTCAAATTGTCTTCTATGATATTTATATTTTGTGTCCATTGTAGTATCAATCAATGAAAAATCGCACACACTATAATAATACACAAAATAATAGTCTAAATATCGCATTGAATATTTTATCAAAATACATGTTATAACATTAAACGTTATTAAAAGTACATGTATCACACTAGACATATTCAAGGCAGGGGCGGATGCTGCTAAGGACCTAGGGGGCATACCCTCCCCCAAAAAATTATTTTAATAAATTAGATTTTGGCCCTTAAAAATTTTAAAATTTTTAATTTGACCTCTCAATTTTTTTAAAAATTCATATTAAATTTGGAATATTTTTAATTAAATTCTCACTTATAGTTTTTAAAAGCTCCCATTAAATCTCTCAAAATTATAAAAAAAATTAGTTAGGACCTCAAAATTTTTTAAAAATTTAAGTTAAACCCTTCAAACTATTTCACCAAATTCCGCCACTGATTAAAGGCATAACATTCAATGTTATGTCAAATTAGGGGTGTAAACGAGCCGAGCTTGAACGAACAAGAGTATGTCCGTGTTCGTTTATTTATTTATAAAGGCGTCCGAACTCGGTTCGTGTTCGTTTAAATTTTTAATGTTATGTTCAAGCTCGGTTCGTTTAATTTTTTGGTGCGTTCGGGCTCGGTTCGTTTAATGTTCATGAACATGTTCGTTTAATGTTCACGAACATGTTCGTTTAAATGTTCGCCAATTTGTTCGTTTAACGTTCACGATCGTGTTCGTTTAGCGTTCACGAACATGATTGTTTATATATGTTCGTCAAATTATCCGTTTAGCGTTCGCGAACATGTTCGTTTATGTTTTCTAAAATTTTAACTAAACAAAAAGAAATTAAATAAAATAAAACCAACATAAACTTCACCATTAACTTATATAACGCACCACAACAACAAAATTAAGACATAAAAATTTAAATTCTTAGAAACATTCACAAGTATTTTCATCCTAAAACAACCACAAAAACAACAAAAAATAAAAAAAACATCCACAAACATTTTCATCCAAGAATATGTGGAAGCATCATAGCCGATTTCTTTTCCTTTGCTTTGGATAAAATTGAGTAAAAACTGTTAATTTTGACTCTTCATTTTCTTGAAACACTCGTGTCGTGAAATAACCCTCAATGATTAAATATAAAATGTATCGAGCACAAATCAGTAACATAGTCTACAACATTAATAAAATATCATAACCAGCTCAACTTGAATGAAAAAAATTATGCAGAGAATAATACAATGAAAAACAGTGCTAGAAAAAGAATCAAGCTAATATAAAATTCTATGAAATGATTCCATGTCCAAAAATATAATTAAAAATTGAATAGTTGATCACTAAGTTATGGTCAATCTAGTGACGGAAAAATATATAGAATTAGTTTCTAAGAAAGGCAGTGATTTATATTTCATTAGATTTGCAAACTCAAACATAATTACTCTATCATTTTAACCTTATAAAAGAATTCTATACGCCCTTTATCACAATCAGCTATATGGGACTATCAAGAGTTAGTAGCAATCATAACCACAAAAAGATCTATTCATGCACACAAATTTATGTTTTATACTTTCGATATGCAAACTAAATTCACAGTGGTCTTGTTTACTTTCACATGCCACTAAAAGATACAATAAAATAAGAGATAAAATTTTAATTTTTCTCGCAAAGAGTTACCAGCACTCACATAATCATGGATTCTAGACTTTATTAAAATTTAATTACAGCCAAACAAGCATTGAATGAAAAAGCATTTTTTTAAAAAGAAAAGCTAGTTGTAATACAACAAAAGTTTAACATTATTTTATTTTTTAGAAACTGCAAAGCTAACAAATAGAACAAATTTAGAAGAAATGAAGTAACTTACTGTAACCCCCTCGTCCCGGTCTGGCCGAATGACCGGTCTGAGTGGGTCACACGGGGAAAACCGAGTGAAAACCCCTAAGGATTCCCCCTCGGTTAGCAACCCTATTTTTTTCTCTTTATTTTAAGATCTTGTCTAAATGCATATTAAACCCTAAGTGACCACACAACGGAACAACGCATGTGAAACAAAACAAACGAGCTCAAACAATCATGTTACGGCCAATTTTTAGACTTTACTGCAGGTGGTATCGATACACCTAAGGGGTGTATCGATACCCCTTGACCAGGTCAACTGGTCAAAGTCAACCCGTGGAGATCGTATCGATACACCTGGGAGTGTATCGATACCCTCTCCAATTGTTGACTTCCCACGGTCAACGCTAAGGGAACCGTATCGATACACGTGAGGGCCCGTACCGATACAGAAATGGACAGTAGCTCCAGTTGCAAAAATGGTATCGATACGCCCCTTCGCGTATCGAAACGCGGGGCTTGAACTATGAAGGCCGTATCGATAGGGTTCCAACCGTATCGATACCCCTGCTACGAAAACTCTGGTTTGATCTGATTTAAAGCACAAGTGGCCCTTAAATCCCTCTCAAACCTCAACCATCACACTAACATGCTTCCTAATGACAAACCAAGAGTTTAGGCATGCTTCAACAATGATTTAGACGAATCTAACACTAGGCAATGCCACACAACCATGCCCTCATACAACCATCATTCAAAGCACACATATAAACTCTTAAGGCATAGGCTAACATTCAAAGAGAAACTTAGGCATGGGTTAGCATTCATCATGGCAACACGATCATACAAAAGCAAAGTATAAGGGAGTCTATACATGCTCCTAAACATCCAACAACAAACCAACAAAACCATACATGTCCCATTGCTCAACTATTACATGTTTAACATTAAAATCCATACTTGATGAACTCAAGCCAAAAACCACACTTGGAGGCCCTCCACTTGCCCGAGCAACCCACGAACTAAGGATCTGCAATGTTGAACAAAGAGAGCGTAAGCAATGATGCTTAGTGAGGGTAAGCTCTAAAAAAAAACCTCAACATTGCAGGGTCCGAGCACGATCTAGCCAAAGTATCATAATCATACCAAAGGTCCACAAGATAAAATGCATAAGCAGTAGACAAATATAAGGTCATGATCATAAGCTCAATTTCCATGATACAAGTAATCACAAACAAGTACCCCAATAAGAACCATGAACCTCAACACATTGATATACACATCAAACAACATTGGCACCTAGTTAAGACCCGAATACGCGGATAGACATGTTGGAACTCATATCCAACAACCACATTACCTCACGGTGGGATTTCACTCATCACCGGTCTCGCGGAGGGGATTCCACTCATCCTCACGCCCCGTCGATGGGATTCCACTCATCACCGACTATATTTAAATACAATTTCGGGCGAACCCGTACTCCTCCTTGGTGACTCAACGCCACCAAGGCCACGCGCGAATTTAGACTCATGTGTACACACTAACATCCTAATGATCGATCATTTGTATCCAAGTTTACTAGTGCCAATATTTACTCACTTCATTAACCTTGTGCTTAGCACATACTCACCAACAACCATCCATATGCATGTCTCAAGCATCATAAATCCAATCTCATTTCACATGTATAAAGCAATATACATAGACATTCATACCACAATTCACACGACGCATACACAACCATGTAACGAGTTCAACCAAAGGCTCTAGATCAAGTTTAGGATTAGGTTACCACCCTAATCCTAACTCTAGGTGGGTCTACCAAGCCCAACCTAGTCCATACACTCGAACCAACTAATTTAAAACCGTTTAAAACAATTAACCACTCACCTAAGCTTCCAAGCCCAAAGACCAAGCAAGCACAACCTTCAACTTCCCGGATTCACTTCCGATGCTTCACCGATGCCCAAACTTGATTCTAATCATTCCCAAACACAAACAAAACACCCACAATCAATATCTTATCATCGAAACTAACCCAGAATGCAATTCAACCACAAAATACCATGTTACAAGCATTAACAATATTCATGTTTCACCAATCCGGATGGTCCCAAAACCTTGACCAAAAACCTTGTTTTCAACTTCCATTTCACCCTTCTATGATCCCAATTCAACCCTTACCTATAGTACTATCAAAAGCCTATCAAAACCCACCTAAAACAACCCCCAAAACACACCCAAAACCTCCCAAAAACCCCATTTTCATTCAAATCCGAAAATTGTTCCAAAACATTTGAAATTCACATATATTGTATCATTTGACTCTTATATTCCATATCTAACCTTAACAAATCGAAATATTTAGATTAGCTACATAAAGGCACCATTTTTACTCAAAATATTCAAAACCTCATTTTCCAAAAACTTTATGAAAATGAAAAAGAAGGGTACTTTTTTGAAGGGGAAGATGAGGGGAAATCAAATTTGCTCTTACCTTTCAATTTGGAGCTGAAACGGAGAAGGAATAAGATGGAATAGTAAATGGGTTGGGAGCCTTTGTTTTCTCGTTGATGAAGAAGAGAATGAATAGTAAATGGGTTGGGGTTTTTGTTTTGTTTTAAATTTAAAGGTACAAAGACTATCTTGCCCTTAATGAAGTGAATTATTCACAATGACATAAAATCCATGACTAAAAAGGGTTAAGTCTTAAAACATAGCCACTCTTTAAATTAATAAATTTGAAAACAACCCCGAGCCGTTAAATAACTTATAAAACCGTGCCCAAATAATATTAAAATATTATTTTCACCTAACCCCTAAACCCGGGTGTTACAACTCTCCCCCACTTAAGGAAATTTCGTCCCCAAAATTACCTAGTGGAAACAGATACGGAAACTGCTCAACCATATCCGTTTTCCTCTCCCACGTGGCCTCTTCCACACCTCTATGTCTCCACGACACCTTGACCAACTCTATGGTCTTGCCACGCAACACCTTGCTATCAGAAGCAAGTACCTCAACAGGCTCTTCATTATAGGACAAATCCGGATTCAACTCTATCTCTTCAACGGGCATCACATGAGAAGGATCTGATCTATATCTCCTAAGCATAGACACATGAAAGACATCATGGATCTTCTCTAACTCAGAAGGTAACCTCAAGCGATAAGCTACAGGTCCAATCCGCTCAACTATCTCATACGGACCAATGAACCTCGGACTCAACTTGCCCTTTCGGCCAAATCTCATTACCTTCTTCCACGGAGATACTTTCAGAAACACTTTCTCACCCACTGAGTACTCAATCTCTTTCCTCTTCAAGTCTGCATAAGATTTCTGACGATCGGAAGCTGCTTTCAGACGGTCACAAATCAACTTCACCTTTTCTGTAGTTCCTTTAAATAAGTCTGGCATAGGTAACAATCTCTGACCTGTCTCAGCCCAACAAATCGGAGTCCTACATCGTCTACCATACAAAGCCTCATAGGGTGCCATCTGAATACTAGACTGATAACTTTTGTTGTAAGCAAACTCAACTAACGGTAAGTGCTTCTCCCAAGAACCCTGAAAATCAATCACACAACAACGAAGCATATCCTCTAGAATCTGTATCACTCGCTCTGACTGCCCATCGGACTGCGGATGATAAGATGTGCTGAAATGCAGACGACTACCCAAAGCACTATGCAAACAACTCCAGAACCTCGAAGTAAATCTAGGATCCCTATCTAAAACTATAGACTTCGGAACTCCATGAAGTCTCACAATCTCACGAATGTACAAGTTTGCCAACTTGTCTAAGGAATCCGTAGTGTTCACTGCTAAGAAGTGAGCACACTTAGTGAACCTGTCAACAATCACCCAAACTGAGTTCTTCTTCGAAGGAGACAAAGGCAACCCCGATACAAAATCCATGGTGATCCTCTCCCATTTCCATTCCGGAATCTTCAAAGGCTGTAGCAAACCTGAAGGAACCTGATGTTCTGCCTTCACTCTCTGACAAACCATGCATCGGCTCACATACTCGGCTACATCTCTCTTCAAACCAACCCAGAAGTAATCATTCTTCAAATCTCGGTACATCTTGGTACTACCCGGATGCATAGAAAAGGGACTCGAATGTGCTTCACTCAAAATCTGACGTCTCAGCTCAACATCTTCCGGTACAACAATTTTATCTCTAAAGCACAACAAACTCTCACCACTGAAACTATACTCAGTCGGTCTTCCTTCGGCTATGTCTTGAACATGAGGAACTAGGCTCGCATCTTGCAACTGCTTCTCTCTAATCAACTGAATCAAAGAGGGCTTCACTTGCAACTCGGTGATCAAACCACCATCATCGGACACACTCAATCTAGCAAACATAGCTCTCAACTCAACGGCCACTTTTCTACTCAAAGCATCGGCTACTACGTTTGCTTTACCCGGATGATACTCAATGGTCAAATCATAGTCTTTTAGCAACTCTAGCCATCTCCTCTATCTCAAGTTCAACTCTTTCTGTGTCATCAAGTACTTCAAGCTCTTGTGATCGGTGTAGACTATACACTTCTCACCATACAAGTAGTGACGCCAAATTTTCAATGCAAATACAACCGCGGCTAGCTCTATGTCATGAGTAGGATAGTTCTTCTCATGAATCTTCAACTGTCTAGAAGCATAATCAACAACTCTCCTATCTTGCATCAAAACACACCCTAAGCCTACGTAGGAAGCATCACTGTAAATCACAAACTCCTTACCTGAAACAGGTTGCACTAATACTGGAGCATTTGTCAAAGCTTCTTTCAACTTCTCAAAGGCCTTTTGTCTTGCATCGGACCATTCAAATTTAACTCCCTTTTGCAACAACTTAGTCAAGGGAGCAGCTACTCTAGAGAAGCCATCAACAAACCTCCTATAGTAACCAACTAATCCTAGGAAACTCATAATCTCGGTCACGGACTTAGGTTGTTTCCACTCAACAATAGCCTCAATCTTCGATGGATCAACTCGGATGCCTTCGGCCGAAACAACATGGCCAAGAAATACAACCTCTCGAATCCAGAACTCACACTTGCTAAGCTTCGCATACAACTGATTGCTCAACAATCTCTGTAAAACAAATCTCAAGTGCTCATCATGCTCTTCTTCTGTCTTCGAGTACACAAGTATATCATCAATGAAGACAACCACAAATCGGTCTAAATAGTCTCTAAAAATTCTGTTCATCATGTCCATGAATGCTGCTGGTGCATTCGTGAGCCCAAATGGCATCACGAGAAACTCATAGTGACCATACCTAGTCCTAAAAGCTGTCTTCGGAACATCACACTCTTTCACTTTCAACTGATAGTACCCGGATCTCAAATCTATCTTCGAGAACACTGAAGCACCTCTCAACTGATCAAACAAATCATCTATACGCGGCAACGGATACTTGTTCTTCACCGTCAATTGATTCAGCTGTCTATAGTCAATACACATGCGCATGCTACCATCTTTCTTTTTCACAAACAACACTGGAGCACCCCACGGAGAACTACTAGGCCTAATGAAACCACAGTCTAATAATTCTTGCAACTGACTCTTCAATTCCTTCAACTCTTTCGGAGCCATACGATACGGAGCTATCGAAACTAGATTAGACCCTGAAACTGTCTCAATCACAAACTCAACATCTCTGTCAGGAGGCAAACCCGACAACTCTTCAGGGAACACATCTGGAAAGTCACATACTGTTCTGATATCTTTCGGTCTAGCCTCACTCATATCCGGATTCATAACATAAGCTAAATAGGCCCCACATCCAGAGTCCATCAACCTATGAGCCTCTAAAGCTGACACCACATTAGACAAGAACTTAATGTTCTCGCCCACTACCACTACCTCGTAGTCATCAGAAAGCTTCAAGGAAATTCTCTTTGTCTCAAAATCCACACTCGCCCGATGCTCAACCAACCAATCCATACCCAATATAATATCAAAACCGTAGAAAGGAAGTTCCATCATATCAACTGAGAACACATGACCCTGAATCTTCAGTAGACACCTCCTATACATACGTCTAACCACAACTGTCTCACCAAAAGAACTAGTAACATGCATACCTACATCTAAGATCTCAACAGGAATATCTAACTTCTGTGCATGCTCACTCAGAATGTAAGAATGCGTAGAACCCGAATCAACCAAAGAAAGCAAAGACATAGACTGTAACTCAAAATTACCTGCTATCACATCGGTGTCGTTCCCGGCCCCTCTCTGAGCATAGACCCTCGCTGGTCCTCCCGCCTCTGGCTGCACAGCCACAACATGAGCAAGGTTCCTCTGAGCATCTACCCTAGGTGCATCAACCCTCGACTGGAAGTAGCCACGACCGCGCCCACGGCCTCTCTGAAAATCATTACCTCTCGCAGGAGCCTGAGCAATGTTCGGTGCCTGAGCTGCCTGACGCGGACAGTCCCTCCTAAAGTGGTCCCTCGAACCACAGTTCCAACAAGCATGGAAGTTACCCCAGCACTCTCCAGTGTGCTGTCTCCCACACTGAGCACACTCGGGCAAGCGCCCTCCTCCTCTATGGCCCTGATGGCCTCTACCATGGTGGCCACCGCCACGTCTCTGATCAAACTGATGTCCGCCACCTCTGTGCCTCTTAGCATCTCTACCATCAAAGTGGTTATGCCTCTTTCCAGAACCAGGACCACCAGCTCATTTGGCTGAACCCAAACTATGCTCCAAATCCTTGGCCCTCGCGACCAACACATCAAAGTCTGAGTAGTCAGAAGCCAACGTGTACCTCTTAACCTCTTCATTCAATCCGTATCAGAATCGGTTGCAGCGTTCCACTTCAGTAGGAACCAACTCTGGGGCATACTGACTCAAGCGAACAAAGCGGATCTCATAATCAGTCACAGAAGCATCCCCCTGAGTAAGAGCCATAAACTCTCGCTTCTTCTCATCCATGTACCTCGGTCCCAAGTACCTCTTTCTGAAAGCAAACTCAAAGAAATCCCAATCTATCTCGGCCTCTGGAACCCCGGCAGTAATGGTGACCCACCAGGTGTAGGCATCACCCTGAAGCAGTGAGATCACACAACCCAATCTACGTGCGCCCGCACAACCCATCTGAGCCAAGATACGAACTGTCTTTTCCAACCATAACTCCGACCTCTCCGGAGTAGATCCTCTAAACTCCTCGGCTCCCAGGCTACGGAGCCTCTCCAAAGGTAAACTAGCATCATCACACCTAGGCTGAGCTGCAGCCTGAGCTCCCGCAACTGCGGCCTGGAACGCTCCCGCTATTGCTTGCACAAGCGGAGTCATATCAATTCCAGCTGGACCTTGGCCACCTTGGCCACCCTGAGGTCCCTCTCCTCCAGCTCCATCCTCGCCCCCAGCTCCAGGTGGAGGAGGTGGTGGTGGTGGAGGTGGTGGAGGAGCGCCAACTCCCGCGGCCCCCGGTCCCTCTATGTGAGCCCCCGCACCAACTACCGGCTCAACAGGAGCCACAACTCGTGGTTCCTGACGAACCAACCTCGGTCTACCTCTCGGTCTAGACATCGCTCTCACAATTATCAACTACAACCACAACAACAAAACACACAAGCTGGGTTAGCAAGGCAAGGCTTCCAAGTGTTTCAAGTACGTTCCCTCACTTAAAATCATTTTTCCAATGTAATAGTGGCAATGGGACTCTCACACACATGCTTTAAAATAAATCAACCAACATACTTGTCACCCAAGCAATCATTCTTGCAAAACAAGCAAACACCGTGCAATTTAATTCAAAACTTAAGCTTACCTCACTTACCTGCCCAAGGTCTCGGTAACCTTATGCTCTGATACCAACAAGTGTAACCCCCTCGTCCCGGTCTGGCCGAATGACCGGTCCGAGTGGGTCACACGGGGAAAACCGAGTGAAAACCCCTAAGGATTCCCCCTCGGTTAGCATCCCTATTTTTTTTCTCTTTATTTTAAGATCTTGTCTAAATGCATATTAAACCCTAAGTGACCACACAGCGGAACAACGCATGCGAAACAAAACAAACGAGCTCAAACAATCATGTTACGGCCAATTTTTAGACTTTACTGCAGGTGGTATCGATACACCTAAGGGGTGTATCGATACCCCTTGACCAGGTCAACTGGTCAAAGTCAACCCGTGGAGATCGTATCGATACACCTGGGAGTGTATCGATACCCTCTCCAATTGTTGACTTCCCACGGTCAACGCTAAGGGAACCGTATCGATACACGTGAGGGCCCGTACCGATACAGAAATGGACAGTAGCTCCAGTTGCAAAAATGGTATCGATACGCCCCTTCGCGTATCGAAACGCGAGGCTTGAACTATGAAGGCCGTATCGATACGGTTCCAACCGTATCGATACCCCTGCTACGAAAACTCTGGTTTGATCTGATTTAAAGCACAAGTGGCCCTTAAATCCCTCTCAAACCTCAACCATCACACTAACATGCTTCCTAATGACAAACCAAGAGTTTAGGCATGCTTCAACAATGATTTAGACGAATCTAACACTAGGCAATGCCACACAACCATGCCCTCATACAACCATCATTCAAAGCACACATATAAACTCTTAAGGCATAGGCTAACATTCAAAGAGAAACTTAGGCATGGGTTAGCATTCATCATGGCAACACGATCATACAAAAGCAAAGTATAAGGGAGTCTATACATGCTCCTAAACATCCAACAACAAACCAACAAAACCATACATGTCCCATTGCTCAACTATTACATGTTTAACATTAAAATCCATACTTGATGAACTCAAGCCAAAAACCACACTTGGAGGCCCTCCACTTGCCCGAGCAACCCACGAACTAAGGATCTGCAATGTTGAACAAAGAGAGCGTAAGCAATGATGCTTAGTGAGGGTAAGCTCTAAAAACAAACCTCAACATTGCAAGGTCCGAGCACGATCTAGCCAAAGTATCATAATCATACCAAAGGTCCACAAGATAAAATGCATAAGCAGTAGACAAATATAAGGTCATGATCATAAGCTCAATTTCCATGATACAAGTAATCACAAACAAGTACCCCAATAAGAACCATGAACCTCAACACATTGATATACACATCAAACAACATTGGCACCTAGTTAAGACCCGAATACGCGGATAGACATGTTGGAACTCATATCCAACAACCACATTACCTCACGGTGGGATTTCACTCATCACCGGTCTCGCGGAGGGGATTCCACTCATCCTCACGCCCCGTCGATGGGATTCCACTCATCACCGACTATATTTAAATACAATTCCGGGCGAACCCGTACTCCTCCTTGGTGACTCAACGCCACCAAGGCCACGCGCGACTTTAGACTCATGTGTACACACTAACATCCTAATGATCGATCATTTGTATCCAAGTTTACTAGTGCCAATATTTACTCACTTCATTAACCTTGTGCTTAGCACATACTCACCAACAACCATCCATATGCATGTCTCAAGCATCATAAATCCAATCTCATTTCACATGTATAAAGCAATATACATAGACATTCATACCATAATTCACACGAGGCATACACAACCATGTAACGAGTTCAACCAAAGGCTCTAGATCAAGTTTAGGATTAGGTTACCACCCTAATCCTAACTCTAGGTGGGTCTACCAAGCCCAACCTAGTCCATACACTCGAACCAACTAATTTAAAACCGTTTAAAACAATTAACCACTCACCTAAGCTTTCAAGCCCAAAGACCAAGCAAGCACAACCTTCAACTTCCCGGATTCACTTCCGATGCTTCATCGATGCCCAAACTTGATTCTAATCATTCCCAAACACAAAAAAAAAACACCCACAATCAATATCTTATCATCGAAACTAACCCGGAATGCAATTCAACCACAAAATACCATGTTACAAGCATGAACAATATCCATTTTTCACCAATCCGGATGGTCCCAAAACCTTGACCAAAAACCTTGTTTTCAACTTCCATTTCACCCTTCTATGATCCCAATTCAACCCTTACCTATAGTACTATCAAAAGCCTATCAAAACCCACCTAAAACAACCCCCAAAACACACTCAAAACCTCCCAAAAACCCCATTTTCATTCAAATCCGAAAATTGTTCCAAAACATTTGAAATTCACATATATTGTATCATTTGGCTCTTATATTCCATATCTAACCTTAACAAATCGAAATATTTAGATTAGCTACATAAAGGCACCATTTTTACTCAAAATATTCAAAACCTCATTTTCCAAAAACTTTATGAAAATGAAAAAGAAGGGTACTTTTATGAAGGGGAAAATGAGGGGAAATCAAATTTGCTCTTACCTTTCAATTTGGAGCTGAAACGGAGAAGGAATAAGATGGAATAGTAAATGGGTTGGGAGCTTTTGTTTTCCCGTTGATGAAGAAGAGAATGAATAGTAAATGGGTTGGGGTTTTTGTTTTGTTTTAAATTTAAAGGCACAAAGACTATCTTGCCCTTAATGAAGTGAATTATTCACAATGACATAAAATCCATGACTAAAAAGGGTTAAGTCTTAAAACATAGCCACTCTTTAAATTAATAAATTTGAAAACAACCCCGAGCCGTTAAATAACTTATAAAACCGTGCCCAAATAATATTAAAATATTATTTTCACCTAACCCCTAAACCCGGGTGTTACACTTACTGCAAAAATGTTACAAAAAATAAGCACTTTTGAAAATTTTCAAATTCTAACTTTAAAGTAAAGAAATCTCATTAATTTCTTCATTGCTCTACAAAAAATTTAAAATTAAATAACTAAATTAAATAAAATTTCAGATATTAAATAAATAAAACAAAAACTTAAAAATTACTCACTTTAACTTTCTTTTTCAACCCATAAAAATTTCTATACCAATCAGAACCACAAAGTAACATTTGCACCATATCAATTTCTAAAGATGAACGATATGCATCAATCACCCTACCACCAGCACTAAAAGTAAAATCTAAAGCCACTATGGTGATAGGAATAGACAAGATTTCACAAAGCTATTTTGGATAAAATTCGAAACTTGAGATTATTCACTTTTCACCACTCTAAGGCATCAAAATTACCACAATTTTCCTTACAAATGAAAACTCTTTCTTCCAAGTATATATCTAATTCAAACTTAACATTGTCAATTGTGTCAACACTCCTAATATATCTCTCAAATTTGGACCTTTCAGTCATAACTTTTCCTTTGCTTATTCTACCATTGGTGACAACATTTTCTTGCACATCATTGTCTGTCATCGTACCAACATTAGCTGTTGTATATTCATCCACATATTTTTTATAAAGCTCATATAGACTATCACGTACAATGCGGATTTGTCTAACAACTTCCTCTTCAGAATAAATAACATGAAAACTGAAGTCAATCAGTTTCATCTTATTCCGAGGATCTAATATGGCAGCAATAAAAATAAGTAAATTGCATTCACCCCAATATTTATTAATTTTTTTCTATTTTATCGACCATTTGTCTCATCCAAAGTTGCTCATTCAAAGAATTCTCCATCAACAGCTCTTTGATACTCCAAAGTTCAGAAAGGAATAAATTTAAAGTTGGATAATCAAAACTTAATTTTTATTAAGGAAAAATATTAAATCAAGTAACATAAATAAAAATTAAGAAATAATAAAAAAATTAGATATATTAAAATTGTTTACCTAAGATAATGTTGGTAACTTCATTAAAAAATGCCAAAAAATAACTAACTTCCTCAACCCTCACCGAATCTTTATCACTTGGCAAATACTTATAACCTGCATCTCGTTGAGAATACCGCGGGAACACGTCCTTAAACTCCAATGCACATGACAACATAGCATATGTTGCATTCCATCGTGTACAACAATCTAAAATCAACCTCTTATTTGGCAACTGAAGTTGTTTAACAATATCACTGAACATAGTCAAACGTACATTGGATGTTGTGATGTGCTTAACACTTTCCCTTACATTGTCAATCACATCTTCAATTTCGGAAAGACCATCATGCACCAATAAATTTAAGATATGGGCACAACATCTGATATGAAATAATTTCTCATTCAAAGAAAGCTTTTTATGAAATGAAATGCTATCTTTCAACATTCTTATAGCTGTATCATTGTAAGAAGCATTGTCCACAGAAATTGAACACATTTTTTTAATACTCCAGTCTTGTAAGCATTTGTATAATGCGTCATACACAATAACTTTATTATGCGGAGGAGGTACATCAACAAAGTTTAAAATTATTTTTTGTAGATTTTAATATGAGTCCACAAAATGAGCCGTTAAGACCATGTATTGAATCTTTTGACCAGACTTCCACATATAAGTTGTAATGCTAATTCTATTCACTATCTTCAACAATCCATTTAACCTCTTCTTCTCAACCTCATAACTTGTCCAGCAATCGCTTTTGGCTGTTGCACGAAAAATCTTTGTATAGAGTGAACTTGCAGTTTTCGTGAACTTTAATTTTGTCATTAATCTTATTTATTTTCTATTTCATGGTATTAATTTTAATTTAATTTTTATATTTTTATTTTTAATAAAATTTAATTTAATTAAATTAAAAATTAAAAATTAAAAATTCATTTAATAAAATAAAACTTATCTTATGATTAGAGTTATATTCGTGAGTTTGAATTCGTTAAATGAATTTTTAATATAATTTTAAAATTTTATTTTAAATCATGAATTAACTAGTTTTAAATATTATATTTCTACGGTGATTTAAATGTTTTTTATGTGTCTCAAGTATGTTATGTTCGAGTTCCCTTAATCCATATTTATTTCTTTTTCCTTGCATAAACAACAAACTAAAACATATGTTGTATTTTTTTTTACTTTATCTTACAAATGGTCACTTGGTTTAGTGGCAAACTCATGCCACTTACACCTAGGGGAACTTGTGTTCAATCCCCAGCGAAGGTAAATTAGCTCTTTATTTTATTTTCCTTCTCCGATCAGGTGGTGACTCGCGTGATTAATTTATTTAATTAAATAAAAATTAGGATCAAATTAATATAATAGGTAACTAACAAAGACCAAATGTGTAAATATATAAATTTATCTTTAACAACAACGTCACCCATTTAACGACACTTAACTTCGAGTAACCAAAAGTTTACTGATAAAAAAACGTAAGTTACTCATTAAGTCTTAATTTTTTAATATTTTGAATCAAGTTCCTCAAATTGTTAAAATTTTCATTAAGACTCCCAACTTTTTGAAAATTTTAATTATCCCCAAAAGGGAAAACTACATATTTAGTACATAAACTATGCCTATATTACTATTTTAGTACGCTAACTATTATTTATGGCAAAATGGTACCTAACGTTACGTTTTTGTTCTATTTTGGTACCCCGCCGTTTAAAATTAACGAAAATGGCGTTGTAGCTTGGGTTAATAACAATTTTAGTCCAAAAATTATACAATCTATCAATTTAGTCTAAAATTCTATCAATTTAAACATTATTTTAAATTTTGGATTAAAATTGTAAACTCCTCATTTTTCTTCTTCTTCTAGACGAACATTTTTTTGGGGTTTGGAGTTTAAAAAACACGCTAGGGACAATAAAAAACTTTAAGATTTGGGGATCAATGGGGGTTAATGCATGGTCCATTAGAGGACCCAAACTCCACGATCGGGATACCAATGAGAATACGAGGGGTGAAAAAAAGATGAGACAAAATTCTATCAAAATTAAGATGGTGTTTTAAATTGATGAATTTTGGACTAAATTGATAATATATATGAGTGTTTTGGACTAAAATTGTGATTATACCAAGCCACATCATCTACGTTAGTTTTTAACGGTTGGGATACTAAAACAGAACAAAAACGTAACGTTAGGTACCATTTTGCCAAAAATAATATTTGAGGTACTAAAACAGTAACACGGGCATAGTATGGTATTAAATATGTAGTTTTCCCTTAAAAAATCTCATTAAATCCTTAAAATTTTTAAAATTTTTGATTTAGCCCACAAACTATCGCACCATAATCCGCCTATGATCCCATGTGATATATTTTATTCAATCAATAAGGTGAACACCATACTGGAGCCTGGATGGTGGTTTCTTGCTCCTTTGATATTCTTTGGGTGAAACTATTGGAAATGGGTGACTGGGTGAGGGTCTGCCTAGCGAAGACTACATTTACAAAGATAAATTGTTGAAGTTGCCGCTCTCTTGGTGATGTAGCTTCTACGTTGCCCACTTGATGATGATTTGATCACCCTATTGAATTACCGGTGAAAGGTTGCATGACGATGCTACATGCAGAGCCGTTTTTGAAATTTTAGTGGCCTAGGGGCAAATTTAAAAGTTGGGCCCCTAATAACAAGTAATAAAAAAAATAATTTGAATAGTATAAAAAATAAATTAATTTGTTTGTAAATTATATTTTTTACTACGCTCAATAATTATCAAATGAAAAACATCAAGAAATTTTATTAAATACCGAACAAGTTACACAAAACAACTTCTACGAGCATTTCTAGATGCAAAATCATTAATAATAGTGTCTACATCAATATGATCTAACATATTTTTCTCAATACATAAAATGGCTAGACCATTCAACCTTTCTTGTGACATTGACGATCTCAAATAAGTTTTCAACAATTTTAACTTCGAAAAACTTCTTTCGGCAGATGCAACTGTCACCGGCATAGTTAAGAGGATTCGATAAGCTATTGAAACATTTGGATAACAATCCGCAACTTTGACAAACTTGAGAATTTCCAATGCTGACATTAACTCATTTGGCAAAGTCACCTGCAACACTTTCAATTCTGAAAAAAGATCATCTGCATCAATATCAAACAAATCATTATGAGAAAAAGTAGTACTAAAGTTTGTGCAAGATTTTTTTAGTTCATCATTATCTAAAGATTTTAACATTTTGGAATCAAATAAAAATCCAAAAATATTGTCAAATAACTCTAATTGTTCAAATCTATTTTTCAAAGAAGTTATAGCCAAATCAACAACCACAAGAAAATAATTTACTCTAAAAGATTCCTCGGGTGATTGTACTTCTTCTTCATTATCATTTTCGTCAAATTGTCTTCTCCTAAACACATGACGTTTTATTGGAAATATTGGCTCTATATTCATATCAAATGCAAGACTTTTGGCAATGTTCATGCAAGACTCAAACCCTTCACTTCTATATTTCTCAAAGAATGATGTTACACTTTTTACTTCATTAATTGTAGTTCTAATGCACATAGATTTAGATTGCAATTTCTTACTCACCTTGTTAATAGTAAATAAAATCTCATACCAAATTACTAAGCTAAGTAAGAACTCAAAACTTGCAAGAGAATTAGCTAGACTTTCCGCTTCACTTTTTGTCTTGGCATCTTCGCCACTAGAATTATACAATGACAACAAAGCTAATTTTATTTGAGGTGCTTGAAATCTAATAGCTTTAACACTTCTAATTCGACTTTCCCATCGAGTATTACACAAAGATTTCACTGTAAAACCTTTAACATTATCAACTAAAATCTTCCATTTTTTGGTAGAACTTGCAAATAATGTGTATATGCGTTGCACAATTCCAAAAAAAGAAATAGCTTTCACACAAGAATGTGCCATATCCGATATAGTGAGATTAAGACTATGACAAGCACATGGCATATATAAAGCCCTTGGATTTATTTCAAGTAACCTTTTTTGAACCCCTTGATGTTTTCCTTTCATATTTGAACCATTGTCATAACCTTGACCCCTAATATCATTAACATCTAAATCAAGTGACTTGCATACACCTAATAATTCATTAAAAAGGCCAAATCCGGAAGTATCATTTACTTTTAAAAACTCTAAAAAAAACTCATCTATTTTTATTTCGTTACTTGACACATTAACACATCGTACTATCAAACTCATTTGTTCTTGATGGCTCACATCCGGGGTACAATCAAGAATAATAGAAAAATATTTTGCCTCTTTAATAATCTTTATTATGGAAGTTCTAACACCATGAGCCAAAAGAGAAATCAACTCATTTTGGATTGTAGGACCAAGATAGTGGTAATGAATTTCTTGATTTTGGATACGTCTAATATGATCTTGCATTATTAAATCAAATTCGGCTATCATTTCAATTAAACCTAAAAAATTACCATTACTATCTTCGTAAAGTTTCCCACTACATCCACGAAAAGCTAAATTATTTTTGGCAAGACATTTCACAACGGATATAATTCTTATTAAAACTTGTCTCCAACGTTCCTTTTCTTTTGAAATTCCTTCTTGCAAATCTTTATCAATGCCTTTATTCTTTTCTAATCTTATTCTTGTTTCATTCCAAGTATTCATATTAGTCATATGCTCAACACTATTTTCATGTTGTTTAAGTCTCTCACTCAAATGCTTCCAATCATCCATTCCATCATTTGCTAAAATACTTTTGTTATTTTGAGAACTAAACAATTTACAACAAAAACAATATATTTTATTCACATGTCTAGAGTAAACTAACCATTTTCTATCAAAAGTTTCTCCATTGCTTAATTTTCTAGAATAATATGAGTACGAGAAATGTCTAGAAAGACTATCCTTAGGAAATGTGAGATTCAATTCTCTAATGGGCCCCTTTTCAATTAAAATGTCTCTAGATTTAGTATCAAGAACACCCCAATTTCTAGGATCATAGATATCGAAAGGAGAAATTATATGTTCATCAACATCAACATTTGACTCATCAAGAACATTATTATGCTCATTATTCAAATTAATAGTATCATTATTATTCAAATTAGCATTATCGACATTGAGGCAATTATCGTCACTTAAATTTTTATCATTCAAATTTTCATTAGAATGTTCAATATTATCTTCATTTATGCCCAACACATCATCGTCTAAAGGTTCATCTACTTGTTTTGGAAAAAATTTATCTAAAGCTCCCTTTTGTGATTCTACCAATTCTTGTGTTCGTTTTCTTTTTTTCCTTTTTTCACTACCGGAAGCATGCTTTTTCGTTAACATTATACTATAAAAATTATAAAGAAAAAAGTATAGAATGATAGCACCTGATTTTTTGTCGTTGAAGCTCTGTCTCAAACTTGGTTATAGCATATCAATAGTAAAATCTCCTTGAATAAATGAGTTCTTGCCTTCTTGAAGTATCGAACCAAAAATTATAAATACCAAGTTTAAAATAAATTGTGAGAAAATAACATAAGAAAGAGAGAAAGTGGTGAGAAATTGAGAAAGGAAGAGTAAGAAAAATGTAAATGAAAATATTATTTATAGGTGTATATAAATTTTTTTATTCTCAATTTAAAATTAAAAAAATTAAAATATTATTAAATTCTTAATTATGGCCCTATAAAACACTACTATGTAGACTAAATATCACACACTATTAACAGCCATTTTAACGTTCCTATTTTTACTTTTCAAAGCTTCCTTTCTTAATTTACTTCTAAATATAATAATAAAAAAAGAAAATTTAAAAGAAAATCAACGGTAATAAGAAAAGAAAGGTTGAAACAATCTGATGGGCCCCACTTTTCAATGCTTAAAAGGAAATGAACGGTAAAAAAAAACGGTAGAAACAATTTGATGGGCCCCACTTTAGTTCAATTTCCTAGAGTAATAATTACACATTTACAGGATAATTAATTTTTTTATCCAAACAAATTTTAATAGTTTAACGGTAAAAAGTATATATAAAATATATTTAAATTTTTTAATAATTCGTGGGCCCTGCCGCCCTGGGCAGAGCCGTTTTTGAAATTTTAGTGGCCTAGGGGCAAATTTAAAAGTTGGGCCCCTAATAACAAGTAATAAAAAAATAATTTGAATAGTATAAAAAATAAATTAATTTGTTTGTAAATTATATTTTTTACTACGCTCAATAATTATCAAATGAAAAACATCAAGAAATTTTATTAAATACCGAACAAGTTACACAAAACAACTTCTACGAGCATTTCTAGATGCAAAATCATTAATAATAGTGTCTACATCAATATGATCTAACATATTTTTCTCAATACATAAAATGGCTAGACCATTCAACCTTTCTTGTGACATTGACGATCTCAAATAAGTTTTCAACAATTTTAACTTCGAAAAACTTCTTTCGGCAGATGCAACTGTCACCGGCATAGTTAAGAGGATTCGATAAGCTATTGAAACATTTGGATAACAATCCGCAACTTTGACAAACTTGAGAATTTCCAATGCTGACATTAACTCATTTGGCAAAGTCACCTGCAACACTTTCAATTCTGAAAAAAGATCATCTGCATCAATATCAAACAAATCATTATGAGAAAAAGTAGTACTAAAGTTTGTGCAAGATTTTTTTAGTTCATCATTATCTAAAGATTTTAACATTTTGGAATCAAATAAAAATCCAAAAATATTGTCAAATAACTCTAATTGTTCAAATCTATTTTTCAAAGAAGTTATAGCCAAATCAACAACCACAAGAAAATAATTTACTCTAAAAGATTCCTCGGGTGATTGTACTTCTTCTTCATTATCATTTTCGTCAAATTGTCTTCTCCTAAACACATGACGTTTTATTGGAAATATTGGCTCTATATTCATATCAAATGCAAGACTTTTGGCAATGTTCATGCAAGACTCAAACCCTTCACTTCTATATTTCTCAAAGAATGATGTTACACTTTTTACTTCATTAATTGTAGTTCTAATGCACATAGATTTAGATTGCAATTTCTTACTCACCTTGTTAATAGTAAATAAAATCTCATACCAAATTACTAAGCTAAGTAAGAACTCAAAACTTGCAAGAGAATTAGCTAGACTTTCCGCTTCACTTTTTGTCTTGGCATCTTCGCCACTAGAATTATACAATGACAACAAAGCTAATTTTATTTGAGGTGCTTGAAATCTAATAGCTTTAACACTTCTAATTCGACTTTCCCATCGAGTATTACACAAAGATTTCACTGTAAAACCTTTAACATTATCAACTAAAATCTTCCATTTTTTGGTAGAACTTGCAAATAATGTGTATATGCGTTGCACAATTCCAAAAAAAGAAATAGCTTTCACACAAGAATGTGCCATATCCGATATAGTGAGATTAAGACTATGACAAGCACATGGCATATATAAAGCCCTTGGATTTATTTCAAGTAACCTTTTTTGAACCCCTTGATGTTTTCCTTTCATATTTGAACCATTGTCATAACCTTGACCCCTAATATCATTAACATCTAAATCAAGTGACTTGCATACACCTAATAATTCATTAAAAAGGCCAAATCCGGAAGTATCATTTACTTTTAAAAACTCTAAAAAAAACTCATCTATTTTTATTTTGTTACTTGACACATTAACACATCGTACTATCAAACTCATTTGTTCTTGATGGCTCACATCCGGGGTACAATCAAGAATAATAGAAAAATATTTTGCCTCTTTAATAATCTTTATTATGGAAGTTCTAACACCATGAGCCAAAAGAGAAATCAACTCATTTTGGATTGTAGGACCAAGATAGTGGTAATGAATTTCTTGATTTTGGATACGTCTAATATGATCTTGCATTATTAAATCAAATTCGGCTATCATTTCAATTAAACCTAAAAAATTACCATTACTATCTTCGTAAAGTTTCCCACTACATCCACGAAAAGCTAAATTATTTTTGGCAAGACATTTCACAACGGATATAATTCTTATTAAAACTTGTCTCCAACGTTCCTTTTCTTTTGAAATTCCTTCTTGCAAATCTTTATCAATGCCTTTATTCTTTTCTAATCTTATTCTTGTTTCATTCCAAGTATTCATATTAGTCATATGCTCAACACTATTTTCATGTTGTTTAAGTCTCTCACTCAAATGCTTCCAATCATCCATTCCATCATTTGCTAAAATACTTTTGTTATTTTGAGAACTAAACAATTTACAACAAAAACAATATATTTTATTCACATGTCTAGAGTAAACTAACCATTTTCTATCAAAAGTTTCTCCATTGCTTAATTTTCTAGAATAATATGAGTACGAGAAATGTCTAGAAAGACTATCCTTAGGAAATGTGAGATTCAATTCTCTAATGGGCCCCTTTTCAATTAAAATGTCTCTAGATTTAGTATCAAGAACACCCCAATTTCTAGGATCATAGATATCGAAAGGAGAAATTATATGTTCATCAACATCAACATTTGACTCATCAAGAACATTATTATGCTCATTATTCAAATTAATAGTATCATTATTATTCAAATTAGCATTATCGACATTGAGGCAATTATCGTCACTTAAATTTTTATCATTCAAATTTTCATTAGAATGTTCAATATTATCTTCATTTATGCCCAACACATCATCGTCTAAAGGTTCATCTACTTGTTTTGGAAAAAATTTATCTAAAGCTCCCTTTTGTGATTCTACCAATTCTTGTGTTCGTTTTCTTTTTTTCCTTTTTTCACTACCGGAAGCATGCTTTTTCGTTAACATTATACTATAAAAATTATAAAGAAAAAAGTATAGAATGATAGCACCTGATTTTTTGTCGTTGAAGCTCTGTCTCAAACTTGGTTATAGCATATCAATAGTAAAATCTCCTTGAATAAATGAGTTCTTGCCTTCTTGAAGTATCGAACCAAAAATTATAAATACCAAGTTTAAAATAAATTGTGAGAAAATAACATAAGAAAGAGAGAAAGTGGTGAGAAATTGAGAAAGGAAGAGTAAGAAAAATGTAAATGAAAATATTATTTATAGGTGTATATAAATTTTTTTATTCTCAATTTAAAATTAAAAAAATTAAAATATTATTAAATTCTTAATTATGGCCCTATAAAACACTACTATGTAGACTAAATATCACACACTATTAACAGCCATTTTAACGTTCCTATTTTTACTTTTCAAAGCTTCCTTTCTTAATTTACTTCTAAATATAATAATAAAAAAAGAAAATTTAAAAGAAAATCAACGGTAATAAGAAAAGAAAGGTTGAAACAATCTGATGGGCCCCACTTTTCAATGCTTAAAAGGAAATGAACGGTAAAAAAAAACGGTAGAAACAATTTGATGGGCCCCACTTTAGTTCAATTTCCTAGAGTAATAATTACACATTTACAGGATAATTAATTTTTTTATCCAAACAAATTTTAATAGTTTAACGGTAAAAAGTATATATAAAATATATTTAAATTTTTTAATAATTCGTGGGCCCTGCCGCCCTGGGCAGAGCCGTTTTTGAAATTTTAGTGGCCTAGGGGCAAATTTAAAAGTTGGGCCCCTAATAACAAGTAATAAAAAAATAATTTGAATAGTATAAAAAATAAATTAATTTGTTTGTAAATTATATTTTTTACTACGCTCAATAATTATCAAATGAAAAACATCAAGAAATTTTATTAAATACCGAACAAGTTACACAAAACAACTTCTACGAGCATTTCTAGATGCAAAATCATTAATAATAGTGTCTACATCAATATGATCTAACATATTTTTCTCAATACATAAAATGGCTAGACCATTCAACCTTTCTTGTGACATTGACGATCTCAAATAAGTTTTCAACAATTTTAACTTCGAAAAACTTCTTTCGGCAGATGCAACTGTCACCGGCATAGTTAAGAGGATTCGATAAGCTATTGAAACATTTGGATAACAATCCGCAACTTTGACAAACTTGAGAATTTCCAATGCTGACATTAACTCATTTGGCAAAGTCACCTGCAACACTTTCAATTCTGAAAAAAGATCATCTGCATCAATATCAAACAAATCATTATGAGAAAAAGTAGTACTAAAGTTTGTGCAAGATTTTTTTAGTTCATCATTATCTAAAGATTTTAACATTTTGGAATCAAATAAAAATCCAAAAATATTGTCAAATAACTCTAATTGTTCAAATCTATTTTTCAAAGAAGTTATAGCCAAATCAACAACCACAAGAAAATAATTTACTCTAAAAGATTCCTCGGGTGATTGTACTTCTTCTTCATTATCATTTTCGTCAAATTGTCTTCTCCTAAACACATGACGTTTTATTGGAAATATTGGCTCTATATTCATATCAAATGCAAGACTTTTGGCAATGTTCATGCAAGACTCAAACCCTTCACTTCTATATTTCTCAAAGAATGATGTTACACTTTTTACTTCATTAATTGTAGTTCTAATGCACATAGATTTAGATTGCAATTTCTTACTCACCTTGTTAATAGTAAATAAAATCTCATACCAAATTACTAAGCTAAGTAAGAACTCAAAACTTGCAAGAGAATTAGCTAGACTTTCCGCTTCACTTTTTGTCTTGGCATCTTCGCCACTAGAATTATACAATGACAACAAAGCTAATTTTATTTGAGGTGCTTGAAATCTAATAGCTTTAACACTTCTAATTCGACTTTCCCATCGAGTATTACACAAAGATTTCACTGTAAAACCTTTAACATTATCAACTAAAATCTTCCATTTTTTGGTAGAACTTGCAAATAATGTGTATATGCGTTGCACAATTCCAAAAAAAGAAATAGCTTTCACACAAGAATGTGCCATATCCGATATAGTGAGATTAAGACTATGACAAGCACATGGCATATATAAAGCCCTTGGATTTATTTCAAGTAACCTTTTTTGAACCCCTTGATGTTTTCCTTTCATATTTGAACCATTGTCATAACCTTGACCCCTAATATCATTAACATCTAAATCAAGTGACTTGCATACACCTAATAATTCATTAAAAAGGCCAAATCCGGAAGTATCATTTACTTTTAAAAACTCTAAAAAAAACTCATCTATTTTTATTTCGTTACTTGACACATTAACACATCGTACTATCAAACTCATTTGTTCTTGATGGCTCACATCCGGGGTACAATCAAGAATAATAGAAAAATATTTTGCCTCTTTAATAATCTTTATTATGGAAGTTCTAACACCATGAGCCAAAAGAGAAATCAACTCATTTTGGATTGTAGGACCAAGATAGTGGTAATGAATTTCTTGATTTTGGATACGTCTAATATGATCTTGCATTATTAAATCAAATTCGGCTATCATTTCAATTAAACCTAAAAAATTACCATTACTATCTTCGTAAAGTTTCCCACTACATCCACGAAAAGCTAAATTATTTTTGGCAAGACATTTCACAACGGATATAATTCTTATTAAAACTTGTCTCCAACGTTCCTTTTCTTTTGAAATTCCTTCTTGCAAATCTTTATCAATGCCTTTATTCTTTTCTAATCTTATTCTTGTTTCATTCCAAGTATTCATATTAGTCATATGCTCAACACTATTTTCATGTTGTTTAAGTCTCTCACTCAAATGCTTCCAATCATCCATTCCATCATTTGCTAAAATACTTTTGTTATTTTGAGAACTAAACAATTTACAACAAAAACAATATATTTTATTCACATGTCTAGAGTAAACTAACCATTTTCTATCAAAAGTTTCTCCATTGCTTAATTTTCTAGAATAATATGAGTACGAGAAATGTCTAGAAAGACTATCCTTAGAAAATGTGAGATTCAATTCTCTAATGGACCCCTTTTCAATTAAAATGTCTCTAGATTTAGTATCAAGAACACCCCAATTTCTAGGATCATAGATATCGAAAGGAGAAATTATATGTTCATCAACATCAACATTTGACTCATCAAGAACATTATTATGCTCATTATTCAAATTAATAGTATCATTATTATTCAAATTAACATTATCGACATTGAGGCAATTATCGTCACTTAAATTTTTATCATTCAAATTTTCATTAGAATGTTCAATATTATCTTCATTTATGCCCAACACATCATCGTCTAAAGGTTCATCTACTTGTTTTGGAAAAAATTTATCTAAAGCTCCCTTTTGTGATTCTACCAATTCTTGTGTTCGTTTTCTTTTTTTCCTTTTTTCACTACCGGAAGCATGCTTTTTCGTTAACATTATACTATAAAAATTATAAAGAAAAAAGTATAGAATGATAGCACCTGATTTTTTGTCGTTGAAGCTCTGTCTCAAACTTGGTTATAGCATATCAATAGTAAAATCTCCTTGAATAAATGAGTTCTTGCCTTCTTGAAGTATCGAACCAAAAATTATAAATACCAAGTTTAAAATAAATTGTAAGAAAATAACATAAGAAAGAGAGAAAGTGGTGAGAAATTGAGAAAGGAAGAGTAAGAAAAATGTAAATGAAAATATTATTTATAGGTGTATATAAATTTTTTTATTCTCAATTTAAAATTAAAAAAATTAAAATATTATTAAATTCTTAATTATGGCCCTATAAAACACTACTATGTAGACTAAATATCACACACTATTAACAGCCATTTTAACGTTCCTATTTTTACTTTTCAAAGCTTCCTTTCTTAATTTACTTCTAAATATAATAATAAAAAAAGAAAATTTAAAAGAAAATCAACGGTAACAAGAAAAGAAAGGTTAAAACAATCTGATGGGCCCCACTTTTCAATGCTTAAAAGGAAATGAACGGTAAAAAAAAACGGTAGAAACAATTTGATGGGCCCCACTTTAGTTCAATTTCCTAGAGTAATAATTACACATTTACAGGATAATTAATTTTTTTATCCAAACAAATTTTAATAGTTTAACGGTAAAAAGTATATATAAAATATATTTAAATTTTTTAATAATTCGTGGGCCCTGCCGCCCTGGGGCCCTGGGCCGTCGCCCCGGTTGCCCAGGCCCAGGGACGGCTCTGGCTACATGGAAGATGGGTGGTGTCAGTTCCAAATTTTGAGTGAGCATTCTGTAGAGGTCAAAAATTTCGAGTTTATTAGTCTTATTTTATAACTCAAATTTAATTTTAATTCTTTTTCTAAGCCGAGTTAAGTTGTACGAGTTTCTGTTTAAATTTAATTGTAGATATCTGTAATGTTATGGTAGTAATTAGTTTCAGTTTAAACAGTTTTCGATAACTATATACGACACACACACACACACACACACACACACATATATATATATATATATATATAGGGTTAGGATCAACTTACACTGTGCAAAACTCAATTACTTTTACACAGTTTTTGGACCGTTGGATGATGGTAATTAATGACTCAGATTATTTCCTTATTTTTTCTCAAGTGATAATCTTCACATTTTTTACTGTTAATCTCATCCATCCATTTCACTAATCCAATGGCTATGAATTAGTGTAGAACTCAATGAGTTTTACATCATGTAACTTGATCCTATCCCATATATATATATATATATATATATATATATATATATATATATATATATATATATATATATATATATATATATCTTTTCATATATGATATACATATATCAGGTAAAGTTGTGGGACTCGACTTAAATTTAAAAATTAATCTACTAATTACTAAAAAAATAAATTATTTAAATTCCCATTTTATAAGTTAAACTTTATTTGAAATTTTCTGATTTGATTTTATAAAATTACTATTCAAGTTAAATCAAATCGAGTTTTTAATATCGAGTTAAGTTAAATAATTCAATTCAAAATAAATCGAATTTTACTCGCCTCTAATCTATCGAGTAAATGCTCGGGACATGGGCAATTCGTTTTAATTTTGTAGCAAAAGAAAATGATGAAACGCGAAAGGGATTTCATTCCGTGTGCTTTTCATTAATTTGCTAACCTAGAAGGAAGAGTGACGGTAAGAGTATTCTTAACAAAATTCACGCGCACCTTAAAAGTAAAAAAATATTCAAACTTAAATATCTTAAGAATAACATTTTTTTTAACTAAAAATATTTCTTAGAGTTCGAAATTGAGTTCAGAATGAAATTAGTAAAACACAAAAATAGTTTAATGTATTCAGTATATATCTAACAGGCTGAATGGGTTTTTAAGTCTTCCCATCCAACTTTATAGTCTATAATTGGGATGAAAATCCTCTGTTTTTATTTCTTCTATTTTTTATATCCAATATTAAAAAAATTTAAATTTTAAGTTTTAAAATTTTAACCTCATACTTTAACGCTCACATCTAAAAATTACACATTATCTCAAATTTTTTAAACTTTAATTTTAAATTTAAATTTTTAATGCATAAACATAAATAAAAGTATTCGAAAAGAGAATATGATTTCTATTCTTATAATTCGGGTGGGTGGGTGCAATACTAAATACTTAGCGTCACATTCATTACATTTGTTCGCTCATCATGACCCTAACAGGAACAGCTGGTAACATTACTTTGGTCAAAAAGAATTCAAGGAAAGTGCCCAAATCGACAACAGAAACAACTTTTTGTTTCAAAGTCTCAATAAGATAAAGATAGATTCAATAAATGACAAAAACAGAATAGATAGATTACTTTCGGCCTAAATAAACCGACTACGACTTTAGCTTAAGGTAGGACAAATTAATTAATTAAACTCAAAAACCCTTTTCTCTTTAAGAAAAAATAAATAATTATATTACTACAACAAAATCCAAATCAATAAAGTTGACATCAAATGCTAAGGCTTAAACTCTAAGCTATTCTTATTTTTTCCAAACTGTAATTTAAAAGAAAAACCAATCAAACAATTAGAAGAAAACAGCCCTTTGATGAACAACATCTACATTAGCAGAGAATGAAAGCAATCTATTAAAAAACCTAAACAATGCAGCCTTTATTTTCTTCCAAACCAAACACTTCCTTCTCCTAATACGTCTCATTTGCCTACTCCTCTTCCATCTCTTCCCATGAGCCCCCATTCTTTCTTTAACTCTCCCAAAGCATTTCACGGCCTTTTCCGCCACAGTTTCTCTCCTGGAAAACCTATAGCTCCTCAGATACATCTGCCTACACGACACACCGTCGACGACTCTGGCATATCCGCCATGCACGGTGGCGCGTGAGCTCCTCGACCTCACGAACTCAGCATCCGACTCGGGCCACTTGTAGAGATTCACGTATGTTGCCCTAAATGGTACCCGAGGGTCTCTGGCATCGGTCAAGCAACTAGAAATGCAAGCGGAACTCATTTTGCTCAAAGGGTTTTTGTAGGTTTGAAGAAAGCTTAGGATTTTGATTGCAAGGAGAGGTTATATATATATATATAGTTGTAAAATTGTAAAAGAGAGAAAATGGGAAAGAGGGGGTTGGTTCCAGTTGGTTGAAAATGGGATTTGTTTTGTTCTTAGTAGGAAATGAAGGTGTGCGTGTTTAGGCAAAGAGTGGATAGGCTAATGGTATTTTATTTTGTTTGACCAAAGTGGGCCGCCTTATAGTAGATTTATGGCCAGAATATCTATAGGTAAGAAATTTCGATGCGTACAAACATCAAAGGGGATGTAGCTCAAATGGTAGAGCGCTCGCTTTGCATGCGAGAGGCACGGGGTTCGATCCCCCGCATCTCCACTTTCTACTTTTTCTTTTCCATTCAGTGTTTCGTTCCTACACTCCATACATATAATAGCTCCAGTCTCTCTCACAATCTCCATTGTTGGAAGGACTGCAAATAACGACTCAAACTCGAGTCGTCGATAATATATTAGATCCCGGTTTATCAACAATTGTGATTACCGGTTAGGGACGAAACTAAGATATAGGATGTTAGGAAACTAAGTAGTTTGCAAATCAAAACGATTTGGGGACCATTCCAAGGCTTAAAACTACAAGACACCTAGATTTGAATTAAACCAAAAATGTTCGTTTACAGGTGCTGGTGGCTGCTTCAATGTTGGATATGCAATAAGAATGAAAAATGAAAAGGTCGTCTTATTCAAAACCCCAATTATGAAATCTCCTCTAAGCCTCAAGAGAACGGCTTATCTGGTGCAATGCAACCGTGGCAAACGAGTCATTTCGGGTTTTATTGTATTTTGTTTAAGTCCGAATCGGTTTAAGTTTATGGTGATTTCGGTTCGGTTGATTTCGCGTCGGGTTAATAGGAAATCGATCAGTTTTAGTCGGGTTTCAGGCCGAGTTAAGTTTTTTCACCTTATATATGACTTTATATAGCATGAATATTTGACTTTGGGGCAAGCTGTGCGACAATTCACATATCATATTTATTTATTTATTTTAATATATTTCTTTATTTTGGGTTATTTTCGGTTCGGGTAAAATCGGTTCGGTTCCATTTGGTTCAATCGGTTCGGGTCCATTTTCGGTTCAACTAAAGTTCGTTTCGATTTATTTCGAATTTCAGATCAAATTCGAGTTATCGTGTTCGGTTCGATTTCGAGTTTCGGTTCGATTTTAAGTTCGGTTCGAATAAATCAGTTCAGTTCTCGAGTCTCGGGTCAAGTTTGCCATTCTAGGTGCAACATGGGAAATTATCTGTATATGATTCTTACAGTGGTGGTGGCTACCGGCAATGATGTAGTTTAATTTCTCTTTTGGTCCTTGTTAGTTTTAAAATGAATGAAACTAAGCTTTGGTCTCCAAAAATTTCTTCTAAGTCCCTTTACTGTTTTTAGATAAGCTTCGTATTCTAGACTTCTAGTCCATCAAAAAATCAGAAATCTGTCACAAAGAAAGCCTACAGACCAATACTCCAATTTGTACACAACTGGGAAATGGCTGCAGCATCTCTACCTATCAATTTCTCTAAGTCACTATTAATTTTAAGATTAATCAAATTAAACTTTAGTCCCCAATTTTTTGGTTCAATTACTCTTTAAGCCCCTCTTAATAAAATTATATCATATTTTATTTTACTTTCATATAATCATACTATAATTTATATTATTAAATCTACATAAATCTCTTTTCTTATTTCAAAATATTAAACGGACAGGAAAGAAAGATTAATGTTGCATAGCTTGAAAGCTGGATTACATGTTAAATTAGAATTATTTTTATTATTAAATCTACTAATCTCTTTTCTGTGAAGTTTCATCCCAACTCTGTCTATACATTTTCTCATGTATATTGTACCATCAATGATTTTAACTGGAATAAACTCAACCGGTTAAGACAAACTATTTTAAAACTCATACTAATTAAGGTTTTTTATGTTAATACTTATTTAACCAAACATAGTAAAAGTATCAATTGGTGAAACAGAGGTGGCTCAAAAATTTAGGGGATTTGTACAATTTATTAAAATGGGCCTTCAAGTTAAAAATAAATAAATAAATACTTGTCGGCTTGTTGTGTATGTGGTAAACCGACACTCGAATAAAAATAAGTAAAACATGATTCAAAATTTATGACGTACAACAATATTTTGTTTTTCCATGTGCTTTACTTTCCGTCCATAATTATTCTTTTGTTTTTTTATTATAAACATTTAGTTTAAGTCATTTTGGATCATACTTGTTTAGAAGGGACCTGTACAGTCATTTCCTACTTGCAAATATTCAAAATCACCCCTAATTAGTATAGTTTCAGAAAGCTTACATTTTTTATTCTGTCATTAACTATTCTTACTGCTGTAGTGAAAAATTATTGTATACCATTCTACCTAGAACCTCCATGTTGTCTTCTATTTCTACCTTTGCAGACCTTTACAATCTAGTCCCTACAGCTCTTTTCTTACCAAGAGCAGTTAGAATTTTCTTCCACAGTTGTTTATTTTTTTAACAAGAAATGCCGGCCTTTCATTATGCCAAAACAAACAAGAATACATAAGAAATGGTTCAAAACAACTAAAAAAGAACAACAGAAACTGTAAATATTACACAATAGAAGAACAAACAGGAAAAAAGACAACAACTCGATCTTAGAAAACAAAACAAGGACAAACACAAGAAGAAACAAAAGAAAACACACATACAACAACAAAAAGTAGTGTCTATTTTCTACATTTTCATTGCAAAGTACAGAAGAAAAAATAGAGATGTCTACCATGACTATCTCTTGTAGGTAGCTTATTTAGTGTCCCGTACCATTAGGGACGGAACTAGGTAGAACACTCAAAATAGAAATGTTTATTTTCCTCCGACACCTCACATGGTTCCGTCCCTGCATACCATGATGTGAAAATGATACCCATGTAACAATTCTATAATGGCTTACCTTTTCCTTTTGGTTTCTATCTCATTCTAGACTTAAATCGTCTTGTAAGCTTTTCAAGGAACATTCAAATATACTTGCTAAGCAATATGTTATAATCTAGGTTTTGAGGTAGTTAGTATTGCTTCAAAGGGGATGTAGCTCAAATGGTAGAGCGCTCGCTTTGCATGCGAGAGGCACGGGGTTCGATCCCCCGCATCTCCATGTTTTTTCGTTCCAGGATTTTTATAACAATACTTTTACGATATTATTTAGATTTTATGTATATCGTTGATAAATTGACAATTGGGGTTGTAGCTCAAATGGTAGAGCGCTCGCTTTGCATGCGAGAGGCACGGGGTTCGATCCCCCGCATCTCCAATTATTTTGACCTTTTTCTTATATTTTCAGGCTAAACTGGTAGAGGTAACAACGGTATTACTGGTACTGGTGATGAACCAGCTTCGTTGTTCGATATGCGCCACTTTTATCCGGTTTCCGATCTTGATTCTCAACCACTTTTATCCCGTCTGATCAGGTACACCATGGGAAATCTATGACATTGGGGCAAAGGATGAAGATGAAGACTGTGACCGAAGTTATACCAGTTATTATTATTGTGAGACTGAATTTAGGCAGGCTGACTCTGATTATAACCACAATCAATGTTGTGAAGATGAAGATTCCTACTGCTAAAATGGAGATGAAACAAGTTCGACATATGGCATCCTTATGGACAATGCTGGCCTTTTTGAAGGAATTTTCGGTTATTTACGACAATATGCGGGTATAAACCCTGGTGTTCGAAACTTTACCAGCAAGCATGATCTTGGAAATTAACAAATTAGTACTGTATTTGCTTGGCGATTCTATGTTAGAAATATGCATGATCATCACTTTAATGCATTATAACAATAATAATTAATTCAGGATTCAATCTAGATTTTCTAACAAGAACTGGTGCATCTGAAATTAATCATATCAAAGCAAGAAAGGTGAATCTTACCTACATATTTTACTATTTCTAACAGCAAACAAACAAACAAACAAAAAAACTGAAAATGTTTCAATCTGAAGAGAACACTTTTGCCTCCAACTGGTATGCTTTAGTGAAGAAAGCAGGCCAACAGAGGTATGTTGACATGATGCTGCTAATTGTAGAGGCACCAATTAGCATGTTCATCACAATAATCTGCAGTTGAATTGCCTCTAACGGCGAAGCGCCTCCCATTATTAGCCCGGTCATCGCCCCTGGAAGCGAGATAAGACCCACTGTTTTGGCATTGTCCAACACTGGAGACAGCGCAATGACTAGAGACCTTTTCACTTGTTCTAGTGTTGCTTGACGCGGAGTCGCCCCAAGCGCCAACGCCGTCTCCACCTGCGGAAAGTGGCCAACAAAGCGATACAAACTCATTAACAACATTGCAGACAGGTACTACTTGGTACAATGGAAGTTGGAACTTACAAGGCTCAGTTGTATCTTGATATCATCTCGAAGTCTTTTCATGGTGACACCGGTTACCGTCATAGCGTTTCCGACCATCATTCCGGCGACGGGGATAATGTATCTCGGAGTGAAAGGGAAAACATTTAATACAACAAGAACAAACATGGTCAACGCTGTTCCTGCCAGGATAGAAACCCCAGCAACATACTTCCCTCGGGGCACATGTTTGGCACGTTGCCCTGCTGTGTATCCGGCAACCGAAACCTGCAATCCATGTTTCCAAGCATAAATCTGTGTTAGGTCAAACCATATGCATAAATCTGTCCATCAAATTTGAAATAACAAATAAACATACAATTCAATAGTCAAATCCCAAAAGAATGATGGTTAAGAAAAGACCAAGAATTCTGCAGATTTTAGAATTCAAACTCAAATGGTCAATAAAGTAGAGAAAAGCAGAAAATTCAACATTCAAATCTCATACTTCACAGTACCTAAAAGCAATAAAGTTGAAAAGACAAACCATGAAAAGATAAGCAAGAATGATCCACCCACTGTTGTCCTGGTTAAAAATGAACTGAAGAACGAACCCAATAATAGAAAGCTGAAAAAAAGCTCTGAAAATGGAATAAACCATCTCTTTTTCCAAACCCAGATTTTGCATGAAAGATAAGATCACGGCTATGAGGACGACGGCTAGGGCAGCCACCGGCTTCACCATGCCTTTTAGGAACTCAAACAACCAATCCCAGTCCATTGAAAGAAGAAACTGAGACTGAAAATCCACCATTTTCATGTTCATGTTGGTGATAAGGACTTGGTTTTGCAGTTTTTGTGGTTGAAAAATAAAGAGAAGAAGAAGAAGAAACCTTCCCCTAATGAGAAAGTTTTGTCGTTTGAGACACCTCGTGGAGATGCTATTCGAGAGATTTGTATTAGAAACGTTAAGAAACAGAATATGATGGATTATGATGTGAAGCTAAATTATTTATATTTTATTTATGCTTTGTCGCAAGTAAATAAGAGGACAACCTTCGTACCACGCTTACATATTTTTTTGGTTTAATGTTTACATAGCGGCTAAAGTTTGTCATTTCTTTCGTTTTTAGTTTTTCCTTAATTTTGCAAAAAGTTATCGGTATTATTTAACCGCGTAATGTCAAAAAAATGTTTGACTAGATAATTAGTCTGGTCTTTAATCAATTTTTGAACTATTTTAATTTTTAAATTTTAAATTTTTTATTAAAATAAATTTTTAGATAGAAACGGTTAGTCAACTAACGGTATATGATTTAAAATGACGTGAAAAACTTACATCACAGTGTATGTTGACATAACAATATCATATATGAGTAGAAATTGTGTGCTCCTTTTCGATGTTCTAATGACGGAGTCAGAATTCAGGAGTAGGAGGCAAAACATAATTTTTGAAAGGTAAAAAATAAATTCATAATTATCTTAAATTTTTAGAAAAATATAAAGTATCAAAGGGAAAAAAATCCCCCTACCGAGAGGCCAACAACCCTTTTTATTAGCAATGTGCATACGTCCTTAGATGTCTATATTTATGTTCCATTATTAAAAAAATTAAGTTTATGGTTAGGACTTAGAACTAGACTTTAAAGTATTGAGTGTATAGTGTATTTTAAGGTTTATGTTAAAGATTTAGGATTTAGGGTTAGGACGGAGGATTTGTCTTTTTAGTGTTTGAGAATAAAAACGCACACCAAAAGAGGCAAGTGATTTTTTTCGTCGTATAGACAAAGTTGCTGACTTGACATAACGACACATCAAACAAAAAATAAATTCATATATATATAATATAAAATTATTTCTACTGACATGTCATTTTGTCCTGTCATTTCAAACTTTTTATCGTAGGTTGACTAACAATTTTCATCTACAAAGATGTTATTTTAATCCATAATAAAATATCGAGAGTCAAATTGTTAAAAAATATAAGAGTCAAAATAATCATTCTATCAAATATTAGGTGCATTTCTTTAACAAAGAGGTGCAACAGTGTACCACAGATAATTGACTTTTTATAACTTCATAATATAACTAAATAAAAAGAAGATAATTTAAAATTGTCAACAATCTATAGGGCATGCGGTTAAAACTTTCAATTAACATTATTTCCTTCTCTTAAGTTGTGAGTCCAATATTCAATATGAGCAAAAATTTACTTCTTCCTCCCCTAAGTAAAAATTATTTAAAAAAGAGAGAAAAAAACTTCAGGTTAATATATACATTAAACCCCTTTGTTTTTGAATTTAGGCTTATTTTGCGGTTGCTTTTAAAAAGTAAAGTGAAAAAAGTGATTTTCAAATTAACTGTTGAAAAGTAGTTTTGAAAAGCTGGTTAGTGTTTGTCATTGATTTCAAAAAGTGATTTTGAGGAGATAAAATGTCTATTTTAGACATGATATTGAAAAGTAAAAATAAACTTGGGTGATGTTCAAATAGTTAATGTTATGATATATGAAACACGTCAATTTTTTTTTTGAAGAAAAAAATAAGTCAATTTTAATTATAATAAAAATTTTATTTTTTTTATAAAATTTAATTTGAAAATATAAACTACATTCTAGATTGTATACGGGCATATCTCTTATAAATTAATAATAAATATAAAATAAATTACAAATAAAATAATTTTATTTTCAATATAAATATTATAAAGTATATATTATTTTACAATTATGTATACATAATGTACAATAAATTATAATTAAATAGTAAAGGTAAAAAAGTAATTTTATTTTCAAACTAGCTTTTCCACCCAAGAAGTTATAAAATCTAGCTTTTTAGTTTGGGTGAAAAAGCTAGTTTTAAAAGCAACCAAAAACACTAAAAAACAAGTGAAAGCACTTAAAAAAGCATGTTTGGATTGCCAAACGCAACCACAAGATTAAAAATTGAGATTTCGTTTAAGGGGCATCGAGCACCTTATCACTCAAGTACGAAATTCTGAAACGAATAAGGTCTTAAAAAGTGAAAATTAAAGGAGTTTATGTTTAATTTTAAAAAAAAAATTCAAAGATCCTAAAACAGTAATTAAACCCAAAATTAGGGGTTAAAGTTTAATTTTATTAATTTTAAATGATAGGGTCTAAAAGAATAATAAACCCAATTTTTTTTGGGAAAAACAAGGGTTTAAATACAATAATTTCAAAACTATTAGGACCTAAACATAATTAACCCATCAAATTAGGGGACAATTGCCCCATACACGTGGCTCCTTCCCTATGTATAGCGGGAGAGGTCATGCCTCCAAACATATTTTTTATTTATAATTTTTAGGTCCTATTTTTGAAACTAAACAAATTAAGTCATCGCCTCAATATTCTGATTTCTGAGTAATTGTTTCTAGGTTCCTTCTAGTAAGCGCTGAATTTTTAGTTCAATTGCTCTTTATGTCCTTTTAATTTTGAAACTAGACAAATTAATCTTTGACCTTCCACTTTTCGGTTTAATGTTTCTTAGGTCCCTATCAATTTCAAAGTAAAACATATTAGGCTCTACCATCCTAATTTGAAATTTTTAAATGGATAATTTATCAACCAAACTTCAACCCAGGGGAAGATAGTTATGGGATCCATGGGAGACCTGGCCCCAAAAAATTTGAAATTTTAGTCCTTTAAAAATTTAAAATTTTTAATTTGGCCCCTAAAAAATTTAAAAATTCTTATTATGTTTGAATTTTTTTAATATTTTTAATTTAGTCCCCTTCTATTTTTTTTTAAATTCCTCAGTAAGTCTCAAAATTTTTAAAAACTTTAGCTAAACACAACTTTTTTTTTGAAAACTTAAAATTAAACCCTTAAAAATTCCAATGTTTTTTTTTTCATATTAACATCGTAGGTCCTTTTTAGTTTAGATATTGGATAAATAAAATCTTTGTCCTTCACAAGTTTTAAATTTAAAGGCATAGTAGTGGACTGGGGACGAACACAGGGTGCTTGAGGGCAGACACACCCCTAAAAATTTTAAGTTCTCTTATATTTTATTTATATTTTTTATTGATAATCTAATATCGCACCTACTAAAATATTGTAATTTTACATCTCCTACATTTTTAATATAAGTTTATGATAGTTTGTACTCTTTTAAATGAAATATTGTGTTCGTCCCTGCTTAGTAAACTTTTATCCTTTCTAATATTTAATCTTAATTTTGTCTCTGTCTGTTTATTGGGATGAATTTAATTATTTTATACTCACAAATAAAATTAGAGTATTTTTTTATCAGTAAACCTTAATAGCAATAAGATTTGGTAGAATCAACTTGTGAGAGAAAAAATCATTTGATAAATGAGGACATGAATGCTTCTGTTTCAGGCTCACATGGATGTGGAAGGCAAAGCTTGAAAAGTGGTTCGTGTTCTAGAATGTGCCGATGACATGCAAGAAAATAAGTATATATGTATGTACGAGGGGTCATGTTTTCGCTTTATTTCTTTGATTCTACTCAATGTAGGAGACTTCCATTTAAATCCAATTTTTCATCCCACAAAAAAAAAATCTGAGTCTAGTCGGTATTTATGAGAGATTTTTCTTATAAAACTAATCTCATCTCATCTCATTTACTCCATTATATAGAGATTTTCAATACTACATATTCAATACTATATCGTTTAAGTTATAATTTTATACTATATTAGTAATAGTATATAATTTTTTTTAAAAAGGAACCCAACAAGTGTCTAAGTGAAAAAACGGATGATGTTCATCTTAAGAGACACGAGTTCAATTCGATTTGTTTACAAGGTATATATCTACTTTATAATTAACTTTAGATTATTCAAAAAAAATTAAAGTAAATTTTGTGAAAAATATCTAAACGGTTCATAATCCGCGAAACTTTAAAATTGAAGGCAATTGCATGCTCAAAGGTATTTGAATCTACAATCTTTACGATGTTAAACTAATAACAATATCAACCAGAATTCCAACTAGTCTACCATTATAAGTTGACTTACAGACCATCACATACCCTTTTCCTTAATCAAAGGGTCAAATAAAATATTTTAAACATTTCAAAGGATTAATTTATAATTTTTTTAAGTTTTGGAGAGCCATGGTCAGGAGTGTTTAAAAATACTCAACCCGGTTCATTCGACCCATTGACCCACCAACCCAAACCTTAAAAATGAGTATTTCTTGATAAATAAATAAAATGTCCAACCCAGGATTTTTCTCAGGTAATTGGGCTGGGTCTAGACCATATTTGTTTTGTAACCGGGTACATTAATTTCAAATTATACTTTTATTTTAGTTTCTTTAATACTTTTACCCTAAAATTAAATTTAAATCTTTAAATGTTTTCTATGTTGGTATTATGTACTTTTAAGTTTTAAATTTTTCTAAAATATTTGTATTAATTTGTTAATACAAGATTCGAAGAAAAAAAACAAGATTAATAGTTTTAATGTCTTATTTTAGTGATAAACTCTAATATACACATACATATATATATATATATCCAAATATTTCTATCTTAAAACTAACTTCAAATCACTAATATTTATTTAATATATATATATATATATATATATATATATATATATTAAAACTAACTTCAAATTATTAATATTTGTGTTTGGGTTATAAACTTTAAAATTTTATGAGTTTACTATGTAATTTTTTAATTTAAATTTTTTTAAAAATAAAAATATGAATCAAATATCCAGTATTTAATTTTGCGGATACTCAAATTTTAGAGTACCCTGTAATTATGGGCTGAGACACGAGCCCTCTCTTTGTCTCCATGTGTAACTCCCCTGCCTCTACACCAGCCTTAGTTTTGGATGTAATAATTTGATCTGAATTATTTAATTTTAAAATATAAATGTCAACTGACCATTCAATAAAAATATAAATGTCAACCATATAACTGTTTTTTTTAACAATCAAATTTATTCCAATGAGTCATGTACACCTGGGCATTACCGTGTCTACTTCTTTGGTACGGAATAGTATAGTATGAGTAATTACGTGGCTCCGATGCAGAATATTTCTCAACTTGTTTTGGTCCGTCAGTCTAGCTTGCTTTAAGAGTTAACGTTGACGTTGGCTTGAGTATTATTCTCCATTACCAATATTAATTACTTAACATAATCAGTCATAACAAATCGATGGTCCATGTTCGAATAGTTTAATTCTGAATCCGTCCCTAAGAAACTCCTTAACCCGTAAGCATGAAGAATGAAGAATATAAGTTGAAGGCTTTAACCACACAGAGGAGAGAGGTCAACTAAGAAGAAGATCCATGATTTCGTCTTAATCGACCGGCGACCCACAACAATTGCCGTTCAAAAACTACCATGAATGATGAACTGCCATCTCATCTGTTATACACCAACAATAAACATCAGCCAAACAATATTTTACTCTGTTGGTTAAACTAGTTCCTGATTAATATTCTTTTGAACAATTCTTACCTAAGGGGAGGAAGAGGGACAATTTGCTTGAGAAGGGTGTCAACTGAAAACTTTTAACTACATGCTCTAGAAATTATTTCGAGTAATAATTGATTACGAAGGTTTTAGAATTTATACTTTGAGGCTATTTCAATACTTCTGATATAAAATCTAAAGCAAAGAAATAACAGTAAAGTAAAGAGTATTTTTAAGTCAATCTAGGCTTATCTCAAGGCTTTTATATATGATTTCAAAATGTTCGGGGATTGATTGAGAAATTAAATTATCCTATCTAAGGATGGGCAAAAAAATTTGGTTCCAGTCTCGGATCCGATGGATTTTACCTGGAACTGGTACCGGTGAGACCGGGACTGAATCTAAAATTTAGGTCATGGTTGCTATCGGCACCAGATCATGATTTTCTAGACCTGATACTTAATGTGTACCCAATGGGACTGGGACCAATACTGGGTACATGGTATTGGTATGGTACCGAGTGGCGTTGAAGATGTTGAAAATAATTGAAGGCGCTCCTTCATTTCTCCTTATCAAACTTTCTGGTGGTTTTGCTTGCAATGGATAGAGTTCTTTAGTTTATTCTTTCTCTTTATGTATGAATATTATAAGTATGACTCGTTTTAAGACTTCAACCTTCAAGCCTACAATATTATGGCTTTGTTATTTAATATTATTATTGATGGCTAAAAAAATTTCTCTTGCTACTCAAAATTTATAAATAGTAGACCAATTGATCAGGTACTCAGTACTGATACCGATTTCCATTAGTATCGAGATCGATTCCTAAAATTTGAGACCTGATTTAATCAGGACCGAGACTGATTTTAATTTTAAAAAACAGATAACTATCGAGACCGAAACTAATTTTGAAAAAATTGGCCGGTTACCTGAACTTGCACACCCCAATCCTATCAATCAACTGTGATAAGTGTTTGTCTATTAATTTTATACGACAGATTGTCCTTATCAAACCAAGTGTAGCCTTTATAGAAAAACAATTGGGAAAGTTTTGGACCCTAAATATAATGGCATATTTCCATTGTCAGTCCTCAATTTCTTCGTATTTCAGCTTTGGACCCAGAATGAAAGTTTTATTAGGCGAAGTTGGACTTCTGAAGCAGTAATAACGAATGCCCAAGTATAACACTGAAAATCAATTGAAAATTTTGAGATAATTTTGCAGTTACGATTTCGGAAATGCAACTTAGCAATAGAGATTCATGAATCGGGTCTATTCAGTTTAAGTCGAAGATATTATTGCATTATGATATTTATTGTTGTTTAAGTTTAGCATGAAATATAATTTCAACCTCTGTCCAAATTCGCACATTTGTATAAGAGTAATTACTCTATGCATTGGTAGTGGAAATATTTTATTTTTATAAGTATTTTAGTTTTAGAGTTTAGAGATTTAATTTAAGATTTAAGGTTTAGTTACTTATAATTTAGAGATTGTGATTAAAAATTAGGGTTTAGAGAATTTAGGGTAGAATGTATTTTTTAGAGTATAGGGTTTAGGATTTAGAATTTAAGGTTAGGGCTTAAAATTTTATTTTTGTAGTGTTTTTCTTAGTGTTGAATGTAAGGCACCGAAAAGGGTCAGAGGATTTTTATTTGTTGCTCACCTCATCCCTTAACAATGAGGTTAAGAGTTTAATTCCTACCAATAGAAATGGAGTACATTTCATGGCCAGCCATTTACCTTTTAGTGAGAGCACTCGCGGCGAGGGAATTAGCCATTACGATCGGCGGTGGGATACTTTGGCTCAAAAAAGAAAAAAACGAGTTTAGTCGGCAGAGGCGGAACTAACAAGGGACTAGAGGGCATGACCCTCAAAATTTTGGAAAATTAAATTTTGACCCCCTAAAATTTTTAAAAATTAATTTGGCCCCTCATATTTTTTTAAATTCATATTAAGATTCAAAATTTTGAATATTTTTAATTAAATCCCCTCTCATTATTTTAAAAGTTCTTGTTAAATCTCTCAAAATTATTAAAAGTTTAATTAAACCTTCAAAAAAATTAAAAATTTTAATTTAAGCATCTAAATGTTAAAAAAAATTAAATTAGCCCCCCAAACTCTTACCTCAAGTTCCGCTACTATTAACCGGTGCCGACACTTGAATTAATATTAAAACTCAAACTTAATTCATATTTTAAATAAACATATATTTTTATATAAGTTGATATTCGTAGTTTATTATTTTTATTAAAACCGTCTCAAATATCGAACAAACTTTCGAATTTGGACAAATAAATAATTTAACCGTGGACTGAGACAACTCTACTATGTAGCACCCTCGATCTTTTGCTTCTATTATGTTCCAGGATTAATTTAAATATGAAGGATTAATTTAAATATGAAGGATTAATTTAATTGAATTGTTTCAAATTAAGATCACATTAATAGAGTGACTTGTTTGTCACAAAATTTTAATGACAGAGTGACTTGTTTATCACCAAATTTTAATTGAGCGACTTGTTTGTTCCTAAATCTATTTTTGAGTGACTAAGTTGTTACTTTTAGAAGAAAAGTGACATGTTTGTACTTAAACCTATAATTGAATGACTCAATTGTTACTTTTATAAGAAGAGTGACATATTTATTGCTAAACCTATAACTAAGTAACATTTAGTATATTTTACTCTATATTCTATAGTATTTACTCTCTCAAGCTCAACCATCGCCTGCTCACATCTTCGATCTTTAGATAACTTAATACATTTTTAGAGTACAAAATCCAATCTTATTTTTCTGAGATAACTCAAAATATATATTTTATAAAATTATCCTTAATAATAATGATGAAAAAAAACTTATTATGTTGAAAGTAAATGTTGACTATGAAAATAGAGGGAAAAAACCTTTTAAGATAATAATAATAATATAAAATGTTAAATTTTCTCAACTAATAAATAATTAAGAATGAAAAATCCCATTTATAATAATAATTAATTAATTAACTAAAAATTAAGATAATGTAATTCACAAGCTATATTGTTTTATTCATAATACTAAGTCCTTTAGGGTTATTGTAGCAAACGCCCGTAGGCTAAAGCTGGATTTTCTAGGTGTCACCAAACGTCCGTTTAGACGCTAAAAATTATAAAAAACGCCAGTTAGAGACCAAATTGATAGTCGTTTGATGAGAAAATGACCGGCAAACGAGCATTGATGACCCAGGCAGCAACAAAAACGCAGCCTAAGATTCAAACTTGTATATATATAAGAGATTTATCGTCTCATCTCGTTAAATCAACTAGTTGTTAGTAATAAACCATTATTAGATCTAAGTACATATTTTGTAGTTCTATAGAGTGCCGTCTCTATTCAGTTTGCTCTGTTCACATTCGAAGTTAGACATTAATTTTCTGGTTGCAACTCTTATTCGTCCTCCATGATCAAAGAATCCTGTCGGATTAACAACTCTGCAGTTCCCCTCACAAATCCAAGCAATGTGTGCATGCATTAGCAAAAACAGAAACCCAAGTCTCTACCAAATGCTTCACAAAATTAAGCAAAGTGAAGTTTGAGTTTTCAACAACTCAAGGTTAAAAATCTGGGTCATCAAAGCTAAAACTCTATTACAAATGACGAGACTACATTTCCATGGGAAAAAGTTAAGATAGCAAACCCTGAAAACTTGTTACACAAATCGGAAATAGGCTTCTTCCACCTAGTAATGACTAAAACTATAGCATTCTAAGTTTCAAAATCACCTGGCTCTAGTCTTCTTCCCCTTCTTTCCCACCTGTTTGGCCTTGTGAATTTCAGACCCTGGAACCGGAACCACCAATTCCCCAGCTTTCTGATCCTTGTTCAACACCTTCAACGCCACCGTTTTCAAAGGAACTCCAATGTCCACAGGCAAAAGCACCTCTTCCAATTCAACCCAATCCAGATCCTCAGAATCCCCATCTTCATACTCCACTCTATACCACCCATTTTCCTTGTCGAATTGGATCACTTTCCCGTAATAATATTTCCCCCCAAAAAGTTTCTGAACTTCTCTCCCTTCCAACCATTCACCGCACCCTTTGTCTTTCCGAGAATCGTCGTCTTCCTTGATGGAATTAGACGGGATAAGGGTGCTGCAATCTGGCTCTAGCTTTGGGACTCCATTGATAACAACAGCTGGCTCTCCCCGTATTTCGTATACCGCAGGCTCTGATTCTGCCTCCGAGGATTTCTTCTCCATTTCGACCCGGACTTAATGGAAGGAAACAAGGGGGGGGGGGGGGGGGGGGTTGAACTGATTTAAGAAAAGAGTGGACAATTGAGTACCTGGTTCTGAAATTTCACGAGAAAATGAATCGACGTTGAGACATTTTGCAATTCTCTATTAAAATTTGTGCTTTCGCTGTGAAAAGGCGATAGAAATTAAAAACCCTAATTTGCTTTCGAGAGTTTTGAAAACCCTAATTCGTGGGCTATGATCCCATACTCCCAGCTCCAGGGTAACACAAAAGGTATAACGCCTTTAAATTTAAACGATGTCGTTTGACTCAAAGTTCATCGGTCGCATTTCGCCTATTAGAACTGGGCTGGGCTGCGCAGAGGCGAAGTAATGATGAGACCAGGGCCCAGGGCCTCGGTTTGGTGTAATTTCTTACAAGACCTTAAAGTATTTTTAAAACACGATTAAGAAATAAGGAAACTTTATATTGGATCCCTATTTTTTTGTTTGTTTGATCCAAGGTATCCATCCTCTCACAGACGGTGCTCTCATTAAGAGGTAAAGTGGTGGTCATGAAATATACTTTTTTTCAGATAAGAATCATGGTTAAGAGATGAAATAAGCAAACACAACACAACATCTCATGGTGTTTGACCACTATTTTATAAATGTATTAAATTGTATTATAAAATAGGGCAAACTACATAAATGACCACCATACTATTGGTAAGGTCGCGATTTGACCACTTTACTTTTTTTTAAGCAATTAAACCACCAAACTATTTAATTGGATGCAATGTGACCACCAGCCGTTAGAAACTAACAGATGGAGTGATGTGGCAGCTAGTAAAAATTAGTATAATTACATATTTAGTCCTTGATATTTGCACATTTATTAATTTGGTCCTAAATAATTTGATTATTTAATTAGACGACGACATGTGTCACCACCTTATTGTAGGACTTTATATATATATAATTTAATAATTTTTATTTTCTTGCTCCAATCACGTGGTGACACGTGTCACCAGATTGGAGGAAGAAAATTAAAGCAAGAAGCATCTTGCTTCTAGCAAGATTCGAACCCAGGTTATTGGGTTAAGAGTGATGTACGCCTACTACTAGACCAATACTATCCTTGTGATACAATGTACAAAATTTAGCATATATCTTAGTTTGTTGCTTATGCTAGGTAAAAAGAAAGAAATATGGATTAAGAGAACTCGAATATAACACTTTTGGGATGCATAAAAATATTTAAACTACCGAAATAGATCTAATAATTAAATTATTAATCATTTTATTTTTAATTAATTTATAATTAAATTATTATATTAAAAAATCAAAATTTTAAAATTATATTAAAAATTTATTTAACGAATCTAAACTCACGAACATAATTTAAAATTTTAATTTTAATATAAAATTAAAATTCTAACCCTAAATTATACTAAAAACCAAAATTTTAAAATTTTAAATTATGTTCGTGAGTTTAGATTCATTAAATAAATTTTTAATATAATTTTAAAATTTTGATTTTTTAATATAATAATTTAATTATAATTTAATAAAAAATAAAATGATTAATAATTTAACTATTAGATCTATTTTAGTGGTTTAAATATTTTTATACATACCAAAAGTGTCATATTTGAGTCCCTTTAATCCATATTTATTTTCTTTTTCCTAGCATGGGCAACAAACTAAGATATATATTAGATTTTGTACATTTTATCACAAGGATATTGTTGGCCCATTGGTAAGCGTGCATCACTCTTAACCCAGCAACCTGAGTTTGAATCCTTCTAGAAGCATGATGTTTCACCATATTGGAGGAGGAAAATAAAAAATTATTAAATCAAATATATAGATAAAGTCCTCCAATAAGGTGGCGACACATGTCGTCGCCTAATTAAATAATCAAATTATTTTATTAAATAAAATTAGGACCAAATTGATAAAATGTGCAAATATCAGGGACCAAATTGTAATTATACCAATTTTACTAATTGCCATGTCACTCCCCCCCGTTATTTTCTAACGATTGGTGGTCACATTGAATCCAATTAAATAGTTTAATAGTTTAATTGCTTAGAAAAAAGTAAGGTGATCAAATCGCGACCTTATCAATATTATGATGGTCATTTATGTAGTTTACCCTATAAAATAATAGATGTTACTTGAAATAAATGGGTTTTGCTATACATAACGCTAAGGGTTGCATATAAGAACTATTAGATTCATATCATTAATACTTATTTTACTTTAGCATAATACCAAAAATTGGCCCATAACGTTTCACAGAATAACTATTTGGCATTTATTCTTTTTTGTCCACTTTCACCTCTAACGTTTCATTTTGGTTCAAAATGACCTCTTATAGATGAAAATTGTTAGTTGATTACGGTCAACGCAGAATGATGATGTGACATATTGACTTGACTTGGGATGCCGACGTGACAAAGTGTCACGTCAACATTTTAAAAAATATTTTTTTTTAAAATAATTAATAGTAATTTATTATTTTATTTAAAAAAACATTAACTAATAATTTATTTGATTATTTAATTTTTAGAAAATTAATTTCTTTAAAAATAATAAATAATATTAATTTTATTATTTATTATTTTAATTTTAAAAATAATAATGTATTATATTAGAATCAATTATTATTTTTAAAAAATAAAAACTTTATTTTTTAAAAAAATAATCAAATAATTTATTTAATTTATTATTTATCCAAAAAATATATTTTTTTTAAAAAATGTTGACATAACAAAGTGGCACGTCAACGTCCCAAGCCAAGTTAACATTGCCACATCATCATCTCGTGTTGACTATTAGTCAACAAACAGTTTCCATCTACGTGTATTTTGACCCAAAATGAATCGTTATGGGGTGAAAGTAAACAAAAGAAAGAATATGAACCAAAATGACTATTCAATAAAACGTTAGGGGCATTTTTTGACATTATGACTTTTACTTTTCAACATAATATATTATAATGTAATTAATTATTTCCTAAAAAAGTTGAACGAGTGTAATTTTGCAACTCCTAAACTTGGCCTAGAAGAAATAGCCGAATTTAGGAAATCACGTTTGAAAACTTTACCCTCAAGAAACCAATTCGAATTATGATATATTAAAATAGCGTAAAATAAATTATTTTTGATAATAATATAAAATATCTCAATAATTATAAATCCCGAACATTAAAATAATAATCATATAATTTAAATAAAACATTCAAATTTAAGTCTGAAAACGCATGAAAAATAATAAGTCTCAAATCCAGAATTACATTAAAATCCCCAAATAATCTTAATAATAAAATACTCCCGAAAGTAAAGTATATCCATACAGAAGATAAAATAGATTCAATAAAATAAAGAGATCCCCCGAGTACCATGTCACCTAGAGTCCAGGATATCTGAAAAAGGAAAACTATAGGGGAGTAAGCTAAAGAGCTTAATCTGTCTCTAAAGTGCAAGAAAATCATAGTCGTAAAAGCATAGTAATATTTTCTTAAAATTCTTTAAAGCATAACACATAAATCACAAGCGTAATACTTGGCACCTAACTACAATCACTAAGAGGAATGTTCCCCAGAACTCCTCACTACAACCGCCAATCTGAAGTGAAATTCAGCCCGAAGGGTAAAACTACTGAACTTCTCCGAACAAATCCAACCCATGCTCATACAATGATATGATGATTAGAAATCAAATTTTATAAACAAAGTTCCATGAATTCGATATTTCGTAAACATACTTCATAAATCATAGTCCATAAGTCCATAAATCATAGTTCATAAATCGTAGTCCATAAATCACGGTTTGTAAATCGTAGTAAAAACATATTCTGAAATAATTTGGCTATGTCGTCCGTGTGTTGTTGGTATCGTGAGGTAGAGGAAACATTGGACCATATCTTGTTTCGCTGCCCAGCTATATGGGAGATTTGGCTATGTTTCTTTCGATGGTGGCGAGTAGTAATGGTCCAACCGCGGGTTCTTGGGGTTATTGGAGCAATGCTTTTGCAACTTCTTTGTAGGTATGGTGCGGAAGTGGTGGCTGGCAAGTTGTGCGGTGGTTGTGTGGTCGATGTGGCTGGCGCATAACAATTGTATTTTTAATGGTAAGAGGGCGAGTTCTAGCGAGCTATTTTTCTTAATTAAATTACGATCTATATACTGGGTGTAGATCGGTTTACCTCTGGGTATGATGATGGAAGCGACATGGTGGGAATGTCCTTGGCTTTGTGATTTTCAGCCACATATTGCCTCGCGAAAGGCAAACATTAGTTGGGAGATGCGGCCCATAGATGTGTTGAAATTCAACGTCGATGGGTCTGCAAGAGGGAAACAGGGTAAACCTGGTTGTGGTGGTGTATTGCGCAATGAGTTTGGTCATATCTTAGCCATGTTCTCGGGGCCGATTGGAACGACAGATTCGAATGAATTGGAATTGCAGGTCATTTGTTTTGCTCTAGAGATGATGCTTGGGTCGAATTGAGGTTTGAAGGTGCCATTAGTGACTGAATTGGACTCCACTACGGAAATTGCGTAGGTCTTGTATCATGAGAAACGGTCGTGGAAATTTTGGAAGTGGCTGCGATGGATTGATGAGGCATGCGTCGCGATGTCTGATGTGTGCTTTCATCATCTGTATCGTGAGGCGAATCAATTGGTGGATGCTCTTGCTAAGAGTGGTGTCGACCGACCTGCATGGTTCCAGCAATTTGGATGAGGCATTTGTTTGATTGTGCTTAGGGTTGTGTTCTGTTTGGATCGTATCCAAATGTAGTTTGGGTAAATATCCGTTACTTTTTACACTACTATGAGTACTCTTTTTCCTCTACACAGGTTTTAGAGAGGTTTTTAACGAGGCTTATAGTAGTGGTGGCTATGTATGATCTCCTTTTAATAAATCATGCATTTTGCCGAGCAATATATATATATATATATATATATATATATATATATATATATATATATATATATATATATATATATATATATATATATATATATATATATATATATATATTGAAAACGAATGCATGTGATGTCAACCGTAAAAATCATAATACATATAAATAATCACATAAAGGGTAAAACACCAACACATAGAAAAATAACATATAATTTATTTATAGCACCGGAAGAAACACACCTTAAGCATCAATAGCTCTAATGTCGGGATGAACGCCTCTCACGTTCAGATCTTGTTGAATCAAAACCTAAGTTCGATCGAAATAAAAAGCATAAAAAAGTTTCTCACTTATACTTGTCAAGAGAGAGGAGAAATTGCGGCTGCACAAAAAATATATGGCAGAGCCTAATCTGCCGAAGGTATTAAATACCCAATTTAATGGGTAATTACAAGGGAAGTCACTAAACTTAATAAGGGTTTGCAAACGAGCACCTAAGCTTTTTATGTTTTACAAATTGACCCTTGAATTTCTATATTAAACCTTACAAATTTAAATTTTCTCAATTTAACCCTCAAACTCAATTAGGGTTTTTGAATTAGGGGTATTTTTGGGGTGTTACAAATCTAATTAAACTATAAAAACATAAACCTTAAACAATAAACATAAGCTTAATTGTGGTTCAATTTGTTGGCGTTTGTTCGAAGGATTTCTTTCTAGAGAGGTAAATAATTTGTTCTCCCTTATATTTAAGTAGAAATTGATGAAATATGTTAAGATCGTGGATTGATTGTATGTTAGAATGTATAGGTTTAGTGTGTATATATATTTGTTGAAGAAACTGTAGCTATCCATCTTTGTTAGATTTGTAATTTGAATGGATCAAATGGAGAATGTAAATACTTTGTAAACCATAGGTGTGTTTCGAAATGGTATTGTGTTTATTAGAGCCAATTGATACTTACTCTTGTTTGATATGAAATTAGAAGGGGCTGTTTGAATGTCTTATGAATATATTTGTATGTTGTTGCTTTGTTTTAAATGAATAATAAAAAAAATAATCAGGGGAAGGTTGTCTATAAGTTGGGAACTTAATATAAATAGATTAGGGATTGTATAAAAAATATATGGATTGTTTAAAGAATGTGAGAATATATAGAGGAAAAAAAATCGGGACTGTTTTATTAATGAAAGGGCTTTCAGGGACTGTTTTGATATTAATAAAACAAGGGAGGGCTATAATTACTTTTTAAGGACTGTTTTATATCATGGTAAATGCTAAGGGGCTATTCTATGAATATGAAATAGGTTATATGTATCATAAAGGGTGGTTGGAAACATAATAAATAAGGATATCCTATTTTGTGAATGTGTAAAGGATCACAAGTGTTTTGGGGGCTGTTTTACATTAACATTGGAATGCTTTGAAAATTTAATACATTGTTTTACAAATCTGGAAATACATGGTTGTTTTATAAGGTTTAAGGGACTTTTTTGAAGCAAAAATTGAATGTTTTGGACTGTTTTGTAAACTGTGAATTAAGGGGTTGTTTTGTACTTTAAATCAAAGGGTTGTTCTAAAATGTTTAAAATTAAAAGAGACTATCTTAGCTAAGTATACATGAGTATGCTTGTGAAATAAAGATTGTTTTGTAGTTACTTGAACCTTGATGAACTTCTTTGTTGAGAATGTATTTATAGGTGTATGTGCTTAAATAATGTAAGTTTGAATAAGCTAAATGTGCAAACTTGAACAAGTCTAATAAAATGGATTGTTTTGATTATTAATAATCACAAAATGGGCTTTTTAGATAAACATAGGTGTGCACTTATAAACAAGATTGACTTTGTTAAGTAATTGTGTGTACCGATTGAAATTGGGCAGATTCGAATTAATGTGAAAATACATGATTGTTGAGCTTATGTATATGCACACATCTATCCTTTTTAGGTTGTTTGTATAGATTTGAAAGTATGCCAGGCTGTCCAAAACCTAAATAAAAGTAATTATATGTGAGCTAATGCACTGATTATTACTTGTATGATAGAATGTTTATACTTAATGGATTGTTTTGTATTTAAACAACTTATATGGACTGTTTTGCTTGTACATATTAGTTAAATAGGACTTATATATTGTAAAAGAACAGATGCTGGCTACTTTAACTAGGATTACAATTGTTCTAATCCTTCGGAGAGTAGTATTATTTATCCTAGTTAGAATAGGACTTTGATGTAGGGGGCTATATAAAGAGGCTTACCCCACCTCATTAAACACTTCATCAATTGTTTTTTAGGCTTTGCGGAGCGAGAGTATCTGTTCATCAAAGGAGTACTCGAGTTTTCGGTGGGCTCGGATAAAGTGGGTTGGGAGTGCGGGGGCGAAGCCCCAGCGGTACGGTATGGGATATCTTTGTAATTTTTACCGGGTCTATGAATAGATGTGTTATTTGTAACCTAAGGACCATTAATTGAATAAAAGAAAACAGTCGCTCTTTGCTCCCCGGGGACATAAGCACACTGCTAAACCTCGTTAAATCTCTTGTGTTCTTGCTTGTTTAATTTTCTTTTTCATTTGTCGTGTGCACGGCAACTGGTATCAAGAGCCTGGTTGTGATGGCTATGTCCGGTGCAAAATTCAAAGTGGTCAAGTTTAATGGTGAAGGTAACTTCAGATTGTGGCAGACGAGGGCAAAGGATCTATTAGGGCAACAAGGGATTTTAAAGGCTTTACGATCTACAAAACCAGCATCAATGGAGGACGACAATTGAGAAGAACTGCAACAACGAGCGAATGGAACCATCCGGTTATGTTTGGTAATTGAGATTATGTATCACGTTATGGATCTGACGTCTCCTAGAGAGATATGGAGCAAGTTGGAAAGTCAATTTATGTCCAAGTCTCTGACAAATAAATTGTATCTAAAGCAGAAGTTATATGGGCTGAAGATGTAGAAAGGTCAGGATTTGGCGCAGCACGTGAATATCTTCAATCAAATAATCACCGATTTAACTCAACTTGATGTGAAGATTGAAGACAAAACAATGATTATGTTGTGTTCGTTGCCTTATTCTTATGAACACATGGTGACTACTCTTATATATGGGAAAGAAATAATCAAATTTGAAGAGATTACTGTAGCCTTGTTGGCCCACAACTAGCGAAGGCAGAATACAGACGAAAGTTATCACGTTGATGGTTTATATGTTAAGGGTAATCACGACCATGGAAGGAAGTCAGAGAAGGAGGGTTCTGGAAGACGAAATTCTAGATCAAAGTCTAGAGGCAAGAAGACGTTTCGTTGCTACAAGTGCAAGGAGCCAGGACATATGAAGCGAGTCTGTCCAAAGTGGAAAAAAGGAGTCAGATGATAAACATGATGCATCATCCAAAACTGTGAATGTGGTGCATAATGAGAATTTGGATGCTTGGATTCTTGATTCAAGATGCTCTTATCATATAACACCTATCAGGGAGTGGTTTTCTACCTACATGTTTGTTAATTCTGGTTCTGTCTAATTAGGTGATGATAGATGTTGCAATATTGTCGGTATTGGTGAAGTCAGAATTAAGATGTATGATGGTACTGTTAGAACATTACCTGATGTTAGTTATATACTGGATTTGAAAAAGAATCTAATTTCTTTGGGCACTTTGCATAAGAATGATTTAATTCCTAAAGCTGATGAAGATAGATGAACCATTAGGATTGTTAAAGGTGCACTGACTGTGATGAAAGGAAAGATAACTGTATGGAATATCTATAAACTGTTATGGAGTACAGTTGTAGGTGGAGCTCATTCTGTTGAGTCATATGATGATAATAAAAAATTGTGGCATATGTGTCTTGGTCATCTTAGTGAACGTGAAATGGTTAAATTGCATAAAAGAAATTTTTTGCATGGTGTCAAAAGTTGCAAGCTCGATTTTTGTGAATTTTATGCTCTTGGTAAACAGACTAAAGTTAGTTTCACGACTAGAAAGCACAAAACTGAAGGGATTCTTGATTTTGTGCATTCTGATGTATGGGGGCCTACCAAAGAATCATCATTGGGTGGATTTGTGTATTATGTTACTTTTATTGACGATTTTTCTAAGAAAGTTTGGGTGTATTTCTTGAAACAGAAATCTGAAGTCTTTTCCAAATTCAAGGTGTGGAAAGCTGAGGTGGAGAACCAAACGGGTAGAAAGATCAAGTATTTAAGGTCTGATAATGACACAAAATACACATATTCGTAGTTTCTGAAGTTTTGTGAGGAGCATGGGATTCAGAGACATTTTTCAGTGCAAAAGAGGCCACAACAAAATGGTGTTGCTTAAAGGATGAATAGGTAATTAGCTGAGCGGGCTCGGTGCTTGAGACTGAATGCAGGGATTCCTAAAAACTTCTGGGCAGAGGTTGTGAGTATGGCATGTTATCTCATCAACAGTCACCACATGCATCTTTGGGTGGAAAAGTTGCAAAAGAGGTATGGACATGCAATGTAGTTGATTTTTCACACTTATGGATTTTTGGTTGTCCTTCTTTTGTGTATGTACCTAGTGATAAGAGATCAAAACTTGATGCAAAATCGAAGAAGTGCATCTTTTTGGGCTACAAGAAATGTGTCAAAGGATACAAGTTTTGGGATCCAGTTGCAAGGAAAATAGTGATTAGTAAAGATGCAATTGTTGACGAACAATTCATATTGCAGCAGAACCGAGACAAGGTGTTGGTGGATTTTGAGCATTATCCAAGAGTAGTTGAGAAAGAAGTAACAGCTGAGAAATGTGAAAGTTCGAATTCAACTTATGGTGACTCTATTACAGTTCCGTTACAGAATTATAATTTAGCCAGAGATAGAGAGAGACACATCAATGTAAAGGCTTTATGTAGATTGGGTTTTGAAGATATGGTGTCTTTTGCACTTCACATTAGTAGTGAAGATCTAGATACTTTTCAAGGGGCTATCTCTAGTCCGGAGAAAAACAAATGGATGGCTGCAAAAATCATACGTGGGAACTAGCAAATGAGTGTATAAAAGGAAACCAACATTATCAGAAAAAGAGGGGGGAAGTTCAAGGCTCGATTGGTAGCAAAGGGTTTTTTCACAACAAAAAAAGTTGATTGTGATGAAATCTTTTCTCTTGTGGTTAGACATACTTCAATCAGGGCGGTTCTTTCACTTGTAGCTAGTTCAGATTTTCATTTAGAGCAGATGAATGTTAAAAATGCTTATTTGCATGGTGATCTAGAGGAGCAGATTTATATGCAGCAGTCAGAAGGGTTCATTCAATCCGAAGATGAACATCTAGTTTGCAGGTTAAAGAAATCCTTGTACAGGTTGAAGTAGTCTCCACGACAATGGTACAAGCGATTCGACTTCTACATGATTCAGATTGGCTACAAGCGACATTAGTATGATTGTTGTATCTATGTTAAAAGCCTTGATGATGAATCTTTTATTTTTCTGCTACTGCATGTTGATGATATGTTGCTAGCTGTAAAGTATATGCATGATGTTGTCGGTTTGAAAGCTTTATTGAATCAGGAATTTGATATGAAAGACTTAGAAGCTGCAAAGAAAATTCTTGGAATGAAGATTCACAGAGATAGAGGCTCAAGGAAATTGTGGTTATCTCAGCAAGGCTATGTTGAGAAAGTGTTGGACATGTTTGGGATGAGCAAAGCAAAGCCCGTGAGTACTCTATTGGCGAATCACTTTTAGCTTTCTACAGAATAGTGCCCGAAGACAGACAAGGAAATTGAAGAGATGCAAAAGGTCTCTTATGCCAGTGTTGTCGGTTGCGTGATATATGCGATGGTATGTACTCGTCCTCATCTAGCTCATGTTGTTGGTCAAGTCTGTAAATACATGTCTAAACCAGGAAGATCACATTGGGAAGCAATCAAGTAGATTTTCAGGTATTTAAAGGGTACTTTGGGACATAGAATTGTTTTCGACAGTCAGCGACATGATCCTTTGATTGTTGGATATGTGGATTCAGACTATGCATGTTATTTGGATGATAGAAGGTCTACAACTGGGTATGTTTTCACCCTTGGTGGAGGGCCTATATGTTGGAAGTCAATTATCCAGTATGTTGTGACATTATCAGCAATTGAAGTTGAGTACATGGTAGTAGTTGAAGCTGCAAAAAAAGCCTTATGGCTTATCGAGCTAGTGAAGGAATTGGGTATTTGGCAAGGTGGAGTTCAACTGCATTGTGATAGCCAAAGTGCTATTCATTTGGCTAAGAATCAGGTGTATCATGCTAGAACTAAACATATTAATATGAGGTTTCACAAGATTAGAGAGTTGATTGCATATGGTGAGATATTGTTACAAAAGGTGCATACTGCAAAAAATTCAGGTGATATGTTGACCAAGCCTGTTACTACAGACAAGTTCAAGCATTGTTTGGACTTGTTGAATGTTTGCAAATACTAGAGAAGTATGGTAGCCCAACCAACTTTGATGTGTGAGAGACTCTAGATTTATCTCTTAAGGGGTATGATATTCGCCAAGGTGGAGATCTGTTAAGTATGGCTCATATATTGTAAAAGGACGGATGTTGGCTACTTTAACTAGGATTACAATTATTCTAATCCTTCGGGGAGTAGTATTCCTTATCCTAGTTAGAATAGGACTTGGATGTAAGGGGCTATATAAAGAGGCTTACCCTTACCTCATTAGGCACTTCATCAATTGTTCTTTAGGCTTTACGAAGCGAGAGCATCTGTTCATCAAAGGAGTACTCGAGTTTTTGGTGGGCTCGGATTAAGTGGGTTGGGAGTGCGGGGGCGAAGCTCTCATGGTACGGTACGAGGTATCTTTGTAATTGTACTGGGTCTATAAATAGATGTGTTATTTGTAACTTAAGGACCATTGATTGAATAAAAGAAAACAACCGCTCTTTGCTCCCCGAGGACGTAAGCACACTGCTGAACCTCGTTGAATCTCTTGTGTTCTTGCTTGTTTGATTTTCTTTTTCGTTTGTCGTGTGCACAATAATGATCATATAAGAATTATTTTAGAGATGCAAGACTGAGTATACATGCTAAATAGAACATTTTAGGGTGCAAATATGTGTGTATGCATGAGTTGACTGATTTATGTAAAATGAAAGCATAACTGGATTGTTTACAAGTATATACATGCTAAATTGTTTGGAATGTTTGAATGTGTATATAAACAAATAAGAAATGTTTTAGGAATAACTAGGGGATGTTTTGATGAAAGAAAATGTATGTATGAATATATATATATATATAAGAATTGAATTATTATTAATACTTTATTAAATTGTTTGAGGTACATGCCGAGATAAGGAGGAGTAAGAGAAAAGAGTTAGTAAGATCTAAGGATAATATTGGATTCAGGTATCCCGTAATTTCGGGATAACATGTGAGTGTAGTTGATTATGTCTCGGGTAACATGGTGTCATTCCAATTATTGTGTTGTTATGATAAGTATGAACCATGAACATATACATAAGGCTCATATAGAGCGCAATTCATGACATTCATGGCATGGCATCATTGATAATTATATATACATGCCAAATTGTTTGGAATGTTTGAATGTGTATATAAACAAATAAGAAATGCTTTAGGAATATCTAGGGGATGTTTTGATGAAAGAAAATGTATGCATGAATATACATATAATAATTGAATTATTATTAATTCTTTGTTAAATTGTTTGAGGTACATGCCGAGATAAGGAGGAGTAAGAGAAAAGAGTTAGTAGGATCTAAGGATAATAGTGGATTCGAGTATCCCGTAATTTCGAGATAACAGGTGAGTGTAGTTGATTATGTTTCAGGTGACATGGTGTCATTCCAATTATTGTGTTGTTATGATAAGTATGAACCATGAACATATACATAAGGCTCATATAAAGCGCAATTCATGACATTCATGGCATGGCATCATTGATAAGCCATTGATTATGGTTGTACATTATATGTTCTTAGTTGGTGCTTTGCTATGCATGTATTTATGCTATGGTGGTTATGGTAAGTTTGTACACTTTGATTTTCTTGAATGCTAACTATTGAATATTGAAACCTTTTATCAAAGAAAGAAATAATCAATCCTCCTACAATATTGAATCATAGAGCCAGGATATTGAAAGTCAATAAGAAGGAACCAAAAAGATTAATTGAATTTCATAAGACATCAAGAAAAAGGCAAGTAAGACTGCTTGTACAACAAAATACACTCCAGCCTTCAAATATAAGATACAATACATATGTTGCCTACAATGGAATTCCTTGGATACATTGGTATAATACATGGTATTATTGGGACTACGGTACATGAGCTACTTCTCGGGGGACACCCTATTATATTGATATGTTTATTGGAGACAGTAGGAGGTAATGGGGGAGTTGTACAATGATTGGCGACGGTTTGGTTGGATAGAGAAGAGAAGATAGAATTGATACATTTTCGATATCAGCCATTGCTATGTGCTTTTAGCTAAGTATCGCTTGAACCTATATGGTCAAACACAGACTAATGTTAATCATAAACAATTGTAATCCAAGGCGAATTGTTAAAAAACACGAATTATATGGAATATAATGAGATTTCTAAGAAAATTGTAGAATCTATGAATTGATAATTAGCTCTTAATGAGCATAAAGTTGATAGCTCTTGGTGAGCACAAGGTTGATAGCTCTTGGTGAGCATAAAATGATGCATATTGGAGATTAATCAATTGATGCTAGCATAAGAATCGATTGATACCTCAAAGATTAAATCTTTAAAGAACTTTTAATAAACAAGAAAAGTTTAAGCTAACTTAACTTATAAGAAAGCTCTTGTATGATTACATACTTGAATTGCTTGGTTTCTTTATAAGTCTTATACATTAATGCTTATTGCTTACTATTTTGACATTACTACCTCACTTAGGCTTTATAAGCGTAGTGCATTCATTTTTCATGCATTGCAGGATAATTAAAGTTCATGTGTTCAAAGTGTGGTTATGTTATGAATCCTATTTCAAGGTCCAATAAGAGTTTGTAACTCTCCTTATGTAGTATACTCCTAGGATGGTGGCACGTCGATTGAATAATATTACTAGTATGTTCTTTAATTTGTACAATCTATGGATGCTTGATAGTTCTTGAAATTAAGAATGTATGAATATGTAATTCGAATAGTTACTTAGAGTGAAAGATATGCATGTATTGTAAGTCCTAAATAAAACTTGGTGTTGTTTCGAATAAACAAAGAATAAATTAAATCTTGAATAATCTATTCAAACATCACCTTGATTAACAACTACGTATCATGTCTATGAATATAATGTATAACATAAGTTATGTATGAAAGATCGGAAATCTGACTTAGGTTAATAATGGAATGATCGAATGTATGAATCATGTGTAGTATTGGTCTTTAGAAATTGTTATGATGTTCAATGGTCTAAAGCATGATATATTTCAAATTGAGTTATGATTAAGTGACTTGTGTTGTTAATAACTATGAATTGGTTAGTTGTATAATGAGATAGATGTCAAGTTTAAGTTTCTGAATGAATGAAGTTTATAGATTATAAATCTAAGTACGCTTTAAATAGATGGGATCGATTATGTTATGAAAATTGATATTGAGGGCTTGGTCATGTTAAATGATTTAAGGACTAGATCATGTTATGGAAAGAAGTAATTCTTTGATACTTGAATGTATCCTTGGCATATATAAGTTTGATATACTCTTACCTATTGTGTAGATGTTTAAATCATTAATTGATTCGAATGGTTAGTGAAATGTACATCATTTAATTGTTAAGAAATGTGTTTTATGATTTGTATAATTATTTAAAAGTAGGTCTGGTAAAGTAAACAAATTAAAAATCTTAATATGAATTCTTAGCTAACAACACTTTTATGCTTGGCACCTTATTCTATAAGCTACGTGAACCAAATGGTACAATGGTCATGAATTATGTGATTATGAATTAAAAGAAGTAAGTTGAGTAAAGGTTGAAATTGTCTAGATATTAGTATGATAGTGTATAACTAGAAATGTTTGTCTAAGGTTATGACATAACTGATCGATGATTAATTTGCTAAGCTCGTGTTTTGATTTGGATTAAGTAATTATAAGATAATTTATGATCAAGTGATTACATAGAGCTTCTGGTTTCAATTGTTTGATGTCGTGTGTACCATGTTCATAATGATTTATTAATGCAAAGAAAGTAGAATCCAAGAAAGTTTATAAGAAATAAGAAACCATTCTGTTGGAATGTATTTGAGTCAAAAGAAATTTTGGAAATTTTCTGGTTCTGATTTTGTTTTCTCTGTAAGTAACGTTCTTAACTTCGATTTTCTTCTAGGCCGAGTTGAGGATGTTACAATATAATTACACATTTGGTCCCTATTAGTTACATATTATATCAATTTGATTCTAATTTTATTTTAATTAAATAAATTAATCACTCAATTAGGTGCCGACATGTGTCATCGCCTTATTGGAGGAATTTAATTATTTATTTTTATTTAATAAATATATAAATTGTGTCATCACTCAATTAATCACTTAATTTATTTTTATTCAATTAGGTGACATGTGTCACCACCTGATTGGAGGAGGGAAATAAATTTATTGAATAAAAATAAATAAGTAAATTCCTCTAATAAGGTGATGACACGTGTCGGTACCTAATTGAGTGATTGATTTATTTAATTAAATTAAAATTAGGATCAAATTGATATAATAGGTAATTAATAAAGACTAAATGTGTAATTATATAAATTTCCCTTTAATAGCCACATCACTCATTTAAAGACACTTAATTTTGAGTGACCAGATTCAAAAACGTAAGTGATCTTATCGGTCAAATTTAGAAATTGGTGACCAAAACTATACTGGGCGAAAACATAAGTGACCATTGCAGTAGTTTACCCATTATAATTTTAGGGGTAAATGTATTTTTATTATGTATTAATTGAGGGTGAAGGTAGGGAACGTGCTACCTTATATGATAAAATTGTTACCTTAAAAATGATTGTAAATTTGTATTTTACCATCTAAAAGTTATAAACTTCTGGTTTAGTCCCTTTAAATTTTTTATATAATTATAAACTAAAACAATGATAAAATTGTATTTTAGCCTTTAAAATTTAATTATGGTTCTTATTTTTTTTCTAGCTTTGCCCTAGTACTTTTGTTTCTTAAGGTATCCCCTAGAGCAAGTGTAGTGACTAATCATTTTGTGTACTTTTGGCCTATGTAGGGGTAAACGTTGGCCACAAGTTTTAAAGATGCTATATGATCAGGGTGGGGATCGAATCATCTACCACTGGTTAAAGTAAAAGAGACTATTACCATCTCACCTAAGCTTTGTAGTTTTAATTTGTTTCTTTCTATTAAACATCAAATATAAATTATCTATGTAGTAGGTATACAAATATTTACAATTTATCCACATGAATTACATATGTCTATATCATATTTCAACTTGCATTTACCACCCAAACTAATGGCTAAGCTAGAACAAAGAGCTAATTAATACAAATATTGATACTTTTTAAAGCCCAATTAGAATGTTTTTAACCTCTGAGGATGTTTGGTGGAATTTACCCGTAAGGTAATTCAAGCGGATCTTGTTACTAGAATGTAAAATTAGGTACCAGATGAATTTTAGGTCGGGTCAGATCAAATCCAGGTAATATCGGGTAAAATTAATGGTTCAGCTCGAGTCAAGTTGAGTTGAGTTCGGGTCAACGTCAGGTTGATTCTAACTTAGACTCAGATTGGGTTTGAGTCGGGTCAAAACGGTTTGAAATTGAGCGGTTAATTATCGAGTTAATTAGGGACGAATGGAATTCGGTCGGGTCATTCCGAATATCAAGTTCAGTTCATGTTAGGTCACGCTCGTTTCGAATAAAATTCTAGTCAGGTACTATCAGTTTTTAGGTGAACTTCTAGTCAATTCTTAATCAAGTATATATGAACTTCGTGTCGAATCGTTTCGGGTATCAAACTATGTTCAGGTCACTCTAGACATAAGGTTAAATTAAGTTATTCTGTTGCAATTTGCAATATATGTATCACTCTATGCCTTTTACTTATTGTCAAGCTCAAATGCCCAAATGTTTTTTTACCCCATATAAAAACAATTAAACAAGAAACCTTAAATGTGTTAAAACCAAATTGAACCAATTAGGAGCCTTAGACGATATTTTTTTGCGTTGCGTCTTCGCATTAAACGTTGAGGTTCCTTCGTAACCACCCAAAGTATTGAGATGCATCTGCTATGTACATAAAGTCGAGTTGCCTATGTACATATTTTGTGGTGATTTTATTCACGTGTAATTTAATACTTATTATTATGTAGTAAGTTTAGAAATTATGATAGTTTTTTTTTTTTGACATTAAAACGTAGGCCTCACTTTATTGGAGAAATAAAACAGTTGTTACAAAATTAAAGAGGCACTTGGCTTCCTCAAAATGCTAAGCAACAAAAGCAAGGAAAAGAAAAACGAAGCATCCAGAAATTGCAAAAAAAAAAACCAAACAAAAAGAGATGACCATAAAGGAACTCAAACGACATGCAAAGCCGAAAAGCCTCCGCCGGAAAGAAGAGTAACATTGAAGACACAAAGCTAAGGAGAGAAGATATGGGGCTTCAAGAAGAAATTAACAACTTCCCCAGAGATGTGACTCCACACTAAGATGAATCACGGTGGATCGGAGAAACAACGATCACGCGCCGCTAACTGCTGAACCCGACGGGGAGCATCCTCAACCCAATAACGGTCTGTGGAATCCCGTAAACCCTTAACTGCTAACTCATAAGCTGGGTTGTTTCCTTAACGGCCCGTGAAGCTGAAATTGCATGAGGAAAAGTTTAACCCCAATTTTTGAATGTCGCAAATAATAGGTATGATAGCAGAGGGGTCAATTGAGTGGGTGACAAGATTAGAGACCACCGATTTGTTGTCCCCTTCAACGATGACGCTTCAGAACCCCAACTCGGAAGCAAAGAGAAGACCCTGAAAGACGGCAGTGGCCTCAGCCTCAAACACCAAGGTAATTTTTCGATTGAACCGAAACCTTGATCCCATGATTTGGCCTTCATTATCTCTGATGATGAACCTAGATGCTGATACATTTTCCGTGAACCGATAACTTGCATCCACATTAATTTTGTAGGTCAAAACTGGATGTGGGTTCCAGCAAGCATTATCGTAACTCATGAGCTGGGTTGTTTCCTTGACGGCCCGTGAAGCTGAAATTGCATGAGGAAAAGTTTAACCCCAATTTTTGAATGTCGTAAATAATAGGTCTGATAGCAGAGGGGTCAATTGAGTGGGCGACGAGCTTAGAGACCACCGATTTGTTGTCCCCTTCAACGATGACACTTCGGAACCCCAACTCGGAAGCAAAGAGAAGACCCTGGAAGACGGCAGTGGCCTCAGCCTCAAACCCCGAGGTAATGTTTCGATTGAACCGAAACCCTGATCCCATGATTTGTCCTTCATTATCTCTGATGATGAACCCAGATGCTAATACATTTTCCGCGAACCGATAACTTGCATCCACATTAATTTTGTAGGTCGAAACTGGAGGTGGGTTCCAGCAAGCATTATCATAACGTTTAGGATGTTTATACAAGGAGGAGGAATTTTCAAGCTCAAGGCAGTAGGCTCGCACAAGGGTATAAACGTCCTCCACTTTTTGAATTATGCCCTCATAAATCATTCTATTTCTAGAGTACCAAATCGCCCAAAGGGCAATTAGGATCATACTATAGTTCTTATCTCTTGAGTCTTGCAAAAACTTCAATAACCAACTGCTAAAATCTAGAAAAGAGCTGCCATTAGCAGTACTGTAACCTAGGAGATGCCAAACGTCCTTAGCAAAAAAAAACAGTCACAGAAGACATGTGTAACAGTTTCAATAGGTGCCTTACATCTAGGACATCTTGGATCATTTGTAACTCGTCGTATAACCAAATTTTGCAAAGTAGGAAAAAAGTTACGTAACATTCGCCAAACAGAAATTTTGATTTTAGAGGGGCAGGAAACTAACCAGATAGTAGTAAAGATATTCAAATGCTGACTGACAATCTGAGGGGAACCTGTAAGGAGGAGATAACTGCTTCGAACAGAATATAATCCAGGACCTTCCCCTTTCCAACTAAGGACATCCTACTGCTGGAACTAGGGGAGTTTAATACTTAGAATCTCCTCAGCCTCATCGTGCTCAAAGAGTGACTCAATAAGAGGGCGATTCCATTTTTGCTCATTAGGAAGAAACAACAACAACAACAACAACAACAACAACAATAATAATAATAATAATAATAATAATAATAATAACAACAACAACAACAACTATAACTGTTGAGTGTGTAAAAGTTCTATTATTTACACCCTATTTAACCCATATTTCTGCTGCATTCAAGCATAATTCATTGCATTTAGGTTAGTTTACAGTTAGACATCACAAATATATTAAATGGAACAGTTTCTACTGAAAGTGGTTGCTTTTGCAAGTTGCTGCTGTAGCAAATGGAGAGGCAGGCGCTGGGCAGTGAAGCAGAAGAGCTGGAACTGGACGAGCAGTCAAGGAGGACGATGCTGCCATGGTTGCCGCCGTGACAGCAGAGGACGACAGCAGTTTTGAGGAGAAGAAGCAAAGTGGACCTCGGTAGATAGAGAAAATTAAGCCCGTCTGTCGTGGAAAACCAGTATATTTTTCCAAGCCATAGATCAGAAGGAATGTCAAGCCCAAAGTTCAAGGAGAGAAAATCCCAAGCAAGAAGGAGGACGAGTTAAAGTTAGATTCTCTGAAGATTTAGTCTTTATTAGAGTTGTACTTTAATTTAAATTTGTATTCTTGCTATTTTAGAAAACTTGGACCCAAAGCCTATATAAGGGCATGTAATTCGACCTAGGAGGCATCATAACCTATCTCTAGCCTTCTTCCTAAAACCCTAGCCGTTTTCATCCTCTCATCATGTTCTAAATTCCCCTTAGGGCCACAAGTTGTTTTGTAAAGTAGTTGCAAGGGTTGCTTTTGTTTTAGGAATTTTCAGTTTAGTAAAATAAACTTCAAGTTCTCTTATTCTGGTTATTAACATCTTGCAAGAGTATCGGGAGAGCATTGTGAGGTTATCTATTTACTTAATATCGGGAGAGTTAAGTATACGAAAGGAATAAGTGTGAGTTCTCTAGTTTATAGTTGAACCATCTTCGACTTAGGGATAGGACGAGGTTAAGTGGCTAAAGAAGAATTCAACAATTTCGGTGTTCATCCTTCGATTCACGCCGGGAGGTATCATCAAAGACGTGTTCATCGACAGACTTGGAACTAGGGATAGGCCAAGGCACAACAAAGATTCTTGCCAAACTTGAAGTACAGAGTTGAGTGTTCGCTGCCGCGACAAGCAACAGACTGCCGCCGCGACAGGTGTTGCCGCGACGGGGACGACGACAGGGCTGAATTTCCTAGACTTAGCAATACCTGCACTACTGAGCAATTCAATACCAGCCCATTCTCTCTATCTTGATTTCTCTACTTTTATTTTACAGTATTCTTTATTATTCTCGTGACAACTCTTTAAATCATTCTTTTTACTCTCGTGCAGTAATTCTAGGTGAAGCTATTGGCCCAGTCCCTGTGGAGACGATATCCGATACTTCCGTATCACTTTACTACTTGCGTCGTGTACACTTGCACTACAATTGCGATAGACACTTTTACAAGCAACAAGTTTTTGGCGCCGTTGCCGGGGACTGGCAACATAACTCTACCTTTTCTTTTACTGCACTTTTCTTTTTATTTTTATTTTTCTGTTTTAATTCGGTTTGTTCGACTTTTGCTTTTCACAAGGTTTCTTGTTTATGCGTAGATCGAGACGGGGAGAAGAACCTGAGTATCCATTAGATCCTGAAATCGAGCGTTCGTTCAATCTTAGGAAATGACTACGTCACGTATTAGCCAGAAATGAGTACCTTGAGGAAAAATTAGAGACGATGTAGAACCAAGGGAACCCCCAGGTTGATAATCCAGCCAGAGATGGAGAGATTATCCCTCCTGTCGGCGACCCGCCAGGCGCTGCCGCACGACGGTCCTGTCGAGACTACATGCTGAATGATCATGTAGAATTAGAAACCACGCTGCCGGATATAGATGTTGACAATTTCGAGCTGAAACCTGTTATGTTTAGCATGATCAACAATGTCGGTCAATTCAGTGGTGCTGCTACAGAGGATGCTAGGGAGCATCTAAAAACGTTCCAGGAAATCTGTGGTTCGTTTAGACTACCAGGAGTTAATCCGAAGATACTGAGGCTTCGGTTATTTCCTCATTCATTGAGGGATAGAGCAAAGACTTGGTGGAATAAACTAACGCCGGGTTCAATTAGAAATTGGGCAGATTTGTCTCGTGAATTCTTATCTCGTTTTAACCCTTCGCACTTATCTGAGCGATTACGTAACGAAATTGCTACTTTTCAACAGGAAGATGACGAGCCGATGCACGAGGCCTGGGACAGATTTACCACTCTTCTACGGAACTGCCCAATGCATGGATTCCCTGTTTGGAACCAGGTAACTAAGTTTTATAATGCTGCCAATTTACAAACTCGTATTCGAATTGATTCAGCGGCAAACAGATTACTACTGGACAAAGACCCAGATGAGGCAATGCAAGTATTGAAAAATCTGGCCAAGAATGAGGAGCAGTTTCCGACAGCAAGAAGAGGGGGTAAACGAGTCCTAGCTGTTAAGGATTATGAGGCCGACAGCACGATGAAATCACAGGTGGCATACCTTACTAAGGCAATGAAAAAGCTTTTGAACGATGATTCCCAGGCGGTATTTGCTGTCGAAGAGGTATGTGAAATTTGTGAAGGAAATCACAGTTCAGATGAATGTCCTATACAGTTAGAAGAGGGAAAGTATGTTGGAAATTACAATAAGCAGAATTACAACTCCAACAACTACAATCCCAGCTGGAGAAAGGATCCCAAGTTCTCTTGGAGTAATCCTAATAATGCCTTGAATCCTCAAGCACACAATAATCTGAATCAGGGAGGACCTAGATTGCTGACTCGACAGCAGCCGCAGCAGCAGCAACAATAGCCACCAGCTGCCACAAACAGTATACTGGAACAGACTCTGCTACGTTTATGTCTTAGACAGGAACTTACATTGAGAACATGAATCAATTTGTCAAGAAGATGGAGACATCCATGGATAAAACAGAGATGCGAATGACAAATTATGAAGCTACTCTGAAATCGTTGGAGACACAGATGGGTCAGGTCTCTCAGCATATCAACCCAAGGCAGACTGGCGGATTTCCTAGCAATACTGAAAATGCTAGGCAACCCACACATGAGCAGTGCAAAGCCATTACTACTAGGAGTGGGAAGAAACTACCAGGGCCAGAGAAGGAAGCTGAAACAGTGAAGAAACCAGCCTTGGACATACCTGTCGAGGAAGCTGCCCCGACAGGTAACAAACAGCCTACTGCCGATGAGCCCGTCACGACAGTGGAAGCGACAGAGGAGAAAGATGATGAACCCAAACCTCTTCAGATTCGTATGCAGTGGGAAGGACGTATTGCTGATTATCGTCCCCCACCTCCTTTTCCTCAACGGTTACAGAAACTGAAACAAGAATCACAGCTTAAAAAGATTTATGATATTTTTAAGCAGGTTCATATCAACATCCCGCTGTTAGATGCTGTTAGGGAGATGCCCGGTTCTGCCAAATTTCTCAAGGAAGCCATGTCCAAGAAATCTAGACTTGGGGAATTTGAAATGGTTAAGATGACAGAAGGATGTATGAGCATTCTGCACAAGCATCCACCCCAAAAAAGGAAGGATCCGGGGAGCTTCATCATACCTTGTGTAATCGGAGATAAATACGTGGGTAAGGCACTTTGTGATCTTGGTGCTAGTATAAATTTAATGCCAAAATCTATTTTTCAGAAATTAGCTATTGGAAAAGCTCGACCCACGACAGTAATTCTACAGCTGGCAGACCGCTCTTACGTTCATCTAGAAGGAAAAATCAAAGATATTCTGGTAAGAGTGGATAAGTTTATTTTTCCTGCTGACTTTCTTGTTTTAGATTGTGAAGCAGATGAAAACGCACCAATCATCCTGGGACGACCCTTCTTAGCCACGGGAAGATCACTGATTGATGTGGAAAAAGGAGAACTCACCATGAGAGTGAACGATCAGGAAATAAAGTTGAATGTTCTCCAAGCTATGAAGCACGCTGATGCAGAAGAAGAATGCAAGGTTATCACTGAAGTGACCCTTGACCAACCCTGCATCAGGTCGGGCTGTCACGACATCAACATTGGTCACTGCCTCGGCATCCACTTAGAAGACTGTCACGAAAGCACCGACGACAGCAACTCCTCAGAATCTGCTACATCTGATACTGAAGATCAGGAGGAGGTAAACTGGATAGGCGATCGTCCAGGTAAGTTATTCGAACCTTTAAATTATACCTCGGATAACCATGCAATTCAAAAGTCATCAACTGTTGAACCCCCTGTTTTAGATCTTAAGCCGCTGCCAGGGCAGCTAAAATATGCTTTTCTTGGTTTAAATGATACGTTGCCCGTAATCATATCTTCCAAGTTGATGCAGGAACAGGAACATCAGTTAATAGGGATGCTGCAGCAGCATAAAAAGGCTATTGGACGGACGATAGCTGATATTCAAGGAATTAGTCCGGCATTATGTATGCATAAAATCCTTTTAGTGGATGATCATAAGCCGACTATAGATGCTCAAAGGCGGCTGAACCATGCAATGAAAGAGGTGGTGCGAAAAGAGATAATCAAATGGTTGGATGCTGGAATCATCTATGCCATCTCGGACAGCAAATGGGTGAGCCCGGTGCAATGTGTTCCCAAGAAAGGGGGAATGACCGTAGTGACCAACGAAAACAATGAGTTAATCCCAACCCAGACTGTGACCGGTTGGAGGGTTTGTATGGACTATCGGAAGCTTAACAAAGCTACCCGAAAGGACAACTTCCCTTTACCCTTTATTGATCAAATGCTTGATAGATTAGCGGGTAAACCTTACTATTGTTTTCTTGATGGTTATTCAGGTTACAATCAAATAGCTATCGCACCGGAAGATCAAGAAAAGACGACATTCACATTCCCCTACGGAACATACGCTTTTAGGAGGATGTCATTTGGATTATGCAATGCACCAGCCACCTTCCAAAGGTGCATGATGGCCATATTCTCCGATATGGTGGAGGACTTCCTAGAAATTTTTATGGATGACTTTTCAGTCTTTGGAGACGACTTTAAAAGCTGCCTAGGCAACCTACAAAAGGTACTCGAAAGATGTGAAAAAGTAAACTTAGTGTTGAACTGAGAAAAATGTCACTTCATGGTGGATGAAGGGATAGTCATTGGCCATAAGATTAGCTGTCGTGGCATAGAAGTCGACAGAGCCATGATAGAAGTGATCGAAAAGCTGCCGCCGCCCACCACAGTCAAGGGAATCAGAAGTTTCTTAGGACATGCTGGTTTTTATCGAAGGTTTATTGCGAATTTTTCAAAAATCACCAAGCCCCTATGCCATCTTCTGGAGCAGAACCGACCCTTCGACTTTAACAATGAATGTACTGAAGCATTCAAGGTTCTGAAGGAAAAGCTAGTTACAGCCCCAATAGTATAGCCACCAGACTGGACACATCCATTTGAGATCATGTGTGATGCTAGTGACTATGCTGTCGGGGCAGCACTTGGGCAGCGGAGAGACAAACTTTTTCACGTCATATACTATGCCAGCAAAACACTGAATGACGCCCAAGTGAACTACACTACCACAGAGAAGGAGTTATTAGCTGTGGTATTCTCAATTGACAAGTTCCGTTCTTACATACTTGGAACGAAAGTCATAGTGCACACAGACCACTCTACATTAAAGTATCTGTTCGCGAAAAAGGATGCAAAGCCTCGACTGATAAGTTGGATTCTGCTATTGCAAGAATTCGACCTTGAAATCAAGGACAAAAAGGGGACAGAAAATCAGGTGGCAGATCACTTGTCAAGGTTGGAAAAGGGACAGAGTCTACCGATAGATGAGACAAACATATTGGAGACCTTCCCAGATGAGCAGCTCCTTGCTACCGCAGTCACTGCCGCGATAGCCATGGCGGCAGGTAAGTCTTTTGAACTCCCCTGGTATGTTGATTTCGTTAATTTCTTAGTTAGCGGAATAATTCCCCCTGACCTTAATTATCAAGCCAGGAAGAGGTTCCAAAATGATGTTAAACATTATTATTGGGACGAACCTCTTCTTTTCAAAATCTGTACAGATCAGGTTATACGGAGATGCGTACCACAGGATGAGCAAGAAGACATACTTCATCACTGCCATGCCTCACAGTATGGAGGACACTTAGGAGGCAACAAAACTGCTGCCAAGGTTCTGAAGTCAGGATTTTATTGGTCGTCACTGTATAAAGATGCTTAAATCTTCTACAAGAGCTGTGACAAGTGCCAACGGACAGGAAACATCTCAAGGAGACTCGAGATGCCGCTGCAGAACATTCTTGAAGTTGAAATCTTCAACGTTTGGGGGATTGATTTTATGGGACCATTCCCATCTTCATGTGGGAATCTATACATCCTCCTAGCAGTAGATTATGTATCTAAGTGGGTTGAAGCCATCGCCACTCAAAAGAATGATGCCAAGACAGTTCAAAGGTTTTTATACAAAAACATCTTTTCTCGGTTTGGCATCCCTAAGGCGATTATCAGTGATGAAGGGAGACATTTTGACAACAGGGTTATTGCTGCTGCCTTGAAGAAGTATGGTGTCAAGCATCAGATCGCAACAACATATCACCCACAGACCAATGGACAAGATGAAATATCCAACAGGGAAGTTAAGAACATTCTTGAAAAGATGGTTAAGCCAACTAGGAAAGATTGGTCTTTACACCTTAATGATGCATTATGGGCATATAGGACAGCTTTCAAAACTCCATTGGGAATGTCTCCTTACCGATTGATTTATGGAAAAACATGACATTTACCTGTCGAGATAGAGCACAAAGCATACTGGGCAATCAAGGCAGTAAATATTAACTTGGAAAAGGCATGGCAGAAAAGGCTACTGGATTTGAACGAAATTGAAGAAATTCGGACAATGGCCTATGACAATGCAAGAATCTACAAGGATAAAACTAAGAAGTGACATGATAAAAAGTTGCTGCCACGACAGTTCTGCCCAGGGCAGCTTGTATTGCTATTCAACTCTAGATTGAAACTCTTCCCAGGGAAGCTGAAATCTAGATGGTCTGGCCCGTTCCAAGTTGTACAGGTTTTTCCCCATGGTGCCATCACAATTAGATCGTTAAAGACGGGCACCAATTCAAAGTCAACGGACAGCGCTTGAAGCATTACCAGGGGACTGAAGCCCCAGGAATACAGGAAATGGTTACCTTAGGAGATGCCCCACCTGGCATCCCTAATTTAACCTAATTTTTATTTTAAGTTTTATTATTATTTATTATTTATTTATTAGGAAATAAGATTTATTTTATTTAAATAATGATTTTATTTTTATTTTTTTAGGAAATAAAGGAGTCAAGAAGAACAGGAGAAGTGAACTCAGCCCACCATTCATCCACCAGCCCACAAAGCCCAAATTTTTGAGCCTGTCGTTACAGCTGCCGCGACAGACGCGGAATATACAGGCTGTAAACATGCTGTCACGACAGACACAGAAACGCGTAACAGACGCGCAGCAGACACGGAAACGCGTGACAGACGCGTCAGACACGCTACCGCGTAACAGCTGGCCTCGTTATGCGCGCCTGCCGTTACAGCTCCAACAGGTAGAAAATCCTTTTCTATATAAACCCCGTTTCATTTTTCCATTTTCACTCACTTCTACTTTTCTTACTTACTCCTCTAGAATTTTTGCTTTCATTTTTATTTTCACAACCCTTGCAAAAATGTCTTCCAGGAATACCCATAGGAATGCTGCCTCCAGCTCCACCCCGACAGCAACCACCCCACGCTCATTTCAGATCAGAGATATGTGGGAAGAAAGGGGATTCATTTACACTTCAATGGGGGGAAATCTGGGCCTAAAGCCGTTCATTGCCAGAAAAAATTCGAGATCTAAAGTGGCAAATCTTTGCCGAACAACCGGACGAGATGAACGTCTCTTTGGTGCGAGATTTTTACGCTGCCATTAACAGCAGGACAACGACAGAAGTGACTGTACGAGGAAGGGAAGTGCCATTCGAAGCTGAATACATTAACACATTGTACGGATTCTACGTCAGCAGCAACAACGACGCCCACCAACAGTTCCTTAACACCCTAGACCCTGCTGCCTATGATGCTGTCATGGCAGAGCTGACCGATGACGGAACACAGTGGAACACCAACCGCAAGGACGATAAAGAGGACTCAACTCCTGTCGGAAGCTAAATTATGGAATGCTTTTATCAAAAAGTGTATCATGCCGTCATCACACAACACCACTGTTGATCAGCCAAGGTTAGCCTTAATTCATTCCATTTTACATGAGAGGCCCATTAACGTGGGCAACTATATTCGTGAGAGCATCCTGGAGTGTGCACACCGACCAACGGGACCGCTTTATCTGTCGTACCTCATCACAGCCCTTTGCCGCGGCCATGGGGTACCTGAAGCTGCCACAGATATTAGAGTCCAAGGGAAGGGATGGACGGACAAGAACATACTCAGCTTAATGGAGCTGACTGTTGCCACCCCTCTATCATCATTTGATCCAGCTGCCACGACAGTAGACACGACAGAGCAGCCGGAGACTGAACCTGCTGCCATAGAAGCCAGGCAGCAACCGGCAGCAGCAGCCCCAACTGACTCCTCCTCCCAGATTCTTGTTGCTATCCAGAACTTGGAGGAACGGCAACTCGGTCTGATGAGCTTCATCAGGGATTTTACTGCATCTATGGTACATTTTATCCAAAACTCTTTAAATTTTCCTGATGTCGTGTTCCCCACCTTCCCTGCACATTATTTTGCTGTACCATCCCCTGCCCACACCCCAACACCTGCTGCCACACCACGGACACCCTCTGCAGCATCAACACCAACTCCTGCCCCGACAGCAGCTGGCAACAACCGTGTTGAGACGTCTGCCCGTGGAACGAAACGCAGAATGCCATCGGAAGAGCTTGACACCTTCATTGCTGGTTTTTCTTCCTCTTCCGTTTGGGCCGCAAGCAACAACGAACCATCTGTTAAGATGAATCTCTCAAAGGAGTTTACCCCAGTCAAACGGTAGAAAAGAGTGGAAGACAAAAACAATATGAAAGGCAGTGGTAGCAGCAGTAGTGACAGCAACAGTGATGAAGACAGCAGCAGCAGCTCAGAAATCCAGGTTGTGGAGAAACCCCCTCATATCTCCCCAACCAGGATTCAACCACCACGGGAGGCCAAAACGAAGAACGCATCTGCCTCGCCCATCCACCAGCCAGTTCAGAAAGCTCGTGCCCGCCGCCAGATCCGAGTCAGCAGCAGCAGTGACGACAATGCTTAAAATTTAAGTTTCTTATCTTATTTTGCTGTCTGCTTATATATTTTGTGATGTACTGTTTATTTTTATTTCATCTTGTCATTTGCATTGAGGGCAATGCAACCCTCGAGTTTGGGGGTGGCATCCCTCCATTAAATGGAGTCTAATTTAGTTTTTAAATTATGCCTTTTACTTAGTTTATTTTTGGAAAAAAATGAAAAATATGAAAATTTTGGCTTAAGTCTGTGAACTGAACTTACCTGTCGTGACAGCTCTGTCGTGGCAGTGCCTTTAGGATAGTTTTAGAAGCAGTTTAGAGCCTATCTATAGTTCTGAAAACTTAAAACACCATTGTGACTGTTATACTGCTTAGAACTCTTTTAGTCAACTAGAATAGGAAGCTTAGCACTTGAATAGCCCCTAGAGGTGCCTAACACTGGCTCTAGGAAAGAAGTTTAGCAAAAGAGACTCAACAGCCCTAGAGGTGTCCGAAACCGGCTCTAGGAAGTTAGCTAGAGGTGCCCAAAACTGGCTCTAGTGAAACTTTAGCTTAAAAAAAATAATGAAATCGAGTCAAAACAAAAAAATCAAAGGAGCATGAGAAGTACCTTCAAAAAGAAAAACTTTGGCATAAAAATTCGAGTTAAGGGCTGAAATATTCTAGGGAAACTAAGAGAGTCTTGGCATATAATTGTTCACAAGCATGCACACACTGCACGAGGACTATAGTGAGACCCCGGACAAATCCGAAGTTATCCGACAGGATGCTGCCGTTACAGAGAACGAATGAAGGGTAAGGGAAAGTTCACTGTTTTAAGCCAAAACAAAAATATTTCATTTTTTCTTTAGGTCTGAATTGCTTGAGGGCAAGCAAAAACTTGAGTTTGAGGGTGTGTTGAGTGTGTAAAAGTTCTATTATTTACACCCTATTTAACCCATATTTCTGCTGCATTCAAGCATAATTCATTACATTTAGGTTAGTTTACAGTTAGACATCACAAATATATTAAATGGCACAGTTTCTACTGAAAGTGGTTGCTTTTGCAGGTTGCTGCTGTAGCAGATGGAGAGGCAGGCGCTGGGCAGTGAAGCAGAAGAGCTGGAACTAAACGAGTAGTCAAGGAGGACGATGCTGCCATGGTCGCCGCCGTGAGAGTAGAGGACGACAACAGTTTTGAGGAGAAGAAGAAAAGTGGACATCGACAGATAGAGAAAATTAAGCCCGTCTGTCGTGGAAAACCAGTATATTTTTCCAAGCCCTAGATCAGAAGGAATGCCAAGCCCAAAGTTCAAGGAGAGAAAATCCCAAGCAAGAAGGAGGACGAGTTAAAGTTAGATTCTCTGAAGATTTAGTCTTTATTAGAGTTGTACTTTAATTTAAATTTGTATTCTTGCTATTTTAGAAAACTTGGACCCAAAGCCTATATAAGGGAATGTAATTCGACCTAGGAGGCATCATAACCTATCTCTAGCCTTCTTCCCAAAACCCTAGCCGTTTTCATCCTCTCATCATGTTCTAAATTCCCCTTAGGGTCACGGGTTGTTTTGTAAAGTAGTTGCAAGGGTTGCTTTTGTTTTAGGAATTTTCAGTTCAATAAAATAAACTTCAAGTTCTCTTATTCTGGTTATTAACATCTTGCAAGAGTATCGGGAGAGCATTGCGAGGTTATCTATTTACTTAATACCGGGAGAGTTAAGTATACGAAAGGAATAAGTGCGAGTTCTCTAGTTTATAGTTGAACTATCTCGGACCTAGGGATAGGACGATGTTAAGTGGCTAAAGAAGAATTCAACAATTTCGGTGTTCATCCTTCGATTCACGTCGGGAGGTATCATCAAAGACATGTTCATCGACAGACTTGGACCTAGGGATAGGCCAAGGCACAACAGGGATTCTTGCCAAACTTGAAGTACGGAGTTGAGTGTTCGCTGCCGTGACAAGCAACAGACTGCCGCCGCGACAAGTGCTGCCGCGACGGGGACGACGACAGAGCTGAATTTTCTAGACTTAGCAATACCTGCACTACTGAGCAATTCAATACCAGCCCATTCTCTCTATCTTGATTTCTCTACTTTTATTTTATAGTATTCTTTATTATTCTCGTGACAACTCTTTAAATCATTCTTTTTACTCTCGTGCAGTAATTCTAGGTGAAGCTATTGGCCCAGTCCCTGTGGAGACGATATCCGATACTTCCGTATCACTTTACTACTTGCGTCGTGTACACTTGCACTACAATTGCGATAGACACTTTTACACGCAACAATAACATGTTTTAGGAGTATAAATTTTAGAGTATTTTGTTTAGAAATTAGATTATAGGGTTTATAGTATCTAAACAAAGAAAAGTGAATTTTGGATTTGGGGAGTAATTTCCCTCCCAAACAATTAACATGTTGGATCGATTAACAAGTAATGTCAACAATAAGTCGGGTTGATAATTGGTCGAGTAAAATCGGATCTCGGGTCGTTTCAAGTAGGGTTATATTAATTTCAAGTTTAGGTTCATATCAAGTTGGGTTTGATTTTCACATTATCGGGTGCAGGTCGGGTTCAGATTCAAAATCATCGAATCCGACTCATATTCGGGTCAACATCAAATCAGACTCAATCGAATTCAAGTCATTATCACCTCGATTCACAATCAGTTCAGACTCAATTCGATTTTAGTCGGGTCAGTTCCTTATACCCCTACTTTTTACTTTCTCTTTTAATTCCCAGCGGAAATTATTACTTTATGGACTTGACCTGAGACATTACTTCGGTAGTTATTCAATATACGGGCGGTGAAAATAAAAAATTTCTATAAATATCTTAGTTTTAGGGTTTAAGGTTAAATTTTAAGATTTAAAGGTAAGGGTTTAGGTTTAGTGATTTAAAATTGAAAATCACTAAACATAAACCCCTAACCTTTAAACCCTAAAGTTAAAATACTCATAAAAATTATTTTCACAATCTGTGTTGAATATAAATCCTTACTTTAAACCAAATTACATCCCCTTTAATCATCCCAGCGTTTGCGGTCCAGCTTTATTTCTTATGCCCTCAATTTGCACTTGAAGCGTTCTATCATGTAAATTTGTTGATTGTATCATTTTTCGTTTGATCGATTGAAACTAAATTGGTCGTTTTTTTTGTGTTTCTTTATACATCTCACCAATAATTTTTATCATGTGTATTAATAATTATTTTTTTGTTTTATTGATTATTTCTGTTTTATTTTTTTAGTTACGTTTTCGGTTTTCCAGGATTTTGTTCTGACTAATTCAGATAGACTCGCATCGCATACCTGATTTTGGTGGGTTAGACTCCCAGTGAAGATTTTCTGCATATACAAGACTCTTAAACTCGAGACATGCTTAAGCAATACTAGGAGCTAATCTATAATTGCACCCCCATTTTTGGGGAAATTTTTTTAGTGTTAAATTTTTTCTTTAAAAAATTAATTTAATGTGTAGAGGAAAAATATATGAAAATTTGTATACTTATTTAAAAAAAATATTTTAGACCCTATTCTTGAATCAATCCCGTTTGGTTACTATTTTTGTTTTATGATAATACGCATGGTAACACAGAAAATGTGCATACTATTTCTATTCGGTCGGTTCTGGGTCCCTCATCATGTAACCTTTTGCAACGAATCTAAAAACTATTTAAAGATTGTTATCTCATGAGTCCACGATAGTCATTTAGCAAGAAAATGGTAACATCCAAACTTTTATAGTTGTATTTCTTTGACATTTTCCCCCGAGGCATTGAAGAATGAGAAAATGGACTCATTTCCCATACAGAGATCTGGAATTTGTGTGTTTACAAGACAAGCCATGTTAGGTTGCAAGTTGCAACCAAGGTTTTATAAATTATGTCAAAACGATCGATTCAATAGATTGGTTCGATAGTTCAATTATATAATTTGGATCAAAAAATATAAAAAAATAATTGAAACTGGTAAGAGAAAAAAAAAGAAAACCAAAAATTTGTTTATTTATTTATTATTATTATTATCGGAATTTTAATAAAAGGTTTGAGCTTTTTTATTATATTTTGATTCATTTTTGTTTTTGTTTTCAAGATGGTTGGATTGCCTGGTTAAAATAGTTGATTAACCTAAGAGTGAAGCCAGGAATTTTTCTAGCGCCAGAAGTGACTCATAAGTTTTAAAAAAAATTAAAAATATAATTTCATCATTTATGTGACAATCAAAATGTAATTTTATTATTATTTTAACTTAAAATTTGATGTGAAAATATTTTATACACTGGCGGTAGGAAATTTGTTTTCTATAAGCTTTAGGGTTTATAGGTTGGGATTTTAGTGTGTGTGGTTAGGTTTTAAGGTTCAATGATAATTTTAATTGTTTAAAGTTTATACTTTAAGGTTTAGAATTTAGAGGTTAGAGTTAAGCCCCTTAAAAGGGATATGTGACAGCTTTAAAAGTTCACTTAGAAAAAAAAAATTCACTCACAGTGCATCAAATAATTATCTAAATTTTAAACAAATTATTAAATCGAAAACTTTCACCATTTTAGATGTGGCCATGACACAAAAGGTCGAACTAGTTCAACATTTGGTTCAATTTTTCCACCGTGATTACAACATATATCATACTTACATTCTATTAATTTATACAATCCGATGGCATTTAATAGATTTAATGTTCAAGTATTTAAAATTTATTAAGTGGTTTCAGTGATGAATGATGAGATGTTTCATTTAGGTGACCGGGTTTGATCATCGTAATTTATAAAAGTGTGTTGAGTTTATTTAGATATAAAACTGTACTAAAATACTACGTTTATACAACAACAAAAAAAGTAGCAATAGACAATTGGATGGAGTTAGATGGGTGGATGGGTGGAGATTTTCTTCTTTCATCATCTGCTTGTTTTGTAGCTCATCAAAGCTCAAAGAGATAATGAAAAGAAATGGGGATGTCGACTATGTTTCAACACGACATTAACTTTAGGACAAAAAACCCTACATTTTTAGCTACAAAAAACATCCCCTGTTGGTACCAAACACACATGCTTACCCAAACCAATTAGTGTTCCATCAAATCTACATGTGTAGATCCATTTTTGTCCGATAACTTTTGTAATTCGTATATTAATTATTGAGCCTCCTTAGGCCGTAAACGAACCAAATATTCAGCGAACCGTTCGGGGGAAGTTCATTTATGTATTAAACAAACGAACATGAACAACGTTTTCTATTTGTTTAATTAACAAATGGCTCGTTCATTCATTTACGTATGTGAACGTTCGTTAATCTGTTCATTTATGTTCGTTTAAATTTTTTTCACTTATATCCATTTATTTTTATTTTTATTCATAACAAAAGTATTACTATACTTTAAAAAAATTAAATTTATTAACATATGTCTGTTTCTTTACGTTCGTTTAAATTTATCCGCACGTGTCCTTTTATATTGTTTGTTCGTTTATGTTCGTTTATCATTTTAACGAACAAACATGAACGAACACGAATACGAACAAGCTACATTCCTTAACAAACAAACGCAGACAAAAAATCATGTTCGTTTAGTTATATGTGTTCGATTAAAATTAAATAAACGAACATGAACATACTCTCGTTCATATTCGTTCGATTCATTAACAGTGATAAGCCCATGTCTCTCTTTTTTTTTTTCAAAATTCCTATCATTAAATTTCTCATAAATATAATAAATGAATTGAAGGATTTAGTAATTTGAATAGAATATATACATAAAGCTAAAGCTAATTGACTAATGAAAAAGAGATTCATTATCACTCTACTACCTATATGGACCGATTTTTTTTGATCCAAAGTGAAAGATTTCATTCAATAAAGCTAAAAAATACACATCGAATAGAGGGGAGAATGACCCCAAAAAAATTTGAACGCTCAGGTCTCTAGCGTAAGAAGTAAGCTTATCAGCTGCTTGATTACAAGCTCGAGGAACGAAAGAGAACGAACAGGAAACGAAAGATTTCGCCTGATTTCTGATGTCTTCAATGACGGAAGAAGAAGTCTAGTCAGCAATGGATCTCGTTCGTAAACTGTTGATAATGGTTTGACAGTCCGATTCGACAATAATATGTGTCAAATTGTGAGACGAGGCTAAGAGAAAACCAAGCCTAATGGCCATTGCTTCAGTTGTCGCTGCAGTGGGGGCGAAGAAAGGGGTCGTGATACCTTGTAAAGCGTTTTTGGAGCTGTCCCGAGCAATGGCAGCCGCCGTGGCTTTTCCGGTATTGCGATCAAAAGCTGCGTCGCAGTTGATTTTAAAGAAACCTGGTGGGGGTGGATTCCATTTGAGCTCTTCGTTGTGCTGGTGGGGTTTCTCCTTTGGGAGGGACGATGAGACCTGACTGATTTCTAAGAAAGCCCTTAGCCATACTTCCCAGGGGGAATCTCGCAAGTTCTCAAAGACAAAGGCATTGCGAGATTTCCATATCATTCAAAGAAGAAAAGCGATAAGACCACAACCTTCAGCTTTGTTTCTCATATTCCTGGTTTGCTTATTGTGGTCCACCACTTCGAAAAACCTGGGAAGCCTGAAAGGGATGGTGAATAGCTGAAACCCGACGCTTTCCAAACTGCTTGTGCAAAGGGGCAGAAAAATAGAAAGTGTTCAGTAGTCTCTTTTTCACTTCCACATCTTGGGCAACACTCCGTCTATGAAACTGCCATAGAAGCGTGACACGAGATTTCCTTTGGTAGGAATGATGTTATGACAAAGCTTCCAGAGAAAAGATCGAATTTTGGGCGGCACCTTGAGGCTCTAAATTGAATTCCACAGAAATTTGTTTCTACCTTGGTTTTCACTTGAGGATGGGTCCTGAGGGCTTTTAGTCTTCTCCTCTATGAAACTGTAGCCCGACTTGGTCGAGTATTCTCCGTTCTTTACATCCGCCCAAACTATGGAATCCTTAATATCAGGTCCTCCGATCGGGATTGATCTTATCGCTTCAGATTCTTCCAGTGAGAACAACTGATCAATTTTTGAGTAATTCCAAGATCTATGATCGGAGTTCATTAGGCTGCTAACTGATGGACAGAGAGCAATCGTTGGCATACGGGTACGAACTCTGAAGCCAGGGAGGTTCGGGACCCAATTGTCCTTCCAGATAGAGATGCTTCTTATGTTACCAACTCTCCAAAGGGATCCTTCTTTAATTACCTGAATACCCTCCCGAATACATGTCCAAGCCCATGATGGGTTATTGTATTTGGGGGCATTGAAGAGATTTCTGTTTGGGAAGTAAATCCCTCGGAGGGTTTGAGCCAGAAAGGAGACCGGGTTCAGGAGCTTCCAAGCAATCTTTGTGATAAGGGCTTTGTTAAAGGATCTAAGGTTTCTGAATCCCAATCCACCTTGATCCTTTGGCCGACAAAGATTTCTCCAGTTTAGCCAGTGAATGCTCTTTTCCTTTTTTCCACAATTATTCCACCAGAATTTTTCCACTTGCGAGCTGATTTCATCACAAAAGGTGACCGGCGGGAGAAAACATTGCATTACATAAGCAGGAATAGCCTGAGCGACTACTTTAATGAGAATCTCCTTTCTGACTTGGTTTAGGAACTTGGCCATGTAGTTTGTTTTGAACCTTTTCTTTAATGAAGGCAAGGGAATCCTTTTTGCTCCCCCCCCCCCCCCCCAAGAATGATGGTAGACCTAGGTACATGTTATCTTCTTCCATCAGACTAAATCCCAGAATGTTGGAGAGGTGGCTTTTGAGCTGATGACTGATGTTTGGAGAGAAAAAAACTGAGGATTTCTAGAGGTTTACTGTTTGTCATGTAGATCTTAGAAAGAGGTGCAGTATATTCAAAGCAGCTTGGCAGTTACCTTCGTTTGCTGTAGAAAACACCAAACGGTCGTCAACAAACATAAGATGACTAAGAGTGGGGCATCTTCTTCTACTTTTGAGACCCTCGAAACGAGCGAAAGCAACCTCCTTTTCTGTGATCCAAGATAGAATACTAAAGATGAATGTGAACAGAAATAGGGAGAGAGGGTCTCCCTGTCTTAATCCTCTTCCCGGATGAAAATCCCTTTATTTTTCTCCATTCAGAACCAGAGAGAAGGAAGCTGAAGAAACACATTTCATGACTCTCTCAGTCCACCATTCACAGAACCCCATTATGTTCATTACAAAATTGAGGAGATCCCAATCAACTTTGTCATAAGTTTTTTCGAGGTCAATTTTAAAAGACGTAATTTCTTTTTTTTTCCTTTTTTTCGCTCGCTTGATAGCATTATAAGCTTCGTTTGCCAGAATTATGTTGTCCTGGATTGATCTGTCTTGCAAAAAATCCGATTGGTTATGAGGGATGAGACTTGGGAGGAACACTTTAAGACGAGATGCCAATATCTTGGTTATGACTTTTAGGGAGAAGTTACATAGACTGATTGGTCGGAAATGAGAGACTTCACAGGGGTTTGGTCTCTTTGGGATCACGACCAGATTAGTTTTGTTCAGGCCGAGGTCTAGAGAGCCATCCATAAAGAAAGTCGAGACCATTCTAATCAGATTAGCTTTGACTGTGTCCCAGAAAATTTGATAGAAACATCCTCAGAATCCATCTGGTCCTATAGCTTTGGTCGCTCCCATATCAAAAACCGTTTTTTTTAATCTCCTCTTCTGAAACTTCTTCACTGAGCTCAGAGTTCATGTTGTCTGTTACCAGGTAGGGGATGTAACTTTCAAGGCATTTGTAGTCAACTGCTTGGTCTTTTGTGAAAAGATGCTGGAAGTGACGCTGGAAGTAGTCAGCAATTACTGTCGGTTCTTCAAGCCAAGTACCATCTTCCTTCTTGATTTTGAGGATGGAATTGATCCTTCTATGTTGAAGAGTAGAAGCGTGAAAGAATTTGGTATTTTTTTCACCCCATTTCAACCAGTTTATCCTGGACCGTTGATGCCAGTATCGCTCTTCGCTTTCCTACTCACGATCTAATTCTTTTTTGAGCTGACTATATTCTTCAATTTCCGTCTTTGTGAGCTTCGTTCCTTGGAAATCTCTGATCCGAGCTAGGAGGGATTGTTTCTTTTCATTCTGCTTTTTATGCTTCGTTTTACTCCATCTTATTAGAGCAGCTCTTGTCTTCCTAATTTTTCTTCCGAAGCGAAGTAAGTTATTGTCTCTTGTAGAAAGATCCCAACCTTTTTGGTATAGTTTGGGGACACTCCTCATCCAATAACCATTTTGTTTTGAATTTGAACTCCTTTTTATATTTTCGATTGAAGACCAACGGAAAAAGAATACTGGGGATATGGTCATAGACAATGGCAATGTCCATCATTCCCAAAGCTTTGGGGAAGGAGATGCTCCACTCGGAAGAGCATAAGACGCGATCAAGTTTCTCCAGAATTGCGTCTTCTTCACTTCTCTGGTTATACAAAGTAAACATGTCCCCTTTGATTGGCAGATCTACGAGTCCAACAGAGTCAACAAAATCTGTGAAACATCTCGCTTCTGCTGGGTTGAAAGGGGTTCCCCCTTCCTTTTCCCCCTGGCACGTAACGATATTAGTATCGCCCATAATTAACCATTTTGCATTTGGGAAGCATCTGAGATGATTTAGTTCCTCCCAGAACTCTTGTTTTTCTTCTCTGTACGGGGGGTCCATAGAAAAAAGTTCCGAACCATTCCTCACCTTCCTAAATAGACACCACTGTATCAATAAAATTCTTGCTATGTTTTAGGACGGAGATGTTTACTTCCTTATTTTACCACAACGCTAGTTCGCCTCCTATGCCTTGAGGCTCTACATAGAAAGACGAGTCGAATTTCATTTTCATCTTGATTTTCTCGAGGTATTTGATTTTTTGCTTGGTCTCACTTAGAAAGATAATCGTCGATTTGTGTTTTATGATTGAGTTACGAAGTGCTCTGACTATTTCCCGGTTACCCAATCCTCGTACATTTCAAGCAAGAATTGACATTCTACCAACGCTGATTAAAGGAGCAAAGATAGCGGAAAGAAACCGCGGAGACGGTGGAGTGAGATTTCGGTCAGATCAGAACAGATTCTGGTCAAAACAGATTCTGGTCAAACCGTAGCAGTCCCAAAGAAATCAGCACTGAAGATACCACGGACGGGCCAACGAGGGAGAAACCTTAAGCAAAAGTAGACGAGAAAGGGAGATATACAAGAAATCGATCACAATAAGGACACAGAAAGTTCAGCACCCATGAACATTGCATATATAAACCACATTAACCAGGCCACAGAAGAAAGGAAACAAGTAACCAGAAGAGGGGCAGGATGAAACAGATAAGGGGAAGAAAGGGAGAATAGAAACCAGAATCTGGGTCATATGTCGAAACAACTAGGGAGAAAACCATATTTAAGATTGTTCATACCGTCGGAGCATTGAGAAGATGATGATTCGTAAAAGTTGTCCCACGTAGCTCCTTGTCAGGCGTGAAAACAGAAACCAGTTTCCTTTCCAGAATCAGGAGAGAAAGAGCAACTCCGGTGACGAAGCAGATAACACAGAACGAATCCAGAGTTTGGTGAGTAGAGGAAGATTCAGTCGAGAAGGAGCTGAAGCGTAAAGAATCAAACCCGATGGAAATAGAGCTGATGACGCCCCAAATTTTCTCTAGGAAAAAAGGCAATCGTTCACCTAGAGCAAACCACCAAACGAAGTCGTACTCTGCAATCACCGGCAGACCGACAGCCTACTAACGAGGTCAGACGCCACACATACGAGGGTCGATCAACAGTGTTGGGGCAGTGAATCAAAGCTATGCATGGGTATCCGAGGGATTTGCCGTCTAAAGAAAATTAGGGACGCGTAACTTCATACCTATATGGACCGATTGAGATAGCATAAAATTACAATTACATATGTAATATTAATCGGTGTTAGATTTGAAAATTGGATGGATGCATATAATTGGTTTTGTATCGATCAATTAAATTAATTTGGATTTTAAATTTTTTAAGTCAAAATTAATTTTTTAATATATAATTGGGTACAATTTTTACTATTGGGATTTTTTTCCACATATAAATGATATATTAGACGCTTAATAAACAGATTCCACGAGCTCATGTGTTGTATCAACGAGCATGTCAATTAACTAAACTCAATTGACAATTAGATCAATTTTAAATTTTATATATTTTTTTGATTAAAAAATTATACTTCAATAAAACTATAAATTATTAAGTTTTATAATTAAATCAAATTATGATAAATTTAAATTCAAATTGATTTAGATTAATTTTTTTTTATTTCAAGTTAAAATTTACAAATAAATCGTGACCAACTGACCATGAAATTTTATTTAACTTAAATAAATTGAATCATTATCCGTTTAATATGTAATATATTGAAATGGAGTACTCTTTAAAAATATTGCTATTTATTTTATAGAAGCTATTTTTTATTAATTACAAAAAGGGTACGTCATGGGCTGAATTTTTCACATAAAAAGCCTCACTAATCAAAACTCCCACGCATTTGATAAAGAGAAAGTTTCCAAAGCACACGATCCCATATATGATGATGGAAGAAGAGACGACAATTATGGCGGCAATCTCCACTCTCCGCCCTTCTCAGCTTTCCGATCTCAACTTCTCCATCTTTTCCCTTTCTTTCCGCCACCGCCGCCGTCTTTGCCACCTCCTCTCCTCCCCTTGTCTCTTCTTTCTTACCCTCCACCGCCTCCACACTCTCACACTTCCCCAAAAGACCCTCCTCATTGCCCGCCACCTCGTCTTTTCTCTCCACTACCTCACCCGTCACTTCCAGCCTCCACCACCTCGGTTGCCAAACCCTTACACCGCCATAAACCACCGCGACCTCGACACCATCCTCCTCCTCCTCTTCCTTTGCGAAGCATACCATGATAACCCCGAAGCACTCGAGAGACCTCACGCTGAATGGCGCCAAGTCTTAACTAGTATATGCTCTAACACCACGTTAAAGATCACTGGCATCACCGGCGGCATCTTCGACGGCGCCGCTTTGATCCCGTATATCGAAATGGTGACTAGGTGTAAAAGGCTAGTTGGAATAATGGGCAGCGGTGGGAAAGAAGGGAAGGAGGTTGCGGCTTCACCGGCTGCGGTGGTGGCTTTGCCGGCGGTGGAGGTGAGAGGCGGCGGAGTCGAGTGCGTGATATGCAAAGAGGAGATGAGAGAAGGGCGAGACGTGTGTAAGTTCCCGTGCCAGCATTTGTTCCATTGGATGTGTATATTGCCATGGCTAAAGAAGAGGAACACTTGCCCATGCTGCAGGTTTCAGCTTCCCAGTGATGATATATTTGGTGAGATCCAACGGCTGTGGGGTGTCCTGGTCAAGGCAGGGGGCAAAAGTCTTGATGATGAGTGGTCGTGATTGAATGTGATGATGACACGTGGGAGAATCAGGATGGTGGAGAGGTTTACTTAGTGAAAGGCTGAGAGGAATTGGGTGAAGACGATCACTTGTTTCTATGATAAGGACACATGTGGTTTACGTTTAGATTATAGAATTTAATTTTATTATCTTCTATAGTCGAATTAATTCAGCAATAACTTCTATTAGTTATTTGCATTTCAATTGGTTGTTGTATAACTCTATGTTTACTGTTTTAGAAGAAGTATTAAGTGTGAATTTAAGGTTAGTATCAGTTGAAAAAGAAGTATATATTTTTATTAAAATGTATGAGTTCAAATAGTTTTGTATACAAAGTATATGTAAAATATATTTAATGCTAAAAATATAATAAATATTATTATAAGGGTAATTATTTGAAGTATCATAAGTAGAATTTTTTTATTACGAGCGAGTTTTTAAAGTTGTCACTTGTTCGTTTTAGGGGTCTTATAAATTTTAAGCCCTAAAGTCTAAATTTTAAATTATAAAATTTATTCTCAAATTTTAAAAACTTAACCCTAACTTCTAAAAATTAAATGTTTATGAAAAATATTTTACAATGCCAGTGCATAAAATATTTCTCCTTTACCATAATATCATGCAAAAAAAAAATTCAAAGACCGAAGGTCCAAACATAAATTGCTACTTGATTTCAATAGTCTCTCAATGATTCAATATTTTTTCTTTCTCCACTGATATCAATATAGTTTATAAAAAACACGTGTTTCTTTTACATTCCAGTAATATATATATATATATATAAAAGATCTCTTATATATGTGTACTCTCTCTCTATATATATATATAAATTTGTTCATTGATTTGATGCCACCCGATTAAGTTTAGACATAATATTCTTTACCTTTCCTAACATTTGTACGTTGTCGAAGTTGTTTAATTAGGGTCATCAAGTCGATTATTCCCGTGTATTTTTTATTATTTTATTTTTTTATATTTTAATAAGAATTTCTAACTTTATGTCACGTGTTTTTTCTCTGTCTTTATAACACGTTTTTTTATTTATTGTAGTTTGTGTCATCAGTCTCTGTGACATGATTTTAGTATACCTTGACGACTGGTTGGTACTCGTACAGAAATCTTCACGGTGCGAATATCTGATTATGGTTATGTCGGTGGTCTTGTAAAGATGGATCCTCACTCGGTTGATAGTTGGTTGCCGATGTAATCAGTCCTGGGTAGCAGAACTTTCTGCCTGATAGTTTGGGTCGCTCACCACTCCTTTTTCACCCGTTATGTGTCTCGATTGGATAGAGACAAGGAGATTTAAAAAAGCTTCTGAATTTTGATGGTATGCTTATCTCTATAGAAGTATTCACTTTTCTTTGTTTTTGGGTTGTAAGAATTTTTGGTAGATTAGTTCCATTATTCTTCTTCCTAGATGTGTTGTAATTGTGTTATTTTCTATAGTTTTAATAAAAATTCAGTGGCTATTATTCAAAAAAAATTAGGGTCATCAAAATTCAACTCAATTTAAAATATATATATATATATATATATATATATATATATATATGTTCGACGAAAAAGTGTGATTTATTAAGGATAAAAATCATATAGCCAATCCGAATTGCGTGCCTTATTAAAAATCTCCATAAACTTAAATGAAGGAAAAAATACAACACAACCGGACCAAAACTCGGATCCGAAACAAACTGCGAAACACAAATCATAAAAACCAAATGTTCAAAGCCAAATGACTCCATCACACTCACACACCAAACACTAAACACGCGTATCCCACTAACCAAAGCCAACAAGCTGAAACAGCATCCAAGCACCAGCAAACAAGCAACCGATTGCTTGAAACAGCCCTCGCACCCAACAATCCAACACTACGAGACCAACACCATGAGGCTCCCGACATACAACCATACGAATCATAAGCAAACTTGAAACAAGACCGAGCGATCTACTCCCTCCTTAACCAACACATCTGTAAGAGAATTTACTTCACGAAAAACATGATGAAAACACACATTCACCATCGAGGAGCAAAAAGAATCAATCGATACAAACGTATCCCATAATTTCCACGGCCGACGTTGTGTTTGTAAAATCCACTCAATGGCAGTACTAGAATCTGATTCGATGATCACAGTACAATCATCCCAAGAAGATGTTGAGACCATAGATAACGCAAACTCGATTGCCCTTAACTCAGCCATATTAGAATCCCAAATCCCTAAGGGTCCTGAAAACAGTGCTAAAATCTTTCCCGAGTCATCCCTAAGCACTCCACCGAAGCCTACAGGACCTGGCTTACCTCTCGTCGAACCATCCACATTGAATGTAACCCCATCGTCCCGGTCCAGACGTTTGACCGGTCCGAGGTAGGCTACACGGGGAAAACCGAAGAGAAACCCGTTAAGGTCCCACCTCAGTTAGCAACCCTAGAAAATTTCTTTTATTTATCTCATCTAAATGCATTGTTATGTCCTATGTGATACACGACAGCGGAAGCATAAGCAATATAAAAACGACCATTCAAGACATCACTTTTAAAACAATCCATTTTTCATAATTACGTAGGCCGTATCGATACACCTGTCAAGGGTATCGATACGCCTTGACCAAAGTCAACACCAACAGCCAACACAGGAAGACCGTATCGATACAGCCCTTGAGCGTATCGATACGCCCTTCTTGGTCAACATCTCGTGGTCAACGAGATGAAACCGTACCGATACGCAACAACCCCGTACCGGTACGCCCTAAACTCACAAACTTCTCAAAATTCCAGTGAGCAAAGAGCGTATCGATACACCCAGCCAAAACTGAGTCCTGCAGGCAAGACCGTATCGATACGGCCCTTAGGCATATCGATACGCCCTGCTCTGCAAGACACCAAATTTCAGCTAAACGACACCAAACACAACTCCAAAAGCAATTTGAGACCTCCCTAGTCATGCCCAAACATACATACAACACTTATCAACTAAATCTAATCATACGAGGCACCCAACATGAATAAACAACATTCAACCAAGAAATCCATGCATTTGATCAAAAGATGGCATATAAGCATTAAGGTTTCATGCTTCGACAACCAAACACATAGGCATCCACAAAAGGCACAAGGGCAACATACATGGTAAGTAAATACGACATGGTTATACAATTCAAACATGGCATCGATAGGCCATACAAAAGCAACATAACAAGGAGTCTAATCATGCTCCTAAACAACCAACAAAAGCAAAAATCCCATTGCTTAACCATTACATGTTCATAACTTAAAATTCATACTTGATAAACTCAAAGCCAACAAGCACACTTGGAGGCCCTCCACTTGCTCTAGCAACCCACGAACTAAGGATCTACATTGTCGAACAAAAGAGAGCGTAAGCATAAAGCTTAGTGAGGGTAAGCTCTTTAAAACAAACCTCGACAATGCAGGGTCCAAGCACGATCTCAACCAAGGTAAATGCATGTTCTTACCTTCGATCCTCATGAGCCAAAATGTCAATGATGCATGCACAATTACTCAATAGTATGTCATGCTCAACAAGCTCAAATCCACATCATATGCAAGCACATAGATCCATCCATAAAAAAATTACATTGATACACATATCAACTCATATTGGCACCTAGCTATGACTCGAATACGCGAATAAACATGTTGGAACTCACATCCAACAACCACTTTACCTCACAGTGGGATTACACTCATCACCGGTCTCGCGGAGGGGATTCCACTCATCCTCACACCCCGTCGATGGGATTACACCTATCACAATATAAAGAAGAATTTCCGGGCGAACCCGTACTCCATCTTGATGACTTCCATCATCAAGACCACGCGCGCATTTGACTCTCGTGTGCACACTAACATCCTAATGATCGATCATTTGTACCCAAGCATACTAGTGCCAATACGAACACAATCCACAATACCAATTACAACCAATTTCGTGCTTAGCACGTACTCACCATGATCATAATCATGAACGATCCACATGCACATCACAATGCATCACAACCATGCCTCATCATACATGTATAACACATTATACATAATCATCATAAAAACACATCACCATGAGGCATAAACAACCAGTTAAGAGTTCAACCAATGTCTCTAACTAAAGCTTAGGATTAGGCTACCACCTTAATCCTAACTCTAGGTGGGTCTACCAAGCCCAATCTAGTCCACATGCTCGAACCAAACACTTAGAAAACACTTTGAAAACATTAACCACTCACCTTCACTTCCGAGCTCAACTACCAAGCAAGCAACACCTTCAAGCTTCCGGATTCACTCCCGAGGCTTCACCAACACACGTCCTTGTCTCTAAACAATCCCAACACAATCCAAACAAATTCAAATCAGCTTAAGCATCAAAGTAGCTAACCCGAAATACCATTCCAACATCAAACACAACAATTCAAGCCATGGACAACCCCCAAAAACCACAAACCCGAGCAGCCCACAAACCTCAATCAAAACACATGATTCCAACACTTTTACTACTTCCAAATGATTCCAAAACAACCCCCAACTATAGTACTAACCTCAGCCCACAAATTCCAACCTAAAACAACCCCAAAAACCACTCTAAAACCCTTCAAAAAAAACCCCATTAACTCCAAATCCGGGAATGTGCATAAAACCATGTAAAATTTATATATGTTGAACCATTTGACTCCTAAACTTCATATCTAACACTATTAGATCAAAACTTTAAGTTAAACACAATAAAGCTACCATTTTTATTCAAATCCTCTAAAACTCAAATTCCAAAACCTTGATGAAAATGAAAACTACTTGTACTTTTGAAGAGAGGAAGATGAGGACAAGTTGGAAATGTATTTACCTTTAAAAACGAGCTAAAATGAAGAAGTAAAGTGATGGAATAGTGAAATAGGGTGAGAGCTCTTCTTGGTCGTTGGTTTTAGGCATGAAGAAGAAGAAGATGAGATTTTTGGTCTATTTGAATTATAAAGAAATAAAACTAAAATGGGTTTTAAAAGAAATCCCCTTTATTACAAAAATGCCATTAAAATGGCTATTGGGCTTTGTCATCCAAATTTGGTCCAACTCTTCAATTCAATTTTGCAAAACAAAACCGAGACATTATTTTATTTATTTAATTAGAAAACCGAGACTCAAATATTATTTTCACCCGACCCCCAAACCCGGGTGTTACAACTTTACCCCACTTAAGGAATTTCGTCCCCGAAATTACCTGACGGAAACAAGTACGGAAACTGCTCAACCATATCAGCTTTCCTCTCCCACGTGGCCTCTTCCACACCTCTATGTCTCCACAACACCTTGACCAACTCTATGGTCTTGCCACGCAACACCTTGCTATCAGAAGCAAGTATCTCAACAGGCTCTTCATTATAAGACAAATCCGGATTCAGCTCTATCTCCTCAACAGGCATAACATGAGAAGGATCTGATCTATATCTCCTAAGCATCGACACATGAAACACATCATGGATCTTCTCTAACTCAGAAGGCAATCTCAAATGGTAAGCTACTGGTCCAATCCGCTCAACAATCTCATACGGACCAATAAACCTCTGACTCAACTTGCCTTTCCGGCCAAATCTCGTCACCTTCTTCCACGGAGATACTTTCAGAAACACTTTCTCACCCACGGAGAACTCAATCTCTTTTCTCTTAAAATCTGCATAAGACTTCTGACGATCGGAAGCTGCTTTCAAACGGTCACAAATCAACTTCACTTTGTCGGTAGTCCCCTTAAGCAAATCCGGTATAGGTAACAACCTATGACCCATTTTAGCCCAACAAATCAAAGTCCTACATCGTCTACCATACAAAGCCTCATAGGGAGCCAACTGAATACTAGACTGATAACTGTTGTTGTAAGCAAACTCAACTAAAGGTAGGTGTTTCTCCCAAGAACCCTGGAAGTCAATCACACAACAACGAAGCATATCCTCTAGAATCTGTATCACTCTCTCTGACTGTCCATTGGACTGCGGATGATAAGATGTACTGAAATGCAAACGGATACCTAGAGCACTATGCAAACAACCCCAGAACCTCGAAGTAAATCTCGGATCCCTGTCTGAAACAATAAACTTCGGAACTCCATGAAGTCTCACAATCTCACGGATGTACAAGTTTGCCAACTTGTCTAAAGAAATCGTAGTGTTCACTACTAAGAAGTGAGCACACTTAGTGAATCTATCAACTATCACCCAAACAGAATTCTTCTTCGAAGGAGACAACGACAACCCTGATACAAAATCCATGGTGATCCTCTCCCATTTCCATTCCGGAATCTTCAAAGGTTGTAACAAACCTGAAGGAACATGATGTTCTGCCTTCACTCTCTGACAAACCATACAACGGCTCACATACTCGGCTACATCCTTCTTCAAACCAACCAGAAGTAATCGTTCTTCAAGTCACGGTACATCTTAGTACTATCTGGATGCATAGAAAAAGGGCTCGAATGTGCTTCACTCAGAATCTGACGTCTCAACTCAACATATTCCGGTACCACAATTCTATCTCTAAAGCACAACAAGTTCTCACCACTGAAACTATACTCAGTCGGTCTTCCTTCGGCTATGTCCTGAACATGAGAAACTAAAGACACATCTTGCAATTGCTTCTCTCTAATCAACTGAATCAAAGAAGGCTTCACTTGCAACTCGATGATCAGACCACCATCATCGGACACACTCAATCTAGCAAACATAGCTCTCAACTCAACTGCAACTTTTCTAATCAAAGCATCGGCTACTACATTTGCCTTACCCGGATGGTACTCAATGGTCAAATCATAATCTTTTAACAGCTCAAGCCATCTTCTTTGTCTCAAGTTCAACTCTCTCTGTGTCATCAAATACTTCAAGCTCTTATGATCGGTGTAAACTATACACTTCTCACCATACAAGTAGTGACACCAAATCTTCAATGCAAATACAACCGCAGCTAACTCTATATCGTGAGTAGGATAATTCTTCTCATGAACCTTCAACTGTCTCGAAGCATAGGCAACAACTCTTCTTTCTTGCATCAAAACACAACCCAAACCTATATAGGAAGCATCACTATAAATCACAAATTCTTTACCTGAAACCGGTTGCACTAACATTGGAGCATTTGTCAAAGCTTCTTTCAATTTCTCAAAGGCCTTCTGTCTTGCATCTGACCATTCAAGCTTAACTCCTTTTTGCAACAATTTGGTTAAAGGAGCAGCTACCCTAGAGAAACCATCAACAAATCTCCTATAGTAACCGGCTAATCCTAGGAAACTCCTAATCTCAGTCACAGACTTAGGTTGTTTCCACTCAACAATAGCCTCAATCTTCGATGGATCAACACGGATACCTTCGGCCGAAACAACATGGCCAAGAAATACAACCTCTCGAATCCAGAACTCACATTTGCTAAGCTTCGCGTACAACTGATTGTTCAACAACCTCTGCAAAACAAATCTCAAGTGCTCGTCATGTTCTTCTTCTGTCTTCGAGTACACAAGAATATCATCTATGAAAACAACTACAAAGCGATCTAGATAGTCTCTAAAAATTCTGTTCATCATATCCATGAATGCTGCAGGTGCATTCGTGAGCCCAAACGGCGTCACAAGGAACTCATAGTGACCATATCTAGTCCTAAAAGTTGTCTTCGAAAAATCACACTCTTTTACTTTCAACTGATAGTACCCTGATCTCAAATCTATCTTCGAGAACACTGAAGCACCTCTCAATTGATCAAACAAATCATCTATACGAGGCAACGGATACTTGTTCTTCACTGTCAACTGATTCAACTGCCTGTAGTCAATACACATGCGCATGCTGCCATCTTTCTTCTTTACAAACAACACAAGAGCACCCCAAGGAGAACTACTAGGCCTAATGAAACCACTGTCTAATAACTCTTGCAACTGACTCTTCAATTTTTTCAACTCTTTCAGAGCCATACGATACAGAGCTATCAAAACTGAAGTAGACCCTGAAACAGTCTCAATCACAAACTCAACATCTCTGTCAGGAGGTAAACCCGGCAACTCTTCAGGAAACACATCCGGAAAGTCACAAAATGTTCTAATATCCTTCGGTCTAGCCTCACTCATATTCGGATTCATCACATAAGCTAAGTAAGCCCCACATCCGGAATCCATCAACCTATGAGCCTCTAAAGCTGACACAACATTAGACAAGAACTTAATGTTCTCGCCTACTAATACTACCTTGTAGTCATCAGAAAGTTTCAAAGAAATCCTCTTCGTCTCAAAATCCACACTAGCTCGGTGCTCAACTAACCAGTCCATACCCAGAATAATATCAAAACCATAAAAAGGAAGCTCCATCATATCAACGGAAAACACATGCCCCTGAATCTTCAGCGGACATCTCCTATACATACGTCTAACTACAACTGTCTCACAAAAGGAACTAGTCACATGCATACCTACATCTAAGATCTCAACAGGTATATCTAACTTCCGTGCATGCTCACTGAAAATGTAGGAATGTGTAGAACCCGAATCAACCAAAGAAAGCAAAGACATAGACTATAACTCAAAATTACCTGGTATCACATCAGTGTCGTTCCCGGCCTCTCTCTAAGCATAGACCCTCGCTGGTCCACCCGCCTCTGGCTGTACTGCCACAACATGAGCAAGGTTCCTCTGAGCATCTACCCTAGGTGCATCAGCCCTAGGCTGGAAGTAGCCACGACAGCGCCCACGGCCTCTCTGGAAATCAGTCGCTCTCGTAGGAGCCTGAGCTAAGTTCGGTGCTTGTGCCGCCTGATGCGGACATTTCCTCCTAAAGTGGTCCCTCGAACCACAGTTCCAACAAGTATGGAAGTTACCCCAACACTCACCAGAATGATGTCTCCCACAACGTGTGCACTCGGGCAAACGCTCTCCTCCTCTATGGCCCTGGTGGCCTCTACAATGGTGGCCACCGCCACGTCTATGGTCAAACTGTTGTCCACCGCCTCTATGCCTCTTGGCATCCCCACGGTCAAAGTTGTTGTGCCTCTTACCAGAACTAAAACCACCAGAACGCTTGGTCAGACCCAAGCTGTGCTCAATGTCCTTGGCTCTAGCAACCAAGACATCAAAATCAGAATAATCTGAAGCTAAGGTGTAGCTCTTAACTTCCTCATGAAGCCCATATCTGAAACGGTTACACCGGTCCCTCTCAGAAGGAACTAACTCTGGAGCATATTGACTCAAACGAACAAAGTGGATCTCATAGTCAGTCATAGAAGCCTCTCCCTGAACAAGAGCCATAAACTCTCGCTTCTTCTCATCAAGATACCTCGGTCCCAAATATCTCTTTCTGAATGCAGACTCAAAGAAATCCCAATCAACCTCTGCCTCTGGAACTCTGGTAGTAATGGTGACTCACCAGGTGTAGGCATCACCCTGGAGCAAAGAGATCACACAGCCCAATCTGCGAGCACCCACACAACCCATCTGAGCTAAGATGCGAATGGTCTTCTCTAACCACAATTCAGACCTCTCCGGTGTAGATCCTCTGAACTCTTCAGCTTCTAGGCTACGGAGCCTCTCCAACGGTAAACTAGTATCCTCACCTCTAGGCTGAGCTGCAGCCTGAGCTCCGGCAACTGCGGCCTGAAATGCTCTCGCTATAGCTTGCACAAGCGGAGTCATATCTATTCCGGTCGGACCTTGGCCTCCCTGGCCACCCTGAGGTCCTTCTTCTTCAGCCCTATTCTCGCCTCCAACTCCAGGCAGAGGAGGTGGTGGTGGAGGAGGTGGTGGAGGAGCTCCAACTCCAGCAGCAGGCTCCAATACATGAGCCTCAACTCCAAACACTGGCTCATTAACAAGAGCCGCAACACGTGGTTCCTGGCGAATCACCCTCGGCTACCTCTCGGCCTCGACATCGCTCACAAACAATAACTACAACCACAACAACAAAACATACAAGATTGGGTTAGCAAGGCAAGGCTTCCAAGTGCTCAAGTATGTTCCCTCACTTAAAAATCCTTTTTCTAATGTAATAGTAGTAATGGGACTCTAAACAACATGCTTTTAAAACAAAACAACGAGCATACTTGTCACACAAGCAATCATGCTTACAAGGCAAGCAAACACGGTGCATATCAATACAAAAACTTAAACTTACCTCACTTACCTGCCCAAGGTCTCGGTAACCTTAGGCTATGATACCAACAAGTGTAACACCCTCGTCCCGGTCCGGACGTTTGACCGGTCCGAGTAGGCTACACGGGGAAAACCGAAGAGAAACTCGTTAAGTTCCCACATCGGTTAGCAACCCTAGAAAAATTCTTTTATTTAACTCGTCTAAATGCATTGTTATGTCCTATATGATATACGACAGCGGAAGCATAAGTAATATAAAAACGACCATTCAAGACATCACTTTTAAAACAATCCATTTTTCATAATTACGCAGGCCGTATCGATACACATGTCAAGGGTATCGATACGCCTTGACCAAAGTCAACACCAACAATCAACACAGGAAGACCGTATCGATACAGCCCTTGAGCGTATCGATACGCCCTTCTTGGTCAATATCTTGTGGTCAACGAGATGGAACTGCACCGATACGCAACAACCCCGTACCGGTACGCCCTAAACTCACCAACTTCTCAAAATTCCAGTGAGCAAAGAGCGTATCGATACACCCAGCCAAAACTGAGTCCTGCAGGCAAGACCGTATCGATACGGCCCTTAGGCGTATCGATACGCCCTGCTCTGCAAGACACCAAATTTCAGCTAAATGACACCAAACACAACTCCAAAAGCAATTTGAGACCTCCCTAGTCATGCCCAAACATACATACAACACTTATCAACTAAATCTAATCATACGAGGCACCCAACATGAATAAACAACATTCAACCAAGAAATTCATGCATTTGATCAAAAGATGGCATATAAGCATTAAGGTTTCATGCTTCGACAACCAAACACATAGGCATCCACAAAAGGCACAAGGCCAACATACATGGTAAGCAAATACGACATGGTTTTACAATTCAAACATGGCATCGACAGGCCATACAAAAGCAACATAACAAGGAGTCTAATCATGCTCCTAAACAACCAACAAAAGCACAAATCTCATTGCTTAACCATTACATGTTCATAACTTAAAATTCATACTTGATAAACTCAAAGCCAACAAGCACACTTGAAGGCCCTCCACTTGCTCTAGCAACCCACGAACTAAGGATCTGCATTGTCGAACAAAAGAGAGCGTAAGCATAAAGCTTAGTGAGGGTAAGCTCTTTAAAACAAACCTCGACAATGTAGGGTCCAAGCACGATCTCAACCAAGGTAAATGCATGTTCTTACCTATGATCCTCATGAGCCAAAATGTCAATGATGCATGCACAATTACTCAATAGTATGCCATGCTCAACAAGCTCAAATCCACATCATATGCAAGCACATAGATCCATCCATAAAAGAATTACATTGATACACATATCAACTCATATTGGCACCTAGCTATGACTCGAATACGCGGATAAACACGTTGGAACTCACATCCAACAACCACTTTACCTCACGGTGGGATTACACTCATCACCGGTCTTGCGGAGGGGATTCCACTTATCCTCACGCCCCGTCGATGGGATTACACCTATCACAATATAAAGAAGAATTTCCGGGCGAACCCGTACTCCATCTTGATGACTACCATCATCAAGACCACGCGCGCATTTGACTCTCGTGTGCACACTAACATCCTAATGATCGATCATTTGTACCCAAGCATGCTAGTGCCAATACGAACACAATCCACAATACCAATTACAACCAATTTCGTGCTTAGCACGTACTCACCATGATCACAATCATGAACAATCCACATGCACATCACAATGCATCACAACCATGCCTCATCATACATGTATAACACATTATACATAATCATCATAGAAACACATCACCATGAGGCATAAACAACCAGTTAAGAGTTCAACCAATGTCTCTAACTAAAGCTTAGGATTAGGCTACCACCCTAATCCAAACTCTAGGTGGGTCTACCAAGCCCAACCTAGTCCATATGCTCGAACCAAACACTTAGAAAACACTTTGAAAACATTAACCACTCACCTTCACTTCCGAGCTCAACTACCAAGCAAGCAACACCTTCAAGCTTCCGGATTCACTTCCGAGGCTTCACCAACACACGTCCTTGTCTCTAAACAATCCCAACACAATCCAAACAACTTCAAATCAGCTTAAGCATCAAAGTAGCTAACACGGAATACCATTCAAACATCAAACACAACAATTCAAGCCATGGACAACCCCCAAAAACCACAAACCCGAGCAGCCCACAAACCTCAATCAAAACTCATGATTCCAACACTTTTACTACTTCCAAATGATTCCAAAACAACCCCCAACTATAGTACTAACATCAGCCCACAAATTCCAACCTAAAACAACCCCAAAAACCACTCTAAAACTCTTCAAAACCCCCAATTAACCCCAAATCCGGGAATGTGAATAAAACAATGTAAAATTTATATATGTTGAACCATTTGACTCCTAAACTTCATATCTAACACTATTAGATCAAAACTTTAAGTTAAACACAATAAAGCTACCATTTTTATTCAAATCCTCTAAAAACTCAAATTCCAAAACCTTGATGAAAATGAAAACTACTTGTACTTTTGAAGAGAGGAAGATGAGGACAAGTTGGAAATGTATTTACCTTTCAAAAACAAGCTAAAATGAAGAAGCAAAGTGATGGAATAGTGAAATAGGGCGAGAGCTCTTCTTGGTCGTTGGTTTTAGGCATGAAGAAGAAGAAGATGAGATTTTTGGTCTATTTGAATTATAAAAAAATAAAACTAAAATGGGTTTTAAAAGAAATCCCCTTTATTACAAAAATGCCATTAAAATGGCTATTGGGCTTTGTCATCCAAATTTTGTCCAACTCTTCAATTCAATTTTGCAAAACAAAACCGAGACATTATTTTATTTATTTAATTAGAAAACCGAGACTCAAATATTATTTAAATATTACTTTCACCCGACCCCTAAACCCGGGTGTTACATTGAAATTCAACAAACCACAAGATGGCGGCTCTCAACAAACGCCAATCCGGGGAGAACGAGAAGGGGTCGAAACAACACAAGCACTCGGACAACACCACCAAACTGCTTCAACGCTATTAGAATCCTCATTACTCACCTTCACCCAAAAGAAAGAGCGCAACTTAATCAAAAAACATATATCCTCGCTCGATAATTGTTTCTTATTAAAAACCAACTCATTACGTGCAAGCCACAATGACCAGAGAACTGAAGCCACACATGACAACCACTATTTTCGCTGGACACTCGAAAATGCACATAAACAATCAGAATCTATAAAATCTGACAAGCGTTGTGGAAACACCACCGAGACACCCCACCATCCGAGGAACCAATCCCAAACTACTCGCACAAAAATATAAGAATAAATAATGTGATCAATCGTATCTTCAGCTACGCCACTCCAAACACAATGACCATGATCTGCAACCAATGAAATGCCACACTGTCGCAAAAAATGCAACGTTGGTAAATGTTGCAACCAAACAAACCAAAGATAAGCATGTACCTTTGGTGGGACCGACACCTTCCAAGCAAAGCAGGCCCCAACTTCGGCATCTCCAGCCTTGTCGAGCAACAACAATTTTGGCAAAGCCTGGACCAAAAAACTTCTATGTGAATCCGGTTTCCATATCAAAGTGTCCTCAACCCAAGCTCGCAACACAACCGTGGCAACCAAAGCAATAAGGTCAACAAGTTGTCAAGACTCAAACACCCACAAATCTCGACAAAAGAAATCACACCACTAATCATGTACAAAAGAACCATTAATTGCATACTCATCAACCAACACAAGCTTATTGTTTGCAATAGAAAACAGCCGCGGGAAAGACTCTTTTAACAGTAATTCAACGAACCACGTATCTAGCCAAAAGAAAACTTTCGAACCACAACCCACTTTCCATGTAAAACTCGACAAACCTATATTAGCAGCCACACCCTCACATATAGACTTAGAGACAATTTGCTTCCAAATGACTAATATTGATGGATTCAGTCTTGAGTTTTATAAGCGAAGTTGGGACTTCTTCAAGGATGATGTTCTTCACCTTATGTCTCAGTTTCATTCTATGAGTAAATTACCATGAGGTGCGAATTCTACTTTTTTATTCTTATTCCAAAGAAGGACTCGCCTTTCAATGTTAATGATTTTAGGCCTATTAATCTCGTGAATTCGACTTATAAAATTGTGGCTAAGACCTTTGCGAGAAGGTTACAATGTGTTATGGACACCATTATTAGTGATACGCAAATGACTTTTGTGAAAGGCAGACAGATTGTCGATGGGATTCTCTTGGCGAATGAGGTAAATCATTTGATGGGACTTTTTGGATGATATTTTGTGTCGTAAGGTTTTCGACGATATATGGGACGGTTGGGAGTAGGAGTGTATTAGTACAATACGTATGTATGTGTTATTCAATGGTTGTGCTTCTAAGGAATTTAGTATGGGTCGTGATATTCATCAAGGTTGTCTGCTATCGCCTTTATTGTTTGTCATTGTTGTTGAAGCTCTTCATCAGATGATGGTAACCGAGTGTGGTTCTAGTGTTATTCGGGGTGTTGAAATCTCGGACGACTTTTTTATTTCTCATCTTCAATTTGCAGATGATACACTACTATTTTTTTAAGGCTCTCTCGATATGATTATCAATAGTCAACGTTTATTACATTGTTTTCAGGTGTGTTCAAGCTTGCAAATAAATTTTCAGAAGTCCTCTTTGTTTGCCTTTGGGGTGGATGCCGCGATTGTTGATCAAGTTGCGACTATTTTGGGTTGTCAAAAAGGAAAGCTTCCCTTCAAGTATTTGGGTCTTCCTTTAGGTATTAATCCGCGCAGCAAAGAAATGTGTGTTAGGCTTGATAGGCTCGATTTCTTTCAACCGATTTAGCTAACCAAGTAGTGGAGAAGTTGGATTTTTGGGTGTTTGAGTTGGTGACAAAAATAGAGAATAAAATACAAGGATTTAGAGTTGTTCCGCTTTCTAACCCAAAGCCTACATCCACTACCTTGGAATGCCACCAAGGATTTCCCAAATTCACTAAGGATTTCGTCCCCTTTCCTCGGCTTAGCTTAATCAAACACTCTCTTACAAGTGAAATTCAAAGCAAACAAGAAATCCCTATAATAGGTATGTGTTTGCAACTCTAAGCACTCACCCAAAACCTATACACTTGAGCAAATTTGACAAAATAGGCTCACAAGTGTTTTGTCTATACAATAGAATGACAATTAAGCTCTAAAGACAATTTTACATCATAATGTTGTTACAATTGAAGTATTAGTCTTCTCTTGATGCTTGGAGATCCCTTTTATACTCTCAATTGAGTTTGTAGCCATTGAGGGCCGTTGGGATTGAATTGGAGCCGTTAGAGACTTTATTTCCCTCATTAATTGCAGTTCGAGAGCTGTCCGTATTGGAACAAGCGAGGTCGTATCAGAACGGCCTTCTTCAGAACTAGCCATTGGAGTCTAATGCAGCATGTCGTATCAAAACACCTAGGGCTGTATCAAAATGCCCGTATCAAAATGCTTTTTGTTGTATCGAAACGTCATGCAATTCAAATGACCGTTGAGAAATAGCCGTTATGAGGTTTTAGTCGTTGGGGTGTCTGCCACGTAGGCGTATCAAAACACCATAGTTGTTTCGAAACAGAACCCCGTTTGTATCGAAACAGGCAAGCCCTGTTTCGGTACGGGTTTTGGCAATTTCAAAACGTATCAATACAGATTGTGTCTGTATCGAAATTGGTACATTAAAAGCACTGATTTAGCTACTTAAAAACATTTCAAACATTGCCAAAACCTCCTTAAACAACCTCAAACTTATCTTCAAGTTGTTTTTGACTTAGAAAGTATTTTAAATTCTTATCAATTAAGTCCAAAACATTTTTCAATTATTATATCAAAACATATATTTCTACAATCTCTCCCTTTTTGATATAATAAAACCAAATTGAATTTTTTTTGGGATTCTCCCCCTTTAGTATTTGAAAATAAGAGATTTTGAAATTTTGAATGAAATTAAAGTTCCCCCTTATTCTCTTGAAAAATCAAATTTTCAAATTATTTCTCCCTCTTTTTGTTATATCAAAAAAAAAATAAAAGATGTTAAGCTCAAAATAACATAAGAGGTTAAAATAAATTTGACACAATTAAAAAAACTTTGGTTTTAAAAAAAATAATGGCTCCCTCTTACTCAAAGCATCAAATATTGTTAGTCCAACAACATGATTAAACTAGTTGAATTAAAAGAAATAACACTAAATGAAAATAAATTCAACTAATTTTTACCACACTTGAATCCAATGGAGGATGTGAAGCCTTCCTTTTTCAAGTGTTCTTCCTTGTGTGTATGGAGCTCCCCCTCAAATTTGGACTTGTTGATCACTCTCCATCACACCTAACAAAAGACAATCAAGTAATTTTTGGTATCCAAATTGCTTTGGATCCATAGACGTTAGTGGCACAAAATTTAGTCCCCTTAGGAATCCATTTTACAATTTCATCATTTTTATGTGAAGTGATTAGTTCTTTTGGAACCCAAACACTTCTAAAATATTTTCCATTTTCAAATCTAGGGGCACTAGATTTTCTAACATAAAAGTTTGATTTTTCAAAACTATTTTTCTTTTCAAGCTCTTTGGAAATCAAATATTTTTCTTCTTGAACTTTATGAAGCAAATTTTGTAAATCAACACATTTTTGCTCAAACTCATTGAGTTTTGCTTCAAGTTCAATTTTGGTTTTAGAAATCAAATCATTTTGAATTTTCAAATTTGAAACAACTTTCTTGTTTTTCAAAATGTGATTTTTAAACTCTAAAACCAATTCATCATAGGCATCTTGTAATTCATGAAAAGAATATGAAAATAAGGTAGATGAATTAGAAGTTACTCTTGAATATTCTTCAATGATCATAAGGTAAAGGTTCGCTTGTTCATCGTCGGTGGAGTCTTCATCACTCCAAGTAGCCACATATGCCTTCTTCTTATGGCTTGAAGTGCTTGCCCTTTTCTTCTTTATTGATTCACGTTTGAATTCTTTCATTGCTTTCTTCATGAATGGGGCACACTTCTTGAAGAGATGAACTATCTATTCTTTTTCACCCTCCTCCTCGCTTGTATCAACATGGTTGCACTTGGAGGAATTGAGAGCAATGGCATTGACATCAATGCCTTGCTTCTTGATCTTCTTCTCCTTCTCCTTCTTCAAAGGTAGAGACATCATCTCATGGGTAAGAAGAGATCTGATTAGCTCATCAAGCTTGAGCTTCTTCAAGTCTTTGGCTTCAATGATAGCCGTTTTCTTTGAATTCCATAACCCGAGAAGTGAATAGATCACCTTTCGAATGAGTTTGTCTTCTGAAATTTCCTCTCCAAAAGCTTTGAGTTGATTGGCGATTGTGGAGAATCGGTCGAACATCCTCTTGATGTCTTCATTCGGGTCCATCTTGAAGTTCTCATACTCTAAGTTAGGAAAAGCAATCTTGGTCTCCTTTACTTCATTGGTTCCCTCGTATGTGACTTCAAGCTTGTCCCAAACTTCCTTGGCATCTTCACAAGAAGACATCTTCTCATAGATGTTGGGGATAAATGCACAAAAGAGAATGTGTAAAGCTTTGCATTTTAGCTCCATCTTCTTACGCTCATTCGCATTCCATTACGCCTTGCTTCGTTGTGGCACGAACGGACCATCCTCAACTATGTTCTAAAGATTGTAATCTTTGGCTTTGATGAAAAACGTCATTCTTATCTTCCAATATGCATAGTTGATCCCGTCGAAGAATGGTGGCTTGTCGATGGATTGCACCATTTGACTGGTTGATTGAATTGATGTATCGAGCTTCCCGGATCGTCTCAATAGGATGTTAATCCCCTTAGATTGAGCCTCGCTTTGATACTAATTGTTAGGCTTGATAGTCTCGATTTCCTTCAACCGATTTAGCTAGCCAAGTGGTGGAGAAGTTGGATTTTTGGGTGTTTGAGTTGGTGGCAAAAATAGAGAATAAAACACAAGAATTTAGAGTGGTTCGACTTTCTAACCCAAAGCCTACATCCACTACCTTGGAACGCCACCAAGAATTTCCCAAATTCACTAAGAATTACGTTCCCTTTTCTCAGCTTAGGAGGAAACCGTTACTACGGTTAAGCTATCTACCCTTAGCTTAATCAAACACTCTCTTACAAGTGAAATTCAAAGAAAATAAGAAATCTCTCTAATAGGTATGTGTTTGCAACTCTAAGGACCCACCCAAAACCTATACACTTGAGTAAATTTGACAATATAGGCTCACAAGTGTTTTGTCTATACAAGAGAATGGCAATTAAGCTCTAAAGACAATTTGACATCATAATGTTGTTACAATTGAAGCATTAGTCTTCCCTTGATGCTTGGAGGTCCCTTTTATACTCCAAATTGAGATTGTAGCCGTTGAGGACCGTTGAGATTGAATTAGAGTCGTTGGAGACTTTATTTCCCTCATTAATTGCAGTTCTGGAGCTGTTTATATCGGAACAAGCGAGGCCGTATCAGAACGACCATCTTCAAAACTAGTCGTTGGAGTCTGATGCAACATGTCGTGTCAAAACACTTGGGGCTGTATTGAAACGCCCATATCGAAATGCTTTGTGTTGTATCGAAACGTCCTGCAATTCAAATGACCGTTGGGAAATAGTCGTTGGAGATTTTAACCATTAGGGTGTCCACCACGTAGGCGTACCGAAACACCATAGTTGTTTCGAAACAAAACCCCCTCCGTATCGAAACGGGCAAGCCCTGTTTCGGTACGTGTTTTGGTAGTTTCAAAATGTATCGATACAGATTATGTCTATATCGAAACGAGTACATTAAAAGCGCTGGTTTGGCTACTAAAAAACATTTCAAACATTGTCAAAACATTTTTAAACAACTTCAAACTTATTTTCAAGTTATTTATTACTTAAAAAGTATTTTAAATTCTTTTCAATTAAGTTCAAAACATTTTTCAATTATTATATCAAAACATAAATTTCTACAATGTGAGAACCGATGGTTGCACGATTTCGGATAAAGTTGGTTGGTTAGAAGAAAACTTCACTCTCGTTTGCCGCTCGTGTCACTTTGGTGAACTCGGTTTTGTATGTTCTTCTGATATATTATATAAGAATTTTTCTTGTACTGAAGGGGGTAATAGCGGCCATAGATAAGATTCGTCGTGATTTTCTTTTGGGGGAGTTAAGTTACATCGAAAAATGAGCTGAGCTAATTGGGAGGTGGTGTGTCGTCCTCGTCGCTTGGGTGGCTTAGAGGTAGCGGATCTTAGTGTTCGAAACCAAGCTTTGCTTTCAAAGTGGAGTTGGCGATTTGCTAAGGAGCCATCTTCCCTTCGGCGGTCATTGATTGTAGCGAAATATGGTGAGAATGTGAAATGGTGGAGATTTAACTTTCAATTTAAATTTTTTAATCTTTTTAAATTGACTTGAAAAAAATTCCAAAAAATTTAAGTTGTAAAATGAGATTCGAATAGCTAGATATTTTTAGTAATTAGTGGATCGATTTTCAAGTTTGAGTAAAGTTCCTCAACTCTGCCCGATATAAGTATATCACATATGAAATATATGAAGAAATATATATATATATATATACTATATATGGTTATAGAAAACAATTTAAATTAGATCCAATTAGTATCATAACACTATAAATATTTACAATTAAATTTAAACAAAATCTCGAACAACTCAACTCGAATTTCATAAACTCGATTCGACTAAAAAATTCAAATAAAGTTTGAATTATAAAATATGACTTTTAACTCGACTAGCTCAAAATTATTTTACTCTACTCAATTGAATACTCACCCCTATTGTTTCCATTAAAGTTTTTTTTTCCAATTGCACTCTTGGGCTTTGCTTGGTTGGGTGAAAAAGTGGAAGAGATGAAGGAGGGAAGAGAAAATTAGAAAGAAAATGAATTTAAAAGTTGCTTGATAGAGTGAAAAATTCGAAGGAAAGAAGACAAGAGGGGATGTAGTTTTCCTTGCTCTTATACAAATAGTTTTCTCTCCAAAATTAGGTGGAAAATACGAAAGAAAAGTGATTATATTTTAATAATAAAATTATCAAGTTATATTTTAAAGATTCTAATTTTATTTTCATCATATTTATAATTAATTTTTATAGTTTATCCAATATTTTTGTTATAATTTTATTTTTGTTCAGTTTAGCCCAAAAAAATTTATTTAATATAAAATTTACACTTAATTTTTTTATTTTTTTTATTTGATCAAAGGTATCCACCGAATTTTATTTAGCTGTTTCTAATTTTATTATAAAATTTAGTGTTTTAAATATAATAATATTTTTGTTCACTTTAGTCCTTAAAATATTTATTTAATCCGAAATTGACTCCTATTTGTTTGTGGTTTTATCTAATATTTTGAATATGATTTTATTTTTGTCCAATTTGATTTCCAAAATAATTTGATCACTTCACTCACTAATTTTATAATTACAATTAAGGACTCGCTTTAGCTCAGATTAACTTGAAACTTGGTCTATATGCCAATGATGATAATAATTTAATAAAGGAAGGTTTAATTTCACTTTTTAAAAAACTGGCCCATGTATTTTATGAATGTTTTCAAAATGGCCCATAAACTACTTATTTTTACAATTAATACTCTATTTGAAATCTGATTTCTACATAAATTTACCGTTAAGCCTAATGGAATTAAGGAGTCTAAAATGGACATGGAACTGAGTTTTTAACGTAAAATCCAACATATGAATTATTTACATTTTAGTTTCTAAACCCCGATTCGGTTCAATTCACTTCGATTTGAACTTATTTTTTTAGAAAAACAAAGTTATAAGATGTTTCTACTTATATTAAACTTGTATCTATTTTTCTGAATATTTTTTTGGTTTAAATTTGTAAAATTACCAAAATGCCTTTTTGTTAAATCATTTATTTTTCTAAAGTTTTTATAGGTTTATTTTCTCGGGTGGCTTTTGTTAATTTTTTTCCACTTTATTTTCATATTGGTTTTTTACTTTCATGTAATAGAATATACTTGTTTTTTTTCTTAAATCTATTTTAAGCCAAAATTTGGTCATTTGTAGCATTTGATACTCATGTTGGATTCTTCTGGATCAGGTATTAGGTATTACACGACAATCAAACTCGCATGATTAAATTGTAAAAACATTAGACTAAATTATAAAAATTAGAAACAAATAAAGGTTAATTTGGAATTAAATAAAAACTTTATGGACTAAATTGGACAAAAATAAAACCATATTAAAAATATTGGACTCAATTATAAAAATATTGGATTCTTCTGGACCAGGTATTAGGTATTACACGACAATCAAACTCTCATGATTAAATTATAAAAATATTAGACTAAATTATAAAAAATAGAAACAAATAGAGGTTAATTTAGAATTAAATAAAAACTTTATGGACTAAATTAGAAAAAAAAATAAAACCATATTAAAAATATTGATATCAATTATAAAAAAATAGAAATACATATTGTTCAATTTTGAATTAAATAAAAATTTTAGGGATTAAATTGAACCAAAATAAAACTATATTAAAAATATTAGATTTAGGCTATTGTAAGATCGATTTTTTATCTTTTAATAACAGTAGGATACTTTTTCCCCTGTTAGGTGTAGAGGGGGTTTTTATCGAGGCCTGATTCTTTTAAAAAAATCGATTAAATTATAAAAACTAGAAATAATTAGGGGTCAATTTTAAATTAAATAAAAAATATAGACTAAATTGGATAAAAATAATCATATTAAAAATATTAGGCTAAATTATAAAATTAAATTATAATTTTTCAAAGCTTAATTTTCTTTCCTCTCACTTTGTAACACCCCAAAAATTACTCCTAAATTGTAAACCCTATATTTGAAAAATCCCTAATTTTGAAATCCCTAATTCTTGAAACCTTAATGATTTGGGAATTTAATTCAAAAACCCTATTTGAGGTTGAAGGTTAAGTTGAGAAAAATTCAAATTTATGACTCTTAATATAGAAATTTAAGGTCAATCTGTAAATCATGAAAATTTTAGGTGTTCGTTTACAAACCTCATTTAATTCAATGACTTCCCTTGTGATTAACCCTTTTCATCAATTTGAATTTTAATTGCCTTTGGTTTCTGCCACCGTCTCTTCTGTTTTTTTTTCTAATTATTATTATTATTATTATTATTATTATTATTATTATTATTATTATTATTATTATTATTATTATTATTATTATTATTATTATTATTATTATATTCCCGATTAAAAACCTAAACCTAAACGTGTATAAATATATATATTGGTTCTTAGGTTTAAATGCTATAGAACAGACATTCAATTTTTCCCCTCCATGTCACCGTCAAAACATTAAAACCCTTGAAATCCTTTTGTCTAATCTTGTATTGAAGTTCACCCGCACCATTGTTCATCTTTTCCCCTATCGGCGCAATACTTTTTTTTATCAATATTCGATTCAGTATTTTGATTTCGTGCAATATCATCTTCTACTGTTTGAGTTTTTGTTGGATAAAAGTTTTCTTTCTCAAATCTAATACAGTTAGAGCCAGTACTTCTGAACGTGGGAAACATGATAATCAGTAGGTTGAATTGCTTGGGCTAAGGTGTGTTTCTTCCGGTGCTATAAATAAATGATTTTTATGTGTGTTCTTTTCCTGTGCTACATACTTTGATTTTGTGACTGTGATTTTACACTTCAATGATTTTCAGATGTTCTATGATTTCACATTATGTTTTCTGTGCATATTATTTTCGGACTGTGATTTACAATAAATGAACTGAGAATCTCGGATTTATTATCGGACTGTGTTGAGACTGTGAAAACTGTGATATCTTTTTACTGTGTTATCATGGGTTGGGATTGTACGGAGGAAGTTAGTGGTTTATACCACTTGTGTTGGTGACTATGTAGCGAGAGGTTCTGGGGAACCTTCTCTTTTTGGTGACTATGGAGTATGGGTGCATTGTATTGTGATTTCATAAAACCGTGTTTAAACTTGTTTTGTGTCTTTTAAATATTTTTGTGAAAATTTATTGTTGTGGAACTGAGTTTGTGATTGCCTGCACTTTAGAGACACACTGAGCTTAATAGCTGACTCCCCCTTAGTTCTTGTTTCAGATTCTCAAACATAGGCTTTCGGTACTTGGAGGACCACCGTTTAGCAGATTTATTTCAGTTTTCAGTATGGACGTTTTAGATTTTCAGATTTATTTCATTTTTATATCAGTTATTTTACTATTTGGGAACTTTATGTAAATCAAATATTTATATTTTGATTTGGGATTTTTTCAACTATTTTAGCATGCATGAGAATTTTTATTTGAATATTTGAATAATTTATTATGTGATGTTTTTATTTATACGACCATGTTTTAAAAAAAAGAACTCATTGTGAAATGATATCGTCTTCAATAAACAACCTAATTTCTTTGTTTTATAAATTATTTAAACCTAAATTTTTTTTTGAGGGAAAAATTTTCAAACGTAACTTCCTAAATTCGGTCTTTACTTCTAGGCCGGGTTTAGGGGGTTACATTTAGTGGTATCAGAGCTCGGTTCAACCCTCGGACTGTGAGGCTCACTTAAAATTTTAAAGCCGAAAATGATTTTTGCATGCATATTAAATATTTTTGGGCAAAATGAGATTTTCTGATAAATTTATTATTTTAAAGAATTAAAGATATGGTTCAAATAGAGACTCCAAGTACCAACTCTAAATTTAGGTTAATTTATGCCAGCTCGTAAGAGCTCTAGATTAGCGACCAATCGTGATCATACTCGTTCCTATAAATTTGAGATTAAAGCCTATTTGAAAACTCTGTGTTGTCATTCGTACCCTGATCTAATATGCTTTTTTTTTTTAATTTTTATCATAACCTCTATTTTTTTGAAGTATGTCGTTAGTCAAAAAAAATTTTGAGGACAAAATTTCTTTTAAGGATGGGAGAGTTGTAACACCCTAAAAATTACTCCTAAATTGTAAACCCTATATTTGAAAAATTCCTAATTTTGAAATCCCTAATTCTTGTAACCTTAATGATTTGGTAATTTAATTCAAAAACCCTATTTGAGTTTGAAGGTTAAGTTGAGAAAAATTCAAATTTATGACTCTTAATATAGAAATTTAGGGTCAATCTGTAAATCATGAAAATTTTAGGTGTTCGTTTACAAACCTCATTTAATTCAATGACTTCCCTTGTGATTAACCCTTTTCATCAATTTGAATTTTAATTGCCTTTGGTTTCTGCCACCGTCTCTTCTGTTTTTTTTTCTAATTATTATTATTATTATTATTATTATTATTATTATTATTATTATTATTATTATTATTATTATTATTATTATTATATTCCCGATTAAAAACCTAAACCTAAAAGTGTATAAATATATATATTGGTTCTTAGGTTTAAATGCCATAGAACAGACATTCAAATTTTCCCCTCCATGTCACCGTCAAAACATTAAAACCCTTGAAACCCTTTTGTCTAATCTTTTATTGAAGTTCACCCGCACCATTGTTCATCTTTTCCCCTATCGGCGCAATACTTTTTTTATCAATATTCGATTCAGTATTTTGATTTCGTGCAATATCATCTTCTACTGTTTGAGTTTTTGTTGGATAAAAGTTTTCTTTCTCGAATCTAATACAGTTAGAGCCAGTACTTCTGAACGTAGGAAACATGATAATCAGTAGGTTGAATTGCTTGGGCTAAGGTGTGTTTCTTCCGGTGCTATAAATAAATGATTTTTATGTGTGTTCTTTTCCTGTGCTACATACTTTGATTTTGTGACTGTGATTTTACACTTCAATGATTTTCAGATGTTCTATGATTTCACATTATGTTTTCTGTGCATATTATTTTCGGACTGTGATTTATAATAAATGAACTGAGAATCTCGGATTTATTATCGGACTGTGTTGAGACTGTGAAAACTGTGATATCTTTTTACTGTGTTATCATGGGTTGGGATTGTACGGAGGAAGTTAGTGGTTTATACCACTTGTGTTGGTGACTATGTAGCGAGAGGTTCTGGGGAACCTTCTCTTTTTGGTGACTATGGAGTATGGGTGCATTGCATTGTGATTTCATAAAATCGTGTTTAAACTTGTTTTGTGTCTTTTAAATATTTTTGTGAAAATTTATTGTTGTGGAACTGAGTTTGTGATTGCCTGCACTTTAGAGACACACTGAGCTTAATAGCTGACTCCCCCTTAGTTCTTGTTTCAGATTCTCAAACATAGGCTTTCGGTACTTGGAGGACCACCGTTTAGCAGATTTATTTCAGTTTTCAGTATGGACGTTTTAGATTTTCAGATTTATTTCATTTTTATATCAATTATTTTACTATTTGGGAACTTTATGTAAATCAAATATTTATATTTTGATTTGGGATTTTTTCAACTATTTTAGCATGCATGAGAATTTTTATTTGAATATTTGAATAATTTATTATGTGATGTTTTTATTTATACGACCGTGTTTAAAAAAAAGAACTCATTGTGAAATGATATCGTCTTCAATAAACAACCTAATTTCTTTGTTTTATAAATTATTTAAACTTAAATTTTTTTTGAGGGAAAAATTTTCAAACGTAACTTCTTAAATTCGGTCTTTACTTCTAGGCCGGGTTTAGGGGGTTACATTTTCCTGGTACCAAGCAATAGAAAGAAAAGAAACTTAATTTTCTTCTAGTTTTTCATCCTCTCAACTAAGCATACCAATAGAAAGAAAAAATTTATTTTCCATCCTTCCATTTTTTCACCACTTCAATTTTTCATCCTTCTAATTTTCTTTCATCTCTACTAAACAAAGCTTTAATGTATAACACTTCAATTTTTATTGTATCAGATAAATATAGATATTAAAATATTATTTTAATATTCAATACCTAGTTTGGTATACTCAAGTCAATAATGTTATGCTAAGCGAAGTATGATACTTTGACTAATGTAAGGAAAAGTCAAAATTAAATTAACAACCAAATTGAAAGGATTATAAAGTATGAGGGGTAAAATGATAAATTTTTTCAAATAAAGATCTAAGTGTATTCCACCAAAATTTTATAAACGAACATGTCTATAGTATTTGATCAAAATTAATTGATCAATAACATAAATATCGATGATTATAAAAAAATAAATTTTTTCTGTAATAATGAAAAAAATATGTGAATAACATTGGATAGTTTAATTTTTAATAAAAATAAATAATGGGTATTTTGATTAAGAACTAAGTGTATTCCACCAAATAGTTCTTAATCAAAATACCCATTACTTATTTTTATTAAAAATTAAACTATCCAATATTATTCACATATTTTTTTCATTATTACAAAAAACTTATTTTTTTTATAATCATCGATATTTATGTTATTGATCAATTAATTTTGATCGGATACTATAGACATGTTCGTTTATAAAATTTTGGTGGTCTAGAGAGAAACTTAAAATTAAGTCCCTAATAACAAATATTGAACAAATAAAAAAATTATTTTGCATGTAAATCTATCTTCTATAACAAGTATTAGAAAATGAATAAATTTTAAATGTAGACAAAAAAAATTACTTGTAAATTGTGCCTCTATTGAAAAAAAATTAAATTTTAAGCATAGACAAAAATAAATTAATTTTGTTGTAAATTGATCCACTAATAATAAGTACTAGAAAAAAATTGAATTTTAAAAGTAGACAAAAATAAATTAATTTGCTTGTAAATTGAGCCTTTAATAACAAATACAGAGAAAAATGAATTTTAAGGGTAGACAAAAATAAATTAATTATTTTTTGTAAACTAGACCTCTAATAACAAGATTTAAACTTCTTAACTATGAGTCTTGGGTAGGTGCTCCTCGTGCCCAAACCCAACTACAACCCTAACTATAAAGGTCTATTATGAGAGTGACCCTGTTAACTCACTTTACACCATTTACAATATCAAATCTTAAAATTTTGACTTTGTTTAAAGACATAATGTTTCATCTCAATAGATCAACTGATAGTTAATTTTAATTATACATCTTTCTTTTCTCAAAAGAATTATTATTTTATTAATATTTTTTCAAGTGTTGAGTATAGTGGTAGCACATAATGTACTCCTAAGAATAGAATGCAAATATAAATCCTAAATATTACATTATTTAAAAAGATAACTCTGAATTTTAAATATGAATTATAAAACAAACATGAATAATACCAAAAAAAATCTCACGTTGAAAGCACCTGGGCTAAGCTAGCTTGATTGATATGAAGCTGGTCCACTGGCCACTGCTATGAGTTACTCCTAAACTAAAATATGTGTATGGACGGGCCACATGGAGACCCAAATAAACCAATCCACTTCCTAATAAATCATATCCAAACTAATAACATGTCCAAAACGACCAAACTTGGCGTTACTAGCCCTACTTCAATTGGCCCATTTTGCCTAAATCTTTTCATTTTTTTAAGATAACTCATATGATAAACTAAAATCAATTTTTTCCTCCTATCATTTTCTTTTATGTAGATACATAAGAATGATGTCGTCGACCTTTGATCAAGCAGTTCTCATCCATACTTTATCATAATCTTTATTGTATTCTTTTCGTTTGATAGATATTCTCTCTTTTTTTTCTTTTGTATTTCTTTAATTATTTGTTTATGCATACTAAATATTCTCATTAGAAAATTAAAATGATGGATGTTGTTCTCTATTCTTATAGCAAGTTTCATCTGCTTTTGTAGTATATATTTTCTCTCTCTCTCTCTTTTAGTTGAATTTAATGTTATCTCTTCAGTTGGCGTTTATTTGATTATCTTGTTAATTTACCCCTGATTTGAACCATGAGATTATTTTTTCATATTGATAGTTGCTTGTAATCACCAAATATAGATCAAGATTGAGTTGTGGTAAAGTTAATGTGTCAATGTGTCATCATTGATATATACATTTTTATATTTGTGTTGATCATGTTTATTACTCTTGATAATATTGATGTTTGTTTGTATCTATCATTTTTCTGATTTATTTAGCTAGGTTTATAAGTTTTTCTTTATATGGTTCTATTTTATTCTTTATCGACTAGTTTGTACACTTTTGATGATTTTATTGAAAATAATCGATTAATATGATTGTTCTACTCTAATTGTATACTTGTTATGAATATTTATTTATGTGGATGTCTATCATGATTAGAACTTTATCAAAGGAATTTGATTTATTTATTATTAGGAATATTATCTCTATGAATTAGAGTTTAATGTATTATGTACTTCTTATGCCTATAAATAGATGATTCATTGAAGGCATTGTATACAATTCTATATTTTGAGAATAATACAAATCTCCCTCTTCCTCTCATCTCTTTGTTCTTCTTGTTCTTCTTTATTTTATTCACAACACGTTATCAGCACGATCTCGCTCGCTCAATTACTGTGATTATTGTTAGTGGTTCTCGAAAAGAATTTCAATTTGATATTGGTGACTACATCTATCATATATTCAGCTTACCTTGGAAAGTATGGTATGTTTTACTTATTTATATACTAATATAATGATTGATTTATCATTCTCCAAAAGTTAGTATATCCATATCTATTATTTAGTTATTATTTTAATTTATTATTATTTTATTCATACTTGAAGTAACTCTTGAATTAACGAAAATTAAAATTATCGTCGTACTTCATTAGATGGATTGATAAAGCAAACCAAATTAAAGCGCTCAAGGATTTCGGCTAAATGCTATTGGGCGCACAAGTTGGAACATTTTATTACACAGTATATTAGTTTTATTCAAAGTTTTTATTATTCCATTCTAATTTATAATTGATTCAATTCAAGGATTGTGTTGTCATGTGATTGTTATATATTTGTTTTATCATTATTATTATTATTATTATGGTAATTTATATGAATAAATTCGAGATATAAAACAACTTTATTAATTGTATCAATTACTTTGTATGTGAATCAAAGGCAAAAGGAATACGTTACTTTGATGTGTTTATATATTCATTAAAATATCGTTTGATTTTAACTATGGTTGTTTATAATTTGATCTCATCAATTATAGTTATGTTTATTCAACTTGATCTATGATTACTTTTATACTTTTTGATCTAGTCTCAAATAAATTTTTTTTATTCTATTGATAAAAGTCGATGCTTTTAACCGTGTTTTGAGTTTTACATGTATTCAAATGAGTTGGAAAGAGACATGGTGTAAAAAAGATTATGAGAAGATGCCTTGGTTCATTTGCTACGTCATCATTGTCTTTGAGACGAAATTCAATATCGGTAAACTCTATTTTATTTTTATCTTTTAAAATACAATTTTAAAGTGCGATAAATCATGATGATTTTGGATTTACAAGAAGATTATTATAAAGTCTATATTTGCTTGAAAGCAATATTTCTTATTCGTCGAAAAACTCGACCATAGACTTCTCCCAATTTCAAGTTACGAAAATTCGTCTTGATCCAAAAAGTTTTATGGGAGGCATTCCTTGAAGTGAATGCAAAGCATGATGTTTATTCCATGCGATTATCAATGATGGGGCATTCCTTGAAGTGAATGCAAGCATGATGTTTATTCCATGCAATTATTGGATCTGTTTCATTCCCTGAAGTGAATGCAAGCATGATGTTTATTCCATGCAATTATTGGATCTGTTTCATTCCCTGAAGTGAATGCAAACATGGTAAATCATTATTCAATTATAGACATAATTTCGATATAATCCAAGTATAATTGGCTGGACATCCCGTTCTGCGAGGCTACTGGTCTCAAAGGAGGTTTTTAAAGGACCTTGTGGACAGGTTTAACAATGCCGCGTACGAGGATTAAATCTTTGTTCTCTGTGATAAAGATATGTGAAAAAGGTTTTAAAGGCCCACTGGCTCTACTCCATTCTCTGAAGTGAATGTGAGATTATATTATGGAAGGAATAAAAAAAATCACATTAAAAGTTGTGGTCGTGGTCGAGGCTATGAATATACACATGAAAAATATAGTCATTTTAAGAATACTTCTACCCGCTGGTAGCGAAGTTATAAGGATGACAAGAGTGATAAAGATCATTCTAAGGAAGTGAAATTCTTTTACCAATGTGATGTTATAAACCATTGGTTTCGTACTTGTCAAATGCCAAAGTATTATGGACTTTATCCATAATCATGAATGATAAATGAAATAAAATATAAACAAAATTTGTTTATGGCGAAAATAATTATGGCGTTATTGGTCCAACTCAATTGGATATTGTTAATTTTCTCATAACCCTTGAAGGGAATAATTTACCATTTATTTTATTTCCCTTATAACCTCTAACAGGAATAATTGTTTTTTTTATTTATTTTATTTTTTAATGTTAATTCGTTTTATTTATTATTTATTTATGTTAGTTTGCTTTATCTTTATTTATTTCAGATATTATTTATTTACGTTTTATGTTAATTTATTATTTGAAGAATATGATTACTTCCGGAATAAAATATACAATGAATTGTGGCTATTTATGCCTAGCAGATAATGCAAGTACTCATATTGTACTTAAGCATAAGAAATATTTTTCCCATTTAAATGCAAGGGGAAATATGAGTAGTATTTCTCAAAGTACTAAAATATCAATACTCCGGAAGAGCACTTGAAAGTTTATCTCTGATAGATAATCGACTTGATATGATGTGCTATATTTTATACTTTTCATTCCTCGAAGTGAATGATACAAAGTACATATTTTCATTACCTGAAGTAAATGAAACAAAGCACATTTTGAAAGGTGCACAATTATGCATTTCTCGACTAAAATGCAAGGGAATAATGTGAGTACTATATCCGGAAGTACTAATATCACAAAAGGCTCTGGTTGAGCAAATATGTTATTTTCAAATGGAACTTTATTCCATATTCACAGTGCGTTATACTCGTCAAAGTCATAAAGAGAGCAATATGAGTTCGCAAACTATCCCTTTGGGAATTATAGATAACATATGTTATCAATTGGCATTTGAAATAAGCCAATATTGATATAAGTTTTGGTAGCCAAAAAGTCAGTTGAAAGCTCTAGAAGAGCTATATATTACTACCAAAAGATAATTTCAATTGAAAGCTCCGAAAGAGCTAAATATATTCCTATTTAAAGGAACAATTTTGATGGCCGTACTAGACATGTACGAGTGAGATTGAATTACATGTTATGGTAAACAAGGAGTTTACAAATTCAGAGATATATACACACATATATATAGTTGGCATGATCGGTTAGACCATCCTAATCAATGGTGCAGAAATTATTGAGATTTACATGCACATGTATTAAAAGAACCTGTAGTTCTTGTGGTGCTTATTCTCAAAGGAATGGATTAAATTCCACTTATTAAAGAACGTGAAGTTCTTGTGTTGCTTAAAGGAATTGATTAAATTCCACTTACTAAAAGAACCTGAAGTTCTTGTGTTGTTTGTTCTCAAAGGATATAGATGATCTCACTTACCAAAAGAATTAGAACTTAAAGTTCTTGTATTGAAGTTGAGACTGTATGTCTTGCATATCTGAACGAAATATGGGCCCATATATCCACAAATGTGGAAAGTTTTATATGATTTTAGTAGATGCATCTACATTGTTTTATCGACTTACAACCAGAAGTTTGTGAGATTGATTCTAAAAATATTCAGATTATGCAGTTAGACTATTCGTCTTGAAAAGCTAGTGGATTTATATTTTAGGCTGTATCAGTTGTTACAAAGCCTATTGATTATGAAAAATATAGTTTAGCAAAATTTCAATTGGATGCCTCTTATTTAATAGCTAAACTATGAGAACAAAAGAGTTATTATTTATATGGTGTTTCCATATAGCAACACTTATACGCATCAAGCCAACGAGTTATAATAAACTCCCCGTTATGATTGGTTTTTAGTCAGAAACCATACATTTCTCATTTTATGATTTTTGAATGTGCGATATGAATTGCTCCACCACAACGCACAAAATGGGTAAATAAAAAGGGTTGAGAATATATATTGAGTACGAGTCTCCTTTTATGTTTAAATTCTTAAACATTAATTAGAGAATCATTTATGACATGATTTTTCTCAACATCAGGGGAGATAATAATCAGCTGGATAGAGGAAAATGAATTATCATTACCTAGATCCTCGTATATGAACTAGAAGTTCATAAGATAATTCATGTTATTACATGTCAACTGCCAGACATATTTACTGACCCAATGAGAGTAATTAAGTCTCATATACCAGCTGAAATGCTCTAAGTTTAAATTACATGTTAGAGCGAGAGAGTGTAAATCATGCCTGAAGCATGATAGTTGAAATGGTTCCAATGATCAAAATTCTCGTAAATAGAAAGTAATATGAGATGGTCATATATTGGAGGCGGGTGCTCCTGAAGAGACCCAAGACATAACAAATAATAAAACTCTTGAAGAGTTTCAGGTACCTGGAATAAAGATTGAAATCTTGAAGAGATCTCGATGAGTTATGTCATTACGAGAATGGAACTAGAAAAATTGGAAAGTTGTCGACAACGATTTTACAAACAATTTTACATAAAATACTTCTATAGAAGTAAAGAAAGAAATTGAGGATCTTGTATAAAATCTATCCAGAAGTATAGATATTGAATTGGCCAATGTTGAAAGACGCTTTGAACTTCTAAAATAGAAGTATTTGGACCACCAGTCCAAACACCTAAAGGTGTAATGCAAGTGAGGCACAAATAAGTAGTCGTAAATACGACTTGAACTGTGATTTATGAAAAGTTTTAATTACTTCATGGTGGATGCAATTACTTTGGCAGTTTTGAAAATTTTACATGCGCCTAATTATTTGTGGATCCATATTTATCCTTGAAGGATCTAAAATGCTATAAGCATTTGGAAATTTCTGAGGGAAATTTATTTAGACATGTCTCATGAATATTTTTGGCGCATTTGGTATAATCGCCTTAGTGAATACTAATTGAGAAAATACTATAAGAATGATTAGATTTTCTTATGTATTTTATAAAGGAGTTTGGATCAAGATCCGTTATGATAATTTTAGAACTCCTAAAGAGCTTCAAATTGGAAACTCATGAAGTACTTTCAATACAAGTACTTGAATCTTGACATCAAGTTTATCTCGACCTAAAGATCGAGCATTTTTATATATTTCTTTTGTCTATGAATAGACATAAGCTGAAAGAATCTTAAAGAAGATTCAATATGAATAGAGCATATCTATTGAGTATTCCAATAGTTGTAAGATTGTTGCATGTGAATAAAGATAATTATATCTTTTCTTGGTCTTGAAGCACTATATATTAGTTGGTCAAGAAATATCTATGAATATACAAAGATCATTACATTTAGATCTTCAAACATTCGTTGATGTCTCCTCAAATGTCGTAGAAATAATTGTTATGCACGAGGCAAGCCAAAAAAATGTGTTTGGCTAAGATTATTGACCCAACATATCCAAAAGATATGTGGATTTACTTTTACAAGATATGATAAAAGCTATCTTGTGTGAAGATAAAGCAAGATGTATATCTCAGTTTGAAAGTTGATACATCATAGAACATATTACTCCAAAGTTTCATCCCTCGCGATCTTTAGAAAAATGATATTCAAGATTAAATTATGAAGATTCAAAGATCTTCTGTGATGTTTTCATGAGGGGGAGTAAATACGCGTTGCACTCTTTTTCCCTTAACCGAGGTTTTGTCCCAATGAGTTTTCTTGGTAAGGTTTTTAATGAGGCAACAAGTTATGCGTATCAAAGATGTGTGTACTCTTTTTCCTTCACTAAAGAATTTTTTTCCCACTGGGTTTTTATCTTAGTAAGGTTTTAATGAGGCACATTATCTTCATAGACATCCAAGGGGGAGTGTTATGAATATTTATTTATGTGGATATCTATCATGATTAGAACTTTATCAAAGGAGTTTGATTTATTTATTATTAGGAATATTATCTCTATGAATTAGAGTTTAATGTATTATGTACTTCTTATGCCTATAAATAGATGATTCATTGAAGGCATTGTATACAATTCTATATTTTGAGAATAATACAAATCTCCCTCTTCCTCTCATCTCTTTGTTCTTCTTGTTCTTCTTTATTTTATTCACAACAATACTCATAATTTTATTGTATTTTTTATTTAATAAAGGCTTAAAGGTCAACTTGGCCCTCAACGAAAAATGAAAAAACCAATTAAGTCTTTATAAAAATTTTACACTCAATTTAGCCCTCAAGATTCAAATTACACCCAATTTGGCCCTCAACAAAAAATAAATAAAAAAACAATTTAGCCCTTACGTTTACAGATTCTATGAATTTGACCATTTAAAAATATAAAAAAATATTATTAATTGAACAATAAATTTTTTTAGTCATTTACGTTTACAGTTTTTAAGGGTGAATTTGACAAAAAAAAGTTGTAAACGTAGTGGTCTAAAAGTTATTTTGCCTTTTATAGATGTTAGGTTAGCAGTTAATGACAAAATTGAACAGAAGTTAGTGGATAGATCAAGATTTTTAAATAAAAAATAATGCATGAGGTCAGGAGTTCGATTCTTATTAATGGGAATGTAATGCATTTCATGGTCAGCCGTTTACCTCGTAGTAAGAGCACTCGCGGTGAAGAGATTAGTCATTGCTATCGGCGGTGGATACCTTTAGTTCAAACCAAAAAAAAATATGAAGGTTGTGAGATCCACTCATTGGCTTAGTAGCCAAAGATGCTCATGTTGTCTCATCTCGTATGAGTTTGAATCTCGACATTTGTCTTGAGAATCTAATACATCTCTATTTAATAAAAAATATGAATATTGAATTTTAAAATTTAAAATATTACAAGTGTATTTGTCATATATAAGCCAAAATTTTGAATATGAAGAAAATAAGCATTGAATTGTTGACTAAATCTTTTATTTACTATTTTTAGAATATTTTTTTTGTTAATTTCTTTGATTATGTGGTCTGCTTGTTTGTTTAGATTATGGTGATTTAGTTCCTATTTTATTGGTGATTTTTAAGATAATTTTAGCCTTGAATTTACCCTGTAAAAATGTTGAGTATGATAAATAAACTGTGTAGTTTTTTCCTTCCTCGTCAAAGTCTACAAAGTACTTTACTCTTTATATTGTTTTTCTTGCGTTGTTGCTTTCCTTTACAAATTCAATTTCAACATTTGGTATACGAGTCGGGTTAGAAAACAATGATATCCGAGGCCACGTTTGTACAACCTGCCATTTCTCGTTTTAATGATTATTACAATCATTAGAGTATGCTGATGGAGAATTTACAATCGTTATGGGTATATTTTTTTGCAGAAAAAATCTAAAGCTCTTGGGGCATTTAAAAATTTTAAAGTGCTCATTGAAAAAGAAGCTGGCAATCAAATTTAAGTTCCTCGAACTGGCCGTGGAGAAGAATACAATTCACACGAATTTGTAAAATTTTGTGAGTTGCACGGGATCAAGAGATACTTGACAGCAGCATATACGTCTCAACAAAATAGTATATGTGAAAGAAAAAATCGTACAATTATAAACATGGTTTGAAGCCTTTTGACAAGGAGTGAAGTTCCGAAGAGTTTGTGGCCTGAGGCAATAAATTGAAGTATTCATATTTTGAATAGAAATCTCACGCTTGTTGTTCAAAAATATGACACCTAAAGAAGCTTGGAATGGACGCAGACTAGTCATAGATCATTTTCTAATTTTTAGGTGTATTGCATATGCATATGTTCCAGATCAAAAGAGGAGAAAACTAGACGACAGAGGAGAAAAATGCATCTTTTTGTTGTCAAAAAAATCTTACGGTACTTTTAAAGTTTAAAGGAATTTGGTTTGTTCTTCAAGAAGGGAAAAAAGTCTGATTTATTTGACTTTAACGACAATGACTATGCTGGAGATATAGACAACAGAAAAAGTACTTCAGGATATGTCTTTATGTTAAGTTCTGGAGCTATTTCATGGTCTTCGAAAAATTAAGACATTGTGACTTTGTCGACAACGAAAGCAGAATTTGTGGCTGCAACATCTTGTGCCAGTCAAGTTATTTGGTTAAAAGAATTTGTAGTCTGCTTGTTTGTTTAGATTATGGTGATTTAGTTCCTATTTTATTGGTGATTTTTAAGATATTTTTAGCCTTGAATTTACCCTATATAGAGGGCTGAATATGATCAATAAACTGTGTAATTTTTCCTTCCTCTTCAAAGTATACAAAGTACTTTATTCTCTATATTGTTTTTTTTTTTTTTGCATTGTTGCTTTCCTTTACAAATCCAATTTCAACATGAACATGTATTCTTATTATACTTTCACAGCCCTAAATCATAAGATCTAACTCTAGTGTTTGAACCTTTTAATTAGATGATTAAAGGGTTAGTTTGACATTCTATTAAGAAAATGTAGTTAGAAAGTATTTATGAGAAGTAGTTTTAAATAATGTTTTAAATTTATTTAGTTTAAAATTTGAGTGTTCGAAATTTTTTATCAAAAAGTTCTTTCAAGTAAATAAAATATTTGTTTTAGAAATTGTTTATAAAAATATAAAATAATTGATGATATAAATGAAGACAAATGAGTAATTTTGCTAAAAATTTTATGGAAAAACTAAAAATTAGGAATTTCAGTTTTTAAAAAACATTTTCAAACCAAATTTAAAACCACTTTAGACATGATGTTACATGTTTTCTATTATTTTTAACTCAAATTTTATATTAGTTTTAGACTCAAAATACTTTTAAAAAATAACATAGAACGGATATAAATTTATCATTGTAACCCCTTCGTCTCTGCTTAGTCAATAGACCGAACCGAACGGGTTACACGGGGAAAACCGAAGCGAAACTCGTTAAAGCCTCACTCCGATTAGTAACCCTATTTTTTCATTTTATTTATCTTGTCTAAATATCATTTTTAATCCTATGTGTGAAGGCAACAGCGGAAAAACGAAAGCGGTATACGAACCAATCAGAGGGCATACGATAATTTAAACTTACCAAGTAGCTTATTTGTCAAATTTCATACTCATGAGGCAAAACCATCACAAAGGGGCGCATATAACTCATTTAGAAAGCATACGAGCATTAGGGACTAAAACGCAACATTTAAAAACCCTCAAAGATGCCTTTTAACTGCCTGCGTTTCGAGACAGGCCTGCCCGTTCCGAAACGTGGGCTTCATTCAAAAAGTAACACAAGGCCGTTCTGGAACTGTCCCACCTTGTTCCGGAACATGAGCCTCTAGTGGCCAAACGTACCAGAACGGCCCTACATGGTTCTGAAACAAGAGCCTCCAGTGGCAAATCCTACCGAAATGGCACCACTCCCGTTCCGATACGAGTACCCCTGAAGCTCGACCATTCCGAAACCATATCAGGCGTTCCGAAATGCTTGGACACAATTTGGCTAAAAAACATATTTTGGCATCTCCAAACGTCCCCAAACTTGCCCCGAAACATCACAAACCACATAGCAACTTATCATACAAACAATCTAGAGGCAAAACACCCTAAACACGACTTCAAACATGCATACATGCAACAAAATGGATCTCAACCCAAAGCTCATAAGAACACTTAGCTTCAAAAACACCAACAATGCAAGGTAATCTACCAAAAGCCATAACAAGCCTCAACATATCATGGTATCAACATTTAAAACATGCTAGCAACTTAAACAATACCAAACATAGGAGTTTGAACACCAACTCCCTAACATAAAGTCTAGTATTCTCATTGTCTAAGCATTATTACAACTAGTAAAATCATACTTTGAGCTAGCAAGAACCCTAAGAATTCCTCCCTTGCCCACTTGCCTCCCGGAGCCTTTAATGATCTGCATTGTTGGAAAAAGGAGAGCGTAAGCTTAAAAGCTTAGTGAGCGAAGCTCTAAAACACAACAATAATGTAGTTTAAAATATATACCTTAGTTTTTAAAAGCAAAACCATTTAAGAAGAGATACAATGAAATGGAAACATAGACGAAACATGGTTTGCACATGCACAACCATCCCGGTGGGACTACACATCACCGTACACAACAACTAGCATTTTTCCGATGGGACTACACATCATCGTACTCATCTACTAGTCACTACCGGTGGGATTACACATCACTGTTTACAACGACTAACCATCACGTGAGGCTTGACATCAACTACGACTACACAACAACATTAGAACGGAGAGTAAAGGCAATCCACATTTCAGAACAACAACACAAAATATCCACACACACCAACACTTACCGAAACAAGGTAAATTAGGCAAACTTACACTTGGGTTTAGGTTAGCCCTTAAGGCTCCACCCAAACCATCAAGAAAACCTCTTTGAATTATTTTAAACTTTAAAACATTACCACTCACCAATAGAGCCCAAACAAAAGCCGAAACACCGATCTCAAGCCTCCGAAACACCCGGTATCGCGTCCAAATGACCCAAACTCGTTTCTCCTGTTTCTAATCAACCAAAAACAAAGTATTACTCCCCTACTCTCCCATAAATTCACTGTCAAACATCAGTACACAAATCTACAACATTCTCTCAGCAATTCAAAGCCGAAATCCATCAAAATATCATCAAACCCGTTCTTAAGCAAAGCCCAGCAATAACCCATCGAATTAAACATCCAAAACACTCCTAAATATACCTAAAAGCATCAATTCAAAGCTGGTAACCCATCAGGTCTCATTTCCCCACATATCCAAATCGAAAACTTAAGAAATTTCACTCCAAACACCACTCCTAAGCATAGTTTCGGGTTTGGTTGATTAAAACCTCATTTCAACACTCTATCAACACCAAAATATGATATACTACTAACTCAAAATGTTGTTTTCACCAAAAAATTTAAACCTTTCAAAAACCCATTTTCCCCCAAATGTTGAAACTTGAGAAAATCTCCAAAACTTGAAAGAATAATGCTAAAAACAAGATTAGAATGAAGAGGGGAACAAAACTAGGTGCTTACCTCTTTGAAATCTTCAAAAATGATGAAGCTTGGTGGGAAAGTGAGTTTGAGTATGGTGTTGAAGAGTTTAACGTGAAAAATGAGGTTTTGGGGAAGAAGATGGGATAAAGACCCTTTTTGAAATATCTTATTTTATTTAATTCAAAAACATCTCAAGACTCACTTTTTCTCATTTACCAAAAGACTCCTTTCTAAAATTCTCCTTTTCTCTTAAAGTCTTTAAAATAGGTAATTTAAATCGTTTTCTCCAAATTTGCTTAACCCGAACCGGCCTACCTAACCCGGATATCTCTCGGGCCTCAAACCCGGGTGTTACAATCATTCAAAAGGTAGGATGATATAAATTGTAGGAACCAACATGTCATTGTTTAAGAACACAATATAACAATATAATATGTATAAAAAATAAGGGTAATTATTCCATGCACAAGTGCTTGTGGAAATTTTGTTTATATAAGCGCCTTGGGTTTAGAGTTTAAAGTTTTAGTTCGGGGTTTAAGTGTAGTAGTTTTGAATTTAGGAGTTGATAGAATTTCTAGTTTGGGGTTAGAATTTAGGATTTATACGTTGGAATTTAGATCCCTAATCATATTATCCTAAGACATAAACCCTAAATTCTAAACCCCTACACTAAAAACCTTAAACTTTAAACCTCAAACTAAAATTCTAAACCCTAAAATTAAAGTACTTGTGAAAACAAGATGTTTCCAGCCCCGTATAACAATATAATATATATAAAAAATAAGGGTAATTATTCCATGCACAAGTGTTTGTGGAAATTTGTTTATACAAGCGCCTTAGGTTTAGAGTTTAAAGTTTTAGTTCAGGGTTTAAGTGTAGTAATTTTGAATTTAGGGGTTGATAGAATTTCTAGTTTGGGATTAGAATTTAAGACACATAAACCTTAAATTCTAAACCTCTACACTAAAATCTTAAATTTTAAACCTTAAATTAAAACTCTAAACCTTAAAATTAAATTACTTGTGAAAACAAAGATGTTACAGCCCAGTGTATATATAATCCATAAACAAAATGTAAGAGCTAATTCAACTCAAGATTTTGGACAGTCGTATTATAATGAAATCAAAGCATGCATCTCAATATATAGCTAAGGGGCCCACAGCCCACTAAATGACAATGAGTGTGCTTAAAGCTGTGGCATTTGGCTACTTATATGCATCACAAGCGAAAATAGTTTAGGTAAACATAAATGAATGTCTTGAAGCTGTAGCATTCAGTTATTTATATGCATTAAAAAATATTTCAGTGTTATAAAAATATTTCTATTCAAAAAAAATAATACTATTAAAAAATCCCATTTATTTTTATCAAATTAAATTGTTAAAAATAATATTTTTTAATAATTTATATATATAAATTTAAAGTTGATTACAAGATAATATCAGTTCATAAAATTTTTAATCTTTTGACAAAATACAGTCACTTTATAGACAAAGCGATTGAATTTGAATTTCTTAAGATGAGTAACATCCGCTTTTCTTCTGAGGCCACTTGTTGGGTACAATAATTTATATATATATATATATATAAGTTTTCATACATTTTTTAATAATTTAACTATATCATTAAATATTTGTTCTTATATATATATATATAATATTTTATAGTTTTTAAATGATTTTATTATTTTTCTAAATTTGTTGCATATAATAACAAAATGATATACGTCAACATTGACAAAACAATCAAAATAATTGGCATAAGCTTAATTGGTTTGATTCTTTTTCTATCAATTGGTTGAATTTGACAAAAAAATGATGGTTTAATTACTAAGATATTGATGTTAGAGTTTTTTTATTTTAAGATTTGGTGTGGTTTTATTTTTATTACATGATATATGATGATTCTTTTATTTTATCTGAAGTTGGTATGTAATTCCGATAACTTCTACTTTTTATTGTAGCAAGTATAATAGATCATGAAATAAAAACGAAAGAACAATAAATTATGAAATATTTTTTTAACAACAATATAAAAATATTAGCAAAATTTAAGAAGCGCATTTGGCCGATTGGCCAAACTGCTCATCTTTATATCTTTATTTCCTTTTCTCTCCCCTTTAGGTAGGATTAAGATTGGAATTAAAATTTGTCAAAAAAATATTAGCGAAATTTGATGGTTTAAAAAGTGGGAAAAAGGTTAAGAACTAAGACGTTTTTTTCTTAAAAAATTTAAGGGTCAAAAATGTGACTACACCAATACATATACTACTTTAAATAAGTAAAGTGAAATAAGTAAAGATGAATGTTAAAATTGTGTTTCTTTGTGGATAAAAATCATCAGCACCTTTTCAGTGTTTTTTTATATATCAACGTTAAAAAATTAAATTTTGAACTTTAAATCTTAAATTACAAAAATTTAAGCCCTAAAAATACACTCTACTTATAATTTTTACACTCTAACTCTAAATCTTAAAGTTAAACTTTAATTATAAACCTAATTTTTAATGTAGGACATACATAAAGACTCCAAAAAAAAGAATAATTTTATTATTATTTGAGTGAAGTGCAAGACAAATTTCCATGCCCTAATCATTATTAATGGCATATGATTTCATGATACCATGGCTTTGCTTATCTTCTCAGTTATATGATATTGTGTTAAACTGAACAATTTGATTACAAGCAACTTTCATTCATCATCTCGAAACCCAAAAGTTGTAAAAAGAATTGTTTGAATCATGAGTAGAGTTCTAATATATTTAACATTTAAATTTTAATTAATATTAATTTTGAATTCGAATTTTAGACAATTTTTCTTCATATACACAAAAGGAAGAAAGGGTACAAAATTTCATGATTAAACCCAAAAAATAGGAAATAAAAAATCAAAGAAATGAGGAATTAGAAAGGATTTTAATTTCTTTTTATTTTTTAGAAACTAAAAATCCATTTTTTAAAAACTCCCCAAACTCTTATTTTTTTCAAACTAACCTTGAATTCTTAAAGTCTAAATCCTCAAATTCTTTATCGTTGTGAATAATATGTCATCACGTCGACGCAATAATAAAATTTCTTCATCGCATCGAAAGAAACGTAATATCCAATCGTCATTTGTTTGTTCATCGCTTGTGGAACTCATTTCACATTTGCCGTTTAACATTCAATTGACATTTCATCGGTCAGCGGCGAAAAAATAGAGTAATTAGTAGTAAGGGTTCAAAGACAGAAAAATGAGTGGTGGTAGTTGATTCGGCGACGACAAATGATGAATTTAAATATTTAAGGATGTGAGGTTTATGGAAATAAGGAAATTTTGGGGGTATTCTTGAAAGGAAATTAAAGTTTTATATGATTTTTTTTAATTAAATAAAACTAAAAAACAGGTCATGTGTTATGCATTCATTAGCCGATAATTTTTTTACTATAATTAATGAATAAAGCTTAAAATATACGGAAATAAAACAATAAAACCTATTTTAATTAGAAAAAACTTTAAATAGTTAAAATAAAAAGTTATAATTAACTAGCAGTGGTTAGTCCAAGTGATAAGTAGCTTGTTTTCGCTTAAACATGTCTCGAGTTTGATGCATTGTGTATGCAGAAAATCCTTGCTGGGAGACTCACCCACCAAAACCAGATATGCGACGCGGATCGATCCAGATTAGTCAGAGTGAAGCCTTGAAAACCAAAAAAACAACCAAAATAAAATATAAAAAATTATAATTTGAACATTCATTTAACTAGGCCAATTAGAAAATATTGTAAAAGATATTTCAGGGATATCACGTGAGAGATGCAACTAAACCCCGTGATTCAAATTTTGAAATTATATTCCCCCGGGCTTTGTATGTAGTACTAAGAATTCATTAAATGCTACACATGTCGTTTATCTGCTCTTGCGCTGCTAAACAAAACTTAAGCTTGTCTTCTTCTTCCGTTCTTCTCATGTTCAGGAATTTAAATAGGGTTTGAGATGTATTTTCAGTTGCACTGCGTTAATTATAATTAAAAATTTAAAGAAATAGCGAATGTTATTATAATTACTGTGAGAATTGGTGTTGTAATTTTTTAAAATTCACATAATTTTTTTAAAAGGAATTGTTTTTTTTAATTTTATCGTAAGAGAATAATACAGTAATAGCGACCTATCATTGATGCAATTGATCGTTACCCGTTAAATACGGCCACGACCGCTATTGGTTTAGTTCCGCTCCACACTGCTATTTTTCACAATAATAATTTTCGGACAATACTGCTACTGTTATATAGTAGCCGCTGTTCCGCTTTTCGACCGCTATGATGCTTTACCATTGCACAATGTACTTAGAGAACACCATTACTAGCTAACTATACCAGATTAGGAGGTTTTTAATGGCATTTTCTCCCTTTTTTCACTATACTCCGTGTTATGATAGAAAACCTCCAAATGGGAAGTGTAAGGTACTTTAAGAAAAACAAGAAAATATAAAATAATTTTGAATACTGATAAAAAAATTATGGCAGTGAAAAATAAAACAAAAGGCCAAATATTCTGGTTTGGGGGATGAATATATAAATAAAGCCAAGTGAGGAGTGAGGATATGATGATAAAAGACTCCAAGCCTTGCCCTTGGATTTCCAACACTGCCTGCTGAGTCCGAGTGTGGGTCTTTTGTTTTCAGCCATCAGCAAAGATTCTTCTTCCCAAGGACAAAAATTTCAAAAATACTGCAGCTTAAGGAGAACCCCATTGCTTACTGCAGGTGGGATAAAGGTAAGATTTTTGTACAATGCAAATGAAATAAAGGTGGGTTCTTTTGCCTGATTCATAATCTAATGTGGGTTTCTTCTGTTTAGTGAAAAGAAGAAGGTATGAGGACTGTGGAGTGCTTGAGAGGAAGGCTTCTTGCTGAGAGACAAGCATCCAAGGCTGCTAAACAAGATGCTCATCTTTTGGAAAGTAAGGTCAGTTTCTGAATCTATCAATCTGGGATTTCACCATTATTCCATTATATTTCAATGTTCTAAAAGGAAAATATTTGGAAACTTCTGTTTGATTTGTGTTGTTCTTGAATCTCAAGTTGCTAGAACTTGAGAACAAACTCAAAGAAGAGACCAAATTGAGGAACAAAGCTGAGAAGAGGCTCAAATTGTTGAATAAAAAGCTTGAATCCCTCAAAATATTGCCTGGTTTAGAAGAATCCGAGCGGTCAAGTTCATCTGCTAGCTCTGCAGTTTCTAGTGTTTCGTCTGCAAGTAGTTCAGGTACTAAAGACCCTCAAGAATCTGCTTCAATGTCTCCAAATAGAGCCCCGGAAATCTCAGAAAATGTACCAGACACCAAATCTGATACAAAGGAGTCAAGTTCAAGTTCAAGCCATGAAATCCCTCAGATTGACCATACAAGGTACACACTCAGATTCCCACATTTATCCTACATGTAATATACTGTGTAATTAAGTCGAATAATTCGACCAGTTCTTCAACAACGGAGACAAACACGGAGGGCGATAAATATGTGGATAACTCATTGGCATTGGTTCCTTTGGAGCTCCCAGAAACAAAGGCGGCCCCTGAGATACACATAGTGAGCAAGAGTGTAGGTGAAGTTCTTGAATGTCTAAGGCACGCAAGGGAAAGAATTCAGAGCTCAATGGGAAGAAGACAAATGATTAGGGTCGGGCCGTCTTGAATTCATACAACTTAGTAAACAGCAATGATTGTCCCATTTTAGATAATAAAACAGCAAGTGACAGATGTTCTGTTTTCTTGCGTTGGAGCAAAATGGCAAAGTGCATAACATAAGCTCTGTATTTAGTTGTATTGTATATTTATATTGCCTTTAATCAGATTGTTTTGTTGGTGTTACAAAAGTTGCACTCTCGTAGCATGTGATGTGGGGATGTGACTCTCCATTTAGTACATTGATTTGGGCCCCAAAGTTTTGGCATGTTCCACTCTTTCATTTCCTCCATTATAGCTCAGATTGAGCTTAGAAAGGTTGGATTCTTTTGATCAAAAATAAAAAGAATGGTTGGATCAGGTACTCAGGGTCGCAATTGATTCAGTTTTCTGATATGTGATTCAATCACACCACTTCAATAATTTGATCGGTTGAGACTAGGGGATGATAAGCCTGACCGGCTCGCAAGCTACTCGAACTTTTACTCGGCTCGAGATCCTAACAAGCAGAGTCGAGCCAATCCAAGCTCGGCTCGAAAAGCTTGTGAACAGGCTCGAAATAATTATATATACATATATACATATATACTCCATATACACTTATATGTTTCAATGTTGTTAATTGTTATCATGGTTAAATACTTTAAATCTCCTCCTTGTGGACTTGTATAATTTAAAAAATATACTATGGTTATTTGTGGACTTTAAAAATAAATATTATCTTTTTCCAAACAGATTTTCGCATGTTATTTTTCTAAACTTCAAAAAGAAATTAAAAATAATTTGTGGAAAGCAACAAGCCGAGCTCGAGACTCCAACCGAGCCAAGCTCAAACTGTCCAATTCAAACTTAAACTCAAGTCTAAATTTTCTTGCTCAATGAGCTTCGAGCCCGAGCCTGAGCAAGCTCGGGCTCGGCTCATTATCACCCCTAGTTGAGACTTTTTTTATTCCCTTTCTGTAATTAACAAATCTGTTTGATCTCATGTCCTTTTAAGGTAGAATGAAGGGAATAAGGTCTGGTGTTGTATTGTCTTTTTTTATAGATATATTTTTTTAATTATGACATTTGGATTTTAATAAACATATGAAAGATATTACAAAAATGATACATCGAAAGAGAAAAAAAAGGGACTAATCAACTAAAATCTCATACAAATGTGCAAAAAAAAATACTTTTATGGAAATTAACATACTATCAAAATCATGAAACCTTCATGAATCTCCTTGTCTCTAATTAAACGAGACGTTTTACAAGATAAAAAAAGTGGTGACTGGTGAGCGAATTAAACTATTAAAAAATTTATTCCGTGTTTTTTTTTTATATGTATTGTCTGTTGATTTGTAAGGTAAAAAAAGGGAAAGAATTTTGTTAATGGAACTGGTGGTTCTTGTATCGAAGCCTAACACCTTCTATCTAAAGTCTAAAGTAGTTGGTTGGAAAATCATAGTAAGAGTGGCAGTCCGTTTGTTGAAGAGCTGAAACATGAAGTATGGACTTAGAAGTTGTTTAAGACATTAAGCAACAGAACATTAATTGATCCAACTCCCAAAAACACGCACACATAATTCCCTCGCCTCATTTAGAGTTCCAGTTTGGTCGGTGCCAGGATTCACGTGCTGCTCTTATCACGTGTTTTGAGTTAAAATCTCTGTCCTGCTTTTGCCCCCAAAGTGTTGTTGGTGCCTGGTGGGGGTTAAAGAATACAATCATAAATAATAACTTAAAAATTATTGGCAAAAAGTGTTGTTGGTGCCTGGTGGGGGTTAAAGAATACAATCATAATAACTTAAAAATTATTGGAAAAAATGACTAAATTATTCTATTTATTTTAGTTTGGTGTCTGTAACGAATTAAATTGATGTCTAACGTTAATTCAAATTAGGTTTTTTTTAATAGATGTTAAATTTTTTGTGTTATCTGATAAAAACTCAAAATCTCTATTTTCTATAAAACCTCAACCTCCAATCCCTAAATTCTTTCCCTTCCACCACCGGTGTAACTTGCCTTCATCGAGCCCCACAACCGAAAACTTCATCATCTCATCGCACAAATTGACGAATGAATCGTCGACGAACATTCAATAATGAAGAAAAAAGATATCGATTGGGCATCTGACAGACTAGAGGGTTGGGGATGTCGAACGGTAAAATACAGAACGCTTGGGTGGTGAACGATAAACAACTGACGTGTGGGGATGTCGGACGGTGAGGGAGATGTGATTTAAGGGTTTGATTGAAAGAAATTAGAACGCTTAGGTTTTTTAAGAAATTTATATTTTTAAAAAAATTCAAAAATTAAATAAATAAAAAAAATCAGGTTATGTCTCATGTTATAATTAGATGACGATGTTTTTTCAACGATCGTTAACGAAAAAACTTGATCAGAGTTACAGAAGAAAATGATAAGCACCAAAGTAACCTAGAATAAATGTTAAACACCAAACTGAAAAGAAATGATATATGTTAAATATCTTTCTGACGGTTAAGCCAAAATTATTATAAGTAGGAAAGTAAGTCCTTCGTCCCAGTGGCGGAACATCACGGGGGTCCACGGGGATGTGGCCCCCGCCAACTTTTTAATTTATTTAGGGAAAAAAGGAAAAATTAGTGTTGTAATCCTTTAATTTTTATAAAATTTTATTTTAGCCCCCTCAAAACTTTTAGTCTCATATTGGTCCCCTCCTTTACAAATTTCTAGTTCCGCCCCTGCTTCGTCCTACATCAAGGTAAGGCCTTTGCTCATACTAGATCACCTTCTGCACTCCTCAGACTAGGACTGTAAATGAGACGAGAAAGATCACGATCTGCTCGAGCTCGACTCGGTGAAAGCTCGGGCAGTACTTGATTTGATTGGACTCAACTCGAGCTCGAACTTGGATCGAGTTCTTAACGAGCCGAGCTGAACTACTTGATACTCGACTCGAAAAGCTCGCGAGCTACTCGAAAATATAATAAACTATTTTTTAATTTTTAAAATTAAAGTGAACTAAAATGTAGGTCGGGTGTTTTTGGTTGATATGTTATGTTAGTTTAATTTTTAGTTTAACTTTCTTTATATTTTCATGTGTACTTTTTCTCTCCTACTAGGATTATGAGTTTTTAATGAGTCACATGAAAAATATTTCTTTGTATGATTCTATCTACAATAAAATCATGTAATTTGATCGATAACAATAATATTATTATCATTATTACTATTATTATGAAGAGGGTTGTAAATAAAATGAGACAGATCGTGAGTTACTCGAACTCGACTCGGTCAAAGCTCGATTAATACTCGACTCGAGCTCGGCTCGAATTTTTAACGAGCCAAGTCGAGCTAGAGACAACCAAAATAGTTTGATGAACCACCCAACAAAGCAATGAGTAGGACCAAAACTTGACGCTGTTTATCAAACTCCACTCCAATTGGTCAACTGTATTGTTTGTGTTTAGTAGGTGAGCAATTAAGACTAAAACCTGATTGAGAAAAGTCGAGAGATTTATTTATTGCTTTCTACTCAAACGTTAATTAATACCATAACTTGAAATGCAGTTGTCAATTCAGAGCTCCGACTTAAACTTAATGGCATGGTCAATATGATAATTCATATGTTAGGTTAGGTTAGGGAACTTTAAATCATAGAGACTAATTAGGCTGTGTTTTTTTTGTTGTGGTTGCTTTCCCAGACGACCGTTTATCGACCACAACAACCCCTATTTTAACCCCCCAAACAAGCATACTATAAATTCTAAACTCAACCCTTTTACTGCTCATCTATTAGCTCCAAATACTCTTTAAAATATTTAGATTTGAATGCTGTTTCTATTAATTTGGAAATTTCACAGCTTTTAATATAAACATAACTATGCAAATATATATATATATATATATATATATATATATATATATATATATATATATATATATATTTCAAGGGATAAGATTCGCTTATACTATGTAAAACTCAATCAGTTTTTGCACTAATTCATGACTATTGGATATGTAAAATGAGTGGATGAGATTAAAAGTTAAAAATAAAGAAAATTTTGAGGAAAAAAAGAGAGAAAGGTGTTTAATCTTATCCATCCATTTCTTCCATCAAATAACCATGAATTAGTATAAAATTAATTGAGTAAAGTGAGTCCTAACCTATTTTAAGATAAGATTTGATTATATTATGTAAAATTCAATTAATTTTACACTAATTCACAACTCGCCACTTATTAGAATAATTTTAAAGTTTCAAATTATTTGGAAATTCTACCGTGTTTCTTAAAAATCTCATAGAAACCTAACAAGCCCATTAGAATCCCACTATGGACTTAGGCTCTAAACCCTATGGTCCATGAGCCTAGAATAACAATAGACGAAAATATAATAGATACTATATATTATATGGCAAATTACGTGTAAAATTAATAAAATTTACACAATTATATCTATTTTGACATTATTATTTTATTTAGAGTTTAAAATTTTAAATTTAGTGGTTAAGATTTTAGGTATTATGATTAAAATATTTTATACAATCTGCGGATCCAATAATTGCCCATATATATATATATATATATAGATTCTAAAAAATGATTATTAGAATATCAAGATCTTATATATATATAAATCACAAAAAATAATCAACGAGGTTGGTTCAAATGGTATGCAACTTAGTGTCGCTTAAGTAGGTCTTGAATTCAAGGCGTTGTGTATGTAGAAAATTCTTGTTGAGAGACTCATCTAGGGGTGGCAACGGGGCGGATCGGGGACGGTTTTGCATTCCCCACTCCTTCCCCAATACTTGCGGGTACGGTTTTGGGGAATCCCCGTTAAATATTTCGGGAATTTTTTTGTCCTCATACCCGTCCCTTACGGATCCCCGCGGTTTTCGGTTAATCCCCATACCCAAAAAATATAAATTAATTTATAAAACAAATACTCAACATTAAATCTCCAAAATTACAAACATAAAAGATAAATTTAGTTTTATCAAACAACAAACAAATAATTTCAAAACTATAAAACATGACTTAAATATTAATTGTTTGAAACATGGCATCTTGAACTACCTTTAAAAGAAAATATGTGATTAATAATTTATAGTTTTAAATAATGATATGTTTGTTCTAAAAGAAACTAGATTCGATAATTTTTTCAATCATATAAATTACTTCTTCTAATTTTACTCGTACGATTTATGGTGAATTTTCGAAGTCATTGTTATTGTTGTTTTTAGAAACAATCTCTTGTCTTTTCTTCTAACATTTGCTCACTCAAAAATTAATAATTCTTAATATGTAACTCGAGATCAATAACTGTTTGTTTTAAACAAATCTAGACTTTCGTGTGATTATATAAATATAACGCTCACTTCCTAATTTAACTTGTAGAATTTTTGGTGATTTTTCCAAGTCATTACTAAAACTTTTTTAAGAAATATGCTGCCAAATTTTTATGACCTTTGAACATTCAAATATTCATATAATGTAGAATACATATCTAAATCAATCGCCGTGTATTTTAAACAAAACTAGACTAAATCATGTTTACAACAATGTATAGATAACATTCTAATTATTTGTATAGAATTTACAAAGAATTTTCAAACTTACTCTAGCCGGCCATGCTCAGGTGAGAATAGATTTTTGATGAAACATAGGTAAATTACCCTTATGGCCATCAAACTTCGTAAAATATCAGGATCCCTACGGATATTTTTGGGGATTCTTGCGGATCCCACGGTGATTTATACGGGTACGGTTCGGTTATCCCCATGGTTCGGATATAGCAATCCCCTTCCCCATCCCCATTTGAGCTCCGGTTATAAAACTTCCCCCATCCCCGTCCCCATGGGTAATGATTTCGGTTATTCCCCATGCCTATCGGTTCGGATCCTCACGATTTTCGGTTATTTCCTACCCGATTGCCACCCCTAGACTCATCCACCGAAATTAAATGTATAACGCATGTCGATTCATATTAGTTAGGACGAAAGCCAAAAAACCGAAAGACGATAAAAATTTCAAAAAATAAATTTAAACTCAAATCTTGACATTCTCTTATTCTTTTAGTTTTAGTTCAAAGTGACATCATTTCTCTATTCTTCAAAAGAACCGAGTCTATCTTAATTTTTTTAAGTTAATTCTTTTTAAGTCTATCTTAATTTTGAAACCAGATAATTAAGCCTTGGCTCCTTCCAATTTTTCGGTTCAATTGTTTTTGGATATTTTTATTTTGAAACTAGACAATTTAAAACCTGACTCCATTTTTAAGTTTAATTACCTATCGATTTCAAAACTAAGCAAATTAGACCTTAAATCCTGATTTTTAAATTTAAACCGACAATTTAACAACTAGATTCTAATACCATTTTATTACTTTTTACATTTGCCTCCTAAAATTTCATTCCAACTCTGTCTTTATAAATTATAAGTCTTGAATTAATCATAATTTATTCTTTATAAAAAAATAAGAATTTAAATTAAAAATATAAGAGTTAATTAAATATTTAATCAAATAAAGACTGAACTAAAGAAGGATGAGCTCGTGTCTCTTAAATTTTTTTGGCCTAATAACAGTTTAGGTTGTTATAAGTTTAAATATTAGATAAATTAGACATTGTCTTTTGAATTTTGAGTTTAAATACTTAATAAGCCCTTATATTTTTTTAAAACTCAATATTTTAACTCATCCTAATATTCGATCCTGCCTCCGTCCCTGTATCTGACAAACTACAATCTTGTTAAATGTTTAGTGAGATTATAAATAATTTAGGAAATGTATAAAATAAATAAATAAGAATTTCATAAAAAAGAAGTTGAGCCTCCAACCTGCTTTCCTTAGAAAAGTAATAAAATAATGTGAACATTATTGGATCTCCTGGCTACTAGACTAGATTGACAAGTACAAAAAACTGATCACAATTCGGTAGCCATTAATGGTTGAACAGTGAGATTATGGTGTTCATGGTTGAAAATGGTCCTGTAGGTGACCCAAATTGCTCTTATTATGGCTGTCCAAGAGCTGGAAATAATGCATGTATGTACCAAACATATCTCCATCAATCCAATGCCAGATCCAATGGACCCCAAACATTGAAAATCCTTTCCCCTTTCTTTTCACCCCCAGCCTCCTCAGTTATCTGATTAAAAAAAACGAAACTATCAACGAGGTTGATTCAAGCTGTAAGCAATTTGGGATCGTTTTAATCACAAATCTTGAAGAGAATGATACCCTTTTCTTGTTTTACAGATATGTTGGAAATGAGTGAGGAAATGAACTACTGATGGAGAAAATTGTAGAATAATATGACTAGGTTCCCACTGCAAAGAATTTGGTTTTCCTTTGTTTTGGAATCCCCAAGCTTTAAATGGTAAAGAATTTTCTAAATTTAATGGCTGATCAAGTAAAGTATGAAAATAGCAATGAAATGATGGGTGGTTAAAGTAAATCATGAATAAAACCTTGGGTTTGTTTGTTCATTGCTGCAGATATATACATAGATGAAAACTTGAAATCTCAGCCATGCAATAACCTCACAGCTTTAGGACAAAAGAAACAAGAGAAGGAACAAAGAACTATGTTACAATAGCAAAAAACAACAATGTCAGAAACTCAGTGATTTTAAATTTCTCATCTTGGATCTCCTCTGACTATATATATAATAAAACTCAAGATCTGCCAAAAAAACCCCAAGCTCTCCTCTTATCCATTGCTGCATTTGAACACTGTGATTTCAGACCAAAATTTGTCTGTATTGAATCCCAAGGTGCTTTTCCAGCTAAGTCTGTTGCTGAAACATGGCACACAGTGTAAGGGACCAAAGTCATTTAACCCAGATTCAAGGTACTCAGCCACCAGCACACCTCCATATTCTCTGAACTCACTTTAAAACTATTGCTTTCTTGTCTCAAGTACACACACTTTGCAGTTGAGTTTGCCCATACCCAACTTGGTTCTTGTCTGAGATTTGATCAGGTAATAATAATGGTGTCTACATTCTTGGTTATATAGTTCTAAGCATTGGAGTTTCTAGTTTTGTGGATCAAACTCAAACTTGTTTGTGTTTATCAGGGTTTTATGAACATATATTTTCTGCAACATTGATTACCTGAAAATGGTTAAATCCTGTTGGAAGCCATCTGCTGAGTGTGATTCTAGAGGATGCCTTGATGGTTTGTTGTGGTATAAAGATTTGGGGCAACATGTATATGGAGATTTTTCGATGGCAGTGATTCAAGCCAATGGTTTGTTGGAGGACCAGAGCCAACTCGAATCGGGGTCGTTGAGTTCGAGTCGTTCAGGTCCGTACGGGACTTTCGTCGGTGTGTACGATGGACATGGTGGACCTCAGGCTTCCAGCTTCATCAATGACAACCTTTTCTGCAATTTTAAGTGTAAGTCCATTTTCTGCTATTCCCTTTATAGTGCAGTTCCATTATAAGTTGGCCACATGCTTATTATGTTTCTCTTGATTTCGCAGCATTTGTGTCTGAGAATCGAGACATGTCGATAAATCATCTCCGTAAGGCTTTCTTGGCAACAGAAGACAAGTTTCTTTCTCTTGTGAGGAAACAATGGTTTGTTAAGCCGCAAATGGCTTCGGTCGGATCGTGTTGTTTGACGGGAGTGATTTGCAATGGAGTACTATACATTGCAAATGCTGGTGATTCCAGAGTAGTCTTAGGCAGATCAGTAAGAGGAAGTAAGGAAGTTATGGCAATGCAGTTATCGACCGAACACAATGCGAGTTCCGATGCCATACGGGACGAGCTTCGGTCGATGCATCCCGATGATCCACAGATTGTTGTGATGAAACACAAAGTTTGGCGTGTCAAGGGCATAATACAGGTAAGTTAAAAACATGGGTGAACTGAAAATAAATTCATTTTAAGTCTCTTATTTATCCATCCTGAATGATTGCAGATTTCAAGATCCATTGGGGATGCATATCTCAAGAAGGCAGAATTCAACAAAGAGCCTCTCCTGCCTAAATTTAGAGTGCCGGAATCGTTTCAAAAGCCGATCCTCAGTGCCGAGCCGTCATTGTTGGTACATGAACTCCGCCCCGACGATCAGTTCCTCGTATTTGCTTCGGATGGTCTCTGGGAACACTTGACCAACCAGGAGGTCGTCAAAATTGTCCAGACTAGTCCACGAAATGTAAGTTTCCGAATAGCTATGGCATAATGTCTGAGCACAAAAAAATATTTTTGGGTTTAATCTTCATTTTAATGCAGGGCATTGCAAGGAGACTTGTTAAAGCTGCACTCAAGGAAGCAGCAAAGAAAAGAGAAATGAGATACTCAGACCTGAACAAGATTGATAGAGGAGTGAGGAGGCATTTCCATGATGATATAACTGTCATAGTTGTGTTTCTAGATTCCCATTCGATCAACGGAAACTCCTACTACGACTCTCCCGTGTCGATAAAAGGCGGAGGACGACTTGCCGCTGCCGCAGCTGCCGTTGCCTGTGTAGATTGAGAGCTACATTTCTGGGGACTTAATCCTCAAATTGGCATACAAATAGGGGACTAACTTGATTTCAGTAAACTTGTGCAAACATTTCCCATTAAAGGGTAATATCTATACGTTGGGACTGCAACATAATGTGTAGATATGGTTTGTTGTAATTCAGTTGGTTGTCTGCGAAAACGTCTTTGTTTACCTACCATACTTGATCATGTCTCATTATTAAATTAATCGTAATTGAAACACCCACAACTACGAAAAATTATTAGATGGATCCGGCTCACAATGTCAACTATAATCCAACTAATAATATTTATCTATCTTAAAGTAATTTTCAAATAACTACTCACTCCTTATTTAAATGTAGGGAAAATGTAAAAGTTCACCTCCAAAAAAAAAAAAAAGATGAATGGATCTTATTAGTTGAACTATAAATGATGTGGTGAACCTGGTTCCTCTAATAATTTTTCCATAGCTAGTGTTCAATGGAAGAGTAATTAAAGCTTAATTAATCATAATAACTCATTTTCAATTAATGAAAATCCCACAAAATTGTATTGTATTATTATTATTTTTTTGGTTTAACCACCCGTGTCTATGCCATTGAGCGACTAATCCGGATTGAATTTTACAAAAGTCTAATATAGGGATAAAGACAATCCTCTTAATCTATTTTTTTTTTATTCACGTCAAAATTCGAACCACTAACTTTATTTAAGAGACATAGTGCCTCATTCCACTAGACCAATTGATTGTTAATTATATTATATATTTTAAAATAACAATCACATGTCAAAACAATGTTCAAAAGTTAATTTAATGGACGATAATGAAAACAATTTCCTTCATTTTGATACGTAACCCATTAGTTGATTCCAAATGGAGTAATTAAGTTGGTTTCACAACAAAAACATTAGCTAATTGATTGTTCCCAATAACCGTATGTATTAAGAGATAATACTCTTTTCAAAATAAATAATAAATTTATTATTATTAATTGAAAATCATGTAAATATTGACATAAACTCGACAAATAATCGTGATTTTTTATCATAAAAGAATTTCATCCATAAAATTAGAACATACAAACATTATTTTTGAAAAATGTGGTGAAAAAGGTGTTTGTTGATTTTTTTTGCAGTAAAAAAATGCTTTTAAGAAAATAATGTGGTAACTTAAAAAAAATGTATTTAAATAATATTCAATTTTTTTTGTTTAACTACGAGTATTCAATCTTTTGATTTTCAAATATTCTAATGTTATAATGCATAGAATATATCAATTTAAAATTAGGATAAAAATAAGAAAATTATTTCATTCATAAATAAATATTTTTAACAATTCTACGTGTTCCATAATAGTATATAAAATTTAAAATAATTTTTAACTAAAAAATGACATGAAAAGATATAATTTTTTTAAATTTTCAGATAATTTATTAGTCGCATAATTATATCTTGGTTAAAAAAATCATTAAGTAAAAACTATAAAATAAACACATCATAAAATACAAATGAAGGTTAAAACCGTAAATCAACTTCAAAAATACTTTTTAAAATGAATTTTTATAATTATAAACAATAAATATAGACCATTCTAGAATTTAATTATACCATAAAATGTATTTTATAGGTATAAATATAATGCATTATTTCTAAAAATATTACATGACCAAACAAACGAACTGAGGAAACATTGATTAATCAAATTACTCAATTCACCTGGCGAGGCCAATGGAAGCTACCAATCACCTCAAATACAAAATCAGAAAATCCAGAGGTTCTGAAGAAGAAAAACAAGTTTTAGCTTTTGGATCACATAAACCTCATAAGTCATAAGCAATCTTCATACTATAAAAGCATTTCTAATTTTCACCATTTTTCTAATGATCAGGCGCTCGACGGCAGTCGTAAACAACATTGCAAGGACAGTTTGTAATACATATATACCATCTAACTATGGCGTTGAATTAACATGCATGCTCATGCACATATCTATAAGATGACAGAGAGATCGAATGAACAAAAACAATCTTATCTAAAGTCTAAACAACTCCCAGACTACAGACTTCCTAATAAATTTTAATCTAAATACACAAAACAAAACTTATCCATCTTTGATCAAAAGTATGTCATTTACCCTGCAGCCAAAGCCAAAGAAAAACATACGGTTTTAACATACGAAAAACAGTATGAGTACCATTAGGAGATGAGAAGTAGAGCATAAGTATTCCTATACCATTTGCTATTTTAACCCATGAAAATAAGTGTCAGACTCAATATGACTCCTACTGCTGTCTCGCCCTTGATCCTACTATACAACTTAAAACAGTGTAAGAAGCAAAACTCATTAATTTTAATTTGAGATAGGTTAACACTCCAGGTGGTTGTTGATTCCAATAGGCCTCACCAAATGAATAGACACAATAAAACGCCTTTCAAACTGCCAAAAACACCTTCCCACTGATTTAGAAATGCATCTCGAGATGGGGTACTGCTCTTAGAGTTTTGATGTTAGAAAAAAAAACTGTAAAGAAGCATAGAGAGAATCACAAGCTGTTAGGACACTGGACCTGAAAATGAAAAGAGAACAATAATGCAAAATATGAGTAACTGAGTAATATGGATGGACCGATTTAAACAAGTATATCCTTGTACATACGGAAATGCATATCTCCAAAGATACCTTCTAACTACGTTAATTTCTATTTAGATACTTCCACCAGCCTTTCCAGCAATAGGAGCCTCCTGAAAAAGAGTATACACACCTTTAAAACACTGCATTTTTCTCAGATCCATGAAATTTTCCAGAGAAACAACTAATTAATCCCTTACTGGTTCAATATTCCCCTTGATATTTACCTGGGCTAAAGAACTTGACAGAGGATTAGAAAACCTGGAAAGACCAGGAAAAAAAATCAAATTTCAATCTCAATCTCAACACACATAAACCTTTTTCAGTAAAGATTTCTTTAGGCATTATAGATATATCTAGCAATGTAGGTACCTGATTGCCCTAGCTTTCCTTTTCTCTCCTTCCCCCGTATCAGGTTTGGCATATGGAGCAAATCGAGCAAGACGAGCTTTCTTTTTCTCTTCCTCATCAACAGCTGTAGAGGGTACAGCAAGCCCAAACCTGAGAACCCATGAAAAGAATTAATAAACCAATTAATTGCAACTCCGAGCTAGATAAGGGTGGTATGAACAAAAACCTCTCTGCTCTAGCCTTCATCTTCACCTCCTCTGATTGCTTCGATGATTCTGATCCCTTTGAGCCGGGTGCAATGCCAAACCTACAAAATTGGTCCACAAATCAACAAACACAGAAAACTCAAGAAATGGAGTTCAACTTCCACAACTACAGTTACTAGACCATTATCATAAAAAAAATCCCTTACAATACAACACGGAATCGAGCCAACTAGGTAAGATTATAACGCAGGCATGTTTATCAAGGCAACAAGGTAAGCTTATAAAGGGGTTACGCTAATATCTTAAGAGCCAACGGATAAAATGATTAAGAGACAATAAAATTGAAATAAAGAGCTTCTATACAATCTAAACAATGAACGAATTTGAAGAGTGCTAATCTAGGCTTAACAGGGCACCAACAATCAACAATCGTATTTAAAGAAAATTATCAGAATATACATTTTAGAATCAAAACAAAATAATAGCAATTATCAGAATATACATTTTAGAATCAAAACAAAATAATACCTAAAAAAATGTAAAAACAGAAAATTTTTACCTCTCGGCCCTAGAATCACGTTTCTCTTGCTCGGACAACTGGACGGGCACGCCGAACCGCTCAGCTCGGCGCATCTTCTTCTGGATATCGTTACCGGGACCGCTGCTTTCCCCTGCGACAGATCCCAAATGAGTTTCCGTGGTCTTCGAATCGTCGATCCCCTTTACAGTTCCTTCAGCATTAGAAAGGGAAGCAGTGGTAGGAGGATCTGACTTATCCGTGGAGGAAGTCACGGTCTTCTTAGGGTTCGGTTCTGCGGATGAAGTGGAAACGACGGTGACGGATGCAGGAGTGGCGGTGGTAGTGGCGGTGGTAGTAGCGGTGGAGACGGGTTTTTGGGCGGTGGTTGCCATCGAGATGGTTGGTAGTTGGTGGGTGGGTAGGTAGCCGTAGTAGGGCGGCGTGAAGAATATAAAGAGGGAAGAGTCTGGGTGGATCTTTTTCCTTTGCGATAAATGGGAAAGCGTTTCGGATATTTTCCCTTATGAGCTGTCGGGCCCGCTAAATTCGGTTTTGTATTTTTATTCTTAATTTGGGATAATTAGTTGGGCAAAATTAGAGGAATAATCTACTTTAATAATTTATTTAGAAATTTAAGGTTATTTTAAAGTTATTTTTAGAGAATAGGATAATTTTTACAGTACTTTATTTTGTGGAGGTGACGAGACCAGACCTCGACATATACAGATGATGAGATATTGTGTAATGCGACATATTTGGCTGAATGAGCCAGGCCTGAAGGCTTGACAGGCATGACAAGCTATGCAAGCTATGTGGGCAGCTTTAAACGACGGTTAAAATTCGTCACCTAGAGGTGGCGAGATGTTGTTCATGCATGCATGCACAGACCAATTTTTACGTGAAACCTGGTCATCTATCTTTATGTTTTTTTTTTACATTTGTATAGGTTATATATATAGAAGTGTATAGAAGAAATTGTTACATTTGTATTCGTGAGGATGAGGACGTTTTCCTCGGTCAGTAAGTGTTTTGGTTCATTTTTCTTTATTGTTATATTTAATGATGATTATGTTATGGAATTCTCAAGGTGCCTCAAGAACCACTTTCCACAGCTATCTCAGGTCTTTTAAATTGGAGCACTTGTTTAAGGTTTTTCCCCTTTTTGAGCCACGTGTTAGTGGAAGACGAGCGGATCGGGTGATTACTAAATTTGGGTTTCCAAACTCGTATCGTGTGGAAGCACAATGTTTCAGTTAGGGTATTTGGTTGTGCTGGGAGGAAGATGTAACACTGAAGATTTTACACATTGCTAATTAGTTTATTAATGGTAGGACGCAGTTGCCTGGGTCTGGTTTGTGTATTCTATTTATAGTGGTCTATGCGAACCCGAGTAGCTCTAAACGCAAGGAGTTGTGGACACAAATTGAGTCTTTAAATCCTAGTCCTAATATGTCTTGGCTTGTTGGGGGTGATTTTAATGTCATTCTGAGTTCGAATGAAAGGCGGGGTGGATCTGATATTCATGTTCAGGGTAGTAAACCAATGTCTGATTTTCTTTCCGGGCTGGGTTGCTTGATCTAGGCTTTCATGGTCCCCCTTTACTTGGTCTAGAGGTAATCTTTATGAGCGACTTGATAGATGCTTAGTTAATACTGCATGGCTTGATTATTTTTCTGATTCACATGTCTGCCATTTGGAGAAAAATGGGTCAGATCATAGATCTCTGCTTTTGCGATTATTGGAGTAGGAACGTGAACACAGGATTCGTTCTTTTCGTTATATTTTAGCTGGCATAATCACCCTGATTTCCAACATTTTCTTCATTCAGTTTGGGGGAACTGTGATCTGTTACAAAACATTGATTCTTTTAGAACAAAAATTGGTGATTGGAATACAGAGACTTTTGGTCACATTGGTAAAAGAAAGAAAAGACTTTTAGCTCAGTTGCATGGAATTGATGTGGCTCTTGCTCGTTTTCATTCTGACTCGTTAGTGGAGTTGGGGAAAAAGTTACATTTGGAATTAGAAGAGGCCATGAATCAGGAGGAAAGTCTGTGGAATCAAAAGGCTTGTGCTAATTGGATCATGGACGGTGATCGCAATACTTCTTTCTTTCATGCTTCCACTATGGCGCGTCGAAGGCGGAATCATATTTTTGGTTTAAAGCTAAATGGTATTGAATGGTGTGAAGACCAAGATTAGCTTCGATAAGAAACTTTGGATTTCTTCTGGGGCTTGTTCACGACGTCGGGGTTGAATGGTTATGGATATCCAGTTCATGAAAGGTTTTCTCGGAGCGTGGGGACTGACTTAGATATTTCGGTTCACCCAGTTTCAAATGAGGAGATTCGGCTGGTGTTTTTCGCAATGAGTCTTCTGAAAGCCCCCGGGGTGGATGGCATACATGCATCGTTTTACCAGAAAAAACTGGGACATAGTGGGTCATTCTACTTGTGAGTTCATTTGCAATGTGTTTATTGAAGGTATTCTTCCCCTTGAGTTAAAACCGTACATTACTTGTTCTTATTTTGAAGGTTGAGAACCCAGAATCTATGACCCAGTTTTGTCTCATCGGGCTATGTAACGTGATTTATAAGGAGATTACGAAGATCATTGTGAATCACTTGAAACATTTCCTTTCGGATTGGGTTTCAGAATTTCATACGAGTTTTGTCCCTGGTAGGGCCATTATGGATAAAATAATTCTTACTCATGAGGTAATTCATTTTATGCGCCGTAAGAAAGGCAATAAAAATGGATTTAGATAAAGCTTGCGATCAACTTGAGTGGGGTTTTATTGACGGCACTCTTGTGGATATTAGAATCCCGGATGGTTTACGATCTCTCATTATGCATTGTGTTTCTATTGTTTCGACTCAGATTCCTTGGAATGGATCTCCGACTGATGCTTTTGTTCCTTCTCGAGGTATTCGTCGAGGTGATCCTCTTTTACCTTACTTATTCGTTCTCTACATGAAAAGGTTGGCACAAACCATTCACATGGAAAGTATTCTAGGGAGTTGGCGAGCATTTCATACCTCTAGACATAGCCCGACTATATCACACTTATTTTTCGATGATGATATGTTGTTTGTTGAAGCTTCTTTGGATCAAACGAATTTGATCACATGTTTTGCGCGACTTTGGGATAGCTTCAGGTCAAAATGTGAGTATTGTCAAAACTACTATCTTTTTTTCCAGCAAATGTCCCACCTAGGCTACAGTCTAAGATCAGTGGGGTTTTTAGCTTCATGGAGGTTAATGATCTTGGTAAGTATTTGGGGGTTCCGTTCCTTCACAAACGTGTCACTTCAACTTCTTATAGATATCTGATAGATATGGTCCAGAAAGGGCTTAATGGATGGAAGGCAAAAACTTTGTCTTTAGCCGACAGGATTACTTTGGCAAAGTCAGTCCTTTCAACTATTTCTATTTACACTATATAGTCCATAGTATTACCCAAGAAGACTTATTCTGAGTTAGAACGATTGATTCAGTGATTTGTTTGGGGTATCACGATTGAGGGTGGTGGACTCCATCTTATTCGTTGGACTGAAGTTTGCAAACCGATTGCTTATGGTGGTCTTGGTTTTCGTAAGTTGGAAACTATGAATGAGGCGTTCTTAATGAAATTGACCTTCTTTATGGTAGCTAAAAAAGATGTACTTTGGGTTCTCTTCCTTCGCTCTAAGTATAAATGGCCTTTTGGTACCTCGGGTTTCCCTCTCTCATCGTCTGGTTCGCGATTGTGAAAGGCTTTGGGGTTAGTTTGGCATGATGTGCAAAGCAACCTTGTTTGGAATGTTGGGAATGGGCATCGAGTGGATTTCTGGTTTGATAGTTGGCTCTCAGATGTAGGCGTTTTGGCGGATTATGTGAGTCATACTGCCCAGACTGGCCTGCCTCGTGTGACAGTGGCTGCGATGCTTGACGGCCTAGGATGCTGGAATTGGCAGGCGTTCATACACATGCTATCAGTCTCCATTTTGTTGCACCTTACGGCTGTAAAGAAGCCGAGACCAAGCTTCCTACAAGATACAATTGGTTAGGGTCTCGGCGCGGATAACCAATTTACAGTGCGCTCAACTTATGAGTTGCACATTGGTCTTCTTGATGACTCTTCGACTCGATTATGGTCTATCATTCATATGTTTCGAGGATTGCAAAAAATCAAGATTTTTATGTGGCTTGCGTGTTGTGGAAAATTAATGACTAATGTTGAACGCATGCATCGCCATTTTACTTTTGGTGCGAGTTTTTCGGTTTTTCACATGTGTGATGAAGATGTGGATCACGTCCTTAGGAGTTGTGGAGCGGCTCAGTCGATTTGGTCATTCTTGTGCAACCATCTCATTTATCAGAATTCTTTCAGCTCTCGTTGCATAAGTGGATCGAGTATAACTTATATGATTCTTCACCTTTGGCTCTGATCAAGTTGATTGGGATTTAATGTTCGCTTCAGTGCTGTGGAACCTGTGGTGTCAAAAGAATGCGGTGGTCTTTGACAGTCCTGTTGAAGAGTGGGGTTTGCTTGTTGCTCGGAGTCAATGTCTCGCAGACATGACCCGAGACGCTCTTGTAGGTAGGCTTGCACGTATGACACGACCCTTAGGACAACATAATGTATGCTCTCATTGGTTACCTCCTCCGACTGGTTGGGTGAAATTGAACTGTGATGGCTCACGCACGGGTTTGGATGGGAGAGCTAGATGTGGTGGAGTTCTTCAGGATCATACCATGACTTGGTTGCGCTGTTATGGGAAGTTTATTGGTTGTTGCTCGGTGTTGGAGGCTGAGCTCTGGGGTATCTATTCTGGTCTTTTGGTTGCGTGGGAGCTTGGATTCTGTCATGTTATAGTTGAGTCAGATAGTGTTGAGGCTATCAAGTTTATTCAACGGGATGATCGTTGCGGGTCTTCAATTGCTATTTCATGGTGCATTAAGGAACTATGTGGGAAAAGTTGGAGTATTTCTTGTCGTTATGTTCCTCGTAGTTATAATCATGTTGCTGATGCATTGGCATCTATGGTGAGTTCTGATAGCTTAGAATTGGTTTATTTGGATGTCTCCCTGGTTTATGTTGTTCCCCTCTTGATTGATGATATGTTATCTTCTCCATCTTTGCTTTAGTTTTGTGTTGTAAATTGATATCATGTGTACTCTTTTTTCTCCATTAGGTTTAGTGAGGTTTTTTAATGAGGCACGTGATATCAATACCCTTTTTACTAAAAAATGAAAAGACTCATTCTAATAATTTACACAAATCCCATTATTCATTGAACCACATTTTTTTGAACAAGGGAGGAGACAAGCTTCAAACAGAAAAACAGATACAAAACAACAACAACCAAGAAAAAATACAACAACGAACAAAAAAAAACAAGATAAAAGACAAACAAAACAACCAACATAAGACAAAAACGAAAAACAAAGAACATAAAAGAACAAAACGAAATAAGAACCACGAGCACACAAACAGAACAAACGGTCACCACTAAACTGAGGTACAACAACAAAACAGAACAACCACCATTAACCAGAGCCAAGGTGAGCCACCATATGTTGGTTTTGAACCACGCTTGTTTCTACCTTAGAATTTGTTTTTTATAGAAGTTCAATTACGCGGTGCTTTATAGTGTGACTAAAATAAGACGGTCTCTAACACATTTTTTTTAATTGGTAAGAATTTGTGTTATAACATAAATTTTTACCCTGTTAATAAAAGTTTCAGTTCTATCTAAATTACTACTCATACTAATCTAAATCTTTACCTAAAATAAAAATTTATGTTAATCGTTTTTTAACCGCACCCTAACCTTTCTAATTTTTTTACCTTGTGTAACCTTAAAGAAAGCCCAGACACGGTGTGGCGCCATTTTAAATGACAAATCTGTAAGGGCAAGATCTGATGACGTGGATTAAAGGTAAAGTGTCCATATAGGTCTAGAAGAACCTTGTGGAGCCCATCGAGTCAAACTCAACCATAACTCACAGTCGAAGCGCCAAACTCATTTCATTTGTGGTACACGTCACCGCCAATCTAAAATTCCTCTGTGATTTTAAAGTCGCCCGAAACAAAAAGCCCGCTAATTACACGTGTGTCTGTCCTTTTTGTAACTGTAACAACTAGAACCCGGGAAACCTTTAAAAAGAACCCTGTTGCAGCTCCATAACAATCAAAATTTAGTTATATGTAATCAAGAAACATCCTTGGAAGTTAGATCTTGCTAATTACACCAATTTTATCTAATTTGGAAGAAGAAGAAAAAAAACCCAATTCTCTAGCTGTTAATCTTATCAACATTCAACATGACAATGCCGGTGTCGATCTTGCCAAAGAGGTACTTTGAGTTTTTCTTGTTTTTCAAACCCTGGTTTTTATCCTTTTGTTTTTGACAATTTCTGGGTTTTATAATCGTTTTCAACCTCTCATTAATTTTGGTTTTGGTTCATTTTTCTTTGAGGAGTGTACAGTTGGGGGGATTTTCCTTTGTGAAATGTTGAATGAGTTTAATTTACAGCTATGCGCAGTTGTAGAATTGCAAGTGTTTGTCAAGTATGTCGTGGTCCATGTTGAACAGGCGCTCATTGGAAACTGATTCCAGGCAAGTTTCTGGGTTTCTTTTTTTATGCCCTTTGTATAAAGTTTGTAAATTTAATGTTTTTGGTGGAAATTTTTAGTCATCTGAATCTTTTGAGTTATGGGGTTTCTTTTCTTTTCCTTTTTTCTTAATTTTTTTTTTTTTGTTAACAGGGACGCCTATGGATTTGCTGTGAGACCTCAACATATACATACATATAGGCAGTACATTAACATCTACAAGGTGTTTGATTCTTGTAATCTAATGATCTGTTTCCGATATGATTTGTATGGTCGGTTTTTGTTATTGATATTGTAATTCACTTTAACAGAAAGAGGAAAAGGAAAGATTGCAGAGATGGAAGATCTTCCTTGGCCAGCTTACGAAACATATAGAACCATGCCTTTCCGAGGAGGAAGATAGAGATACGTCCCGCCCCACCGATGAGGAAACTGAAGAGACGTTGGACATGAAGGTGGGTGAGGCAAAAGAAGAAGATGATGAGAAGGAACACGAGGTGACCGAATTGAATGAAGAGGTTTCTTCAGAGGGGAGCAACGAAGGAGATGCTCCGACTGCTGGTTTGCGAGAAAGTTATTCGGAAGAGCCCTTCTCAGCTTATTCAACAGAAAGTGAAAAAGAAAGGGAAGTGCGGCTCGCAGAAGAAACGAGGACATGTCCTGTTAAAAGATGGGCTAAGACTAGACCAGCTATTTGTGCCATAGAGAATATGATGGAATCAAGGGTCAAGAAGGGAAAGAAAATGAAGTTTATGAATGAAAGCGGAGATCTTCTTCCATCCATCAAAGATGAAAGATCTCCAGATCAAGAATCCGACGATGAGTTTGAGGAAAAGGTCTGTGTTAATGAGATTCGAACTATAGAAGAAAGTAGTACCGGAAATGATGCCTCTCAAGAACCACCTTTTCCTTGGAAAGAAGAGCTGGAGAGCCTAGTTCTTGGAGGAGTGCCAAAGGATCTTAGAGGGCAGGTGAGTTCGAAACTTCTCTCTTCATTATTGCCTTTGTATTTGTTTAAAAGTGTATTGTTTGCTACAATATGGTCATTGCAGATATGGCAAGCCTTTGTAGGTGTTAAGGCACGACGTGTAGATAGATATTATGATTATTTGCTGGCTCAAGAAAATTATGATGATGATCGCCATAGTAACTCATCTGGTGTGTTCAGAAGATGGAAAAAGCAAATTGAGAAGGTCATTAGATGCATGACTTTATTGTTCAATCTTTTCAACTTGTTCGCGCTACATCGTTTGCCTATCTTGACTTTTACATTTCTCCCTAGGCTAACTTGTATGTTTATTTCTCAGGATTTACCTCAGACTTTTCCAGGTCATCCAGCTTTGAATGATAATGGTAGGGATTCCTTGAGGCGTTTACTTTTAGCATATGCTCGGCATAACCCCTCCGTTGGGTACTGTCCGGTAATTGATGAATTAAAAGTTCTTCTTCTCTGAATTTGATTTCTCTCTTTGTAAACTTGCACCAAATTATAGAAACTTCCTTATCCTTTATCAGTAGAAACGTACTTGTACTTTTCGTAATTTGACACCAAACACATGCAGGGAATGAATTTCTTTGCTGGATTATTTCTACTTATGATGCCAGAGGAAAATGCCTTTTGGTAGGTTTAGGTAGCTTCTATAAAATGGCTGCTTTCTGAAGTTTTTATTTCAATTCGAGTATATTTTGTAAAATTCTATGTTGTCTCTGGCACACGGGTGATGCATGAAAAATTTAAGGGAAACCCCCCGAACAAACTCATTTTTGACTTGTACCCTTGTCCGACATTCACACTCAAATATGAGTAACATAGGTAAATTTTACCAAGAATTGTTGATGGTTCAGCAAAACTTTTTCTGGCCGCCTTTTCTAAACATGGTTTGTCTTATTCTATTGTGCTAATTCTTACACAATGCTTATGCTCATTATTGATGATTACTTTCAATGATTTCTCAGGACCTTGGTGGGCATTATTGATGATTACTTTGATGGGTACTATACAGGGAAAATGATTGAATCTCAGGTTTTTAATTTCGTTTGGACTTATTTTTTAGATACTTCATGCTCCTTAGCAAATTTCTCTAGTTCATTTTAAATTTTTAGTGTCTATCTTCATGTTTACCATTATATTGCAGAATTTCTAAAGTGATTTTCGCCTATTTACGAACTTGTAATTCTAATTATTCCATTTTAATAGGTTGATCAACTCGTGTTTGAAGAGCTGATGCGTGAAAGATTTCCCAGATTGGGTTGTTTACTTTTCAACTTTTTCTTTATTAATCTTCACATGCATTTCGTGAAACACTTCGGGTTACTTTCGATTTTTCTATGCTCCCGGTGCAGCCACTCATCTGGATTACTTGGGAGTTCACGTGACATGGATTTCTGCACCTTGGCTCCTTTCCATTTTTGTTAATATGCTTCCATGGGAAAGCGGTAAGATTTAAAGTTATCAATGCAAGTTCAGTTATTTTATAGTTATTTCACTAAAAAAATGCTTTGTTTTGAACACTCTGCGCTCTCTTTGTTAGAAATCATGTTTAGCATGTAACGGATTTCTTGGTCTCTAGTTCTTCGCATTTGGGACGTGATTCTATTCGAAGGAAATCGTGTTATGCTATTTCGAACGGCCCTTGCTTTAATGGAGTTATATGGTATTGAAGTTTTATATTTATAAAATATGTGAAGCATTATTTATGGATGATGAAATCAGAAAGCAGTCTGGTAACGTGAAATTTTACTCTAGGCCCTGCGTTACTTGCAATTAACGATGCTGGCGATGCCATCACTTTGCTGCAATCCCTTGCTGGCTCAACGTTTGACAGCAGCCAACTTGTATTGACTGCCTGCATGGGTTTCTTAGCCGTGACTGACTCTAAATTACATGAGTTGCGAGAAAAGTACAGATCAGATGTGCTACTGGTTGTTGAGGAAAGAATAAAAAGAGGTCGGGTTTGGAAAGATTCAAAAGGACTTGCATCTAAGCTGTACACTTTTAGGCACGATCATGATTCGCTGATGGAAGAAAATAAGCCTGCTGAAGATTCAGCTGATGGAGATGCATCTAATCTGGATGAATTGCTCTCTAGCCTAAATGTAGATTCGAGTATCGATTCCCGACCAGATCTTCAGGAGAGGGTACTTTTAATTAATTCATTTCCCAAGTACTCTTAATTAAAACTTACTCAACTTATTTGAGGGTTCTAAAAATGTTTTCACTTTTAAGTAATTGATAGATATGAATAATCCTTTGAAGTTTCAATCATTAACAGTTTATTTGCAGGTTGATTGGATGAAGGTTGAGTTGTTTAGGTTGCTCGAGGAAAAAAGAGCTGCTGTACTCCGGTTAGTATATTCTACCATCCTCGGTTTTATTTTCGTTTTAAGGAGATACTTCATTCGTGATAGCTATGGATGAAATTGCATCTTGTGGAAGTAGAGATATCAATCCGCTTCAAGAATTAAGATAACTGGTTTCTGATATTGTCGAAATGCTTCTATAACCTATCTTTTTATTTGTAACTGTGGCTCCCGTTGTTTTCCAGAGCTGAGGAGCTGGAGACAGCACTTGTGGAGTTGGTCAAGGAAGATAACCGACGAGAATTGAGTGCAAGGGTATATGCAAACTTATTTGTTACAATTTGGTATACCTGCCCGTATATGATTTGGTCAATGAATATACTTCTCTTACTGCACTGTAAGTTTTGGGTTACTCAAGCTGCTTGCAGGATTTGAAGTTTGCTAATATTGCTGCAGATTGAAGAGTTGGAGCACGAGATAGGCAAACTACACCAAGCTCTTGCCGATAAGAAAGAACAAGAAGTTGCAGTGAATAAGGTATAATTTTGCCTCTTCTCTAATGCTTTTTTTTTAACATTGGCTTAACTCTTATTCTATTACAAGTCCTCAGTGATTTTTAGGTTCCACATGCTACAGGTTTTGTTGCAGCTTGAGCAAGAGCAAATGATAACCGAAGAAGGACGTAAACATGCAGAACACGATGCAGATGCCGAGAGAATGGCAGTTGCTTTGCTTCAGGTTCTGATCTGCTCTAGGTGTCTAATCTATCACAGATGATGTTAAACTATAGGTTTCATCATTTTCTGTATGATTGAAAGATAAGTCGAAAGATATTCGAGTATGTGCCAATCAGGAATTTACTCATTCTGTTTTTCAGTTGAGTTTCATGCTAGGAGACATTCTTGTTATGCGACTCATATCGATAAATGTAATCTACTGGTAGGAAAATTGTTCCTATAACAACTTCATGGCTGGTTAAGCTGTCAAATAGCTTTGCTTGATTGTTTTGATTCTTTCACTATAGGAGCTGATGTTTGTTCTATTCGTATAAAGTGAAGTTTGCAGTTCATTTTTCTTTTTGGTCTTCTTTCTTTGGTGACTATATTGATTCTCAGTCGAAGGTATTTTGCAGGAAAAATACGAGAAGGCTATGGCTTCTATTGCTGAGATGGAGAAGAGGGCGACTTTGGCAGAATCAATGCTGGAGGCTACCATGCTAAGTGATTCTGGCAAAACTAAAACACCATCTTCTCAGGAGTAAGAAACGTTTTTAAGCTTCATTTTCTTTTAACTTTCACTTATTTTATGTATGAAAAAAAGAGAGAAGTCTATACATGGATGTAGTTGGTATCTTATAAAGACGGCTTGCTTTTGCAGGACTCAGCTAGACAGTGCTAAAAGAAAGGTGGGGGACCTATTGGCATTGGGACTTAGATGGCGGGAAAACAGCAAGGTAAATATTTTACATCGCCAATTCTCCATGTTTCGGCAGGTTGAAATGTTTTTTCCAATCTCTTCAGAATAGAGTTAATGGTGCCTGCTGCCTGCAATTGTTCCAACATTTTCTCAGTGTTGCATATCTATTTCCTTTTCCTTTTTCCTTTGACATGGCAGGGAAAACACAAGGAGTCTACCGAGTCCGAATCCAAAGCAAGCACCCACCGCAGAGGGAACTTTAGTCTCGGGTAGCCCCGGTGCCATGTTATCCTTTCGGCTTATGCTTCCACAGCTAAGCAAGCCACTACCATGCGTATCTTTTGGTTTTTAATTGCTCTTTTTACCTTATTTGTAGTTGATGAATATACTTGTAGGGGAACAAAGGGATCTATTTGTAGAAAGTCTCAATGTAGAAGTTGATTGATAATCAAACGTGCAGCAGCATAATATACATTGTTTGGTAAATAAATTTTTTATTTTTGGTATGGAAAATATTGAACCCCGTGAGGAAATACCATAACCATTGATTCTATCATTTTGTTGAGATTTTATGCACATTTATCATTGCCTGGAAAGAAGGATCTTAACAACAAACATGGTTGCTGATAAAATTGTGCTTTTGTTCTGCAAGAGTTTAGCAGAATTTGATAGTGGGATAGGATCACAGAGAACTTCTAAACCATAAACTGAATATCTAAACTCCAAACCCTAAAACTAAGGTGTTTGTGGAAATTTTTTTTGTTTCCACCGCCAGTACATGGAATATTTTGTCACGTATATAAGTGATATTTTGATAAAAAAAAAGGCCGACTAAAACTCTAAATTTTTAATCCTAAAACTCCAAATTTTTAATCCTAAAACTCTAACCCTAAACATTAAACATTAATTCTAAACTCTAACATCTAATCTTTAAACACTAAAATTATCAATATATATGTGTGATATTTTTTATAAAAGGCTGTCTAGAACTCTAAGTCTTTAATCCTAACTCTAACCCTAAACATTAAACCTTAAATTTTAAACTCTAACATAAATTAAACCTCTAACACTAAAATTAACAAGTTCGTCAATGGAATGAAACATTAGGTCTCTTAAACAAAGTGAGGGGTCGAATCCTGGTATTATGAGTGGAGCAAACTAAGTTCGAGTGTCACTCCATTATGGTCTCTCTAACATCCGATCTGGATTAACTAATCAATAAATCGTACACCAATAATTATAACAAAAATAATGGATATAATATATGTTATAAAAAATAGAGTCGCGTCAATGCAGAATTATATATTAAAATGTTCAGCATATATGTATAAAGTATCGGATATTATCCACATATATGATATAGAGCAACATAAGCTACGTAATCTGACATAAATATAACCCAAAAGTTTAGGAACCTGAAAAACTGAAACAAGAGTGTAGCTAATGATAGTAGATGTGCAAAGTGTTTACTTATTATCTGATAGAAAAAATAAACTATTAAAGAAAAAACAAAAGGAAATAATGGCCGGAAACAACTCTATAGCTTCTTCAATCTTCATTATGCTATCATCATCGCTTGTCTTCGACTGCAGGCGCGTTGGAATCGGGATGGCGATCGCGATCGGAGGCAGCTGCATGATTTGTGTTCCTAAGTGGCATCTCATGGTTATGTTTACCTTCATATGTTGTAATGAAAGCTCTTGGATCATCCGATGCTCTTTCCACGTGCTTCCGCACGTTGCATTTTAGATTAGTGCATCGGTAGTAACTCCTGCAACCAAAATTACCATAACCAGTAAGAAAACAAGGGCAAAACCTAATGATCAGCATATATTAACAGCTCCAGTTTTAATGGATATCAATCAATGTCTGAAATCAAACAATCCATTGTAGTTTTTCGGAAATCTTGAGGTAATTTTCGATATGGCCTATGAGGAAGCTGTGATCATTGCTTTGTTTCAACAGACAACCTTGAGGTCCTCTATATAATGTGTGTAAATATATATGCATGTACGTACGTATGTATGTATGTATATGAAGTGTACAATTTCAACCTGGGGTATGAATTTCCCTTCACCACCTTCTGCCCATATTTTCTCCATCGAAAGCCGTCTCCGATAATCTCAGAATCGGTAGAACTCTGCACTACCACAGGAGGTTCTTGTATGCATTCCTCTAAGGTGCCCACTTCACTTGATTGATTCTCATTTTTCCTGAAGAAAACAGATCACAGTTATTCAACATAAATAAGGGGTTTAATTTCGAATTTATTAATGCTTTCGGGTTAAGAAAATCATGTTAAGTCTCGGGACGAACAATAAATTTTGTATCATCTATGTTTCTTACCTTCTTTTACTTCCAGATTCATCATCTGCTCCCTCCTTGCTTCCATCCTCGCACTCCCCACTAAGACCAACGGAAGTTTCGGAAGTTCCACCGGCATTAACAGCTCCGGTTGTAACATGTTCATAAGGTAGTAGAGCTTTGCCTTGATAAGCCGGAGGAATCGACAACCCGACTTCATTATGATTTTCAACTCTATTTTCGGTACCTTCATTCTTTTCATTATGACTATTACTCCAAAAGTGCATATTGTTGGCATCTTGACCAGTTCCATCAGAACTAAATCCCAACCCTTGGGATGAGTTTCGTTTCGGAAGCTGAGGCTTTGAATGGTTATGTTCCCCCTTGTAAACAATTTCAGCTATTTGGCCATCAAATGATCTTTCAACTTTCTTCTTTACGGGACAATTCGGATGTGTACACTTATAGTAGCTACGTGGATATTCACTTCCTTTCACTTGTTTCTGCCCATATTTCCTCCAATTATAGCCATCGTACGAAGGCCGGTCGCTATTTGCCACTACAGGTAATACTTTCATGTCCTCATCCATGTTCTGAGATCCCATCTTTGATGGTTCACTTGTCTGATCTGTTTCTGTATGTGATGGAGTACTTTGATAAAGATATGGTCTAACTCGGGTTATCGTTTTCTCCTGATTTGCGTACTCGGCTGGTGCCTCCGTTGATTGCAGTGTTGGTTCATTGCTAGCACTGAGATTTCCCTGCAAAAAATTAAAAATAATGAAGGATCATCTCTACGAGTATGGCATAGATAATGAGCATCCGACCGGACAAACTGTCAAACTGACCATGTTTGCTAATAGAGAAACAGTAGTCTTTGATACAAGCTTCGCCTGCGGTTTGTATACCACAGTAGTGTTGAGATCAGATTTTAAAACCTTATCCGACGAGTTAGAAGCGCCTAGTCTCGACTGCTCTGCCTGAAACCATCCAATGATGAAAAGATGAGAGGTTGAAACATCTTGAAATGAGAAAGATATCCAGAAGAAGAGAGAACCTGGGAAGACATCGTAGCTGATGGAGCACGATTGACAACCGGCTTGAACCTCATCGTCTTCGGCCTAATTGCAGGTACTATGTTTTCAGAACAGACATTAGGGGGTGAAGCCTTAATAGCCCCTCCAAGGAGCTCCGAGAAAGACTTAAAACCAGAGCAAGTAGGCCTCGAAGCTACTGGTTTAGCTATGACTATCCTCTCTGCTTCTGTAACCTCCATTTCAGTAAGTGTGTATATTATGTTTTACTTGAGCATAATGTGCCTTGGAAACCCAATTTATGCCACCACTCGATACTCAATTAAGCCGGATAAAAGACGATGAACGGAAGATCTGTTAGAGATCACTCTGTCAGTAATTCGCGGCTCAAAATCAACACATTCAGACCTGAATGCTGCAGGTTTTTATATAAACAGAAGATTAAATTGACAAGAAATGTTAGAAATGGAAGCTATATGCATATGAGTTTGTGTTTGCAAAATGAGATGGATTAATCCTCTAAGCAAAACAAATACACACACATACATACATACATATATATATATTTATATATACCAGAAAACAAGAACTATTTGCAGCATCCACTTAATTTTTCAGGATTCCAAAACCAACTTTTGGAACAAATAAATGTGAGATGAAATATACTGAACTTCCAAATTTTTTTGTCCTTTTCATAAAACAATTTCCTAGTTCATTTCCCAGATTTTCTAGACAAGGATGCTCAAACATTTGCAACAAATAATCACAAAGGCTTCACCTCAATACTATTTAGAAGATAACTTCTGGTTAATAAATAGTCTTTCTCCCATGGTCATAAGGATTTGCTTGGTACGAACAATGAAAATTTATTAATCAAATGTTTGAGATTTATAACCATTTTCTTAAATTAACAAAATTTTCATCAGTCACTCCCTTACCAACCTTCGTACTAAGCAGAGCCTGAAATTTAGGTTATCTGAACTAAACCTAGGAAACTATTGATCGTAAATTAAGATAAAGTTTTATTTTTTCTTTTTATTTCCTATGTGACCATAAATTAAGAGACGAGAAACAAAGACAACATAATTTTATTACTCAGAAATTCCTTAGCAGGAAGCAAAACAAGAATATCTGCATATATATAAAAAAAAATGAGTGAAACCAGCATAATAAAGAACTTGACCTCGAATAACGATAAACCTTAACCAGTTAGCAGATGAAACATATACCAGAAATTATGATTCTTCACCTTATTAAGGGAGGGACAAAAACGAAACAGCTTTGCAGACAGGAAAAAAAGGGTCTAAGTTGAACATGTTTTCATTGAGTAATTTTCAGACAAGGGTAAAACATAAGATCTTCAATGTCTGTTTAGTTTCTGAAACTGAGACTGTGAGGGAATTCATAGTTTTTGTTTACTAGAGAAAAATAAAATCGGGGGAAAGGTAGCTAAGGTTAGTAAAGTGTTTTTATTTTTATTTGGTTTAATACACTTTTCACTCTAAATCTTACGTGTTTTCTCAACTTGTTCCTTTAAAGTTTATTTTGATCACTTTTATCCTTTAACGTTTTCTTAGTTACTCATATTACCCCTGCAGTAAATGCCAGACCAACATCTTTGTTACTCAGATTTACACTGCCTCAACCATAAAATAAAGGGTGAGAAGTTAGAACACCAAAACCATGAAGCAAAAAGAATGTAGGAAAGTGAAAATTCAATTTGAACACTTGGTGGAAATGAAATTTGAAGTAAAAACATTGTTTTTTATCCAAAGACGAAAAACATTTGTAGTTGAAACGCCATCGGACATAAAAACAAGAAAGTGTATGATGAAAACCAGAAAAAGACTAAAAATCCCAGCAAAGTAAAACAACCAAATCTAGTAAGGAAGACAGATCAAAGTCTAAAGCTTTTGTTGATTCAAAAAAAAATCAAGAATTACCCAGAAAAGTAAATCAAACACCATCTATGTCTGTTACATTAGTACAATACAACAAAAGAACCCTAATCATAAACAAACCATTGAAATGAATTAACAATTGCTCACATCGTCTTTTCACTTTCCTAGCAAATATTCAGAAAATCAATCGCGATCTAATTAACAACTAAGTTTGACAGAACTGTTTGGCAGAAAACCATTGGAATCTTGAAACTAAGTTTGGCTAGTCGGTGAAGGTATGAGTGAATGAGGAGGGGATGAAGATGATGATTGTTATTTTGAGTATTTTGAGAAATATAATTAAATTAATAAATGTTTTAATATATTTATTTTATTTTAAAATTTGAAAATAAAAAAATGATATGGCGTGTTTTGATTGGTAAGATAAATTATTTTAATGTAGAGGGTAGTATAGGTAACCGCAAAAATATTAAAGGGTAAAAATAGTCAAAATAAATTTTAGGGGACAAATTAAGAAAACAGGTAAAGTTTAGGGGGAGAAAGTGTATTAAGCCTTTTTATTTTTGACATAAAAGTGTTTTGTATTTATTTTTGACATTTTTTACAATATCAACGAAATTAATATATTAAATGTGAAAAGAATGATAAATTAATAAATAAATAATTATTTTAATTTTTAGAGAATTGTGAATGTAATTTGGAATTTAATAATTTTGGGTTTGAAGAATTTATATCATAGGCTTGGTTCGCTACGTTATTTATAGTTCTAAGTTCTAACTAATAAAAATTATTTATTTTATTAAATTTTTATATTATTTTTTATCAAGTAAATTTTTACTCATATTTACTGTAAATTAAAAATAAATATTCACATAATAAAAAAATAGCATAAAAATATAATAAAATTAATAATTTTTATTAGTGGTACTACAAATCTCTTCATAAACTGGGTTGGTGGATTACACGGGGGGAAAGAGAGTGACAACTCTGCCAACTAACTGTCTCTATGTTTATTTTGACTGTCCGATACCATTGCTTTCAAGTTTTTCATCATCAAAATGCAAACTCTGGCCCACCTCCCCCATCACAGCGCGTGTAACACAATATAACATTGGGTAAATTATAAATAGGTCACTCGGTTACTAGTACGATTACAAATGGATCACCTAATCTCAAAAGGTCACAAATGAGTTACTCAATTAATTAGATCATTGAGTTGTTAAATATGAGACATCTTTCTTGTATAGAATATTTTATTCATTAAAAATATTAGATTTTAAAGAGTTACTATCAAATCACTTAATCAAATTGATTATAACAATCAAGTTATTTAGCGTTGTATTAATTACCGCCAGCCATTGCATAGTAAAACTCAATTTTCACCATATGATTCACATTTGATCTACTTGTTCGATTTATCAAATTAGATTCTCAAAAATCTCTCTCAAAGTCATGAAATCACCTCAAAACTTTTAAACTTTCTGAACCTCAATATACGTTGTTTATTGTCAGGTGGATTATATCTTGGTACATATTCTTCCTCTCACCAATGAAAGACTTCACCGTTTGGATCATCGAATAGATTCATTATCTCTGACAAATTCAAAAGCCGAAATAGGTTTTCTTTTATGATCAATTTGGTAAATCGTTATTGACTTTTGAAATTAGGTGGTATGTTTTTAATTTCACTAATAATTAAGTGATTCTCTCGTAATTTTTTGTAATTGGATAATTATTTTTTAATAGTTTTAAGGTGATTACAGTGTAATAGTTGTTTATAATTTTTTTAAAACTATTTGGTAATACACAAACATCTTAGAGATAAAATTGTTTCAACTTATATCTCTTAAAATAAACATTGTACTCTTTTTCACTAATACCATTCATTATGTTTTAGGCGCCAGGCTTGTCTTCATGCTAAAAGACTGCTTAGCCCATGGTATTTTTACGTGCATGCATTATTGAGAAGGGCGAAAGAGCCAAAAGGTTGGGAAATTCTCAATTTGTAACGAACACCTATAAAATATTATTTTTAAAAAAAATACTAAACTGAAGAATAGGAAATACGTTAATTATACCTAATGATAAAGGTCCATCTTTTTACATTAATGGTTTTTTAAAATACGTAAATATTTTTTTTACTAATAAAAAATATGTTGGATTATATTCAAAGTGAAAAAGTATAAAGGAATCACAGAATATTAAAAAAATCATTGTGAATAAATTATAAACAATAAATTTTGAGGGGTATGAAAGACATGACAAACAAACCCTATCACTTTTCTGAAAAATTTGTACAATAGTCTTCTCAAAGAAATCCAGCAACCCAGTACTTTGAACAAAACGCTTTTTAGAGAAAATAAATTTTTTTGTTGCTAATTCGTGACATATCGGCAAAACCACAAAAAAGAATCATAAGCATCACAGACTATCAATCTTAGATGTTAAAAATATTCGCTGATACTTGTTATACGAACGTTAAACTACTGTAAAAATAGGCAACAATGTCACAAAGACAGACTAAAACTGTCATAGAAGCAGACATGAAAACTGCCATAAAACATGTTATATAAATATGTCAAAGCAAAACAAAGAACAAGAAAATAAACTTGAAAATAAAACATTCATCAGCGAAAATAAATTTATTTATATATAAAATCAGCAGGACAGTCAAAAGCCGTCGGCGACAGCTTTGAAAAAACAAATTGAAGCATAAGAAATTTTGTAGATGTGAGAGAGTGGAGATATAACCGTTGCAGAGCAATGCACTAAAATATATATTATTAAAAACAATTGAAAGCATAAAATACGTAAATATTATTCAGATATATTTTGATTTATGATATATGAATGTGGATTGAATATGATTACAATTGTAATTTTAAAATCAAAATTTTCTATATAAAAATCTTAGCAAACTTTCTAAAATGATAGTAACAATTAGTTAGGGATATGCAGTTTGTCATTTTTTGATGTTAAAAACAAACATATAATACATTTTCACTTCAATTAATGGTAAACTTATTTTTTATGAAGATAAATAAATTGATTTTTAATAATAATAAACGTGTTTGGAATGTTAGTTTGTAAGAAATACCAAATTTTGTGGTTGGGTCATGGGTGGGCAGCTGCAGCTGTTTCCACCTTTTCAAACCCAACTGACTGGTAGTTGTGTTCTGTTCCTCACGTGTCAGGGATGATGTTTTTTTTTATTTATCAAACAAATTTTATTTGAATTTTTTTTTGGTATAGTTCATGTTTATTTTATGGTTAATATTTGGTATTCGTATTTTTTTTAATAATGTTATTTTTAAGGTTCGAACTTAAATTCTCTTTTTGAAAGTGTAATGTGCTTTGTTATTACACTAAGGCCTGTTGTTAAATTTAATTTGAGATTTTAATAAATAGTATTGAATGAAAAAAAAGTAACTATGACTAAAACCAATTAATGGATATGAAATATCACAACTTTTTTTTTGAAAAGAAACCCGGGTTATGTTATTAAATAGAATAAAACATCTTAAATGTCAAACACAAAAAACGAAGAGATAAAAGTGCCGAGTAAGACTCTATGGGTCTCCTAAACATGAGAGAGAGAATAAAATAAACCAGAGAAAGGGCAAAAAACCCAAAAATCGAAATGTCACCGCCGATCAATTGACGGCGATCCCCTCACGATCTGAGTGAAGAACGCCAGAAATCTGAGGAGGGGCTTCCTCGACCCAATAAACCTCGTATGTGTAGAGCCGTCCTAGCCGTGCCAGCTCGTGCGCCGCTTGATTCCCTCCTCTGCCGGTGTAAAGGAAGCTACAACTTGTGAAACGGTGGACCTATCCCTTCGCGTCGAAGATGTACGGGCGAAGGACGGAGTAGTCCTCATCTAACGACTGGGCTTTCCGGATAACACCGAGGCCGTCACTCTCCAAGATGACCTGCATGCACCCCAGCTCTGAAGCGAATTGAAGTCGTCCAGAACCGCCTGGGCCTCCGCCGCAAAAGCCGTCGGGATATGGAAGTTCGGCTTAAGACAAGAACCAAGGACCTGTCCCTCGAAGTCTCTGACGATCACTCCTGACCAAGAACCGTGTTCAGAAGCGTTAAAGGCGGCATCAACGTTAACCTTCACTGACGGTGCAATCGGAGGACTCCAGTGAACCTTGGAAGCGATTTGGGGCTGAGACAAACACACCGAAGACTTTTTTAGATCACTCAGGTAACTTTTGCAGAAAATAAATAACTCCGATGTTGTCTGAAATTTCTTTTCATGAACTAATTTGTTTCTTGCGTACCAAATGGCCCAAAGTGTAACTGCAATCAATTTTCTTTGTGAACTCGGACTATTTGAAAATATCCAGCAAAACCAGTCAAAAAATGAATCTTGATTTAGCCTAGGTGGCCAGATGATACCAGTTAGGGCCCAAACTTCCTTAGCGTAAAAGCAATCCCTAGTGAGATGCTCTATAGATTCTGGTGCTTGAGTACATCTTGGACAAGTAGCAGTTAGAGAAACTTTCCTGAAATGTAGATTCTGCAGGGTAGGAACGAAACTGCATAGAAAACGCCAACATAGGACTAAAACTTTAGCTGGACACGGGGTATTTCATAGGACCTTAAAAATATTCGTAGGAGGATTGGTAGTGCTTATCGGGCTAAGCAGAAGTCTATAGCCACTCCGTACTGTATAAGAACCGGTTGGTTCACCACCCCATATGAGTAGATCTTCTTGAGCTTCCTTAGATAGAGGAATACTTTCGATTAGCTTAGCATCCTCTTCATTAAAATTCTCGTTGATGAGGCCACTATTCCAGCGTCTCGGATTGGGAAGAATTAAATCCGAAACAAAATTTAAACCATTAACAACTGGTGAGCTAGCAAGTCTCGGAGGGCAGCTGGGTAGCCAGTACGAGTTTCAGATCAAGACTTGGACACCCGATCCAATCCGCTAAATGAGACCCTTGTCGAGCAGTGAACGGGCCATCCAAATGCTACGCCAAGTGTAGCTTGGGTTACTGCCAAGAGGAGCATCGAGGAAGGAACCACGAGGATAATACTTTGCCCGAAGAGTTCGTGCAAGTAATGAATTCGGGTTACTGATTAGACGCCAACCCTGCTTCGCAAGAAGCGCAATGTTGAATTTAGCCATATCCCTAAACCCCATGCCTCCTGAATCTTTCAACTCACATAAAGATAGCCAAGAACAACAATGAATTCCCCTCTTTACTGAAGATTTCTGCCACCAGAAACGACTCATAATACCCTCCAATTTTTTGCAAAAAGTTACGGGAAGAAGAAAGCAAGACATAGCGTATATAGGCATAGCTTGTAAGATAGTCTTAATAAACACTTCCTTACCCCCCGCCGAAAGGAGTCGGTTGCTTAGATGGTTGCTGCGATTAAGGACCCTTCCAAATAAATTCGAAAAGGCCGCCTTCTTATTGCGTCCGACGATAGGAGGTAGACCCAAATACCGTTCGAGATTACTCGAACTATTAACATTAAGGATTCGACAGACATCGTCTCTGTTGTAAACAATAACGTTGCTGCTGAAAAACACCCCTGACTTGTCGAAATTAATTAATTGCCCCGAAGCTGCTGAGTAGATAGAAAGAAGATCTCGCAAGACCGTAGCACCTTCGGCTGTGGCATCCCCAAACAACAAGCAGTCATCTGCAAATAATAAATGAGTTATTGAGGGGGCATTTCTGGAAATTCTTGCACCCTTCAAAAGACCCATATGTACCCTCGAACGAATAAGAGCAGAAAGTCCTTCACTACAAAGAAAGAAGAGATAAGGGCTTAGAGGGTCTCCTTGCCGAAGACGCCTCGACTGTAGAAACACCTCTCCCGTAACACCATTCAGAACCACTGAGTAAAAAACCGTGGTTACACAAGTCATCAACAGCTCAATCCATTCTGCCGCGAATCCCAAACGATAAAGAATAGAAATGAGAAAGCCCCACTCGACTCTGTCGTAGGCTTTACTCATATCGAAATATCACAACTTTTTAACTATCATAATAAATACATTATTTTAAGCTATTAAAAAGTTATTTAAGATTTGTTAAAAAAAGGTTATTTAAGAAATAATGAGAGAGCTCCAAAACTTCACTAAATACATAACTTTTGTTCAAGTATAAATTGAAAATTTATTATTGTTTCCTTTATCAGCGTTCAAGACCGAGAGTCAAGACTTATTCATGGTTACTTGAATTTAAGTGTGTAATTTCTCAACTAAGGTCATAAATGTTTCCTTTCTAGGTTATTTAATTCTCTTTTATGCAACTGTAATCACATGTAAATAACAATGATAAACGTATAGAAAAATAATAGGTAAAATTTATGTTGCATTGATACTGATAATATATAGAAATGGAGACGAAAAACGATAATTTTTAAAATTACAGATTATAGTAAGGGTACGTCAAATATAAAATAAATTTTATATTTAAAAAATAAAAATAAAGTTATAAAAAATTTATTTGAATATAACATCACACATACTTATATAATACAATTCTAGTTGAAACATGTGAGTAAAAGAAAATTGAAAAGGAAGAAAGAAAAAGACAGCAAAGGGGTGGAGGAATAGAAAAAAAATACTTGCATGTATCCAAGTCATACTCAATATTGTTAAATACATAAATAAAGGAGAGGAAAGAAAAGGTTTACAGAAATGAAATGCAGTTCACCGAGTCAACATCATCGAATAGTCTACACCAAGGTCTTCTCATAATTAGTGGACCAAATATTGTTGCAGTATCAGCAAGGGGGTTAAGTTTGCTATCTCTTGATCTGGCTAGTGTTCCTGTTCACTATTTGTCTCGTGATTTAGCTTCGGATGCTGGATCATTTTTGTTCACTGTTTGCCGCACAAATTGCCCTCGGATGCTGCGAGGACGTTGTTCTGCTAGTTGTTTCCTGCTTTGGTACCGAACCTGAAAAAATCCGAAAGAAAAATTTACTAATAGTCTGGCATTAATGAGTTCCAATTGTTTGATAAAAATGTTGCATCCTAACACTGGTCTCCCAAACAATGAATTGTCTTCACAACACAATGGGAGTAACCAGCCCCCATATGTGTAGGAAGATTGAAGCAAAATGGTTTTCGTAATACTCCTGTATGTAAGATGTTCATGTCAGAAATAAATGGCATAACATGTGCTAGTGCCTTGAAGATTTTAAAGGCAGACTTTCACTATCTTGTATGTTATTAAACAGCTCAATCTAAGTTACCTTTTTCCGGAAGCATCTTTCTTTCCTCTTCTCACGAAATTTGGTCAAGGCAGCTTCCCTATGAGCAGACTTGCTCCGGTCTGCCTTACTCCCACTCCCACTCCCACTAGCATCACCGCTTCCGCTTTTCCCAGCTATTCCATTGTCACTTTCCATGTTTGTCCCTAGAGTATTGACTGCTATGCTACTTCCATTTGGCCTGTTGCTTCCATGGTTACTACCTGAGGCACTTCCATTGACACTGTAGTTGGCAGCATTTCCTTCAACAGGTCCACCCAACACATTGGATGATCCACAATGAGGAGCATCTGCAGCCATTTTTTTCAAAGATAAATCGTGATGTTCAGATGGCTGTTCCTGCTGTTGCCTACTGCAGGCAAGATGGTTATGATGATCGTAATGGTCTTGGGGATGATCCATTTGGAGCTCTTGGTCTCCAGGTTGAGCTACCCCTGCTTTAGTAGTTACACCGACAGCCCTGTCTAACACAACTTTCTGAGTAGCACTCAAAACATCATTTTTCAGAGGCTGGAAAGTAGAGGATGGATGTGAAGATCCAACTCTGGATGATGCAGCTGACTTGTTCTTCAAAACAGCTGGCTTGGCAAAAGCATTATTAGTTGTGGAGCCCATATCGATGTTATCGCTACCGACATTTGAGCATTGATTAGGAAATTCATTAGCCAAATGAGATCGAACATCACAAACTGATTCTTTTCCTGTTTGTTCTAAATTATTATCAAGTGCAGATGAGATTCTTCCAATGTTGACCACGGGAACCTTATTTGCATTTAGCGATGTGTTATACCTGCAAGCGATAGACATAACAGTCAAAACTATTCATAACTCAACGAATCTTTAAAGAAAACTTCTCTGTGATTCAGTTAATTGATGTTCATATTTGTTAGCCCCTCGGTCCCCTCCCCTCCTTTATACCTTGAGAAGGCAGAAGAGTCTGAGCGTCTCAAAACATTTCGCTCATCTCTAACCACATTACCATCATCTTTAACTCCTCTAAGTCTCTTCAAGCCGAGTTCAATACATGATAGTTCCTTGGAATCATTGACGGTTTTATCATTGCTATCCGAGATCTTGGAAAGTCTGTTTGAAGCCTCACACTCTGCAGTTTCCTTCTCCAGATCAGTAGTCTTGGAGGTGATGCCATTTTGAGTAGCAGCTTCAGACTTCAGTTTGCAAGATGGACTTTCACTATTAAGGTCCAGCTTCCTTTTATCAATCTGTTCATTAAATTTACTGGAACCCAACTCAGTTAGGTTAATTTGTTTTGTTCCAACTGTTTTGATTGGGACCTCAACTGCACTATTTAGTTGTAAATCTACATTCCTCGGCATGCCTATATCCAGGTCTTTTCCCAATGCAACGTTGTCTGAAATAGAAAGGGTCAGGAAAAAGAAAAAACCGAAAAGAGATTCCATTTTCCTATTGAAGGAAAGAGAAGTTTTTTTTTTTTTTATGAAAGCTGTTAACCAGGAAGATATATTTTAAGATACACCTAAAAATTCAAATTTACCAAGCTGTTCATCTCGTTCTTGGCACTCCCTTGCTGCAGTCACTGGCACCCTTATGTTCCCAGATACTTCTGCATTGGAATGAATAACTTGGGCACATGTACTATCAGGGTGCTCAGCAACTCGATCTCGGTGTGAAACTGGACGGGGGCTGTCAACTTCTGCTGCTTGCTTTGTCCAAGAACTCTGAAAAAAGAGAATACACTAATAGTTTTCCGGCACATATATGTAAAGGTTTCTAATAACTTCTGCAATCTTTTGATCCAATGTTCGAGAGCTATTCAGCTCAAGCATTAAGGATAAGGACATTAGAGGCAAGAGCCCATACACCACAAGGTTTGAAGTGATTAGGAATGTGACTTCTATAGATAATGCAGCCCTAAGTTCGGAATGCATAAGATAGATCATGAAGACTGCCACACATTTTCAGATTAAGGCTCAGTTAAAATTGAGCAAAATAATGAAGTTCTGAATGTTTTAAAATGGATTTGTATGTTGCATGGATATGAGCTACTACATAAATTTATAAGACTACATGGTTCTCTTAATACATGCATTATTTCCTAAGCAAAGGTTAACATAGGCAGAGCTTAATTGTTAGTTCAATGACTTGTAGTTGCAAATCAGAACTCATTTTATGCTATAGTGGTTTCAGTGAAACATTGAGTCTTCATACTAAACTTGAATGAAAGTTTAAGCCCATTACAATCAAAGACTCAAAAACATGATATCTTTAAATATTATAATTAATGCATACTGAGATAAAAAAAATTACCCTCACTGCACTATGACATAAATTAATGAATGGGTATTAGTTTCAGAAATCAAATTGCATATTATGGTTCAACGGAAGATTTCTACACTGCAATACATAAGCTTCTCTACTAGATGTTAACCTCATAAAAATATTCTGCAACCTAAGGGAAAATTTATGATACCTGAGTACCACTCCCATCATCACTGCCATCCCCAACATTTAGATCGATGCTCTCGTTATCTTCCTCATCATTGCTGCCAGAGTTGTCAGATTTCTCAACATTTTTTGATTTCACAGATTTTTGAGTTTGTGTTCCACTCTCACTTCCACTACCACTAGACTGTGGGAGCAAAAAGTTAATCATTCAGCAAAGAAAACAATGAAAATATAAAATATAATCCAATTCTCTCTCCCTCTCCCTCTGCTTCCTCATTTTTTTTTATAAATAATACAATTCCCTCTCTTCTGCTCTTTTTTTTTTTTGCATTTTCACCCTTCAGAGATGTATGGATTTAGTACAATAACATAATAACAAAGGTGTATAATTAGAAATTATCCCAGTTAACACCAGTCCTATTTGAAAATTTCTGGTTTCAAATATTTTTACCTATTGCTTGAAAATGAAACATGAAACAATAAGAAAAGCTGGCTAGTACCATAGGTTTCCAATCTCTACTAATCACATGCAGTCTAAATCTGAAGTACAAGTTAACAACTCACACTATGGCATCTCCTCCAAACATGCTGCCAAAGGTTCTTAAGCTCATTCTTTCGAATAGGCTTCACTAAAAAGTCAACAGCACCTTTCGACAAACACTTAAAGACTACATTCATCGAATCCTGAGGTGACATCACTGCATGCAGATCTCATCAAAATTAGAAGTTGAAAGTATCTACTCGAGAGGTCTCAAAGTGAAAGCAAGAATAAGAAATTCCAGAACAGTTAACAAAAAGTAGCAGAGACTGGAGAACGTACTGATCACAGGAATGTTTTTATGTGTTTTGTGGTTCACAATCTTGCTCAAAAGAACAATGCCAGGTAAGCCAGGGGTAACCACCTCAGTCAACACAAGATCAATGTGATTGGTCGAATCTTCTAGTATCTTCCAGGCTTGTAACCCATTAGCAGCTTCAATAACTGGGAATAAAAAGTTAGGGTTTCAGTTGGCAGAGGCACATAAGCTCCTATATTTCATCAGATAATTGAGAAGTCAGAATTCTGGAATAGAATGCCACTCGTATAAAAGGAAAAGAAGAAAGAACTTAATATGAAATACCTGATAAGATCTAAATAGGCATCATAAAATTTCATTGACAAGATCTAACCAAATATTCAAGTATATGAAGCTATGAACGGATAAAATGCAAAATACAAATAAGAAAAATTCTGTCCACAAATGCTATCACAAGCGGGATTAGGCTTGGCTTAATTTGATTCTCAACAGGAAAAATACAAAAAAAACTAGTCATATTTTCAGGTTTTGTAGTTAGAGAGCCTAATTATCAAATCAATTTAGTTGAGAAATCAGCTCCCGTTCTGCGTGGCATGAAATATCTGGCTATTAAAAAAAATGAAATATCTGAAGGTTGCAAGCATGAGAAATTTCATTATTTACAGAATCATATAGAATATCCTCCAAACCTTGATACAGTTGTGCCAAGATAATTCTGAGGCACATAGTTACAATTTTGTATCTCTTCGGCCAAAGAAAAGTAAAGCAAAATTGTTTTGTTTTACAATCCTAGAAAGACTTGAATCACTAACCTTCGTAACTGCAATTGCGCAGAAGTGCGGTGACAACATGACGAGTAGAATCATCATTTTCTACAAGCAAAACAGTAACTGTTCTTACATGCAAAAATCTCTCCCAGCAACATGTTGCATTTTGAGGCTGTTGCTGTGGTATTTGCACCACAGCAGGGGCCCGGAGGCCCCGAACAGCCCCCAAATGACCATCTTTTACATTTTCTGCAGTCTTGTTAACCTTCAGGTCATCTCCTTCCAGCGTCACATGTTCCTCAGCCACAACGCCATTTGAAGTTATCTTGTTACCATCATATAGCTGATGATTCAGTTCCCGTAACCCTTTGTCATTGCTATCAACGTTCATCTAGACACTTCCCTGTAAACCAGAACAGAAAAAAGACTGATAATAAGTGGATGGTCTTACACTGAAATAATGAAAATCCTCCAATTTCACAAAACAAATAGTACATAGCTTTGTCTCCGAGAAGCCAAACCTCAAAAAATGCACACAGATCAACCTAAAACATGAGCAAATCACAAAGGCGTTCCATAATTAAAAGTAAAATAAATCACCACTGGAAAAAAAATAACTCCGTTTATTCTTCAGTGACCAACTCCATGCTCCCTAGGCAGCTTTCACCCTGTAGAAAAAAACAGAGCACCAATCAAAGTAATCCACCATTACCCAACCTTTAAATTCAGTCCAAGATATATTTCCTCGTTTTAAGGAAGAATCTCAGCGATCTAGAAAACAAGCTTAATTTTACACATAAACATGTAACCACAAAGTAATTTCAAATAGTCTATATTACATAAAATTTAAAGACTTCTAGGCCAAAACCCTAAAAATCAAGCAACGAAAAATCTGCTCTTAATGCTAAAGCAAAGCTTTTTTCTACAGCCAATGAAAACCTAATCAAAAGATCTAAAGAATTGTAGAACTACTAAACTTAAATAAACATTATTTCACAGCTCTTCAAAGTAAAAGAGAATCTCAAATCTACGGTGGAAAAAGTAATGAATTCAAAGAAATTATTCAAGCTTAATAGAAAAAAAGCTAAAGAACTTACAGGTGCTAGAAACGAAGAAATCCCCGCCAAAGCTTCAACAAACCTCCATTGTTGAGCTAGATCAGAAACATGTTTGAATTTAAAACATTTCGCAAAAATTAAGGCAGAAATCAAATTCAGAGAATTTTCAGCAATTACAAAAAAATTCCTGAATTTATTAGTTTAGAAGAAAATAATTTGACTGCCGGAGGAACAGAGTGAATCGGAAGAGAAACCGCCGACCTTTTGTTTAGGAGACGGGATGAGCGTAAAATATAGCATTAAATCAAGTTGTAAGAAGAGTCCAAGGATGATGACGTGGATAAAATGGACGTTCAGGAAATTCCACGTTGGATGAAGATTCTTCCACGTGGCTAAAAATTTGGGGGACAAAGGATGGCTGAGCTGGACAAAATCAAAAGCCGAGAGCTCGGGTATCTCAATAGCATCTTTAAAGATCTTAGAGATCTAACAAGCGACACGTGGCGCGTGAACATGGAGGGGGAATATCGAGACGGAGGGTTAACGTCGTTTTCACGGACGTCAAAGGAGATGCTTCTCATATTCAAAGTTCAACCGATCCATTGGTTTATATTAAAAGGTCGGTCGTAACGGCGTTAAACTTTTAAAATATGTGGATATGATATGACTAGATTAGCCTTGTTATTACAAAAATGACAAGAGCAAAGCTCGTCTTTTGTCTTGTTCTTACTCGACTAATTACCACGTGGCAGGTACTGTTATGTAAATAAAAGGGTAAACGATTAACTCGACTATTGGTTAATTACGAAAAGTTACAACATAATTATTCACAATAGCGAAAAGTTGCAAAAATAATTACTTAGTCATTAAGCTTTGCTAATCTATTAATATGAAATGATGACAAAACAGTTAATTCAATGATTAATGTTTAAATTGGTTTTTAAATTATAATTGAAATATTATTTTGGTACTTTTAGAGTTTTTTAATGATAATTACAGACAAAAAATTAAAAATTTGAAAATGTTTTTGTAATTAGGAAAAAATATTTCTAAAATTGTAATTATATAAAACATTTAAAAATATAAATTAAAAAAAAATCTAAAATGCTTAATATTGTAAAACAATCTTATTTAGAATAGCATTTTTTGTCATAACTCAACTCAATCTAATAATTTTTTTTCATTTTTTACTATCGCTTTCTAAAATTACAAAGTGTTGCCTATATTTCAAATTTTGCAAAAAAAAATATTGGATGGCATTGCTTTTTTTGCTTTTTTTTTTTAGTAATTATGAGAATTGTTTGTAATTTTCACATGATAATCCAATAAGCATTTTTACAAAAACTCAATTTAGTACATTGTTCTCTAAGATGTACCATACATTCATTCAATATCACACACTCCTAACAATAATTTGTCATCAATTAACTAATATTAATCTTAATAAATTATTGTCGTTTCAATCCATGTTAAACTTGATCGTGAACATTTTTAAATAAAATGAATACACAAATTGTGTAAGTTTACACATGTTTGTTAGATTTAGGGATTATGGTGTTATTTTCAGAGTTTATGATATAGAGATTTAAGTTGTAAGATTTAGAATTTAAGGTTTAGAGTTTAAGATTGGAGTTTTGATAAGTGCTCAAAAGTCTTATATTTTCACCCCTTTTACATGACAATTATTGCTTAACCTACACCCATTCGAGTGACATTATGACCTTATATGCATTAATTACACGACTTTTACTTTTGACCTGATATTTGATTTATTTGATGAAAAAGTATTGTTTTGATGCATGTTTAGTATTTGCAGAGATTTACTTACTGCCGGGGGCAAGTGATGCCGAGCGGGCAATGAAGAAAAGGAAAGATAGTGCAGAACGAGCTCGAGACATATCCAGATCAAGTCAAGCCAAAGATGACAACTTCTACTAAAGGAAGCTGAATTATGAAGAGGAAGCCTTACAGAGTAGATCTAGTGACAAACCCCTGCCGAGGCAACATATATTCTCTGTCGAGGCAGTGCACAGACCAACTTGTCGGGGGGCAAAGCATGTAAAGTGGTAGCCGATTTGAAGAGCATAAAATGATAAATTTTTCTACACACTTTTCGTGGCAACCAGAGCACAAGCAGACGGTGAAAACCTAGAAGGAAAGTTAAAGATGAAATTTGGCCAAAGTGAATAAATGCATTAAAATTAAAGACATTCACCTCTTTAATGAAGACAAGTCCAAGTCCAACATAACTTTCTATCCAAGAAGGACTTTGCCCTACTCCTTTGCCTATTTAAGCAAGGCTTGACGCAAGAAGAGAAAAAGACAGAGTTGAAGAGCGAAAATTGAGAGGTTGAGATTAGGGTTTAGTCGTGTGTTTTTTATGTCCATCATGTTCTAAGCTTTCTTAGGGTTAGGATTATTTTACTTAGTAATTGTGAGAAAACAATTGTACTTTGTTTAAGCTTTTAATGCAATTTAGTTCAAGGTTTGTTTGTCCTTGGCATAGATTTTATTCTTGCAATCTCATCGAGAGAGTATTGTAAGGTTATCAATTTTTTTAATATCGAGAGAGTTAAACTCAAAAAACAAATAAGCATGTTTTTCATCCCAACGATGGAAACTAACTCGGCTTAGAGATAAGTTAGAGTTTCAACGGTTAAGAGAAGCGCGAGATTAGTTGGTGTTCATCCTTGGTTCACGCTGAGATGTATTATCAAGGCCTGCATATCAGCACAATTTCGACTTAGAGATAAGAAGGAGCCAGCGAAGCATGCTTTTTCGAATCTTGACATTGTTTGCCGACTAGCAAGAGATTGCCGAGGCAGCACATCTTATTGCCGCGGCAGGGACGAAAGTCACTGTCGAGGCAGTTTGGTGATCATTGCATTCAAAAACTGAGACGAGTCAATTGCTTTCCACACTACGACGCAATATAATCCGGCCCATTCTATCATCTTAATTTCTCAATCTTTATTTGCTTGCTTTAGTTTATGATTTTTAATTTAGTTAAAATTCAAAACTTCTTTACTTGTGTTTTTACTTTTACTTTTTTTCTTTTTCAGTGCGAGAAGATAATTAAAGGAATACATCCTAATCCCTATGGAGATGATACTCTGATACTTATTATTATATTACTTGATACGTGTACACTTGCACTAATTGCGGAACACCTTTTACACGCAACAAGTTTAGAATTTAAGGTTTAGTTTTAATTTTAAAATTTAAAGAATGATTTGTGTAATATTTGTATATATAAACTTGTATATTAAAATTTAACCTTTTAAAAATAATCATATTAGCGAAGAGCGTCATACAATGCAATGCATAAGAAGAAGATGAAGAATAGTAACTAGTCGAGCAAGCACGTTTAGACGATTGGTCAAGCTACTCATTTGTGTTTTCTCGTATTCCCTTAGGTCATAGGTTTTAAACCCACTAAGAGCATTTTCCTTCTTTCCCTAAAGTCTTCTCTCCCCCCTCCCCTTCACTCTAGGTAAGATTAGAAATAGGGATGGTAATAGAACGGGCGGGTTTTTGATCGCCCCGAACCTGACCCGAAAATTTAAAAGTTCAACCCGACCTGAATGCAATATATTTTTATCCTCTGGCCCGACTCCACTCGATATAATAAAAGTATAAACTCAACTCCGACCCGACTCAAAAACTTTAGTAAAAACTTGATTAACTCGACTCGCCCCCCAAAAATTAATAAAAACATTAAATATAACATATAAAAATATAATAAATATATATATTTATAAATAAACTGGGTCGGGGCGGGATGGAGAATTTTCACCCTAAACTTGACCCGACCCGAATCAAACTTTTTAAAAACTTGATTTGACCCGAAAACTAAAAATTTAAAAGAAAAATCTGACCCTGTCAGGTCAGGTTCAAACCCGCCAGATTTAAGTTTTTTTGTCATTCTTAATTAAAAATAGATTTAGGATTTGTTAAAAAAAAAATAGTAACTAGTCACAAGACTCGTAACAAATGAGGCAGCCGAGCTCAAATTCAATATTGTAAGCCTAAGGTATATGGCTATAGGCCTATAGCATATAGGGAGTGTGCTCTGCTCCTGCCTTTCTTGGGTTCCATATTTAAACATCCTTTAGGGGGTGGCTTCTAAGACAGTCCCATGATAGTGGGTGGTGGAGGGGGTCCTCCTCAAAGGCTCATTTCCCACCACATGCAATGCCACTTGATAAAATCATTGGCACGTGAGTCGTTAAAACCACATTTCACAAATCACGAACCCAAAAACCCTTCGCCAAGGGATCATTGCTCTCTGGAGCAAAGTATTAGAGATAATGTTATTATAGGGGTGTTCAAAAATATCCGATCGATGATCCGAACCTAAAAAGACGAGTAATTTTTTAAAATAATTATTCGATCCGGTAAATTTTTCAAGACACGGGCCGAAAGTTTTTTCTTACCGGATACCCGACCTGACCCAACAATTTTTAATATATTTTTTATATTTCAAATTATATTTTTATTTTAAATTTCTTACTCCAAAACTAAATTTAAGCTCCTAAATTATTTCTATGTTTGTATTCTATACTTTTAAATTTTGATTTCAATTTTTTTAAAATATTTTTGTGCTTAATATGTATTTTTTTAATCTTAAAATTTTAAAAAAAATATACGAACCGGATACCCGATTAGCCGGGTACCCGAGTTTTACTAGTACTGGAAGTAATGGGCTCGGGTACCCGAAAATAATAGGCCGGGACACGGGCCGAGCAATAAGATATCCGAATAAACCGATACCCAATTTTTCGGGTACCAAAAAACCGAGTACCCGACAATTAACACCCCTAATTATGGTTATGTAAATCTTTTCATTCAGAATTAGTTTCTGACATTCTATAACAAATGTATTTCTTGCCCACGAACATACCCAAATACCATCATCAAAAAAATTACATCCATACAAAATTATTTCTCTATCTAATAAGCTGGATTGACGAGTTTTAATTTTTTAATAAAATTTAAAATATTTTATTGAACTCGTCAGGCTGGTGTAATGAGTTTTATTTTTATTAAATTTTAATAGGGGTAACAGAACCTTTAAGGATTAAAAAGAAACAAGTCAATTGCTATTTGTTTTGTGTTGGAGGCGAAGTTATGGGGTGTGTTGGAGCGACTACAGCTTGTATGGCAACTCGGATATCATTTTGTGGAGGTGGAGATGGATAATTTAGCTGCTGTTAATTGGATTAAGAATGTTAATGGTCGTCCCCTTTCTTCCTCTGTTCTAGCTCACCTTCGTTTGCTGCTGCTGCGGGATTGGAGGGTGGACTTTTGTCATGTCGCGCGCGAAAGGAACCAGGTTGCTGATCTGCTGGCTCATTGTGTTGAGCATGATCCGCCTGAGGTTTTGGTTTTCATGACGCCTCCTGCTGCTGTTCTACAGGTGTATTTACGTGAGGTAATGCAGCTCACATTGTAAGGGTGGTGCCATATGCTGATCCTGATGGTTTTTCTTGGTTTTGTTTGTTGAGTTGTTATCCATTGGTTTATTTATATTGATTAAGTGTACTCTTTTCCCATCTAGATTAGAGAGTTTTTAATGAGGCACTTATCAATATCCCTCTTGTTATAAAAAAAAAAAACAAGTTTTAATAGAACTTATCATATTAATATGGCGAGTTTCATTAAAAATTAAGAAAAAAAATGATATTCACCAGGCCTGACAAGTTCATTGCAAAGGTGCTAAATTAAGAAATAATTTTGTAAGCGTGTCTAAAAAGAAAATAATAGAAATAAGGGTGATATTTGGATAAATTTGCCTTTCTTGCCATATATGGGTTTGGAGAATACTAAGGTACTTGAAAAGAAGGATCCTAGACCAAAATTGTCTTTCTATTGGAGAGTCTCTAAGTCCGGCAACTTCCTGCCAGCAATGCTTCATGGACAAACAGATTTTGTGTATGTAAATGTGTGTGTATGTGCGTGCATGAATACTAAACAATGACATGCATATAGTAATATCTATGGGACTATCTATCTTTGGACTGCTGAAACTATTGTAGTCAAGAGCTGGTTAGTCGCCCCAGTTTGATTTATGCAGCTGTGATAACTTACTGCCTGGGTAATACTAGACCCAGCCAGCTCGGCCAGCTGCAAGGATATGCCAAATTCACAATCATAGTAACCTCAACATAAGAGATCAACAATTAAGGATAATCAATGAATTTGCACTTATATCACAACTATAATCCGCACCAAGAAAATATAGTTTTACACAGATTTTGCAGTTGTGCAAGTATTATTTCTGAAACTTGTTCTTGGGTATGTAAATCTCTCACAAAACCTTCCCTTTGTATCTCCCTCAAATTACGATACAACAGAATCTCCTTGTAAACAAATATATAATACTCCGACTACGCAAAAGTTTTGAAATATTTATTTGCAAAAAGATACAAGTTCTTTTCTCTTGTGAATGCAAAATTGATAAGCATGCTACTCCAGCATGCAAAGAATACGAAACTCACCTATAAAACTACAGTAGTCTGTAATACTTTATGCTGCAACAGACTGCCTTTCGTCAAACTCATCAAGGTTGAGAGCCTCCAACAACTTTGGCCATGATTCAGGGATACCCCCTGGTAAATTGAATTCCATCAACTTTCCTTGATTTCGGTAGTAATCCTCCAAAGGCTGACTCTGTGAGCAAAATTGGATGCCGACAAACAGTTATTGGTGAAAGAAGAAAGTAGATTAGCAGACTGAAATGAAAATGTTCATTATGATGCACAATGTATGAGCATCTAGATTCCCATCGTATCCCAAAAGAAATGTTTAAAAGCAATTCCTAAATAAAAATTAAATAACCATCCTGGCTGCTAGCATTTTATTACAATTGATTAACTTCTTTCATTTATTCTAATTCATTTGAGGACCGAAATTTCTATTTTCAACCTAATGATCGATTGGACGGAAATTGATGATGTCTTTCACGTTTTTCATCCAACTAAGGGCACAATTAGGTGAAAATATGTATTTAAGGGCTTAAATTATTGCAATGAAACAATAAATGTTTGGATGATTATTCCTCCACAGTCAATAAAAAGGTGATAAAAATTTTACCAGAAAAAAATTAGCAAATTTCCCATTTCATAGGAGAACAAGAAAATCGTTCAAAGTTCTAGCTATACCAATCAGCATGTACATTTCAAGATATTTTTCATGTTCGGCTAACATTTACATGAAGCAAGACTAAAGAACAAACCGATACCTTGTCATTGTATATTCGGAGTCTCTCTTTCACCACTTCTTCAGTATCATCCGATCTAGTTACGAGCTTTGACATACAAGTTGAAGGAGGAAGAAGAGGGGCCATACTAATCCCAGGGCAGCCGTTCTGACCCTTCACATTAATTGAAGCCACGTTGAAATTTTTCCCACACTGACCACAAATTCTTCTACCAAGACATTTCTCAATCAGCACGCTCTCCGGAAGCCTCAAATTCACCACTAAATCAATGTCCGTTACTCCTTTCAATATTTCCTAAAAGACAAATTATTAAGCCAGCTGAGAAATAGAAATCTGGAAAAAAGAGTAGAATTTAAATTCTTACCGCTTGATTTATGGTTCGAGGAAAGCCGTCAAGAATAAATCCAGATTCACCTTTAGCTTCCCCAGCTTTGAGTCTTTTTGATAATAAACTTATTATAATTTCATCCGAAACCAATTTTCCTTGGTTCACAATCTCTGTTAGCTGTAGCCAAGCAATGAAATAAATACTACAAGAAACCCTTAAAACTCACTAATTAATTTCATAAATTCGTATCGGAATTAACGGATCTCAGGAGGGAAATAACATTAATAACGTTATTAAACAGATCTAGAAGATTGATGAGCGAAAACAATGTACGAACTTGTTTGGCGATGGGTCCAGAGGAGGCGAGCTCTTCACGGACGAGATCGCCGGTAGCGATATGAGGGACTCCAAGGAGATTCGAGAGGCGGCTGGCGTAGGTCCCTTTACCGACGCCCGGAGATCCGAGAAACACCCATTGAACGTTTCTCTCGCTCGGATTTTGGCGCGTGATCGAGTAATCACCGAAGGGAGAGGGCGCGTGTTGATTGGATTCGGCAGCGACGGCCGAAGAAGAATACAAGCATCTCCTTACGTGAGAGATAACCGAGGGTTTCGAGAAGCGAGTAATAGCCGCCATCGAATTGGATTGAAAGAGCTTCACTGGGTTTTAGAGTACTGTTTTTTTGGTCCTCGAAACCCTAGTTTTTTCCAATTTCTATGGATGTTTTTTTTTATTTTTCAAGCTTTGACTTTGGAGCGCGTGAACCATTAAAAAGCTTTACACTTTTGCTTATGTGGCGTAGTGAAAGGTAATCATCGTGTACACCTATTTGAGTGTTAATAATAGCTAATAACATGGCACGTGTAAGTAGCGTTTCCCATCTAAACATCCAACGGTTACAGTTGGAAGCGTAACTTCTACTTCTCCAGTTTAAGTGCATCGAAACTTTGACAAAATTGTGAAGAGACCATATAACCCTTATTTAAGAAGTTGATAAGTTTTATGTGGATTCAAATCAGTCATGGTAGCGCCATGCCTGGCAGATCTTAGGACAATGCAGTTGACTTGTCCATGGAAGTGTTCCGACAATACTGGATGTTTTCAGTTTGAGGATATTAAATTACAGTTATCATGTAATTTGTTAATTTCAGATGCAGCTAGAACATTACTTGAATGGTGAATCCTAATTCTTTTCATCATGTTACAACAAATTGATTGGTTTTTCAAAATTTGTCCAACAATTCAAAATATTTATTCAATTTTAGTACTAATATTGTCTCGCTACGTAGACACTGTTCAGGAAGCTATTTTTAGAACAAGTTTAGGGTTTGTCATGTTGCAATATCATCCCACAAACCTGAGGTTACATATCTTCAACAAAATCGGTCACTTCATTTTCACATTTTACAGAATTTAGATGATAAAATCGTCGAACAAACAATAAACTAACTTTAAGAAACAACATTGTGTGACGTTTTTTTTTGACTAAGTGAGAATAATTATTGTACTCTGCCTTTTCAAAAACACTATAATAAATTCAGAAATATTATTTTAGAACATTTAGTTGTTTTGGTATAATAGTATTTCGACACGCTAAACATGTTGACCAATAGCTGACAAAACAATATAGTCTTGACAGGCCGAATTATCTCACTATCAGATAGAATAGTCTGATAAGCTTAGTCATCTTGTCGCCAGACAATTAACAGTCTAATGATATAAGCTTATTATGGCTCTAATACCACCTACTAATAGGCGGGTAGGTCTACGATACGACAGGTTACAGTACGGCTACGGTGCGACACCAACTGAAAATGTAAAAGTGACACTGAAAATGTTACACTTTTTATAACATTTTCAGTTTTTACAAAAACTTAAAATCTTATCAAAAGCGATGAAAGTTTCGAAATCGAAAGTAAAGTACAAATACTTACCACAAATGAAAATGTTATTAAAAAATGTAATATTTTCAGTGTCATATTTTATATTTTCAGTTGGCGTTACACCGTAACTTGCCTTATTTTAGACAAACCCACTAATAGGCATCATGTTCCCTTATCTGATGTTGCCACATGGCACCAATAACATGAAGATATAATACATCTATATCTCTTAAGAATAGTCCTTCCTTTTCATCTCCCAAATTTCTATTTCTTTCGAATTTTCTCTCGTTATTCTTCTTTTGTGAAAGAAATTTGATTCAATCTATATTTTCAGCCATTGTTATCAGTTAGTAACTCTTCACTCACGATATAAAAGATAAATTGCTACAGGTTATTATCCTTAAATCCTTTCAAACAACTCCCTACCTACTCCAAAAAAAACATAATTAATCACCACAAAGCATGCACCCTCATTATATCAACAAAGTTATTATAATTTTATAATATTTTCAACTATATAAACTGTTGCCAAATTTATATTATTAGAATTTAAATCTTAAACTATTACTTCATAAATTTAATATTTTATCTTGTTAGACTGATTATTTATTTATTTTTATTATTCTTATGTGTAGAAATATATGTTTTAATATAATAATTAAAAAATGTTTTGGACTTAATTGAAAAGAATTTAAAATATTTTCTAAGTCAAAAACAACTTGAAAATAAGTTTGAGGATGTCTAAAAAGGTTTTGACAATGTTTGAAACGTTTGTAAGTAGCCAAACCAGTGCTTTTAATGTACCCGTTTCGATACAGGCATAATCTGTATCGATACGTTTTGAAACTGCCAGAACCCGTTTCGATACATGGCTTACTTGTTTCGATGCGGATAGGGGTTGTTTCGAAACACTCATTGGTGTTTCGATACGCCTACGTGGCAGACACCCCAACGATCTCAACCACCCAAACGACCAGAAATCAATGAGAATGTATAAAAACAAGTCTCTAAAGCTACAACAACAACTATTGATCCTTCAAGCAACATCAAAGCATTCAAATTCAAACCTTGAGCATCTTAGAGTCAAATCTTTGTACCCAACACAACTGAGTCTTTCATTGTAATTTTTATTGAGAGTTTGAGGTGTGATAAACTGTATTTGGGTAAACATCAACCTTTGAGAGGTAATTGTAAGGTTTACCAAATTTCTTCTTTGTAAAGATTGAGCTGGATTAAGCTTTGGATAGAAAGCTTAATCGGTCTTGTAAGGTTTCTTCCTCATCCAAGAAAATGGGAAGAATCAATTAGTGGATTGGTTGAAAATCCATAGTAGGAAGCTAAGGTAGTGGATGTAGGCTTTGGTTAGAAAGTCGAACCACTCTAAAATCCTTGTGTTCAATTCTTATCTTGTTGCTTCCACTTCCTTTACCCAAATTATCACTTCTCCACAACATGACAAGCGATTCTGTTGTGATCATCAAGCCTAACAATTGGTATTAGAGCGAGGCTCAATCGAAGGGGATTAACATTCTATTGAGGCGATTCGGGAAGCTCGATACATCAATTCAATCAACCGATCAAATGGAGCAATCCATCGACAAGCCATCATTCTTCGATGGAACCAACTATGCATATTGGAAGATGAGAATGATATTCTTTATCAAAGCCAAAGATTACAAGCTTTGGGACATAGTTGAGGATGGTCCGTTCATGCCACAATGAAGCAAGGCAGAATGGAGTGCGAATGATAGCAAGAAGGTGGAGCTAAATTGCAAGGCTTTGCACATCATTTTTTGTGCATTTATCTCCAACATCTATGAGAAGATGTCTTCTTGTGAAAATGCCAATGAGGTATGGGACAAGATTGAAGTTACATACGAAGGAACCAACAAAGTAAAGGAGACCAAGATCGATCTTCTCAACCTCAAGTATGAGAACTTCAAGATGAAACCGAATGAAGACATCACGAAGATGTTCGATAGATTCTCCATCATCACTAATGAGCTCAAAGGCTATGGAGAAATCATTCAGGAAGATAAGCTTGTCCGAAAGCTTCTCTATTCTCTTCCCGAGTCATGGGACTCAAAGAAGACCGCCATCATCGAAGCCAAGAATCTAAAGACTTTAAAGCTTGATGAACTCATGAGGTCTCTTCTCACTCATGAAATTATGAAGAAAGGAAAATAAGAGGAGAAAAAGAAGGAAGAGATAAATAAGATGGGGAAGAATAAAATCTTGGAGCTTGGCATCAAAACTAATGTCATTGCTCTCAAATCCTCCAAGTGCAACCATGTTGAATCAAGTGAGGAGGAAAGTGAAGATAAAGAGATGACACGTCTCTTCAAAAAGTTTGCCCGATTCATGAAGAGCAAAATGAATAAATCCAAGTATGAATCGAGGAAAAAAGAGAAGGCAAGTTCTTCAAGCCATAAGAAGAAGACATGTGTGGCTGCTTGGAGTGATGAATACTCCACCGACAATGAACAAACCAACCTTTTCCTTATGGCCATCATAGAAGATTCAAGGGTAAATTCTAATTCATCTACCTCATGTTCATATTCTTTTGATGAATTACAAGATGCCTATGATGATTTGGTTTTAGATTTTAAAAATCACATTTTGAAAAATAAGAAAGTGGTTTCAAATTTGAAAATTCAAAATGATTTGATTTCTAAAACCAAAATTGAACTTGAAGCAAAACTCAATGAGTTTAAGCAAAAATGTGTTGATTTACAAAATTTGTTTCATAAAGTTTAAGAAGAAAAAGATTTGATTTCCAAAGAACTTGAAAAGAATTTTTTTTTGAAAAATCAAATTTTTATCAAAGACAATCTAGTGCCCCTAGATGTTTAAATGAAAATATTTTAGAAGTGTTTGGGTTCCAAAAGAACTAATCACTTCTAACAAAAATGATGAAATTGAAAAATGGATAAATCTTTAAATGGAAAATATTTTAGAAGTTTTTGGGTTCCAAAAGAACTAATCACTTCTAACAAAAATGATGAAATTGAAAAATGGATTCCTAGGGGGACTAAATTTTATGCAACTAACGTTTATGGATCCAAAGCAATTTGGATACCAAAAATTACTTGATTGTCTTATGTTAGGTGTGACGGAGAATGATCAACAAGTCCAAATTTGAGGGGGGGGGGGGGCTCCAAACACACAAGAAAGAACACTTGAAGAAGGAAGGCTTCACATCCTCCCTTGAAGTTCAAGTGTTGGTAAAATTTCTAGTTGTTTTTGTTTTTAATTAGATTATTTTTTTTACAACTAGATTATCATATTATTGGGCTAGCAATATTTGATGCTTTGAGTAAGGGGAAGCCAATTTTAAAACCAAAATTTTTAATTGTGTCAATTTTTTAACCTCTTATGTTATTTTGAGCTTAACGTCTTTTAAATTCTTTTTAATGTAACAAAAAGGGGAGACATTGTTTGAAAAATTGATTTTTTTTAAATGAATAAGGGGGAGCTTTCACTTCATTTAATTTTCAAAATCTCTTATTCAAAATTTTTAAATAACTAAGGGGGAGAATCTCAAACACATTTTTAAGTTGGTTTTATTATATCAAAAAGTGGGAGATTGTAGAAATATATATTTTGATATAATAATTGAAAAATGTTTTGGAATTAATTGAAAAGAATTTAAAATATTCTCTAAGTCAAAAACAACTTGAAAATAAGTTTGAGGATGTTTAAAAAGGTTTTGACAATGTTTGAAACATTTTAAGTAGCCAAACCAGTGCTTTTAATGTACTCGTTTTGGTATAGACATAATTTGTATCAATACGTTTTGAAACTGTTGAGTTTATCAAACAATATAATTGGCCAAGAGAGGGGTGAATTGGCAATTAAAAATTTGAAATGAGAGAAATAAATGAACAAAAAAAATATACAAGATATTTATAGTGGTTCAAGTTCTCCAATGAACTCTACCTCCACTATCTTAGCTCCCACAAAGGATTTTCAACCAATCCACTATTGATTCTTCCCCTTTTCTTGGATAAGGAAGAAACCTTACAAAGAAATTAAGCTTTCTACCCAAAGCTTAATTTGAAACACTCTTTGCAATTGAGAAAATGGTAAACCTTACAAATTCCTCTCAAAGGATGAATTGTTTACCCAATTACAATTTATCACTCCCCAAACTCACAATACAAATAAGAATAGAACACTTAATAGAGTTGGGTACAAGGATTTGACAATAAAAGGTATAAGGGTTTAGATTTGATGCTTGGATGATTCTTGAAGGTTCAATAGTTGTTGTTGGTGCTCAAAATGCATGCTTTTATACATTCTCATTGATTTCTAGCCGTTTGGGTGGTTGGCATCATAATTATAGCTGTTAGGACTTCATCTTCCCACCATTAATGTTGTTCTGCAACAACTTGTACCAAAACGACATCACATGTATCGAAACAGGGCAAAAATAGAAAGAGCCATTGGGGGCAATTTAAGAGACCGTATCGAAACGATCATGGTCGTTTCGATACTGAAAGAGCCCATTTCAAAACGGGACAAGATCGTATCGAAACATTTTGAAACTGTGAAAACCCGTATCGAAACACACCTAATGTGTATCGATACGCTCAACTAATTTTCAATAAAACGGTTATGACAATGCAACGATCACATTTTTAAACAAACTTTCAAAACTCGTATCAAAACGATCGAGACCGTTTTGATAATACCGTACCGATACGAGTTCTCTCGTTTCGAGCCCAAACTTTACAGTTTTAAATCGTTTCGAAACACCTACGGGGTGTATCGAAATAGTTAGTCGAAAATCACTATTTTGGCTTGGAAAACACTTAGAAAAATTTATGGGAACTTGAGTTTTGACTTAAACATTTTGCTTGTCAATTTTGGGAAGTTTGAGGACTTAAAAAATTATCTTCTTTTCAAATTGGTCCTTGAAATATTTGTTATATCAAAATCAAAGTTTTGGTTTTACAATCTCCCCCTTTTTGATATACCAAAACCAAATATAAATTTTTAAGTTTTGAGAACTTTGTAAAACTTACTCCCCTTCAATTTAAGATAGGTTTTTTAAATTAAGTTGCAAAGTTTCAAAATTGGATCTACTTCTCCCCCTTTTTGTTAGATCAAAATTGGCCTAATTCAATGAGAAATAAAAGGGCAATAATAGTATACCAAAGCAAACAACATAATATATTAAGTTCATAAATCCAAAGCAGAGAACATAAATCCAAACTTAATATCTAAAAGCATAACATAGGAAAAAAACATTGTTCAAAAGCTAAAAAGGTGCATAAAAAGAAAACTAGATGATATGATATGAGATGCAAAAATGTCTAGGGAGCCATATCGCCACTATCCTCATCATCCTCATCTTCGTCTTTATTTTCCTCTTGACTTCTCCAAAAGTGTTTCCATTCTCCATAGAATCATGTGAAGGAGAGATCCATCGAAGCATGTTTAGTCTCAAGGGAAGAGAGACGATTTTCCGCATTAAGAACACGTTCCTCCAAAGAAGTGAAACGTGTATCGATAGCAGCAAATTCGAAAGAGATGTCGGTTTGCAAGTCGATGAATTGTTTATTGAGATAAGCCATAAGAGCATCATTGTTTTGAGAAGCAATGGGAGCTTGAGGAGCTTGAGGTGGAGGATCAATCAAAGGATCTCTTGCCGCTCTATCCACACGAACCCAATCACCTTCAATGTAGCGAAACCTAGACCTTAAGAGAGTAATTTCATCGAGCTTTTGCTTGAGAGGCTCCAGATAGTCACAAGAACAATCAATCTCGGACTTTAAGAAAATGTAGCTCAATGCAGTCCCATAGGTGAAAGATTGGACGGAGTCGAAACCACGATGCCTAACTAAATGCACAATCTCGACAAACATGATCTTCACGAGGTTCGATTTCTTTTCTTGACGGAAGCACTCTAGCCAAAAGTTGTCAACTTGGCGGATGTGAGCAAACTTGCCTCCGGAAGGACGGAACCACCAAGAGATAATGAGATGCAAGAAATGATCATGAGCATCTAAGGAGAGAACTGAGCTGGTTTTAGATCCCAAAAAAGTCTCACCTTCAATGCCTTCATCTACAAGGCCTAGGAAATTGACTAAAGTCGATGGCTCAATTCAGATCTTTTTCCTCATAAGAAAGGACTCAATGGCAATGACTTGGGAATGGTCTTGGTTACTCACTAACCGAGTATTTGCATAAAAAAGCAAAACAAGGGTACGATAAAGAATGCTTGTAATACCCCAAAATCTGGTCTAGTTGGAATTAGGTTTCGGTGATCAGAAATCTCATATTGATAAAATCCAAATATTGAATCGACTAGTTAAATATTGTCATCGGACTCTACCGAATAATATTGAAACCTATTTAGTGGCTAAATGGAGAAAATTGAAAGTTTATAGGGCAAAGTTATGAATTCCTTAGATTTGAGGGACTAATCTTGCGATTAGCCCCTCCTCATTTAAGTCACCGTACTCTAAGCAAATAGGTATGAATTCCTTCATTTAAAGGAAAGGCCATTTGGCCAAAATATTAGAAAAGAAAGGAAAAATGAGATAAAAGCTTACCGAAAACTTTGCTCCTAACCATCTCCATCTTCTTCCTCACCTTGAGCAAGCAAGCACCTCTATTGTAAGAGATCTCAAGTTTTGATTTTCTTCATCCTATTGATATCGAATCATTGCTCTTTGTTGGGTAAGCTTAAATCCCCTAAAACCATTGATTAATCCATGGAATTTCGATGGTAATCTCAAGCTAGGTTTAGCATCCATGGAGGGTTTCAATGATAAAGATGTTCTTAATCCTAAATGTTGATTTTGATATTGTAATATTGATTTCGATATCAGAATATTGTCTTAATAATATTCCTATTGATTTCCTAGCTCAAGACAACGAAAAGAAACAACCATCAAACTCACCGAAGGCTAGGAACAAGGGAGTTATCATCCGAGAGGCGTAAGAGCATCGGATTAGTAAGGTGAGTGTAGTCGGAGTCTCGGGATTAGGCGAAAAGCCTTCTTAAATCTTTTATTGTTGTTTTCGACCATTTAGCTAACATTACTACTGAGGAAGTTACATCGGATTGTTAAACGGACACATTGGTAAGTGTTAGTAAGTTTGTTAATGAATATCAGACATAGTTATTGGTATCTTCATCGAGCATTGTCATTGATATAGTTGTTGTTATTGAAACATTGCAAAGAAATCATTGGATATTGATATTAACATTGAACCATGAAACATTGATCATGAGACATGTTTGTTATTGATAATATTAAAATAATTGGAACTCTCATTGAATATTGAAATGGATATGAACATTGGAACCTTAGATTTGAATAGACATTGGATACAATTGGCATGCCATAGAATTCATAAGCTCAGTGTACGTGTGGACTACGATCCTAAGGCTACGACCTATATTGATTCGGCGAGACGAAGGGATGTGTAATGATATTGGTCATATTGGCGAGGCGGAGGGACTAGACCATTCATTGATTTGGCGAGGCCTAGGAATTCGCATATCCACTATCTTGATTCAATCCAAGGATTAATGATGAAATGAATATGATAAACATCGTATATTGATGCATATTATTGCCATTGATGAGCATGAGAGCATGTATATAGATACTTGTTACATTGTTGTTCATATTGTTTATGACTACCTCACTAGGCAATGTATGCCTAACGTGTCTCATCTCATGCATTTCAGGTTGAAGGATTGTGTGTTTGAAGCTCTGATAGTCAAGGCAAGACAAGTCACTACAAGCCCTTATGTAATGTACTTTGACCTTATGAACTCCTAGGAAAGTGGCAAAGTAGTTGAACTAGTCGTTTATGCCCATTTTGATATGTTTGTATGATGCCTATGTTATAATGTGGTTGTTGGCTCTAAATGGCCTTTTGTTTTGGCTTAAATGGTTTAAAATTGCATACTTAGCTCATAAAAGATCAAAACATAGTAAATGTATTTGTATGGTCATGAAATTTGGCATGCTAGTAGTTTATACCATTGAAATGTTGTGTGTAAAGTTTTATTACATTTGAACATCGTACGGTAGGTCAAATCAAATAAAAACCAGCAAAAAATATGTCATTACAGGTCAGGCTGTATCGATACGGGTGATGGTGTATCGATACGGGTGAGCATAAATGAACCTAAAGAACAGAGGCGTACCGATACGGTCTATAGCCGTTTCGAAACATTTTGCCACTCGAATCCATCGTTTCGATACGGGTTCATAGCGTATGGAAATGAGTCAAAGTCAAAGGGAGTCAACCCGTTTCGATACAAGGACTACCGTATCGAAACGGTCTGAAAGGAAAAGTCAACATGGGTTGACCATCGTTCACCTGTTTCGAAGCGGCCCTAGGGTGTTTCGATACGGGGTTAGTTAAGTTAGTTAAAGGTATAATTTAACAGTTTGCAATGTTCACAGACTAGTCACTAAATTTTGAAAGATTAAATTGAATGAGCTAATGGACTCCAAAATGTATGGAATTTTACAAGTTTGTTAATATTGTAGTGAATTTCAATTTAGTATAATTAATTGCGTCGAAGGACCCCTAAATTGTCAAATTTATAGTTTGGTCACTAAAACTTGTAATAGTTGGGAATTAGCCATGAATGATTAATTATTGCTTTATATGGTTCAATTGGACTAAAATACATTGTGATAACGTGTTATTGTATGTTATTGGTTTAAATGTTAATATTAAACTAGAATTTTGTTGCACCGATCACTATATTGATCATTGGTATCACCTTCTGACCCGGTTCTCGACCAGACCGGGAAGGGGGTGTTACAATACCGGGTATAAACATGAAAAATAAAAATCCCCAACGTTGTAAAAGAGGTAGATATTTGAAATAAAAGCGTTCAGAGTCAAGGAAAGTCATATCAACCATACGCTCACGACGAATGATGGTGTCTTGGTAGAGCTTGAAGTTAATTCGAGCTTCATTGGTTTTGAGACTCTTTGTGAAAAGAAGAGATAAGTTTGGACGACAAGAAGAATTTTCAACATCAGCTTTAGATTCTTCGCACGTCTCTTTGGTCTTTCGCTTCTTGTGATCCGTTTAAAAGCCTAAAAACGTTTTAAGCAAGCAAATAATGTATGCATTAAAATTCACATTCAATCCAATAGATATCCTATAATCAAGGTTTAAATATATACAATATATGGAAAAAAATAAGAAGACAATTTGAAAAACTAAGATGAAAAAATATACGGTTAGAAAATTTTATATTCGAATAAAAAAAATTGAGTTTTGAAGAAACTTTTGCAAAAAATTTAAAACCCATAGTGTAAATATGTAATATATACAAAAAATAATTTTAAACCAGCGAGTTCAAACGAAAATTAAAAAAAAAGTAATAGAAAATACCTTGATTTGGGATTTTGGAGGAATATATGAATGTAGATGCGCAAACTTGATGAATCTTGCTTAGATTGGAGTTGAAGACTAAAAACCCTTAAGATTTGAGTGAAAGACGTTTAGGATTGATGAGTATTTAAAAGAAAATTAGGGTTAGAGTTTTGAGAAGTTTAGGTTTGATAAAAAGATGTTTTAAAGATGGTAACCCTTTAAATAGAGGCTTTTCCGGATAAGTGTTTCGATACAGGTAGAGTCGCATCGAAACAGGCGTATCGAAACAAATTTGACCGTTCTGAAACCATACGACCGTGTTGATACATGTTTGACTGTATCGATTCCCACAAAGATGCTCGTATCGAAACAAATGGAGGGTGTTTTGATACTGATTGTTCTAGAACCAAAACGTTTCGAAACCCTTTTGTCCGTTTCGATACAGTTTGGTTCAATGATCTCCTTTGAGGTAGCCCGTATCGAAACAGGGGTACCCATTTCGATACACATATGCCAGAATGTGCAGTTTGGGCACAAGGTTACAAAAAAATCAATTTTTAATCGATTCAAAACTCACGATCAAGATGAATGAGCAAAAACTATAGGCAAAAATATTTACATACTCCCCCTAGTTACAAGCATAGAAGCATAATAATGCAAAATAACATAGGCATGAATATCAACTAATTTCAAGCAAGATTTTTACCATTTTGGACCTAAAAGAGTCGATAAATGTTAGTTAAACCTAACTCTTTCCTAAGGGTCCAAAAATGCTCTTTATCTAAAGGTTTGGTAAAAATATTCGCTAATTGGTTTAAGGTGTCAACATATTCTAGAACTACATCATTTTTCACAACATGATCTCTAATAAAATGATGTCTAATTTCTATGTGTTTAGTTCTAGAGTGTTGGATGGAATTCTTAGTGAGACAAATGGCACTAGTGTTGTCACACTTAAGGGGTATGGTGTCTACTTGGACATCATAATCTAAAAGTTGTTGTTTCATCCAAAGGACTTGAGCACAACAACTCCCTAAGGATATGTACTCCACTTCGGTGGCAGATAAGGCTACACTATTTTGTTTCTTAGAGAACCAAGATACAAGCATACTACCTAAAAATTTGACATGTTCCGGAGGTACTTTTCTTATCTATTTTGCATCCCCCATAATCCGCATCCGAAAAGGCATGAAGGTTAAAGGAAGAATCCTTAGGATACCAAAGGCCTAAGTTAGGCGTGTCTCTAAGGTATTTAAAAATTCTCTTTATGGCTACTAAGTGTGATTCTCTAGAACTAGCTTGGAACCTAGCACACAAGCAAACACTAAACACAATATCCGGTCTACTTGCGATAAGGTAAAGCAAAGAACCTATCATAGATCTGTAAAGCTTAGAATCAACACACTTACCTCCTTCACCTTTGTCAAGCTTTAAAGAAGACTTATCATATGTCATTCACGTACTTTGCTTGTTTGATGAAGGTGCCATCATTCCTTTTCTTGATTTGGAGCCCCGAAAAGAATGAGAGCTCTCCCATCATGCTCATTTTGAACTCAACTTGCATTAGCTTAGAAAATTCTTTGCAATAACAATCATTAGTAGAACCAAAAATAATATCATCAACATAAATTTATACTACTAAGATGTCATTACAATATCCTTTTGTGAAAAGTGTAGTATCCACATTGCCTTTTTCAAAACTTTTTTTCAATCAAAAAGTTTGAAAGCCTTTCATACCAAGCTCTAGGAGCTTGTTTTAAACCATAAAAAGCTTTGGTTAGTTTAAAAACATGATTTGGAAATTTAGGATCCTCAAAACCCGGTGGTTGTTCAACATGCACTTCTTCATTTATAAAACCATTTAGAAAAGCACTTTTTACATCCATTTAAAAAAGCTTGAAATCATGGTAACATTCAAATGCAAGAAGCATCATAATAGCTTTCATTCTAGCAACGAGTGCATAAGTTTCATCAAAATCAATTCCCTCTTTTTGAGTGTAACCTTTAGCAACAAGCATAGCATTGTTTCTCACTATGTTACCACTCTCATCTAGTTTATTCCCAAAAACCCATTTAGTTCCTATGGTAGATTGATTACTAGGACTTTCAACTAATGTCCATATTTCACTTCTCTCAAATTGATTAAGTTGTTCTTGTGTTGAGATTTTAGGGGCTCGATTCGATCAACCGTTCTTGCTCGCCAAGTGTGGAGAAGTTGGATAATTGGGTGTTTTAGTGGGAGGTGAAAATTTGGCAATTTGACACAAGGATTTATAGTGGTTCAACCTTCTAACCAAGGTATACATCCACTACCTTAGCTCCCCACTAAGGATTTCCAACAAATTCACTAAGAATTTCGTCCCCTTTTTTCGGATTAAGAGGAAACCGTTACAACCCTCAAAGCTTTCTACCCAAAGCTTGAAGGAACACTCTCTTTACAAAGAAAGACTTAGCAAACTAGAAATCCCTCTAAAAGGTGTTTGTTTGCAATTCTAAGCACTCACCCAAAACCTAAACACTTGAGCAAATTTAACAATATTTAGCTCACAAGTGTTGTCTAAGCAAGAAATGAACAATTAAAGCTCTAGACAAATTTTGACATCATAATGTTGTAACAATTGAAGCATTGACCATTACAAGATGCTTGGAGGTCCCTTTTATACTCCCAATTGAGTTTGTAGCCGTTACTAGCCGTTGGGGATGATTTGGAGCCGTTGAGGATGATTTGGAGCTGTTGAGGACATTATTTCCCTTCATAAATGCTGTTCTGCAGCTATCCGTATCGATACGCGTGGAACCGTATCGGTACGGCCTTCATGAGAAACTAGCCGTTGGGCTCTTGTCATCTTGGGCGTATCGGTACGAGTTCACATTTAAATGGCCGTTGGGAAATAGCCGTTGGGATTGGTTGAAATGGGATCGATATGCTTACCATGCGTATCGAAACGATCCCGATCCGTATCGAAACGGCCAAGCCTGTTTCGATACAGGTTTTGGCAGTGACCAAACTTGGGCAAAAAGGTATCGGTACAGGTACAACCGTATCGATACGTGTAACGTGAAAAGTTAAGTTTGGCTAAATAAAAGCATAAAAAATATTGCCAAAAACCTCTTAAAATACCTCAAACATAATTCCAAGATGTTTGGACTTAAAAACAAGTTTTAAATTCTTTTCAAATTAGTCCAAAACATTTTTCAATTATTATATCAAAACACTAGTTCTACAATCTCCCCCTTTTTGATATAATAAAACTCACTTGAAAAATTGTTTGGGATTCTCCCCCTTTAACTTTAAAAATGTGAATAAGAGATTAAAAATATGAAATCAAATAAAGCTCCCCCTTATTCATTTGAAAATTCAATTTTTCAAACCATTTCTCCCCCTTTTTGTTATATCAAAAAGAATTTAAAACATTAAGTTTCAAAATAACAATAGAGGTAAAAAAATTGACACACTTAAAATTTTGGTTTAAAATTGGCTCCCCCTTACTCAAAGCATCATAAGAATGTTAGTTCAACATATATGATTATCTAGTTGACTTAAGTGAAAAAATAATCAAATAAAAGCAAAAGCAACTAGATTTTACCACACTTGAACTTAAGGGAGGATGTGAAGCCTTCCTTCTTCAAGTGTTCTTCCTTTGTGTGTATGGAGCTCCCCCTCAATTTTTGACTTGTTGATCACTCTCCATCACACCTAGCAAAAAACAATCAAGTAATTTTTGGTATCCAAATTGCTTAGGATCCATAGACATTAGTAGCACAAAATTTAGTCCCCTTAGGAATCCATTTTTCAATTTCATCCTTTTTAGTTGAAGTGGTTAGTCCTTTTGGGACCCAAACACTTCTAAAACATTTACCATTTATAAATCTAGGGGCACTAGATTGTCTTACATAAAAATTTGATTTTCCAAAACTATTTTTATTTTCAAGTTCATTGGAAATCAAATCTTTTTCTTTTTGAACTTTGAGAAGCAAATTTTGTAAGTCAAAACATTTTTGTTCAAAATCTTTCAATTTTGCTTCAAGTTCAAGATTTGTTTTGGAAAGCAAATCATTTTCAATTTTTATTTTTGAAATCAACTTTTTGTTCTTGGGAAATGATGCCTTGAATCCCAAAAGCAAATCATCATAGGCATCTTGTAACTCATCAAATGTATAAGAATTTGAAATAGATGAGTTAGAAGTTACCTCCCCCTCATTAAGGGCCATCAAGCATAGGTGGGCTACTTCATCATCGGTGGAGTCTTCATCACTCCATGTGGCCACATATGCTTGTTTTGAAGATGATCCATTCTTTTTGGATTTGTGGGAGTCCTTCATCTTCTTCATCGATTCATGCTTGGATTTTTCCATTTTGCTCTTCATGAACCGAGCAAATTTGTTGAAGAGATAGGCCATCTCTTCATCTTCACTTTCCTCCTCACTTGAATCTACATGATGGCATGTGGAGGATTTGAGAGCTACGACACTAGCATTGATGCCTAGCTCCATGATCTTCTTCTTCCCCATCGCTCTAATCTCTTCCTTCTTCTTCTCCTCTTCTTTGTTTTTCTTCATTATTTGATGAGTGAGAAGAGACCCCATGAGTTCATCAAGCTTCAAGGTTTTGAGATTTTTGGCTTCGATGACGGCGATCCTCTTTGAGTCCCAAGACTCGGGAAGTGAGTAGATGAGCTTTCGAACAAGCTTTTCCTCCGGGATGGATTCTCCATAGCCTTTGAGACCATTGGTGATAGTGGAGAACCTATCAAACATCTTCTCGATGTTTTCTTCCGGATCCATTTTGAAGTTCTCATACTCTAAGGTTAGGAGCCCAATCTTGGTCTCCTTGACTTCATCGGTCCCCTCGTATGTGACTTCAAGCTTGTCCCATACCTCCTTGGCACTCTCACAAGAAGACATCTTCTCATAGATGGTTGGGCCAAAAACACAAAACAAGATGTGCAAGGCTTTGCAATTAAGCTTCATCTTCTTGCGATCGTTGACACTCCACTCCGCTTTACTTCTTTGAGGCACGAATGGACCATCTTCAACTACATCCCAAAGCTTGTAATCTCTTGATTTGATGAAGAACTTCATCTTTGTCTTCCAATGGGCATAGTAAGTTCCGTCAAAGAATGACGGTTTGTCGATTGAATGTGCCATTGAGCCGGTTGATGAAAAAGTGATCGAGCTTGCCGGATCTTCTCAATAGGATGTGAATCCCCTTCGATTGAGCCAAGCTCTAATACCAATTGTTGAGATTTTAGGGGCTCGATTCGATCAACCGTTCTTGCTCGCCAAGTGTGGAGAAGTTGGATAATTGGGTGTTTTAGTGGGAGGTGAAAATTTGGCAATTTGACACAAGGATTTATAGTGGTTCAACCTTCTAACCAAGGTCTACATCCACTACCTTAGCTCCTCACTAAGGATTTCCTACAAATTCACTAAGAATTTCGTCCCCTTTTCTTGGATTAGGAGGAAACCGTTACAACTCTCAAAGCTTTCTACCCAAAGCTTGAAGGAACACTCTCTTTACAAAGAAAGACTTAGCAAACTAGAAATCCCTCTAAAAGGTGTTTGTTTGCAATTCTAAGCACTCACCCAAAACCTAAACACTTGAGCAAATTTAACAGTATTTAGCTCACAAGTGTTGTCTAAGCAAGAAATGAACAATTAAAGCTCTAGACAAATTTTGACATCATAATGTTGTAACAATTGAAGCATTGGCCATTACAAGATGCTTGGAGGTCCCTTTTATACTCCCAATAGAGTTTGTACCCGTTACTAGCCGTTGGGGATGATTTGGAGCCGTTGAGGACATTATTTCCCTTCATAAAAGATGTTTGGCATCTATCTGTATCGATACGCGTGGAACCGTATCGGTACGGCCTTCATGAGAAACTAGCCGTTGGGCTCTTGTCAGCCTGGGCGTATCGATACGCTTGAGGGCGTATCGGTACGGGTTCACATTTAAATGGTCGTTGGGAAATAGTCGTTGGGGTTGGTTGAAAGGGGATCGGTACGCTTACCAGGCGTATCGAAACGATCCCGATCCGTATCGAAACGGCCAAGCCTGTTTCGATACGGGTTTTGGCAGTGACCAAACTTGGGCAAAAAGGTATCGGTACGGGTACAACCGTATCGATATGGGTAACGTGAAAAGTTAAGTTTGGCTAAATAAAAGCATAGAAAATCTTGCCAAAAACCTCTTAAAATACCTCAAACATAATTCCAAGATGTTTGGACTTAAAAACAAGTTTTAAATTATTTTCAAATTAGTCCAAAACATTTTTCAATTATTATATCAAAACACTAGTTCTACAATCTCCCCCCTTTTTGATATAATAAAACTCACTTGAAAAATTGTTTGAGATTCTCCCCCTTTAACTTTAAAAATGTGAATAAGAGATTAAAAATATGAAATCAAATAAAGCTCCCCCTTATTCATTTGAAAATTCAATTTTTCAAACCATTTCTCCCCCTTTTTGTTATATCAAAAAGAATTTAAAACATTAAGTTTCAAAATAACAATAGAGGTAAAAAAATTGACACACTTAAAATTTTGGTTTAAAATTGGCCCCCCTTACTCAAAGCATCATAAGAATGTTAGTTCAACATATATGATTATCTAGTTGACTTAAGTGAAAAAATAATCAAATAAAAGCAAAAGCAACTAGATTTTACCACACTTGAACTTAAGGGAGGATGTGAAGCCTTCCTTCTTCAAGTGTTCTTCCTTTGTGTGTATGGAGCTCCCCCTCAATTTTTGACTTGTTGATCACTCTCCATCACACCTAGCAAAAAACAATCAAGTAATTTTTGGTATCCAAATTGCTTAGGATCCATAGACATTAGTAGCACAAAATTTAGTCCCCTTAGGAATCCATTTTTCAATTTCATCCTTTTTAGTTGAAGTGGTTAGTCCTTTTGGGACCCAAACACTTCTAAAACATTTACCATTTATAAATCTAGGGGCACTAGATTGTCTTACATAAAAATTTGATTTTCCAAAACTATTTTTATTTTCAAGTTCATTGGAAATCAAATCTTTTTCTTTTTGAACTTTGAGAAGCAAATTTTGTAAGTCAAAACATTTTTGTTCAAAATCTTTCAAATTTGCTTCAAGTTCAAGATTTGTTTTGGAAAGCAAATCATTTTCAATTTTTATTTTTGAAATCAACTTTTTGTTCTTGGGAAATGATGCCTTGAATCCCAAAAGCAAATCATCATAGGCATCTTGTAACTCATCAAATGTATAAGAATTTGAAATAGATGAGTTAGAAGTTACCTCCCCCTCATTAAGGGTCATCAAGCATAGGTGGGCTACTTCATCATCGGTGGAGTCTTTATCACTCCATGTGGCCACATATGCTTGTTTTGAAGATGATCCCTTCTTTTTGGATTTGTGGGAGTCTTTCATCTTCTTCATTGATTCATGCTTGGATTTTTCCATTTTGCTTTTCATGAACCGGGCAAATTTGTTGAAGAGATAGGCCATCTCTTCATCTTCACTTTCCTCCTCACTTGAATCTACATGATGGCATGTGGAGGATTTGAGAGCTACGGCACTAGAATTGATTCCTAGCTCCATGATCTTCTTCTTCCTCATCGCTCTAATCTCTTCCTTCTTCTTCTCCTCTTCTTTGTTTTTCTTCATTATTTGATGAGTGAGAAGAGACCCCATGAGTTCATCAAGCTTCAAGGTTTTGAGATTTTTGGCTTCGATGATGGCGGTCCTCTTTGAGTCCCAAGACTCGGGAAGTGACTAGATGAGCTTTCGAACAAGCTTTTCCTCCGGGATGGCTTCTCCATAGCCTTTGAGACCATTGGTGATAGTGGAGAACCTATCAAACATCTTCTCGATGTTTTCTTTCGGATCCATTTTGAAGTTCTCATACTCTAAGGTTAGGAGCCCAATCTTGGTCTCCTTGACTTCATCGGTCCCCTCGTATGTGACTTCAAGCTTGTCCCATACCTCCTTGGCACTCTCACAAGAAGACATCTTCTCATAGATGGTTGGGCCAAAAGAACAAAACAAGATGTGCAAGGCTTTGCAATTAAGCTTCATCTTCTTGCGATCGTCGGCACTCCACTCCGCTTTACTTCTATGAGGCACGAACGGACCATCTTCAACTACATCCCAAAGCTTGTAATCTCTTGATTTGATGAAGAACTTCATCTTTGTCTTCCAATGGGCATAGTGAGTTCCGTCAAAGAATGGCGGTTTGTCGATTGAATGTGCCATTGAGCCGGTTGATGAAAAAGTGATCGAGCTTGCCGGATCTTCTCAATGGGATGTGAATCCTCTTCGATTGAGCCAAGCTCTGATACCAATTGTTGAGATTTTAGGGGCTCGATTCGATCAACCGTTCTTGCTCGCCAAGTGTGGAGAAGTTGGATAATTGGGTGTTTTAGTGGGAGGTGAAAATTTGGCAATTTGACACAAGGATTTATAGTGGTTCAACCTTCTAACCAAGGTCTACATCCACTACCTTAGCTCCCCACTAAGGATTTCCAACAAATTCACTAAGAATTTCGTCCCCTTTTCTCGGATTAAGAGGAAACCGTTACAACCCTTAAAGCTTTCTACCCAAAGCTTGAAGGAACACTCTCTTTACAAAGAAAGACTTAGCAAACTAGAAATCCCTCTAAAAGGTGTTTGTTTGCAATTCTAAGCACTCACTCAAAACCTAAATACTTGATCAAATTTAACAATATTTAGCTCACAAGTGTTGTCTAAGCAAGAAATGAACAATTAAAGCTCTAGACAAATTTTGACATCATAATGTTGTAACAATTGAAGCATTGGCCATTACAAGATGCTTGGAGGTCCCTTTTATACTCCCAATTGAGTTTGTAGCCGTTACTAGCCGTTGGGGATGATTTGGAGCCGTTGAGGACATTATTTCCCTTCATAAATGCTGTTCTGCAACTATCTGTATCGATACGCGTGGAACCGTATCGATACGGCCTTCATGAGAAACTAGTCGTTGAGCTCTTGTCATCCTGGGCGTATCGATACGCTTGAGGGCGTATCGGTACGGGTTCACATTTAAATGGCCGTTGGGAAATAACCGTTGGGGTTGGTTGAAAGGGGATCGGTACGCTTACCAGGCGTATCGAAATGATCCCGATCCGTATCGAAACGGCCAAGCATGTTTCGATACGGGTTTTGGCAGTGACCAAACTTGGGCAAAAAGGTATCGGTACGGGTACAACCGTATCGATATGGGTAACGTGAAAAGTTAAGTTTGGCTAAATAAAAGCATAAAAAATCTTGCCAAAAACCTCTTAAAATACCTCAAACATAATTCCAAGATGTTAGGACTTAAAAACAAGTTTTAAATTCTTTTCAAATTAGTCCAAAACATTTTTCAATTATTATATCAAAACACTAGTTCTACATCTTGCATAGCCAATATCCAAAAATCATCTTTTAATGCTTCTTTGATATTCTTAGGCTCTATGCATGAAATAAATGCAGCATGGTTCATTAGGTTGAGAGAGGATCTAGTAGTTATCCCCTTGGATGGATCACCCAAGATTTCACCACCTTTGACATAGTTGAACTCCCTTGGGTATGTCACCACCTTTTCCTCAAGAGCCAAATCATTCAAGGCTTCTATAGGTGGATCTTGTGCATCTTCTTCTTTGGTTGGAATCTCATCCACCTTTGATGTTTGTCCTCCATCAATGGCTTCAATGATCCCTACATCATCATCATAACAAGAACCCTTCCTCAAAAGGAGGTTATCATCGAAAACAACATGTATATACTTTTCAACAACTAAAGTTCTTTTTATTAAATATTTGGTAGACTTTAGAGTTTGGGGAATAATCCAAAAAAAATTGCTTCATCACTTTTAGCATCAAATTTACTTAAATTGTCTTTTCCATTGTTTCAAAACAAAACATTTACAACCAAAAGGGTGGAAATAGCTAATGTTAGGCTTTTGCATTTTTAAATCTCATAAGGTGTTTTCTTTAAAATAGGCCTAATCATTACTCTATTTATAATGTAACAAGCCGTATTAGTGGCTTCCGCCAAAAAATACTTAGGTAAGTTATTTTCACAAAGCATATTCCTAGTCATTTCTTCTAAAGTTCTATTTTTCCTCTCAACTACCCCATTTTGTTGAGGAGTACGAGGAGCCGAAAAAATATGGCTAATACCATTTTCGTTACAAAAATCTTCAAAACCCATATTTTGAAATTCGGTTCCATGATCACTTCTAATGTGCGAAATTTTATGATTAAGATCATTTTGGGTAATTTTTGTAAAAGTAATAAAATTCTCTAAAGCATCGTCCTTAGTACTTAAGAATAGAACTCAAGTGTATCTAGAAAAGTCATCTACTAAAACAAATGCATATGACTTACCACCCAAGCTCATAGTTCTAATAGGCCTAAATAAAACCATTTGAACTAGTTGTAATACCCTACTTGTCGAAACATCATTAATAGGTTTAAATGAGGTTCTCTTTTGTTTACCCTTAGCACAAGCATCACATATTTTATCTAATGAAAATTTTAGTTTGGGTAAACCTCTAACTAGATTTTGGTAAGCTAATTTTTCTAAAACACTTATGCTAGCATGCCCAAGTTTTTTATGCCACAACCATGCATCATTCTTATCATGTGCAACTAAACATGCATGGGATGAATGTATGTCATCCAAATGCACCGTATAAATATTTCTTATGCGATGACCTATGAGCATTATCTTATTTGTTTTAATGTCCACTATTTTGCAACCATTAGCATCAAAAAGGACATTAAACCATTTATCACATAATTGACTAATGCTCAATAAATTATGCTTAAGACCGTTGACATATAATTCATTTTGAATAAAAATAGAAGAGTGATTATCAATGGAGCCAATTCCTTCAATGTGGCCTTTTGAGTTGTCACCGAAAGTCACTACTTCACCACTCTTTGGCTTGAATTCCAAGAATCTACTCTTGTCACCGGTCATGTGTCTTGAGCATCTACTATCAAGGTACCATGAGTTTTGACTTGAAGCTTTGGCCTTGTAGCACTAGCAATGCTCCCCCTACAAACAAAGAGTTAAACTTTGATTTTTGGTACCCAAATCATTTTGGGTCCATGTGTGTTAGCTCTCAAGACCTTAGTTCCCTTAAGAATCCAAGAAGCAATAACATTCACATTATTAGAAACAATGAGTTCCTTGGGAACCCATACACTCATAATTCTTTTTACTTTAGATTGCTTTTGAAAGCTTCCTTATTTGGGGTAAAATGGTTTTCAACATATTGGGTTTTAGAAGAATTACCTTTCTCAAACCCCTTTTTCCCAATAGTAAGAGAAGTTTTAAGATTATCCACTTCCTTAGTGTGATAATCTCGGAAATCGGAAAGAAGTTTTTCAAGATCAAGATTTTTCTTTTTAAGATCATTTGAATGGTTTATCAAGTATAAAACCTTCTTTTTCCAATTCGGAGTTAGTTTTTGAAAGAGACTCATTTTGATTTTTCAAACTGAAAATGTTTTTCTTATTTCTCAAAATTGACTCTTTATATTTTTCAACTTGTTGGGCTCGATGGTCACAACCGAGATGCTTTCCAAGTGGTAGAGAATGTTGATTTTTTGGTGTTTATGGTGGTGGAAAAGGATAAGAAAAGTTAACACAAAATTTAGAGTGGTTCGGCTTTCTAACTCAAAGCCTACATCCACTGCCTTAGCACACCACTAAGGATTTCACCAATTCACTAAGAATTCTTCCCCTTTTTTTAGGCTAAGGAGGCAACCTTTACAAACCGGTTAATCTTTCTACCCAAAGATTAACCAAGACACTCTTGTACAAAGAGAATTCAATTTGCACAATAAAGCCCTCACCCAAAAACCTAAACACTTGAGCACATTTAACAATTAAGCTCACAAGTGTAGTCTAGTACAAGAAATGTACAATTAAGCTCTAAAGACAATCCTTTATCATAAGGTTGTTGACAATTGAAGCATTAACTGTCTCTTGATGCTTGGAGGTCCCTTTTATACTCCTAATTGAGTTTGTAGCCGTTGAGGACCGTTAAGGTTGAATTAGAGCCGCTGGAGCCTTTATTTCCCACCATAAATGCAGTTCTGCAGCTTGGCGTATCGATACACTTGAAACCGTATCGATACAGTCCCGATGAGGAAATAGTCGTTGAGCACTTCAAGCTGGTGCGTATCGATACGCATGGTAAGCGTATCGGTACGGTCCTGCAATTTAAAAGACCGTTGAGAAATTGATCGTTGGGGGTAGTTGGGCGTATTGGTATGCGATACAATCGTATCGGTACGCGAACTAGCCGTTGGCTATTTAGAAGCACACTGTATCGATACGACAAAGTGTATCGGTACGTGTTTTAGCTACTAGAAAATCACTGTAGTTAAAACCCTAAAGGGTATCGATACAATATCGATACAGTTACACTTAAAACATGGTTTTGACTACTTTAAATGCACTTTAAATCATTCCAAAGCCTTGTAAAACCCTTAAGCACATTTTCAAGTTGTTTTTGACTAAAAACATATTTTAAATCCTTTTCAATTCATTCCAAAACATTTTTCAATTATTATATCAAAACAATTAGTTCTACACAACTAACTGATCATAGACCTCTTGTAACTCATCATATGCATCATAAAGCTCATCGTAGGTAAAATCGGAATTAGATGAGTTGAGGTTTACCTTTGGATCATCATCAATGGCCATGAGGCAAAGGTTAGCCACTTCCCCCTCCTCCTCGGATGACTCCTCATCACTCCAAGTTGCCACTTGAGCTTTGAGCTTGTTCTTCTTCCCAAAACACTTCTTTTTCAATTGAGGGTACTCGGATAGGATATGGCCGAATTTCTTGCACTTGTAACAAATGATTTGGTCCTTCTTTTCTTCTTTACTTTTATTTTTGAAGTCCTATTTTCTATTGAATTTTCTCTCTCGGTTGGACTTCATGAAATGAGTGAATCGTTTGGCCAACGTGGCCATCTCCTCATCTTCATCCTCACTAGAATCGCTATCATTGTATGAAGCTTTAAGTGTGATTCCAATATTCTTTTTCTCAACTTCCTTCTTTTCAACCTTCTTCTCCTCCATCTTATTTTCTTCTTCTCTTCCCTTTTTCATGATCTCATGGGTAAGTAGAGATCCAACAAGAGCATCGAGCTTGAGAGTCTTCAAATCTCTATTTTCAATGATGGTCGTTCTTTTGCTATCCAAGATTCTAGAAGAGAATATAATAGCTTTCTCACTAGCTTGTCTTCGGGAATGACTTCACCGAAACCCTTTAATCCATTAACGATGACTGAGAATCGATCAAACATCTTGGAGACACATTCATCAGGATCCATCTTGAAGTTTTCATAGCTTAGATTGAGTAGCCCGATCTTTGTCTCTTTGACATCGCTAGTTCCCTCATATGTTGTCTCGAGGGTATCCCAAACTTTCTTGGCGCTCTCGATTGAAGACACATTTGAGTAGATATCCGGACCAAGAGCACAAAAGATAATATGCAAGGCTTTATCATTTACTTGCATCCTTCTTCTATCTTCTACGGTCATTTTGGCTTTAACCTTTGGGAGAAGTCTCCCTTCGCCATCTCTCTTCATAGGAATGTATGTCCCTTCTTCAACTACATCCCATCCATGTAGTCGGTGGATTTGATGAAGAGTCGCATTTGATTCTTCCAATATGAATAGTTATCCCTATTGAAGAATGGTGGTTTGGTGGTGGGTTGAGACTCATAGAGGTTGGAAAGAGAGGTGGATGTCATTGCTTTGACTTGTTGTTGATCAAAACTCTCCTAGAATCGACTCAAGAGGATTGTAATCCTTCTAATTAGTGTGTCTCTGATACCAATTTTTGAGTTGATCAAACAATGCAATTGGCCAAGAGGAAGTGAATTAACAATTAAAAATTTGAAAGGAGAGAAATGGATGAACAAAAAATTGCACAAGAGATTTATAGTGGTTCAAGTTCTCCAATGAACTCTACCTCCACTACCTTAACCCCCACTAAGAATTTTCAACCAATCCATTATTGATTCTTTCCCTTTTCTTGGATGAGGAGGAAACCTTACAAAGAAATTAAGCTTTCTACCCAAAGCTTAATTTGAAACACTCTTTACAATTGAGAAAATGGTAAACCTTACAAATTCCTCTCAAAGGATGAATTGTTTACCCAATTACAATTTATCACTCCCCAAACTCACAATAAAAATAAGAATAGAACAATTAATAGAGTTGGGTACAAGGATTTGACAATAAAATGCACAAGGGTTTGGATTTGATGTTTGGATGATTCTTGAAGGTTCAATAGCTGTTGCTGGTGCTCAAAATGCTTGCTTTTATACATTCTCATTGATTTCTAGCCGTTTGGGTGGTTGACATCATAATTATAGCCGCTAGGACTTCATCTTCCCACCATTAATGTTGTTCTGCAACAACCCGTACCGAAACGACATCACATGTATCAAAACAAGGCAAAAACAAAAAGAGTCGTTGGGGGCCATTTAAGAGACCGTATTGAAACGATCATGGTCATTCTGATACTGAAAGAGCCCGTTTCTAAACGAGACAAGACCGTATCGAAACATTTTGAAACTGTGAAAACCCGTATCGAAACACACGTAATGTGTATCGATACGCTTAACTAATTTTCAATAAAACAGTTATGACAAAGCAACAACCACTTTTTTAAACAAACTTTCAAAACTCGTATCAAAACGATCGAGACCATTTCGATATTACCGTATCGATACAAGTTCTCTCGTTTCGAGCCCAAAGTTTACAGTTTCAAATCGTTTCGAAACACCTAAGGGGTGTATCAAAGCGGTTAGCTGAAAATCATTGTTTTGGCTTGGAAAACACTTCGAAAAATTATGGGAACTTGAGTTTTGACTTAAAAATTTTGTTTGTCAATTTTGGGAAGTTTGAGGACTTAAAAAATTATATTATTTTCAAATTAGTCCTTGAAATATTTGTTATATCAAAATCAAAATTTTGGTTTTACATAAACTGCCAGAATCTGTTTCGATACATGGCTTACCTGTTTCGATACGAATAGGGGTTGTTTTGAAACACCCATTGGTGTTTCGATACGTTTACGTGGCAGACACCCCAACGGCCAAACCTCCCAACGACTATTTCCAAACGTTCTTTTGAATTGCAAGCGTTTCGATACAACCTATGGTGTTTTGAAATGAGAAGCTGAATCAGACCCAACGACTAGTTCTGAAGAAGGGCGTTTCGATACAATTACTCGTGTATCGAAACAGACATCACCAGAACTGCATTTATGGTGGGAAATAAAATCTCCAACGACTCCAATTCAATCCCAACGGTCTTCAACGATTACAAACTCAATTGGGAGTATAAAAGGAACCTCCAAGTATCAAGGGAAGACTAATGCTTCAATTGTCAACAACATTATGATGAAGAAATTATCTTAGAGCTAAATTGTCCATTCTTGTATCGACAAACACTTGTGAGCTAAAGTTGTCAATGTATGCTCAAGTGTTCTAGGTTTTGGGTGAGAGCTTAAGAGTGTAAACACACACCTATTAGGGGGATTTCTTGTTTGCTAGAATTCTTTGTTTTGAGTGTGTTCCCAAAGCTCGAGTTGTGAGCTTTGGATGCTAGATCACGGGTTGTGACTCTAGGTTGTAACAGTTGCCTCCTTAGCCTAGAAAAGGAAAAGAATTCTTAGTGAATTGGTTGAAATCCTTAGTAGGAAGCTAAGGTAGTAGATGTAGGCTTTGTTTAGAAAGCTAAACCACTCTAAAATTCTTGTGTTCAATTCTTATCTTGTTGCTTCCATTTCATTCACCCAAATTATCACTTCTCCACAACTTGGCAAGCGGTTCAGTTGTGATCATCGAGCCTAACATAATGAATGGAAATTGAAAAGTAGTTATTTGTTAAAAAAGGTTTAATACCCAAATAGGTGCCCAAACTATGCTTGTAGATCTACTTTTGGTGCCTAAACTATTTTTAGCTCTAAATAGGTGCCTAAAATTTCAATTTTAGTCATTTTAGGTGCATAACTGTTAACTACCGTTATTTTTATTAAAAAACATTTTTTTCTTTTTTAATTTAATTTATTTTTAACTTAATTTTTTAAAAAACCCAAAATTTCTCAAAACTCACAAAATAACCCCAAATTCAAAATCCCTAACTTTCCCAACCGATTCCGCCGTCGATGGTCACACCGCCGCTCCTATATCTGCCGTCGGACCACCAAGACCGTTTCCCCCAACCACCCATCGATGGTAACTGGCGGTAGGTATGTCGACCGGCTTCCTAACGTTGAAAGAAGCCAAAATCACGAAAAGGAAGTCGTCGGCACACCTACCGTCGTTATCGGCGATGGGTGGTTAGGAAAAACAATCGTTGTGGTCCGGCAGCGGTAGTGGTGGTCTCCGGTGAGGTAGTAAACGATGACATCAACGGTAATTTGGGGATTTTGGGTTAGGGATTTGGGACCGTTTTGTAAAAATTTAAAATTTTCATTTTTAAAAATTGAATTTTATTTAAAAATTAATTAAAAATTAAAAATTAAAACACACCACTTGTCACATTTTAATTGGCTAACGGTTTTTTATTAACGGTTAGGCACCTAAAATGACCAAAATTGAAACTTTTGGCACTTATTTAGAGCTAAAAATAGTTTAGACACCAAAAGTGATCCACGAGCATTGTTTGGGCACCTATTTGAGTATTAAGCCTTAAAAAATTGTAAAGTAGTTTATACTAAGGTGATTGTACTTAGGGTTGTAAATGAGACAAGACAAATCGTGAGCTATTTGAGTTTGACTCGGTCAAAGCTCGGTCAACATTCAACTCGATTGGACTCGATTTAAATTCTTAACGAGCCGAGTTACTTGATATCCGACTCAAAAAGCTCGCGAGCTACTCGAAAATATAATATTATCATTTTTTTTTACTTTTAAAAGGCTTAACTACAAAATAAGTGCCTAAATTATGTCTCTTTTTTGCAATAGATGCCTAAAGTATTTTTTGGCTGAAATAGGCGCTTAAAGTTTCATTTTTTGCTAAAATAAGTGCTTAAAATTTTATTTTTGGTTGAAATATGTGCCAAAGTGGGTGTGTTGACTTTAAAACAAGTCAAAAAAAAACTTTAGCACCTATTTTAGCCCCAAAAAAATACTTTAGACACTTATTTTAGTCAAAAAAAATACTTTAAACACATATTTCAACAAAAAATGAAACTTTATGCACTTATTACAAAAAAAGAGGCATAGTTTGGGCACTCGAGTATAATTCTATTTATAATTCTATTTATGATGAAATCATGCAATTTAATTATTGTTGTTGTTGTTTTCGTAAATGAAACGAGACATATCGTGAGCTACTCGAGTATAACTCGGTCAAAGCTCGATTAACACTCGAATTGATTGGACTCGACTTGAATTCTTAACGAGCCGAGTCGAGTTCATCACACTCAAGTTCGAATCCAGCTCGAATTCTTAACGAGTCGAGCGCAGTACTACTTCGACTTGACTCAGCTCGTATACACCCCTAATTGTACTAGTGGCCAACATTACCTCTAAGATGAAACGACGCCGTTTGTCTAAACCCAACTAGATATGCTTACGGTCACAACCTTCAACCGGCTAGCCTTAACCTAAATCTTGCATTTCGTCATTTCCCAATTTCCCGCCTTTTACCTGAGATCATCCCTCCACAGCCCCATCTCCATGGCCGACAAAAAGAAGCGCCGCCGTGCCGACTCAGACTCAGACTCCGAGTCAGCATCCCAGCCTTTCAAGAACCTTCTGAAATCCGATGACCAAATCCTCCAAATCCTCAAATCCTTAGCCTCCTCTTTCTCCTCCTCTTCCACTTCAAAACCCTTAACCCTAGCCGATCTCGCCCTCTCCACCACCTGCCGGGAAGTATCCGACCTCTCGCTCTCCTCCGTCCAATCCGCCATCGAATCCCTCGTTCTCCAGCTCACCCACCAAATCCTCTCCGGCCAAGGCTTCTCCTTCACCGTCCCTTCCCGCTCTTCCACCAACCAACTCTATGTCCCCGAACTCGACCGCATCGTCTTAAAAGACAAATCCACCGTCCGCCCTTTCTCTCACATCTCATCCGTCCGCAAAACCACAATTACCACCAAAATCCTCTCTTTAGTCCACCAACTCTGTCTCAAAAACATCCACGTCACCAAGCGTGACCTTTTCTACACTGACGTCAAACTCTTCCAAGACCAGATTCAGTCCGACGCCGTTTTGGATGATGTTTCCTGTATGCTCGGCTGCACCCGATCCAGCCTGAACGTAATCGCTGCGGAAAAAGGAGTGGTCGTCGGGAGGCTTATTTTCAGTGACAACGGAGATATGATTGATTGTACTAAGATGGGAATGGGAGGAAAAGCGATTCCTCCAAACATTGACCGAGTTGGAGATATGCAAAGCGATGCATTGTTTATTCTGTTGGTAGAAAAAGATGCAGCTTATATTAGATTAGCCGAAGATAGGTTTTACAATCGGTTTCCTTGTATAATTGTGACTGCAAAAGGGCAGCCTGATGTGGCTACAAGGTTGTTTTTGAGGAAAATGAAGACGGAGTTGAAGCTTCCGGTGTTGGCATTGGTTGATAGTGATCCCTATGGATTAAAAATTTTGTCTGTGTACGGTTGTGGATCGAAGAACATGTCTTATGACAGTGCGAATCTGACTACCCCAGACATCAAGTGGTTGGGGATTAGGCCGAGTGATTTGGATAAGTACAAGATACCAGAGCAATGTAGGTTGCCAATGACAGAACAGGATATTAAGACTGGGAAAGATTTACTGGAGGAAGATTTTGTGAAGAAGAACCCTGGGTGGGTTGAGGAGTTGAATTTGATGGTGAAGACTAAGCAGAAGGCTGAGATTCAGGCACTGAGTTCGTTCGGGTTTCAGTATTTGTCCGAGGTTTACTTGCCATTGAAGTTGCAGCAGCAGGACTGGCTTTGAACAAGAATGGTAAGAACCAAGCATGTTGAATTTGTTGTTTGACGTTTATGTATGAGAACTTTGGAATTTGTTCCATGTTTATTTCTTAATGATATCAATCTTTGGATTTCATGTGTTGATATTATACTTTCTGTTAGTTACTGGTATGGATTAGTAAGAAACTGTTAAGAGGTAACAATTTGTAAGAAATCATATGCATTTTAAAGGCTTAATTGCCTTACATTTTAGGGTTAGGACTATAGGTCACAACTGCAGCAGGTACCAACATCCTGTTGGATACATCATACAACTTGTTTTGTTTCTCAGTTATCTTTATCAAGACAACAGTTTGCCTATATGATAGTAGAAAATGCTTGGTAGAGGAAGAAGATATACAACTGAACTGATGCATGAGAAATAGAGTACTCTTTAGGGACAAATAAAGTGATCTGTTTTTTATTTCATAAAATTTCGAGTTAAATACGGTCGTACAACTTCTATACAGTTGACCTCATCTTCAATCTTAAACAATTATACAGTGAATCTTATTCTCTTTTATATCTATTTAAAAAATCATTGTATGAAAAACAATGCACAAAATTGAGGTTAATATATAAACACCTCACCTTCTAATAACATCTGCCCTTCTCCGGAGCCAACGATGCAATGATTTCCTTGTAACCTTTAACCTTTGCAGAATCACAGGTCTCCTGGTAGAAGATAAAGGCTCTGATGATAAACTGTTCTTTTCGACCATTTCTAATAGAACTGTATTTGCATCAATAGGAGCCTGCAAATCTACCCATCTATCTTTTTTAACTTGAGGTTCAACCAGTAGCACCTCAAGCCCCAATTCGTCCTGCAGAAGTTTCATTATTGCACGTTTTACCCCAGATATTACATCGGCTGCTTCCTCGTGCCTTTCACTGACTCCTAAGATTATCAACATATCATCTTTTACTGAATGTCCTGCAACAGAATTTAGTGAGGAACATCAAAATTATGACTGCTTAATTGTGGATTTAGCTTTACATGTCAAATGCACTGCATTTCTGTAGTGTTAAACTGCCTGATAGAAAAGGTATAAGATATTTGAACTGGTCAAAGCAAGCTACTGAAGATATCTTCTACCTTGGACGTAGTTCTCTTTGATCATTCGTAAAACAGCAAGAACAACTATCCGAGCTTCAACCTGCCAGTAGGCATTCCACAAACTCTAATGAGAGACTAATCAGGTATCAGGAAAGTACAAATCATGAAAAGGATCACCTTCAAGGCTCAAGGCCTCTAAACTATTTAAGATGACTATTGGTTCAATCAAACAAATGTTTATATTGAAAAGACATTATGCTATATTTGGTCTTCATTATACCTTATGAAAATATTATGTCACATACTCGCATGTCATTATGTGATTGGTTCAATGTCATGTTATCATCTTCATTTATCCGCATTAATCTTATCAACTCAATTCAGACCAGCACGGACAATACATATATCAAATTGCTCATTTTAAAAGTAAAAGGACCAGATTAAGAATTACTTGAAGCATAGGGTCCAAAAGTTGTATTATCTCTACTGAAAACATCCACATCAATGATGCTTCAATCTGCATTAGCATTTATCAGTGGTCAACTATACCTTTGTAAGTCCGCGAAGGTCAATAGCTGGGGTTTCTGCTGTACTCATCTGCAGGTGCACTGCAATCTTTTCAAGCAGTAGACTATGAGGTCTCTCCAGGTCAGTTCTTTCGCAGGAACTTAACCCTTCTTGTTTCTGGTAGTTTTCTTTTATTACTCCTTCACACCATTCTTCAATGAGTTCCTTAAGATAAAAGTCATTGGATTTGTACCTGCAATGGATACCCCTTAGAGACTGAATCTTATCATTGGTTTGCATAGCAATATTGGCATAGCAACAATGAATGAATCCATGCCATAGCTTCATCGGAGGGTAAAAGGTCCAATAAAGAGACTTTTATTTGATTGAATTAAGAAACAAATGAAATAAGCATCTTTTACCCAAGCCACAACCTAGGCCTGTGTTGGTATTGCTCTTCATTTCTCTTGATAAACCAATGTCCAAAACCTGTATTTGACATATACTTGAACATAGGTATGGAGATACGACTCTCAAAGATCCTCCAAATACATGGAAAACTGTAAAAAGAAACTTAAAACTCTTGTGTTGGACAGTGGACACATCCTCGTATACACACGCCCAAACTGAGTAACATAAGCCTAGGCTAACATTAAAAAATCCTTCAAAATCTTAATCACATAAAAAAATTCAATGAAAATCGATAGTCAGGTCTGGAAAATAACTCAATGGCAAGCACGAAAAGAGAAGAAGAAAATCTGCAATTTACCACCTACACATGCAGAAAAAGGAATTCAGAGAAAGTGCCAACATACCCTGCTTTCCGCATTTCCTGATATACAGCTAGGCACTGCTGTACTTCATGCAACGAACCGTATTTGCTACGGGCTCTTAACAGTGTATTATATGTTACCTGTAAAAACAAGCTCAAGATTTGTTAACTGGATGGATGTACCTGAACTGTTACAAATAATCAAAAGTACCGACTTCCACGTTTCTTAATTGAGCATCATATAAGAGTGATTTTAGTGCTTCAAATATGAAAGAAAAGTTGTAGCATTTTGATGAAATCTTTTTTTGACAGTGCCCTTTACGGTGATATACAAGGAGAACTCATACGTTGACACTTCGCCAGATTCAAACATAGGCATTCTTTCAGTCTTCAATTTGTAAAAAAAAAAAAGATTGACGAGCTGATAGGCGTCGCTACAAATCACTTACCAAATTAGGTTGAACACGATATCTCTTCATTTCGTCAAATAATGAAAAAGCTAACTTCAACTTTTTCCTTCCCACACAAACCTAGGATACACAATAGCTTGAAATATCAACATCCAACAACCAATTTGAGATCATGTGACAGAAAATAGCATCAGCATATTTAAGGCAGCAATCATAGAACAACCAAGTCTATAACATATATGAAAACAGCTCTGTACCTTGATTGCTGTTGTGTATGCAACAACATCTGGTTTAATTCCGGTCACATGCATAGTTTTCAAGATCTGCACTGAAAAGGAAAAACCATTATCAGAGAAAGTAAGTATTTGCATAGAACTTTTGCCAACAGAAAATACTGGACTCGCCAATGTTAGGAATCTGTGAATGCGCATGTGGTAACAAAGTCCTATCTGGATCCTAAAAGATTCAATCTAAAGCAATAACATACTAATATTTGAGAAACACCATAAACAGAAGAGGGAAATAAGATAAATTCCTTTATGAAAGGATACCTAACCTGAACTGCACCTTCTACATTGCCTGAACCTCCACATATATCAATCAAAGTTGTCCAGCTTACATGATTAGGTGAAAGGCCAAGAGATTTCATCTCATCCATTAACACTTTTGCACGATAGTAGTCAGTACAACACGCCTTCATTAAAATATTATACGTTGCTGTAGTAGGTTTGAAAGAAAACTTTTTCAAAAAACTTGGATGATGTGAATTCGTAATGTGGTCCAACGCAGTAGAAACTGAAGTTGCGTTGTTTACTTGCTTTGTGCTTAACATATTATCTATATTGCCCTCCTGGCCTCCCATCCAGGAGCGGAAAAGGCGAAAAGCCCGGTCATACTGGCTAGCCTCAACACAAGCATGTAGAAGAATGTTGCAACATTGTGAATTAGGTTCACATCCAGAGAGAATCATCTCTTCAAATAATTGAAATGCCTGCACAACTAGACCTGCATTGGCACATGCGTTGATCAAGGATGACCATGTAACTGTGTTAGGGGTTACCCCAGCTGATACCATATCTTCTTTAATTTTCAGTGCCATTTGCCATAACCTTGCATCTGCAAAGACCTAATGCATACATTATTAAGAGAAGAATATATCATATAAGGTTCGTGGAGCAGGTTATAGAAATAGAAATTGTTCCTTGGACAGTGCAGCAAGCTATGTTGCTTCAACCTTTTGTTTTTCTAGAAGTATCCGTGTCCGAAAATGGGTATGGGGATATGACCCTCCACATCCATCATGTCGGGTATATACCATCTGACACTCATACTCGAGTCTGAGTAACGTGGACACCAAGAAGTACCTTAATGATTGTGCAGTAAGTAAAGACATCCAACTTTAACGCTCCTGTTGACTCTATATGCTTTACTTCATTGTAAATATCTTGCGCCAAATCAACTCTGTGAGCAAGGCAGCACGCCTTTAAAAGGATATTATAAGATGCCATATCTGCTGTGATACCAAGATTCTGAACAAAAGAACACAATTTACTAATATTATCTTCGCAAATATAGATGCAGCATAAATTTTCATGTGTTGTACTACTATGGAATGTTCAAATGGGAAAGTTTATCTCTACCACAACTTTTCACACTAGATCATCAAATATACAGCACTTAGACATATATCAACACTTTCCATTAAAATTTATATTTGTATTGTATCTTCTGCAAAACAAATGGCATGAGAAGTATTTGAGTCAAGCATCATAATTTTGAGAAAACAGTCGGTCAATTACTGAGAAGTTAGAAATCTCAAAATACCCTAAATGAGAGTTAGCTTAAAATGCTCATGAAAAAATAAATATAATAAAATGAATACTAGAAAGATTAACCATAGAAGAAACAAGAAGGTGATGGGCATACTTGCATGTCCTTGTAAACATCTAATGTGTATCCCAGATCATGAGCATTGACATTCATGAGACTGTTGAATACATAAATATTTGGAGTGACCCTTTGATTGACCAAGTCCTCCTGCAAAACTCATGTAAAAAGTAACCCAGATCTCATTAGAGGATCAAACTCTAGAAATGTGACAAAACAAGGGATGCTTTTACATGAAAAGCATTGAAATGATGATCAAACTGTCCATACTGCATACACATTGAATCAAGCCGGTTACAATCACATTAACAGCAATAAGAGTTTGGGGAGTGGAAGATGGTTAGAATTTTTTGTTGGCCTTAGAGCAGAACTCCAACCAAGTGAAACACTTGGAAGAAAATTTCATAGATCTTGAGAAGGCAGGCGAGAAAATACCTTGTAAATTTCTCTAGATTTCATGTAATCACCACAGAGACCACAAGTGTCGATTATAGCACGGTATAGAAACATATTAGGACCACTCAAGTTCTTCTTGGACTCTTCATATGCCGTCAATGCAGATGCCAAGTCCCTATTCTTTCCAAATTCACATATAATGCTACAGAACATTATTTGGGCATGTGGCAGTAGGCAAGCATACCTTCAATGCAAATATTCCAAGAATTAGCACTGACCAACCCAAAAAGTTAAAAGGGAGCATTGGTCTCTGAAATCATTGAAGCTACACTTGAGTAATGTTTTACCAGCTTTGATAAAATTGAAAGGAAGTAGAATTTGTACCTTATTGCCAGAATAGGGTTTCTTTTATCAACACATATTTTTACAATGTGTGATGGATTCACTAGTTCCTTGACTGTAAATTGAAAACCTGAATTAAGAAAAACATCTGTCAAGCAAGCAACACAATGAACCTTGAAAGTTGAAACAACAGAGTAGTAATTAACTAATTGCATAACAATAATTCAAGTTTCATAGAGTTACAAAGTAACACATAACTCCCCCCCCCCCCCCCCCCCCAAAAAAAAAAAAACAATTACTACTATCAAGCAGTTCAGCTGCTGACAGCTGAGAGTCTAATTAACTTAATTACATAGCAACATATTCTATTATTTTCCCTTTTAAGTACCCATATCCGATGTATAAAGTTATAAAGTGTATGTTTTGTATAAAAAAACAGTATTTCTTAAAAAAGTTGAAAATCAAAATAGGAATTTTTTGGATTACATGCAAAGATTCACTGCAATATGAGAAGAACAATTATCAAAATAGGAATTATGATATGATTTTCTTTTGGCCAGTAATGAGGATAAAGCTGCAAATTCACATTGCTTGGTTAATGGTTACCTATTAAAGATTCCAACAAATCAACAGCTTCCTCCACTTCACCGGAACCCAAAATCCTTTGAAACTCCTTTTTCAGAGAATCCAAACCAACCCCGTTAACCAACTTCAGAGAAGCAACCCCAAGCTTCTCAACTTTCTTAAACACTTGAACAACACTTTTAGCTTTCCCTTCTCTAACACTCAAAGCAACCCCTTTAGAAAAAAGCTCAACACTCAACATAGAGGCAAAACGCGAGGCATCGACACCCGAAGCAACGACCATCTCCACCGTCATTGCAAAGTCCTCGAGACGGCCATCCTCCGCCAGCTTCGAAGCGAGGTCGGCGTAGTACTTGAGAGGGGAATCGCGGCGGGAAGTGGGGTTCCATCGGACGGTGGAGGAGAGGGGAGGGTAAGGGTGTTGATGAGAATGGACGGTGGGGATTGAAGAAGAGATGGGTTGTCGTTGTTTTTCGGAAGGGGAGAGCTTGTGGAAAGATGAGTTGGTTTTGTTGGGTGAAGAGCGGTGGCTGTGACGGTGGCGGAGGTTGGGCGGTGTTGGAGAGTTGGGAACGGAGGAACTGCCAAGGATGACGACGAAATCTTTCATTCTTGGCTAAGGAAGTGAGGTTTCAGTTGTGGTGGGTTCTGCCATGGATATTTTTCTTTGGTTGTGGATTGAATTTGAAAGGCAGGTATCTTCGATCATTAGTGAACGTTTATGAGCCGTGTTTTTTTTTCTCGGAATTAATTTCTTAAAAGAATGCATAAAGTACACAAGTGACCACCGAATTATTTGATGATATTTATCTTGACAATAAAATTATATAATTCGTTAATCAGACCACTAAACTTATTAAATTGACCTATTTTGATCATCGCCGTTAAAAAACTAACGGAGTTGTTAACGAAAATTTGTAAAATTACACATTTAGTCCATATTATTTACTTATTATATTAATTTGGTCCTAATTTTAATTTAATTAAATAAAATTAATCAACCAATCAGATAACGACAAGTGTCATCACCCAATTGGATAGATTTACTCGATTTTTAATTTATTTTTATTTAATATTTAATATATTTTCCTCTCCAATCAAGTGGTGACACATGTTATCACCAGTTAAACGAAAATTAAAGATGGATGGAACGACCTTGGTTGAATCAAACCTGGGACCAATGGGTGATATACACACTCCTTTACTACTGAACCAACATGCTCTCGGTGATATAAGATGCACCCTTTTATATACATATCTTATAATACAGTAAATATTAGGGGAAAAAGTAAAATGGTTGAAAGTGTAAAATTAATGAATTGATTTTGATATAACAAAGGAATTAAGGACTAAATTGAAAAGGATAAAATAAACTTTTAAGTCCTCAAAACCTCTCTATGTGTTTAAAGAAAAATGTCAAAGTCAAAACTTGAACTTATCAAAAAAATTTCTAAATGTTTACCAAGTCAAAACAGTGATTTTCGAGTCACCGTTTCTGAACGGTCTTTAGGCGTTTCAGAACGTTTTGAAACTGTTAACCTCTGTTTCGGAACCAGCCTTCCCGTTTCAATACGGGTGTATCGAAATAGGTCTTTGTGTTTTAAAACGGATGAAGAACAACGGAACAGTTTGAACCGTTTCGATACGGCTGTATCGAAACGACCTCAAACGTTTTGAAACGACTTTCAAACTTGGTTTCAAAATATGACCGTTGAACTTTTAACTAATTTTTTAAAGATATAGTTAAAGCGTGTCGAAATGCTTTTATGCCGTTTCGATACGAATTTTGACAGTGGCAAAATGTTTCGAAACGGGCTTCAGCACGTTTCGGAACAAGCTCTTAGCGTATCGAAATGTTCGTGCCCGTTTCGGTACGGCCTATTTATTACACCCCAACGACTATTTTTATTTTGATCTATTTCGAAACAGATTCGGACGTTTCGGAACGAGTAGTTGCAGACTACATTTATGGAGGGAAGATAACACCCAACGACTATAATAATGAAGACAACAACCCCAATGGCTAGAATTTAATGAGAAGGTATAAAATGAACTTCTAAAAGCACCAACAACAACTATTGATCCTAAAAAAACATCCAAACATCAAATCCAAGCAATTGTGCTAAAATCTCATATTTTCTTGTAATCCTCAATTGTAGAATCTTGTGATTCCAATCTTATTTGTTCAATTGGGTTGAGTGATTGTAAAAAAAGCTACATTTGTATTGAGAGATACTAGCTATTAGCCTTAAACTTCTTTGTAATCTTTGAGTGAGGTTTGGGTCAATTTTTGGGTAGAAAAATTGACCACTTTGTAAAGGTTTCCTCCTAAGCCTAGAAAAGGGGAAGCTCAACTAGTGGAGTTGTTGGAAAATTCTTAGTGAGGCTAAGGTAGTGGATGTAGAGTTCAATTGGAACTTGAACCAATCTAAATCTCTTGTCTAGCAAATTTTTATTTTTCACTCCACCACCAAAATTTCTAAAATCCAATTCACCCCCTTCTTGGCTTAAATCGATTCTACGATCCACTCAACAGTTGGTATCGGAGTCTACCTCTTTAAAGGATTAACAATCATAAGAGAAGTTCCTAGGAGGGTGTGATCTATTCTAAAGACAAGTCATGACATCTACTTCAACCTCCAACCTCTATGAGTCACAATCAATCACTAAACCACCCTTCTTCAATGAGAACAACTACCTATATTGAAAGAATCGGATGCGTCTCTTCATCAAGTCAACAGATTACATGATTTGGGGTGTAGTGGAAGAAGGCCCCTACATTCGATTAAGAGAACCGATGAAGGAAGACTAGTTCCGAAAGTAAAGTCGGAGATGACTGAGGAAGATAGACGAAAGATGCAAGTCAACGACAAAGCTCTATGTATCATATTTTGTGCACTTGGTCCAGATATCTACTCAAAGGTTTCATCTATCGAAAGCGCAAAGAAAATGTGGGACACTTTGGAGACGACTTATGAAGGCACTAGCGATGTTAAAGAGACGAAGATTGGGTTGCTAAACTTGAGTTATTGGAATTTTAAGATGGACCCCGATGAGAGCGTCTCTAAGATGTTTTTTCAGTTTTTGATCATCGTCAATGGTCTTAAAGGATTTGGTGAAGTAATTCCCGAAGATAAGCTAGTAAGAAAGCTTCTATACTCTCTCCTGGAGTCTTGGGATGGTAAGAGGACGACCATCATTGAAGCAAAGAATTTGAAAACTTTGAAGCTTGATGAGCTTGTTGGATCTCTTCTTACGCACGAGATCATGAAGCAAGGAAGAGAGGAAGAGAAGAAGAAGGAAGAGAGAATGATAGAGAAGCATGAGGTAGAGAAGAAGAAGAAGAAGAAGAAGAAGAAGAAGCCAGGAGTTGCTCTCAAAGCCTCTCTACAAGAGGAGAGCTCTTCTAGTGAGGAGGAAGACTTTGAGGAATTGGCTATGATAGCCAAACGACTCTCACAGTTCATGAAGTCCAACAGAGAGAGAAAATTTCAAAGAAATATGGATTTCAATAACAAAAGCAAAGAAGAAGAGAGGGGTCAAATCATTTGCTTTGAGTGCAAGAAACCGGGTCACATACGTTCTGATTGCCCTCAACTCAAGAAGAAGGGCTTTGAGAAGAAAAAGAAGCTCAAGGCCAAGCTTGCTACTTGGAGTGATGAGAAGTCATCCGAGGATGAGAAACATGAAGTGGCTAATCTTTGCCTTATGGCTCTTGAGGAGGATTCTTCTATGGTAACCTCTAACTCATCCATTTTTTATTTTACATTTGATGAACTTCAAGATGCTTATGATGAGTTGCAAGAGGTACATGATGAGTTGGTTAAGAAATACAAGGAGTCGGTTTTGAAAAATAAGAAAATGATTTCAGTTTTAAGGACCCAAAATGACCCCTTTCTAAAACCAACTCGGAATTAGAAAAGAAAGTCTTGGTTTTACAAAATTCCTCAAATGAGTTTGAAAAGAAATCAAATGATTTAAATGGCCTTCTTGAGAAATACCATGTTTACCGCCGAGAGGATGTGAGTAAACTCAAAGCTTCTCTAACCAATGTTGGGAAAAACCAGTTTGAAAAAGCATCTTCTTCAAAATTCCAACATGTGAAGAGAAACTTTGTTGACCACAAACAAAAAGGCTCTCATAAGTATCATAAGAACAAAAAGGTTAGAAGTGTATGGGTTCCTAAGGAACTTGTAGTTTCTAAAAATATTGCAGTCATTTCATCTTGGATTCCTAAGGGAACCAAGTATTTGGGAACTAACACTCATGGACCCAAAATGATTTGGGTACCAAAAATCAAAGTTTAACTCTTTGTTTGTAGGGGGAGCATTGCTACAAGGCCAAAGCACAAAGCCAAAACGCATGGTACCTTGATAGTGGATGCTCGAGGCACATGACCAGAGACAAGAGTCGATTCATGGGTTTAAAGCCAAAAAGTGAAGGAGTAGTGACATGTGGTGACAACTCCAAAGGTCACATTAAAGGTATTGGCTCCATAGGTAATTACTCTACTATATTATTGAAAATGTTTTGTATGTCAATGGTTTAAAACATAATTTATTGAGCATTAGTCAATTGTGAGATAAAGGGTTTAATGTCTTGTTTGATAAAAATGGGTGTAAAATTATTGGGATTAAATCAAATAAAATAATGCCCATTGGTCTTCGCATAAGTAACATATACATGGTGCATCTAGATGACATTTATTCATCCCATGCTTGTTTTGTTGCTCAAAATGAAAATGATGCATGGTTATGGCATATGAAACTAGGACATGCTAGCATTAGTGTTTTAGAAAAATTAGTTTCCCTAAATCTAGTTAGAGGTTTACCCAAGATCAAGTTCTCAAATGATAAAATATGTGATGCATGCTTTAAAGATAAACAACATAGATCATCCTTTAAATCCATTAATGATATTTCTACAAGTAGGTGTTTACAACTAATTCATATGGATCTATTTGGGCCAATTAGGACAACTAGCTTGGGTGGAAAATCATATGCTTTTGTGCTTGTTGATGATTACTCTAGATATACTTGGGTTCTCTTTTTAAGCACCAAGGATGAGACTTTAGAAAACTTCATCACATTTTCAAAATTAACCCAAAATGATCTTGAACTTAAACTTTCACATATTAGAAGTGATCATGGAACGAAATTTCAAAATATGGGTTTTAATGAATTTTGTAATGAAAATAGGATTAACCATAATTTTTCGGCTCCTCGAACTCCTCAACAAAATGGGGTAGTTGAGAGGAAAAATAGAACTTTAGAAGAAATGGCTAGGATTATGTTTTGTGAAAACAATTTACCTAAGTATTTTTTGGCGGAAGCCACTAACATCGCTTGCTATATTATTAACCGAGTAATGATTAGGCTTATTTTAAAGAAAACTCCTTATGAGATTTTAAAATCTAAAAAGCCTAACATTAGCTATTTTCACCCTTTTGGTTGCAAGTGTTTTGTTTTAAATAATGGAAAAGATAATTTAGGTAAATTTGATGCAAAAAGTGATGAAGCTATTTTTCTAGGTTACTCTTTAAACTCTAAAGCCTATCGTGTGTTTAACAAAAGAACTTTAGTTGTAGAGGAATCTATTCATGTGGTTTTCGATGATAACCTCCTTCCGAGGAAGGAATCTTGTGATGATGATGATGTAGAAATCCTTGATGCCTTTGATGGAGGACAAACTTCAAAGGAGGATGAGATTCCAACTAAAGAAGAAGATGCACAAGATCCACCTCTTGAAGCCTTGAAGGACTTGGCTTTTGAGAAAAAGAAAGTGAGCTACCCAAGGGATTACAACTATGTCAAAGGTGGTGAAATCTTGGGTGATCCATTCAAGAGGGTAACTACTCGCTCTTCTCTTAAAATGATTAATCATGTTGCATTTATCTCATGCATTGAGCCTAAGAATATTAAAGAAGCTTTAAAAAATGATTTTTGGATTATGTCCATACAAGATGAGTCAAATCAATTTGAGAGAAGTAAAATGTGAACATTAGTTGAAAGGCCTAGAAATCAATCTACTATAGGGACTAAATGGGTATTTAGGAATAAATTAGATGAGAGTGGTAACATAATAAGAAACAAAGCTAGGCTAGTTGCTCAAGGTTACACTCAAGAAGAGGGAATAGATTTTGATGAAACCTATGCACCCGTAGCTATAATGGAAGCTATAGGATGTTGCTTACATATGCATGTTATCATGACTTCAAGCCTTTTCAAATGGATGTCAAGAGTGCATTTTTAAATGTCTTTATAAATGAAGAAGTGTATGTGGAACAACCACCGAGTTTTGTAGAACCAATTTTTCCAAACCATGTTTTTAAATTGTCAAAATCTTTATATGGTTTAAAACAAGCTCTTAGAGCTTGGTATGAAAGACTTTCAAGTTTTCTAGTTGGAAAAGGTTTTGAGAAAGGAAAGGTGAACACAACACCTATTTATTAAAAATAATGACAAAGATATATTAGTAGTTCAAATTTATGTTGATGATATTATATTTGGTTCTACTAATGAATTACATTGTCAAGATTAGAGGTCTCCCATCTCCAATTTGCGGACGACCTTCTACTATTTTGTGGAGCCACTTGCCGGGAAATAAAAAATGTGAAGCGAACTTTGCGGGTCTTCGAATTAGCCTCAGGTTTAAAATTGAATATGCAGAAGAGTAAAATTCTAGGTATCAATGTTAGCAGGGAGGAGTTAACCACATGGGCAAACTCGGTAGGCTGTGCCGTTGATCAATTTCCCACTAAGTACCTTGGCATGCCGTTAGGAGCTAAGCGCAATTCCAGTGCGTTATGGGATCCGGTTATCTTAAATATTGAAAAGAAGTTAGAAGGGTGGATGCCCAAATTCTTATCGACTGGAGGTAGGCTAACTCTTATCAAATCAACCTTGTCTAGCATTATGGTATATTTCATGTCTCTCTTCAAAATGCCCACAAATGTTTTGAACCGTATCAATAGCCTACTAGCAAAATTCTTATGGGGAGGCTCGTCGAATGCTCCTAAAATCCACTAGGTTAAGTGGGACAAGGTATGCGAACCCAAATGGCGTGGGGGGCTTGGTGTGACTAACTTGGAGACTATGAATCGCTCATTACTGGGTAAATGGATTTGGCGATTCGGAAATGAACCAAATGGTTTCTGGAGAAAAGTTATCTCAACTAAAATTCCAGGAAATAATGTCGGGTTATTACCAATCGAATCGGCGCCCTGGCATGCATCGTGGATTTGGAACGACATCATCTCCTCTTTTTACAAAGTCGACAGAATTGGGACCACTTTAAGGGACCATTTGCGTCTACAAGTGGGAGATGGGAAATCCATTCTTTTCTGGGAGGATTTGTGGATCGGAAACAAGACTTTAAAATCCGAATTTCCCCGATTGTTCGCTTTATCTCTTATAAAAAATGGGACCATTGATAAGTTTGGCCAGAAATCTAATGGGAGGTGGACTTGGAATATACCATTTAGAAGGGACCTTTTCGATCATGAACTTCCAACGCTGAATTCCCTTATGTCTAAACTGAACGGCTTCCAATCTAGTGATATTGAACATGATTGGGTTATTTGGACGGGTTCGAGTGCAGGATCCTTCTCGGTCAAATCTATTAAATCTATTATTATGGGTCCGGGGCAGAAGAACAACCTCTGGAACAACTGTGTTTGGTTGGGATTGGCTCCTCCCAAGGTCGAACTTTTCTTGTGGCTAGTTATGTTGGGTCGAGTTCTGGTAAAGAGTGAACTTGCCAAAAGAGGGGTCGCTGTTGTGGGAAGTTTGGACTGCCCTCTATGCAACCGAGAAATTGAAACTCCCTCGCATCTTTTCTTCTCCTGTGAAGTCAGTTGGAAAATTTGGAACTCATATCTCGGCAAGGTGGGTCTTTCGTCTGCTTTACCATGTGTTGGACCTTCATTCTTGGAAGCTTGGAGCTCTCTCGGACCCCCCCTCCCATAGTAAGGTATGGTCGCTCATCCCTCTTGTTATTGTTTGGTCAATATGACTGTTTTGGAATGATATAATCTTCAATGGAAAGAAACCGGACTTGCTGCAATTGGTATTGATTGTTAGTTTCAGATTAGCATATTGGCTTAGGGGAAGCTTTGCGAATTGTAAGATTTCTTTAGACTCGTTAATTACCGACCCGATGTTAGCTTCAAATTCAACCTTGTGTCCGCATAATGTATCTAGACAAACGAATTGGTCTTGTCCTCCCCCGGGTTGGATAAAGTTAAATGTCGATGGTTCATATCGGGCGAGGGAGTCTAAAGGAAGAGTCGGGGGGCTTCTTAGAGACGAACATGGTAATATTCTGTTTAAATTTTCTGAGGATTGTGATCCGGGCCCTCCTGCCCTTATTGAACTTGAAGCAATGAAGATTGGTATCGATCGTTTAACCAGTTCGAATTGGACAGCAAATCACCGTGTGGTTATTGAGAGCGACTACTAAGAGGTTGTGGATTGGCTTAATCTAAAATCAATCCCTCATAATCTGATTTTTAATAGAGTCTCGAATCTCATTCAGCTAATCAGGGAGAAAAGCTATTTGATAAGATGGATCCCTCGGAGGTGCAATACAGCTGCGGATGAACTGTCTCGAAAAGGAGTAGGGTAGTTTTTTTTATGCTTCTTGTAATTGGAAGGTACTGGATATGCTGTGCATCCCTTGGTAATTCGTTTGGAACAAATGTGATATGTTCCGTTATAACTCTTTGTATTTTGGCGTTTTGATAATAATAGATTAGAGGCACTCTTTTCCCCCTTCCTAGGTCTAGTGGGGTTTTTTAATGAGGCCTTACTACTTCTCAAAAAATGAGCATGATGGGAGAGCTCTCATTCTTTTTGGGACTCCAAATTAAACAAATGAAGGATGTCATCTTCATCAATCAAGCTAAGTACATCAAGGATATGCTCAAGAAGTTTGGCTTGGAGAATGCAAAGCCTCAAGCCACACCAATGAGCTCATCTACAAAGCTTGACAAAGATGAAAGAGGTAAGTGTGTTGACTCTAAGCTTTATCGCTCTATGATTGGATCATTGCTTTACCTTACCGTAAGTAGATCATATATATTGCTTAGTGTTTGCTTGTGTGCTAGGTTTCAAGCTAGTCCTAGAGAGTCTCACCTTATAGTCGTAAAAAGGATCTTTAGGTACCTTAGAGATACTCCTTGTCTAGGTCTTTGGTACCCTAGAGACTCAACTTTTAACCTTCATGCTTATTCGGATGCGAATTACGGTGGTTGTAAAATTGATAGGAAAAGTACTTCCGGCACTTGCCAATTCTTAGGTAGTATGCTCATATCTTGGTTCTCTAAGAAACAAAATAGTGTAGCTCTTTCTACCACCGAAGCCGAGTACATATCCTTAGGGAGTTGTTGTGCTCAAGTCCTTTGGATGAAGCAACAACTCTTAGATTATGGTGTTAAAGTTGAAACCATACCCCTTAAGTGTGACAACACTAGTGCTATATGCCTAACCAAAAATCTCATCCAACACTCTAGAACCAAACATATATAAATAAGGCATCATTTCATTAGAGATCATGTCCTTAAGGAAGATGTTGTTTTAGAGTTCGTAGACACCTTAAATCAATTAGCGGACATCTTTACAAAACCTCTAGATAATGAGCGTTTTTGGTCCCTTAGGACAGAGTTAGGTCTAACTAGCCTATCTTGACCTTTTAGGACCTTTTGTGCTTAAATTGCTTGAATTCTTGCAAAATGTCATGCTTATGTGTTTTAATCCTAATTTCATCCATGCTTATAGTTAAGAGGGGTATGTTTATGTTTTTACATGTCTCTCTTTCTCATACATAGCATTTATGCATCTAGGTCTTATTAGAATTCACTTTTTCTGCATTTTAGAGCCTCATATGCACCTTCGAGCCTAGGCGTCTAGAAACGGGTCAATCTGTTTCGATACGGGTGCCTTAAAAGAATGGTTTTATGACCAGGGTGTTTTGAAACGCCCAAAAGGGTTTTGAAAAGTTTTGCTCCTGCCAAGAATTGTATCGAAACGGCCCAAAAGTGTTTCGATATGGGTTAACGCGTGGGATTCGATACGGTCAATATCGTATTAGAACGGTCAACAGGATTCGAAACGTCAGTCAACGTTTCGGTACGTCTGTTTTGGAACGATCGTGCCTGTTCCAAAACGTGTATCCAGACAGCTTTTTAAGGGCTTTAATTTGCTAAAGTTTGCTTTTCATTAAAACTCCTAAAAACCCTAAACCCGATTTTCCCTATAAAAATCCTCTAAACCTCATTGTTTTTCATCAAATCTTGAGGGCTTTTACTCACAAACTAAAGTCTAAGCAAGCTTCAACAAATTGGTGCAATTTCTTCCATTCATTCATCCAAAAATCCCTTTTGAGGTATTTTTCATCCTTTTCTTTTTTCCTTTGATTTTATTCATATCTTAGGTTAGAAAATATTAGTTTTGTATTGTTTATATGTTTTGCAACTTGAGTTTTTCAAAATTTGTAAAAAAAATTCAAAATCTCAAAGTTTTTTATTCAAATATATTTGTTTTTACTCGTATCTGTTTTTCAAAAGTTGTTTTCTTCTCCAAAATTATACATATATATGTTTTTAAAGTGTTTATCTTTTAAACCTTAATGAGATTTTTCATTGGATTCAATTAAGGATTTACATGCATACATTTAAATTTTTATTTCCTTGCTTTATGTTTTTAGGAATTTCATGGAAAACATTAACAAGAAACGCAAGACTCCAACGGGTGAAGCTTCAACCCAAGCTAACATTCGTCCTAACCTCGCCCTCATTTTTCAAAAGAGTCTTCGGAATCAAGAGACTAAGAACTGTTTTAAAGTTATCAAAGATTTAGCTGTTCGCCGAGAGCGTGTTGTGGATATCACGTTCCTTGACTCCGAGCGCTTTGAATTCCGCTATCTAGCTCTCTTGTGAGAATGGAGCTTCTTGGCCTTTTTGAGCATTTCAGATATTGTCTACAAGCATATGGTCCTACTATTTTACTCCAATGTCGTTCTTATTGATAATGAAGATCATACCGAGGTGATTGGCATTGAGTCGTACCTCTTGGGCAGAAAATTCACTATTAATATATCTATTTTAGAGAAAGCTCTTGGGCTCACAGATGAAGGCATTGAGGATGAGAACCACTTTGGTGCTCACATAGGATTCATTCTAATATTGGATGCTCATGACCGGTTCCTCCATTTGATGATCTCTTGGTTCATCCGCCCTTCAGGAGGTAAGTTTGCCCACGTTCGTCAAGTTGATTACTTTTGGTTGGAGTGTTTTCGTAAAGCACAATGCCCGAACTTGGTCAAAATTATGTTCGCCAAGATGGTCCATCAAGTGAAGATTCGCGAAACTGATGCACTTACATCCTTCACTTATGGGACTGTTTTGAGCTATGTCTTTGTTTCTCTCAATTTTGACTGTTCTTTTGATTCTTCGGAACCCCGCAAGCAAAAAATTGGTGAGTCTTCTCTTATCAAGTCCAGGTTTCGCTATACTCTTGTCCAATGGGTTCGTGTTGATAGGCGAACTCCGGCACCTCAAGTTGAGCCTCCACCTCAAGCTCCAACTCCTAACGATGAGGCACTTATGACTTTCCTTATCGAGCGGTTCAACTCGATTGATACGAACATGGCTTTGGGATTTGGTGCTATCAACACTCGTTTGCAATCCGTGGAGGATCGTATTCTTGGAAACGAGAATCGTCTTACCGCTCTTGAGAATCAACAATCATCTATGGAGTTATCCTTCTCCATTTTCTATGGTGATTGGAGGAATTATCGTCGTGCTCAAGCTAAAGACAATGATGATTCTCTTGATGATGATGGCGGTGACGATGACGAGGCTTATGATTTATATTGCATATCATACTAGTTTATCATATTAGGAATAAGTTTGCACCATTCTATCTTTTTATGTTTTAAAGACCTATGCTTTGCTTATTTTGTTTGGGATTGAGCTTAAACTCTATTGCTTTAAGTATTTATGTTTGGTTATTTGTTTGTTGAACTTAATTCTATCTATATTATGATGCTTGGTTTCTTGCTTTTAACCTTGTTTCTTCTCATGATTAGCCTTGATTATTATTCTTTTTGATCTAACAAAAAGGGGGAGAAATAATATAAGAGCCAAATTTTCTTTAAGTTGGTTTTGAGTTTCAAACACATGAATTTTTAAATCTCTTTGAAACTTTAAAACCCATCTTACATTGAGGGGAGTTAGAACGTCTTCAAGATTTCAAAATTCTTAAAAATTCAAACTTGGTTTTGTTGTATTAAAAAGGGGAGATTGTAAAACTAATGAATTGATTTTGATATAACAAAGGAATTGTTGAGTTGTGAGGAGCTCGATTCGATCAACCGATATTGTTCACCAAGTGGTGGAGAGGTGGATTTTTGGGTGGATTTGGTGTTGAAGCTAAAAAGTAAAAGACACAATGATTTTAGAGTGGTTAACCCTTCTAACCAAGGTCTACATTCACTACCTTAGCTTCCCACTAAGGATTTCCAATCAATCCACTATTGATTCATCCCCTTTTCTAGGCTTAGGAGGAAACCCTTATACACCGATCAAGCTTTCTACCCAAAGCCTTGATCAAACCCTATTTTACAAAGAGATAATAAAAGCAAACACAAATCCCTCTAATAGGTGTTTATTTGCACAATTAAAGCACTCACCCAAAACCTAAAACACTTGAGCAAATTTGACAATTTTGGCTCACTAGTGTTTGTCTATACAAGAATTGACAATTTAAGCACTAAGACAATATTTGATCATTTGTTGATTGACAATATGAGCATTAACCATATCTTTATGCTTGGAGGTCTCTTTTATACTCCTTGATGAGTTTATAGCCGTTACTAGCCGTTGGGGTTGATTTAGAGCCGTTGAGGACTTTATTTCCCACCATAAATGCAGTTCTGCTGCTACCCGTATCGAAACGCTCGAACTTGTTTCGATGCGCTCTTTAAGTAGAAAGAGTCGTTGAGCATCTGTATCGAAACGCCATGGGCCGTATCGAAACGCCCGTATCGAAACGCTAGGCACCGTATCGAAACGCTCTGCATTTAAAAGTTAGTAGGAAAATAGTTGTTGGGGTTTATGACCGTTGTGGTCGATGCCACGTAGGCGTATCAAAATGGCATAGCCCGTTTCGAAACGCTGGGCAAAATTCACATCCATGGAAGGCCCGTTTCGATACCCGTATCGAAACACTTTTGCTACTGGAATCCCCCGTATCGAAACACCTGGACGATTTTGTGTAGTTTGGCTTTTGAAAATATTTAAAACCCTTTGAAAACATCCCTAAACATAGTTTCAAGTTATTTGGACTTTGGAAATAGTTTTGAATTTTTTTTTAAATTAGTCCAAAACATTTTTCAATTATTATATCAAAACATTAGTTCTACAGGAATTAAGGACTAAATTGAAAAAAAATGAATTTTTAAGTCCGCAAAGCCTTTCTATGTGTTTAAAGAAAAATGTCCAAGTCAAAACTTGAACTTATCAAAAAAATTCTAAGTGTTTACCAAGTCAAAATAGTGATTTTTGAGTCACCGTTTCGAAACGACCTTTAGGCGTTTCAGAACGTTTTGAAACTGTTAACCTCTGTTTCGGAACCAGCCTTCCCGTTTCGATACGGGTGTATCGAAATAGGTCTTTGTGTTTTGAAACGGATGAAGAACAACGAAATGGTTTGAACCGTTTCGATACGGCTGTATCAAAACGACCTCAAACGTTTCGAAACGACTTTCAAACTTGGTTTCAAAATATGACCGTTGAACTTTTAACTAATTTTTTAAAAATATAGTTAAAGCGTATCGAAACCCTTTTATGTCGTTTCGATATAGATTTTGACAGTGGAAAATGTTTCGAAGCGGGCTTCAACACGTTTCGGAACAGGCTCTTAACGTATCGAAACGTTCGTGGCCATTTCGGTACGGCCTATTTATTACACCCCAATGGCTATTTCTATTTTGGTCTGTTTTAAAATAGGGTTGAGCGTTTTGGAACGAGTAGTTGCAGACTGCATTTATGGAGGGAAGATAACATCCCAGCGGCTATAATAATGAAGTCAACAACTCCAACGGCTAGAATTCAATGAGAAGGTATAAAAGTGACTTCTAAAAGCACCGGCAACAACTATTGATCCTAAAAGAAACATCCAAACATCAAATCCAAGCAATTGTGCTAAAATCTCATATTTTCTTGTAACCTCAATTGTAGAATCTTATAATTCCAATCTTATTTGTTCAATTGAGTTGAGTGCTTGTAAAAAGGGCTGCATTTGTATTGAGAGATACTAGCTATTAGCCTTAAACTTCTTTGTAATCTTTGAGCAATGATTGGGTCAATTTGTAGGTAGAAAAATTGATCACTTTGTAAAGGTTTTCTCCTAAACCTAGAAAAGGGAAAGATCAACTAGTGGAGTTGTTGGAAAATCCTTAGAGAGGCTAAGGTAGTGGATGTAGAGTTCAATTGGAACTTGAACAACTCTAAATCTCTTGTCTAGCGAATTTTTATTTTTCACTCCACCATCAAAATTTATAAAAATCCAATTCACCCTCCTCTTGGCTTAAATCGATTCTACGATCCACTCAACAGAAAGGTTACTCAAACCTAAATCACTTGCGATGTGTAAAATTACACAAACCACCAAATAAAATCAAGTAATTAATTAAAAATAAAAATATTTTAAATATGTTTAGAGTAGTTATTAAAGCAAGATTTAAAATAAAAATAGATTTTTTTATTTTTAAATTAAATCAAATGTAATTTAAATATTCGATGTAATTTAAATATAAAAAATATTTGATTTAATTTAAATATGAAAAAGGAAAAAATATTCTAATATTTTAAGTCTAATTTTTTTCTTTTAAATTTAATATTTAATATTTTCATATTTAAATTAAATCGAATATTTAGTAACTACTTTAATATTTGATTTGGTGGTTTGTGTGATTTTATACATCCCAAGTGATTTTAAATCGAATATTTAAAGTAGTTATTAAATATTTGATTTAATTTAAATATAGAAATATTAAGTATTCGATTTGAAAGAAAAGAAATTCAATTTAAATTATGCAAATATTTTTTTTCTTTTTCATATTTAAATTAAATCTAATATTTATTAAAATATTAAATATTCGATTTAAAAGTAATTTGATTTAAAATATTTGAATATTTTAAATCAATTTTTTCTTTTAAATCAAATATTTTTTAAATAAAATATTTAATATTTTTCATATTTAAATTATATCAAATATTTAATAACTACTTAAAATATTCGTTTTAATTTAAAAATAATAAAAATAAAAAATCTATTTTCATTTTAAATCTTACTTTAATAACTACTTTAAACATATTTTAATTGTTTTCTTTTTTAATTAATTACTTGTTTTTTTGTTGTCCTCTAGTTTTTAGGGCTTTGCCCTGATTAATCCGAACCGACCCACGCCGCACACATGATTTTGATGAATGAATCTCCTAAAATTTTTCCTCTCCAACCCTAACCTTCATTTTTATACTGTTGCAGCTACAGTCAGCTGCCGCACACCTATTGTCCAAACCCTAAACTATTCAGCAAGCTCTATCGACATATCTACTTTGTCATTGATTTTAGCAAAGAAAAGGAAACAAATGGGGTCTTGCTCTTGTACATCGGCTCTGTGATCCAACAATTGGGAAGGTGATGGTTGATGGTAGGTTTTTAGGTTTAGAGATTTAGTTTAATGTTTATTGATTAGGTATTTAGATTTAGGAGTTTTAAATTTATGAGTTGTGATTAGAATTTAAAATTTAAGGTAAGAATTTAGTGTTTATATGTTAAAACTTAAATCCCTAACATATTACCCTCAAATATAAACTTTAAGTTCTAACACTAAACCCTAAAATCTAACCGCAGTCTCTAAATGATACACACAAACCTTAAATTATATACTTAAACCCCCTAAAACTACAGTTACCTTAAAACGTAACCCCCAAATTCGTCAACCCTGTCCTCCTCTTAATTCCCATATTCTCTCATTAGCTTAATCACCTCCACTTGCCTGTAATCTTCGCCGTAAGGATTATCAATGTCTTCATTCCTATTTCGTACAATTAGGGTTTCTACCATCATTTATGTTCTCTTTTTTTTTAGAATCGATGCTAGTTATCTTGAAAGATTCGTTTTAAGGGTTTTTTTATTGAATATTGATTTGGTATTAGTGTGTCGTTTTTTATTTGGAGGGTTCTAAATTTTTTTATTAGGATATTTTATTTTTGATTTTTCGTAGTTGGGCTTATGGATTTAGGGCAGTGAAGATTATGTGTAGGAATGTAGTTCCTCAAAGAGAAGGCTGACGATGGAGCAAGTGACCGATAAAATGGTTGTAAAGATGATGGTAAATGAGAGAAGTCCATGAATCCAAGTGTAAGAGACGAAATAATGCACAACGAAGAGTGGAAGAGAGGGGAAGCATCGAGAAGCTTTTGATTAAGGCAGCGTAGGTTATGGAGGAAGGGGTTAGGAATTGAGTTGGATAATTTTTTTTAGAGAAGATAGATTTTTTATGAAAAGGGTGAAAAAAAGTTTTAAAGTTCAAGGGCTAAATTTAAAACCAACTCTTTTTGTTAACGTGCTACATCATCAAATATCGGGGGAAAACGGTTCGATGACAAAAATAAGACAAACCGATAGCGCAAGTGACCAAATCGTTATTTTTTCAAATTAAATGACCAAAATCAAACAGTTTGAATACAGAAGGGGTCAATCATATAATTTACCTAAAAATTATTAGAGTGTCAACCTAATTGGTTTGACATGTTATTCTATAAATATATATACTGTTTTTTTGTCAATCTAATTTTTTCCAAAGTATGATCAATATCCGCCTCTTGAATAGAAGCGAAAGAGGTAGGAGTAGAAATGATAAAAATGAGGAGAAAAAAGCAAAAGAGAAGAAAAAATTACGAGGTTTTTTGGTACCTCTAAAGTATGACATTATATAAGCAATCTTTCATTTGTAATACGATTAGTCGATTACTTTGATCACAATAAAACATAAGGACTTATTTAAAAAGTTTGAAGTAATTGAGGATCTTTCATAATATTTTACCCGATTATCACAATTAATCTGGACGGGCTGTCCGTAGTTGCGAATGAAGGCCCATAAAGTAAGCTAAGTTCCGAGTTTAGTCCTTTTTTATTTTCCTAATAAAACATAATATAAATGATCCACACATCTCAAAACCCTAGCGCTCCTCTCTTTTCTTCATTTTCTTCACTCTCCCTTGCATCCCAAACCCTAAACAATGGCCGCCGCCGCGCGCCCTCTTGTCTCCGTCCAGACCATAGAGTCCGACATGGCTACTGATGCCTCCCCCACCGTTCCTCTTGCCGATGTTATGAAAGCCTCGATCCGACCCGACATCGTCACTTTTGTCCACGACAACATCTCCAAAAACAGCCGTCAACCCTATGCCGTATCCAAACGCGCCGGTCACCAGACCTCAGCTGAATCCTGGGGTACCGGTCGTGCCGTCTCGCGTATTCCCCGTGTTCCTGGCGGTGGTACTCACCGAGCAGGCCAAGGTGCTTTCGGAAACATGTGTCGCGGTGGACGTATGTTTGCTCCCACCAAGATCTGGCGCCGCTGGCACAGGAAAATCAATGTTAATCAGAAGCGTTATGCTGTTGCCTCCGCCATCGCCGCCACCGCAGTTCCCTCCCTCGTCATGGCACGTGGTCACCGCATTGAGTCTGTCCCGGAGATGCCGCTGGTTATTTCCGATGCCGTGGAGAGCGTGGAGAAAACTTCAGGTGCAATTAAGGTTTTGAAACAGATTGGAGCATATCCTGATGTGGAAAAAGCCAAGGATAGCCAGGGAATCCGACCTGGAAAAGGAAAAATGAGGAACCGTAGGTACATTTCCCGCAAAGGCCCTTTGATTGTTTACGGAACCGAGGGATCTAAGCTCGTTAAAGCCTTCCGTAACATTCCGGGAGTCGAGGTTGCTAACGTCGAGAGGCTGAATCTGTTGAAACTGGCACCCGGTGGTCACCTTGGAAGGTTCGTTATTTGGACCAAATCAGCTTACGAGAAGCTGGACTCGATTTACGGGTCATTTGATAAGCCTTCTGAGAAGAAGAAAGGGTACGTGCTACCTCGATCCAAGATGGTGAATGCTGATCTGGGTAGGATCATTAACTCTGATGAGGTTCAGTCAGTTGTGAAGCCAATTAAGAAGGAGATCAAGAGAGCACCTATGAAGAAGAACCCACTTAAGAACTTGAATGCTATGCTGAAGTTGAACCCGTATGCCAAGACTGCAAAGAGGATGTCTCTTTTGGCTGAGGCACAACGCGTTAAGGCTAAAAAGGAGAAGCTTGACAAGAAAAGGAAACCCATTACTAAGGTAAATGAAGTTTGATTTGATTTTTGTTTTCTTAACGATAATAATTGTACTTATATGCGGCTTAGAACTATGTGTTGTAGTATATTTGAATGGAATTATACGTTTTTTTACTTGATTCTTAATACATTTGTGTGTTATGCTTCTTAAATTATATATATTTGCTTATTACTGCTTCATAGCTGTTTGATTAATTGCAGCAGTGTTGTTTTGCTTGTGAGATTTGTCCTTTTTGTTGTAGAGCTCCTATATGTTAGGAGTCTATCAAATTTATTTTACATGTTCTGTTTGTTGAGTATCAACGTTGTTGATAATAAGGAATATTTATGTCTTGCATTTGCCAGCTGACGGTTGGTTAACTCTACAATACCTGTTGAATTGTGTTCTCTTCATATTTATCCTTTGGTTCTAGTTTCCTCTATTTGTTTCGAGTCGTTTATTAAGTTCTATCTTGGATGAGTTTTATGCATTAATGATTCCACCTTGTGTTGAGTATTAGTATGGGCACAAAATGATTTTTTTGGCTTCACTTTTACCCTATTCCAATTGGTTGTATTCATATCAATGATTCTAGCCTGAATCTTTTTTAATGCTATGTTATTCTATTGACTCATTTGTTTTTCTTTTCAACTATTCAGGAGGAGGCAACCGCAATTAAGGCAGCGGGCAAAGCATGGTATCAGACTATGATCTCAGACAGCGATTACACTGAGTTTGAGAACTTCTCTAAGTGGTTGGGTGTGTCTCAGTAATTTTAGTTTTTTCTTTAGTAATATGAGAACTTCTTTAAAAATCTGTTTTAGACTTGCTTTGATGTTGTCGTTTTATTTTTTTCTGTTTTGAGTTTTAGGGTGGAAGGAAAATTCGTGAAATATCATGCTTCTATACTGTCCTCCCTCCCCGTTTACGCATTCTATGGCTAGTGGAATAGTTTTCTATAATATGAGAACAGGAATTTGATTAGTTTACAAGTTGCTCTTTATGATATTGAAATGCTTGTTTTCGCAGTGTGCAGCTAAGTTAAACTTGGTGCCTAAATAAAGTTTTGATTCACTTACCATTTTCTTGGTTGCTTTGATTTTTTGTTTTTGATGCATATACCTCCTTTGTTTGAGTGATGGTGTTTATGTATGTTGGTTTCAGATTTTGCTACTATGATTATATTTGGTGGTGAATCTTTACTTTATAAATTTTGGGTTTGTTTTTGTTGTTGATTTTGAATATATGGAAATTGGTAACCTCAAAGTTGAGAAATTAATTACCCTTTTCTTTTAGACTATTTAAAATGTTTGAAACTCTTGACACCAACCAGAAAACAATGCAGGGTTAAGCCAGGAATCTGAAATAGCTAATGCGAATCTATTTAGAACAAAACTTGAATTTGTTAGGTAGTTCTTTTGTTCTGTATCATGTAGGAAACATCTTTACCAGATCTGTTAGGCCACTCAGTCCCCTGGAATTCTAATTCCACGATGTTGTTTCTTCCTCGCTTATCTAAAAATGTGCAGTGTGTCAATTGTAAATGTGGGCTTTGACTCAGTCGCCGGGTTTTCACTGTTTAGTCACCGCCACTGACTCATTGATTTCTCTTTAGAGTTTCAAACCCTACTTTTCTGAAGTTAGAAAGTAAGCGACGGGAACTTATTTTGTTCTCAACGTTACCAATCAGAACGCCTTATGCCATTTTTTCTCTTTATTTTTAAAATTTAAAATAAATATATTAAAATATTTATTAATTTAATTATATTTTTCAAAATATCTAAAATACTCTATGTTTATCTCCCATCCTTTTCTTTTTAAATTCATGAGTAAGTGCCTCTTGTCTAAGAATTTCTTTAACAGAAGTTACAATAATAGGTGTCGTTGATTCAAATTTTTCTACCATCTGCCCAAAGAGCAAGAAGTGAAAAATTTATGAAAAACTAACTTCAACTAAAAAAAAGAAAAAAATGTTTAAGTTTTAGACTTCATACGAATTGGAGAACATCTTTGAATTTAAGTTATGGATCAAAACTTGCAATAGCAAAATAGGGTAATCAAATATTTACAAACAAAAATTAGCAAAAGAAGATAAAGAACTTTTGAATTGTGAATTAAAGAGGGAGATGGCGGGGGAGAGCTTAGGGCAGGAGAAGATGCGAGAGCAAACAACGTTCTAGGCCTTAGAGGAAGTGAAAGAGGTGAAAGTATGTTTTGAAGAAGACCATCGTTCATCAAAGAAAACCCTATGTTTTACATAAGTTTTGGTGTTGTTGAAGACGGTGATGATCGGTTCTTATTTACCATTGAAGGGATTAAAAATACCAATTTCTTATTTCTTTTAGGGAAGAAGAAGATGAGATAAAGATGGAGTGTTTTAGGTATTTTGAAAAATATAATTAAATTAATAAATATTTTTAATATATTTATTTTATTTTTAAATTAAAAAATAAAGAAAAAAAATGATGTGGCACTTCTGATTGGTCAAGACAGATTTTTTTAACGGTGTTAAGTTTTTGGGTGAAATGAATAACCTCAAAAACGTTAAGGGTAAAAGTAGTTAAAATAAATTTTAAAGTACAAATTAGGAAAACATGTAAAGTTGAGAGGAGAAAATGCATTGAGCATTGATTTATGTAAATAAAAATAAGTTTTGTGAACTGCAGATTTTGGGGATTTGAAGAATATAAATTGAAAAAACAAGAATATATGATGCATTTTTAATAAACCATGTTGCTTGATAGGGTAGGTAAAAAATCGATTATTCGGTTTCGAATTCGGTAAATTTTTACCTGGAATTGGTTTCGGTAGGATCGGGATTAGATCTAAAATTTAGGTCCAGATTGCAACCATGATTGAATCCTGTTTTTTTAGATCCGGTACCTGGTGGGTACTTAATGGGACCGATACTGGTATGGTACCAAATGACATTGAAGAGGTTAAAAACAACTAAAGTCACTCCTTTGTTTCTCTTTATGTATGAATATTATGAGTATGATTCGTTTTAAGAATTCAACCTTTAAGCCTACAATATTCTGACTTTGTTATTTAATATTATTATTGATGGTTGGAATTTTTTTCCTGCTGCTCAAATTTTATTAATAATAGACTAATTAACCGAGTACCCGATATTGGTACTAGTTCCCACTAGTACCGAGACCGGTTCTTAAAATCTTAGACCCGATCTAATTAGGACCAAAACTGATTTTAATTTTTAAAAACTGATGATTACCGAGACCGAGATTAATTCTAAATAAATTGACCGGGTACCTAATCTTGCCCACCCCTATTGCTTTGAGCTATAATTATAGTGCAAAACTTTGAGAAGTTATAATTTTTTGCATTTAAAAGTTTTTGAGAGAAATTAATGAGCCTCCACGGTATTTAGTCAAAATTAAATAGTCAATAGATTGAAATCATTTATTATTGATGGTTAAATAAAAAATATCGTTTTGATCTTTAATTTAATTTTTTTGATATTTATCAGTAAGTTTAAATCTTTAATTTCGTTATTATTTTTAAAATTTTTGGACTTAAAAATTATTTTTTTACCAAAATATATCTTTATTATAGGGATTTGGTGTGTAATTATTTCAAAATTTTTGAAAATTTTATTTCAATCCATGTAATTTTAATTTTCTTTCAAACTGGTCACTGTGGTGCCAAAAGATTTTGCAATATATTTTTTTTTTTATTTTTCAAAACACTAAAAGGCACACGACAACACGAGCCAACTTGTCTTAGTGGTTAAGGGAACATTTACTAGAGGTCACGGCTAATGAGTAGGGGTGTGAAAAAAACCGAAATATCGAAACCAGTTCAAAACACGAAAATATCAAATTGAAAAGTTTGATTTCGGTTCAGATTTTTATTTAAAAATGGTCGATTACGGTTTACGATTTTAATAAACAAAGTAAAATAAACCATTACCCGAACCTAATTGAATAGAATAAACAATTAACTAGTTTAATGATTGCGGTTTAGGGTTGAGAATTGAGTGACCCGAACTTATCGGTTAATCGAAATAATTTACTAATAATCAATCGAATTCGGTTTTGCACACCCAAACCGATGAGTGGAGGGTTTGGATCTTCGTGGTTAGCAACTTTGCATGGTTATTGTAGTCCTCCATTTGACTAAGTGGGACAGGTTCAACTGTTCTTGTAAACAGATATCAAATCAATTCAGCTTAAAGCAAATCAAATCTTGAGAGTTTAGCATGAACCGAAGGTCAATGATGTTCACCTAAGCCATAAACATTGTTAATTAATGTCAAACCCTAACAAATCCTTCTACTCCAACCACCCCAATGAATTTAGCCATATATATATGTGTGTATGTAAAAAGTTGTTCACAAGTTTCCCTGAATTTAATCTCAATTCCAGTCTCTCAGGTCTCCCATGGCTCGCCAACTTCACTCGACACCGGCAAGTTCAGCTCCGGTTAACGCGTCTCAAGCTGGTCTGGCTGTTGTTACGCTACTTCTATGCGGTTTTGCATTAATCAAGTGCGCTTCCCACTCGCGTAAACTGCGCCGTCAGTGGAGAGCTTGCTACGAATTTTTCGAAGAGGATGATTTCGATCCCGTGATTGAAATACAACATCAAGTTACGAGCGGCGGAATCAGTGGGTACGAAGCTGCGGATGTGGCGGCGGACACGAGCATGTTCAGCCGTGAACAACCGGTATGGCAGAAGAACATCCTGATGGGAGAGAAGTGTGAGCTACCAGATTTTTCTGGGGTGATAATATATGATTCTGAAGGTAATATTGTCACCCCTTCCAAAACTCCTCCTCTACTCACCTGGAAGTAGATTGGAAGTGTAGATTTGGACAATTTATGTATTGTATTTCGTGTTTTGGTTTCTATACTTTGTTATCATGTCGTGTTATATATTCATTTAAATCATGTGGAGGATTATGAAAGTGCAGGTTTATCAGCCAATAAATGAGTGAATCGTGGACTGAATCTTCCTCCTTTCAAAACTACGGGATGCAAAATTACAAATATGTATCGAATACAAATATACAATATGCATAAAAGATAACTAAATAAAATATACTTAAATGAATCAGTTTAGATGAATACAACAATAAAACGCAAATACTACACTAAGATCACAAAAACCTAACACGAGAACAATATACATGGTTTAAAGGAGAATATAACTTGTCTGTCTTTTTATGTGTCTATTATATGCATCTACGAACGGAACTAAAACTTGAGGTTGGGAGTAAACTTAAATATTTAAAAAGTGAGGGGGATAAATGTGCAAATAATTTAATTTATTTTAAAAAATTTTAAATCATAAAGGTAAATTTTTTTTGAGTTGGGGGCATAGCCCCTCCCGGGACCATGTCCTTCCGTCCATGTATCCATCATCAATGATTTTATGTCATATATATTATTAATAAAATATAAATAATTATTAATACGCGTTACATAAAATCATTTACAAAACATAAAAGGTAAAAATAAAAGTGGTTCAAAGGATTAAGGTTAAAGCCTAAAGGATAATAGAAAAAAATGATGATGAAATTCAACTCATATTTATAGGGTAATTGCACCGAAGACCTCAAGACCACGTACAAGATTCTCAACGTTAAAAGATTAAGGATAAATATTCTATACACAAGCGGTAGAAACTGAAAGTTTTCACAAGTGTCTTAGTTTTAAGGTATAGAGAGTTAGTTTAGGGTATAGGGTTTATGAGTTTTAGTGTAGGGGGTTAGAATTTAGGGATAGTTGTTTCAATTTAAGGTTTATGGTTATAATTTAAGGTTTATAAGTTAAAATTTAAATCCTCACCCTATTATCTAAAACGCAGTTTAAGCAATTTAATTCGGGTGAAACTTACATTCTCTTCAATGTAGTTTAAGCAACCGCAATCTTCTTTCCGTTCTTGATCAATTGAACTCTAGCACACTTTCTGATAGCAGAGATTTGGAAAATGTTTTATTTTAATTATATTCTAATATTGGAATATGAGAATTATTTAATTATATAAAATTATTTAAGTATTTTTTTTTTAAATTTATAAAATTAAATCTAAAATATTATGAGAATTAATGATCTAAAATTTAATAGTCATTATCAAATTCATATTATATAAACTGAAAATAGTAGGAATACAAGGGTAGCTTAAAGGACTGCTGAGGAAACCCTAAATCTTCTCCCACTCCAAGTTCTGCAGTCTGCAGATATGACCTGGAACGCAGCAAAGGACTTGTACTTGTAAATTGTAATCCTTCCCTTCCTCTAAAACCCTTTGTTTTTTCTTATTTTGAGTGCAGTGAATACCAAGTCTGGGTCTAATCTTCCCAAGCTCATATGAAAGATTGAAATTTTGAATGCTAAGTCTCACTCTAAGGATGCTAATGGAGAAATAACCAACTCCAAGGTCTCTTGGAGGAAGATATAAAGACACAGTAAAAAACTAAAAATAACAATTATCCTTTAGGAAAACATTTAACATCTGTTTAAAAATAACAATCATGACAGTTGGGGAACAATGCTGGTAATATTTTCATAAAAAGGAAGCATCCGAGAAGCACAGTAATTTCAATTACGAGTTAGATTATCATTCAAGATATTCATCTAAGTGTGCATTTTTTCATTAATGCTTGGCTTTCATTGCATAATAAGATCATATTTGGTAGGGGTGAGCGAACTAAATCGTAACCGTTAACCGGCGTAACCGTTTATTTTATAAGTTAATTAACCTAATCATTAAAAGTTAAACAATTTCGGTTAATCAAACAACTAAAAAAGATGGTTAACGATTAACTTATAGGTTAACATATATGTATTTTTTTTAACTGAGTATAAAGTTTGTGTTTAAAACCTATCTATTTAAGTATTTTTTTGAAAATTTTAATACAATATATATCGGAGAGATGGATTTATTATTGTAAAAAGAAATAATAAACATTTGAAAATAAAATTGTAATATGTTATATATTAACCTATAATAAAATCGTTTCTTAACGGTTAACCATTTAAAAAATTTAATGGTTAACCGTTTCTTTAACAGTTAAGTTACAATTAATAAACTTTATAACGGTTAATTGACCATTTAAGCTAAATGATACAATTAACCTATACCATGAACACCCCTAATATTTGGTATGGAATAGTACATTTTTGTTATTTTATCATGTTTTACGACATGTTTCGAGTTCAAGATTGTGCTTATGCCTTAAAAAAAACCAATACCATGATAACAAAAACCAATGAGGTTTAAAATAAAGCATTGCAAAATCAAAACCAGATGCTGAAGGTGCTAAACATCTTTGAGCATTAATAAAAGGTTGGGAATGGCCATCACTCCTTTATATACAAGCTAATCACCCAACTTGAAAACTAAAACAACTAGTTTTGGCATTTTTCCAATTCTCTACTTACAAGCCCCACCCCCAACTCTATTTTGTGTCAGCTATTTCCCATGATCCACAACCACCCCGATATCGCTGTTCACTGCCCATTTTCATGTACACCAACCAAACCAAACCGAGCACCTACCTAAAGAATAATTACAAATTCACAGATATGTATGTACCTGTAAAAAAGGCTATGAAAGGTGGAATGAGCCTTGCCCTTCTGTTATGGCGTATAAGATCTTCTCTTTCATCTTCTCCTGCAGAATATAAAAAACCGGTTTCTATTTTTAACTTGATCCTTGTAAGGAATTTGATTTTAAGATTCATTCAAGAAAGTGTAAAGGGATACTTTTGAAGAATATGGTGGCAACTTCAGGTAATTGGCACAAGTCATGACACTAGGCAGCTCCGTATCAGCACAGTTGCTGCTATGCTGAAGGAAGCATTAAAATTTAAAGAAATGGTGAATACATGGTACAAGGAAAGGGAATATATATGCATACAAACTGGGAAACTAAGATTTATTTTTTTATTATACTAACCTTGCGAACAATTGTCAATTTTGGATTTAAGGATGCCAAACCTCCTGGAGGTAGCCGAGGTGCACCAGTCACAAACTGCAGAAATGACCGCCGTTGTGCAAATTCAAACTCTTGAATAATTTCGAGTAGCTGAAATTCAACATGTGAGTCAGTGACTAGGGTTTTAACAGATGAAAAAAACAGAGAAAAAAAAGGAAGCAGGAAAAAGGAAGAAACTGCAAGTAATGCTAACGTTAATGATGGGTGGACTGCTAGCTGTATATCCGTGATCAAATTTGATATGTTCCAGAAGTTCATTGAACTGCTTGAAAAACAACATAAAAAATTTAGTAAAGTTAATCCTTCTCGACTCTCTCTAAATATACTGAAATCAAGATATAGGTATACATACAGCCCAATAATCACATTCTCCACAGAGTAAATGTTCTAGTTCCTCCTCTGTGAAAATGTGGAGATGGCTAATTGAAAAAACCTGGAATAACAACCAGAAGCAGATGGACTTAAGTATCTCTTCTTTTTCTGAAAAATAAAATCCAAATCTGATTCCAGAAGGACAATTCTTGTGAAATACATTTACAAAGCAAGAGAACTTCAGACACGGGAGCACATAGATGAATAAACAATAGATCTCTAAACCAAATTACCCCCTGGGAAACTGAATTACCAATGACATAACCAACTTGAGGAAGGACCTCTCATACCAAAGAACGGTCACACTAAAAGGCAATAATTCATGATTTAAAGGTGCAAAGAATTGCTCCACAGTTATCTGAACAGTATTTTGTTCAAGTTTACATCACATCGTGTAGAACAAATTGAACATCTCAAAATAGGCATAAAGATATTAGCATTTTGATATATATATATATATATTATGGTACATACCTGGTTAAATCCAGACTTGAAAGCTTCAACTTGTCTGGCAATTCCACTATGTATGGTAGCATCCACAACAAGCTCAACATAATCCTCCAAGTTGTCCAAATTTACCTGGAATAATAAATACTTAATGTGAATCAAGTTATTCGTTAAATTAATGGATTTAATGAATGAAAACATGCTTTAGAAATACTCACCATTTTGTGATTACACTCAAATGAAAGAAAATAATCAGGATAACCAGGAAGGGTAAAGTCCAGATAAAGGTCTTCAATCTTGGTATTTCTAAAGCACAAATCCTGTTCCAATGAAGAATTCTCAACACAAATGGATTCCAGATGCCTTTTCCGATTAACAATAGCTTGAAACTCCAGTAGTGTCCTACCAAGTTCAGGGTCGAATGATTGGATGTCAAACAAACTTAGGTCCTACAAAACCAAAAGGTTGCGTATCTTAATTGCATGAGTGCAAGTTTAGACTTTTTTAATGTTTAAGGGAAAATAAAATCATGACTGAAAAAGAGTACCTGCCCCAAAATTAATTTGTAGAAGGCTTTGGAGAAGGGAACATCCAGGACTCTTCTATCTTGAATAGCCTTTGCAACAATTTGGCCCAAAAGAACAAACTTTTTTAATACTTGAGAAAACCGTATCCCACTACATGAATCTGCTTTAGGAGAACATGGACAAGGGAAAAGCCCAGAAATGTTTCTCAGCATTACGGAATCAGTGGGCAAGGTTTTCGAAGTGATAAATGAACTATGGTCCTCCCTCCACATGCCAAGACCATGTTTCTGAAATTCATGACTAACAAGAGTATAGAATTCCAAAGTTGGACCCAGACCGGTGCCAACTTCTTCATTATATTCTACTTCAAGAGGTCCCTTGTGACGAGCATGTAGGTCCATCATTCTGGTCGCAGAATCTAGAATTTGGTCACGCGAGACAACAAATTTCTTACGAGGCAAACCACCTGAAGTAGTTTGCCTGTCATTTGACGCACCTGAATTACTACGTGAAATGGCATTGTGTTGAACTCTCCGTGGACCAAAGGCTGCAAATCGGAAGTACTTACATCTTGCCTCAAAGCCAAACAAGAAGGGACAAGAAGAAATTAAATCATTACACCACAAAGGCATACCACCAGTAGACAAAGTAAAAGCATCACATATCTGCTGTTCTAGTTTTCCTGTCAATCTACTGCTCACAAACTCATTCTGAGGAACTGAATGAACCATTACCTTCAAATTATCCAAGTTATCAATCCTACCTTCAGCAAATGCACATATTCTCTCACAAGACATTAGATGAAATGAATATCTGTTAATGCCTTCCAAAATTTTGAGCAGAAACAGTATATCATAAATAGGACTTGACTTGTCCAGATCAGAAGCAAGTTTGCAAGCAAACATGCTGGAAAAAAATGCCATCTGCATAGAGTCAATCTTTTTATCTGATAATGGGGACTTGTCTTCTAGATATGAACATTCCCAAGGATCATCTTTCTTAGATTCCACAGCTTTTTTGTATGTTATTGTGTATACTCTGCTCCATAACTTTGACCATGTTATAAATTCTCTCTCTGAATTCAGTAGCTGCTGAAGAATCGCTTGATATAGCGTCAAAGTTCGGTCTAGTTGATGTCCTTCTAGATAAAGCAATAGTCTAGGTGACGAATCTTCAATGCCATTTCCACCAGATGCAGAACAGGGAGTTTTCATTGGTTTAGTTGACTCTGTAGGAAACTCTTGTTCCTTCCCAGAAGAGCCCTGTAAAATAATCCAATTTGCAGTCAGTGAGACTGAAGTACCTCATTTTGATTCAAAGCAGCCCTTACGGTAAGAAAAGACCCCTGATATAGACATTTAAAACAGTAATTTAAGCACGTTCTTATGAAACATACAAGTACGGAAATACTAAGCTAATAATACATACCATATTGGTTTCATCCAAAGACATTGTTTCACCAGAATTTGATTCTGTCAGATGCACTTGTTCAGAGGCCATCTGTGATAAGTTAGTCTCATCTTCCTGCAGGAAAGCAAAACTGACAGATTTGAGTAAAACTCAAAACTTATTAAAAAATTACCCTAATAGATATATAAATGAAAACTAGAAAAACAATCCCATGTGACTAAAAGAGTCTACTCATTTAAGGTAAACAAAATACAGGAGTCACCTGCATCTCTGGCAAATCAGTGGACATGCTGTCTATACAACCTGAACTCTTGCCTTGACTAGAATTTGCATTTGATGGTAAAAGATTAGGTAGAATGTCCCTCTGCTCCAATGCTTCTACATCTAATTCCCCAGTTTCTGTTATTTTAGTAAAAATTTTGGGCCAAAGATATCCTTCAATGGCATCTAATGAAGAAAAAGGATCAACAAACGAAACATCTTCAGCACAATCAGAGAGGCAGGTCTCCCCTTCACCCCTCACAAAACGAACCCTAAAACATGGATACATAACACAACGTCCATTTGGGACTGTAGCAAAAGAATTTCTCTGCTTGAATCCATGGCTTGAAATAACAGGGAAATTTTCCAAAGATGACAATGCACTTTGAAGTTTCTGTATCAGTATTGACAGTGGCAAGTCCTCAACAAGGATATCTGAATAAGAAAAAAACAACTTTGCGAACACCTGAAACCTCTTCCCCAAAACAACCAAATGATCAAAACTACCATTAAATTCCACATTCTCCCTCATGTACAGCCCGTTGGATAGGTAATGCATAAGCGATTTCACAATTCCACTTTCAATAAATTCAAAAGTGGAAACAGGTTCTCTACCATTAAGCTTCAGCATAATTTGATGCAATATGCTATAGAACTTCTCTTCATGTTGAGCAGGAGTATCACAATCAACAGGCATGTCTATCAAATTACTCAAGGCAGTAGAGAAGGTTCTGAGGTTTTGAAGAACATCAGTCATTCCTTTGTCAGACTCTACTAATTCTGGAGCAAAGTAATTGGTTTTAATATGTTTTGCAAGATTGCAAACAGTATCCTTGTCAATCTTACAAGGTGGGGCTAATGAAGATGGCACTGTATCAAATGCATAGCACAAGCATCTATGGAACTCCCTTGCAAAAAACTTTTGGCTTGAATCAGATGAAGGTTGGATATCACTGAACACAGGAAGCTTTGGTTGCGAGCATTTTTCAGACATTAGTAGAGCATCAATTGTAAAAAGAACGCCCTCCTTCACGAATGAGTTCAAAAAAACATCTGAAAGCTTTTGGAGAATGATCTCAGCAATCTGTAGGGCTAACATCAACAGATGGTGATCCTTCCGAGTGAACACTCCAGCCAGGAAACTGCCATATATAGATTGGTGAAAATATATTCAAGATCTGTCGACTTAACAATACACACATAATATTTTAAAACCAAAAAACAGGAGAAAAAAAAACCCTATTCACCTTGGAATGTTGGCAGTCTTAAGCAATTCAGAAAGCACGTCAGCTTTGCTCAGAAAAACTAACTTCCTGATAACAGATAAGCAGCCATAGAAAACATATATGTTTGCACCAGAATTAACTACCTGTTCAATTGGTGAGACATGTATTATAAAACTATTATAAGGACAAAATACAGAAATTTTAGCACATATCGGGGAGCTAACCTGTACCAGCACGGGAAATAAATCCATACCAAATCTTTGCAGATGATCATGGTGATCAGCTAAAAATGATTCCTTATCCAACACTACCTGATTAGCTTGATCTCCAGTGGAGGTAGGAAGCAGCTCATGGAGCAATTTCAGTACTTCATGTACCTGCCAAAGACAATAGCAATAGTGACCATGGCTAGAAAAACCAATTAAAATAGTATTATTGTAGGAAATGAACCCAGTGCCCATCACAACAGTAATAACTGTTATTTTCTACAAGGGTAGACTCAAAATAAACACCCAAGCCATTACCAACCAAAATGGAATGCCATTCAGAGAAGCCCACTCAAAGATGCAAACCTGATTGCAATTGCCATCAACTAAGTGTGGAGAAGATATTCCATGAGAGAGGTCATAACCAGACAGGACATCTTTCAGTGTGTTGCTTATGTTTAGCTCATAGAGATTCCTAAAAGCTACAAAAGATCCAGAAGAAAGCTTGACAAGTAATCCTATCAATCCCTGCCAAGTGCCAGTCAACATGGAACAATCAAATCGCCATTTAACAGGAGTGAAATATGAATATAGCTAATCACTGACTAATGACCAAGGAAATTTGCATACATTATAAATTGGCTGGGATACAGTAGTCCGGCTGTTTGATTTCAGAAGGTGTGTGACTTGATTAATCAGCTCATGCTTACAAAGTTCCTCCAGCAGTTCAGAAGACTGACACATTCTCTCAGATATTTTGATCAAGCAAGTTGCAACACTTTCAACAAGCTAGAAATTTGAACATTGTCAAGCTAGAAATAAATACATTGAAGGAATCACCAAAAAGAGGAAAACAGCGAAGAATTAAAAACCTGTTGGTCCTCATGCTGAAGTAAAACACATAAATTGGGAATCGCTTCAACGAAAGGTGCAGGACCCTCTGAAGGAAGTCTCTTACAAATGTTCACCACAGTGGAGAGTGCAACTCTCTTGCAATTTATAATCAAAATTCAATGAAACATAATACAACATAATCCCAAAATTAAGAACACAATGTAAATGAATTACCTGGACACTAATCGAGAAAAAATCTATAAAATTTAGAACAGCCATAATTGCACCAGCTTGTAAACAAGCATGCGGTTGATCACGAGATATTTTCTGCAATGCTTGCAAACACTGCATAACAAAATATTTCTCAGCAAAACCATGTTTTGTTACTTCAATCTCACTATAGTTTCTAACCATAACAAACTTAGTAACTTCAATCACACTATAATCTAACAAACAAGCTTAAAAACATACCTGCTCAGCTACATCCACATATTCAATAGCCAATAATCTTTCACAGAGAGCAGGAACAGCATCATGTCTAACAAGGAAAGCAGATGATCTAGGATAGACATCACATAAATAAGTCATACCCCTAATTGCCAACAACATTATATCAGCATTACTCTCGTTCCTCGCAAGCTTTACAAGTAAAGGTGATAAAGAATCTGCCATCAAACTCGAAAGCGAATCCTCATTACAAAAGGACAACACTTCACAAAGTTCAGTCAACGCAGCCAGTTGACCAGAACCTCCATTTCCTTCTTCCTTCAAATTTGTCAAAATACTACTCAATTTCTCGTGATCACCGGACGATCTTCTTCTCTGGTAATCTCTTAAAATGTGATGCCGTGGTTGTTGCTCAGCATCGTCTGAATCACATGATCCGTAAGCTGAATCTTCTTCCTTCTCGTGGTCGCCATCGGATCGGCTCGAACCCGAGGCAGAGGAGGAAGTTTCCATATAAGCATCGGGAGTGGAAATTGGTGAATTGTGGTGCGTTGGGATTGAGGAACAGTTGGAGGAACTTGGTCGAAACTCTAATGAACTACAAGTTCGCTTATCTGCTGGTAATTCATCAGCTGCTTCCGTTCGTTTCTGCCCGCGACTTCCCATGTGAATTTGGTTCCTTTTCTTTCTTTTGGACTGAAAATTTCCAAACAAAAGCAATTCACTCAGACCTGTAATATTAAAAAAACACTAAACAAAGAGAAAATCCATAGTTTCCTACGGAAACAAATAAAAACACTCATCGTAGAACATGAAAATTATTGTTCCACAGTAAGAAAAAAATCATAAAAAAGTTCAGTTTATAAAACTTCAAAATTGATATTTTTCAGAAAATAAAAAACAGTCTTTAAAAGACGAAAGTAAATCAAAACAAAGAAAATAAATTAGGGTTAGTTTAGGGGGAGTAAAACGATGCATCAAAACCATAAAAAAACGATCAATCCTTAGAACAACTCAAAACTGTTAAAACATCATAATTAAAAAAAAAAGAGACAGAAAACAAAGAAATTATCGAGAAAAGAAAACAAACAACTAATCCATTAGCTTAAAAAAGCATCTAAGAAGAACAAATAAAAAAATCATTTTTCTTCCTTTTTAAGTGCCTAAACAGAACAATTACTGATCAATCGGTCTTTCGAGAGAATCGAAGACCTACAGAGTTCAAATCAACGGCGATTAACTTATAGAAAATTGACGATCTTTTCCTTTTCTTTTCTTTTTTTCCTGCTGCTGATGTTTATACGGTTGTGCTGATCCTGATGATGAAAAGCCAGGGCATTGTTTTAGAGAGAAAATAAATAAGGGTTTTTTAATTAAGTTTTTCTCAGTATTTATACACCACTGTCTCCTACTGTATCGTGTACTACTCAGCCGCATCAAAAATCGTACACCTCCGAAACTACTACCTATTCAGATTATCATCGTTTTGCTTTTTTATGAGATGCGAAATTTTTGACCGTACGATCATTTGATTTTTTAGTGTTTTCTGCGGTCTTTTGACTGTTCTCAGTATTTGTGGTTTATTTTAGGGTATAACAGTTAATTTGTGACGTGTTACACTTTTTTCACAATATTTAAGAATTAACTAGAAAATTGTTTTTTAAATATCTTTTAATCGGTTATTTTTTCATTTTAAAATAGTAATTATTGTTATGAATCATATATTCTTTTATAATTATCGGTATTTAATATATTAACAGATTGATTTAGATAATAATTAAAATGGATCTAATATTTGTATTTTTAGTTTTAATATAGAGTAAAAAGTAAAAATGAAAATCATTTAAAATTAATTGATAAAAATCAACAACCAAACTACAGTTAAGATTTTTGTGCTAAGCACCAAAGATAGTTTACCAATTCATTTATTCATTTTGTGTTAATTGAAATAATTTATCATAAATTGATTTGATTAACTTTTAAGAGAAAAGGTACAAATTTCTCATCCCATTTACGTGAGTGATCCAATTTTTCATTAAATTTTAACGGGATAAATACAAAAAAGTACACATAATTTATTATTTAATTATGTCTATGAAAATTTAACATTAGTTTAATTGTGGTTTTAAAAAAACTTTAGTTTAATTATACATACTCTCTTTATCCCACTAAATTTGTCCTTTGTTGATTTTTTAGTCAATTTTTTTAACTTTGACTCATTATTATTTAAAATTAGTTATTGATAAAAATATAAAAAAAATATATTTTATAAACCTCAATCAAGTAATTTTAAAATATATATTTTATAAAATTTAATTATTTAAAATATTTAAATAAAGATTTGACTTTTAAAAAGTCATTAAAGACAAAATTAATAGGACGGAATGGATGAAATATAAAACTTTAAATTTTCAAAAAATAAATATATCTATTTATTTTTTGTATTTAATATATATGATAAATACATCTATTTATTTTATCTTTATACTTTAAAAATTTCAAAGGAAACTTAATCATTTATACTTTAAATCCTCGAGAAACCAATAAAACATTTTATACTAAAAAAATTAAATTAAGCAACAGAATATATCATAAATAAAAATTCAAAATTCAATTTCCAGGGTTTTCTCGTACCATAATAAAATTTCAAAATTTAAAAGAAAGTATAATAACAAATTGCAGCAATGAAAAGATTGATAATAATATTTGAACTACCTTCATTATAATAATTGTAACGATAGTGATAAATTGCGTTGAGATAATTATTCTCCAAAACATGATAAGTTTTATAATAATCCTTAAAATGAGATGCGAAGAAAAAGAGATAAAATTTCATATTACATTGATCTAACATATAAAAACTAGGATTCTCATTATAAAAAAAAGGAACAAATTATATGGTGTGGGTTTTGAAAGTACCGAATTATACGTTGAGGTGAAGAAAGCAAAGCATAAAGGGTGGGAGTGGGACACGAAAGAGCTAAATAGATTGGCTGTTGGCTCCTTGCAAAACGCAACGCAACTACTACAAGTGGACGACATCCGGCCTTCCATTAAATTCAACAACAACCCCAAATTTTTAACCCTAAATTCCTATATCTCACCCCCTTCGACCGTTGATTCAATCACCACGGCCACTCTTTTGTTCGTCACTCTCACAACAGTGAGAGTAACAATGGTAGTCAACGACGACAAAAGATCTAAAATTAGAGATTTAAGATTATGAGAATCTAGAGATTTAGAGTAACAGTATAAGATGGCCGACCAATGGATTTCGAAAACAATCGTCGGATTTCGAAGACAAAGTGGGGTGGGTGGGGGCCGACGATTGCCTACTTAGAATTGAGGATTTAGGAATTTTGGAGAAATTAAGGATTTGATGATTTCTTTTAAGAATATTAAAATTTTGAGGTACTTTTTTTTTGGAAAAATTACATTTTTTAAACAAAAATCAAATGAAAAATTAATAAATAGGTCGCATAACATGCGATGATCGGATGGAAATTTATTAACGGCCGTTCGGGTTTGAATAAACGACCTTACCATCTTGTTAATAATAGGGGTGAAGAAAAACAGTTACCTAAACAGTGTCATTAACATTACAAATATACTATGCCCTCCCCTACTGCTCAAATCTAAAATCTAAATTAACATCCAAAGATTTACACAGTTCTTTGAAACCAGAATCTATTACAAAGAACATCTGATATACAAACATTACTGGAAAATGGTAACTTACAAGATAAGAGGATGCAAATCGGCCAAAATATCAGCTTTCTCATCAGACTGTAGTTTTGATAAACTGTTCGTTGCAGCACCGGAATATGACACTCAATAGGGTTTAGATGATTGGGATTGCTAAAGTATTGAATCTCCACTCGATCGGAACCATCAGATGGCTTTGTTACTACAAAAGTAGCAAGATGTTAGGACCATACATTTTTCCCCATCTAGTTTTAAAGATCTCCAAGCCAAGGCATTAACACATAAATGCAAGGATTGAAGATTATGCTTCATAGCAACAAAAAATTGTCAGCTGTTGGCTGCTAAAATAAGTACTTAATTATTACAACAATTATTCCATAAGTAAATTCTCAAGCTGTTGAAATAGGGGCACTGTTATACCATTCTCACTTCTATAACATAACTTCAGTTACATTAAGAATGAGTAAATAACAATAGTTAAGCAACATAAACAAGCAAATATTCTATGTGACGCAGCACAAAGAATCAAACAGCTACTAAGTCCTTGAGGATCTTGTGTGCCTTGACTCGCAAACTCTAAGGGGTGAAACTTCAAGCATGTGAAATGTATTAACTATTAAGAGATTCAGCATAATTTAAACCACCAATTGTGCCAATAGCTTTATACATGATATAAAAAACAGTTCTCAGAATAACAGTTACCGTTATACTCTTTAACAGCATCAAGACATATCAGATCAATGTTTGAGTGCAGCAATGGATGAAATCCTACTATAGTGTTATTTACATCAGGGTACAAGACAGCCGGCAATGATTTTCCCAAATAAAAAACAATTCTCACATGCAACGTCAAAGGCTAAATTGTTATGATTTTTGACAACTATAAGTCACATGCCAATGTATGCCAACCTTAAATGTGCACCTTCAGAAAGATGGATAAATGTAAAGATTCGTGACCATAATTATGCATTGGTATGCCATGATGCAGAGAGAGAAAGAGAGAGAGATTACTTGAGAATTCCCATAACTAAAACCTTGTGAGAACGAACCTTGATGAGCAAGCTGCCAGAATTATTTACCAGAAAATCAGATAAAAATATGGCACAGTTTGCACATGCATGAACTTGATTTAAGAATATAAAGGCAAACAAAAAGTGGAGCCCATAGGAACAAAACTAGATGTATGTAAGAGTAATGAAAAACATGTATTCCACCTGCGCATTAGGGCTTGGTTGGACATCTTTTTTAGCAGATGCATCTCCACCTTTAGCCGAGCCCTTGGTATCACCCTATCAAACAAAATAGTTTGCAAACCAAAACCATATCAGAGAGGTAGCTTGGAGAAGACAAGACTGAGGCTCTAAAATATTTAATGAAGTAAAAACATGAATTGAAGAAGAAATATTAACTAACCTCCATCTGCAATGACACAATCAACCACAAGAATCGCCAAGGGAAAGAAAACATCAGTCACTTAACTATAACTTATTAAAAAGTTAGTAACCAACACACACAATATAAGCCATAAAATACCAAGCTACCAGAACCCAGCCTCAGGTTGCATAGAAATCACATGTAAAGGAAACTCAATGAGCAAATTGATTATTATATGAATTTCACCATCCGTAAGCCAAATTTCTTTCCCGTTGTTTTCATATAGCCAATTATTATATACAACACCATTAGATTCTAAAACAAAACTCAATGAGCAAATTGATTATTATATGAATTTCAAAAGCCCATTAAACAAAGATATGTGGAAATCGCTACCATTCAGCTAAAACAGTTAGTTAATAGATAAGCGGAAAACCCCATTTTGAAGTTGCTGAACTGTGCTTCAAAATACAGGAGGCTAACACTTTTCATTTACCATGGATGAAAGAGTCGGAAATCTATTTATCCAAAATAACTTTCATTTCCCTCCCTTGTTAGCAGCCAAAGCAGGAACCATATACAGAAGAACAGTCTTGAGATAATTACCTCTCGGTATCTGGCAAGGTAAATCTTAAGCGGATCGATGTAATCTTCAAATCCTAAAGTTGCCATAGCCCAGAGCAGATCGTCCCCGTTAATTGTCTTCCTCTTCTCCTTCTGACACTTATCGCTAGCTCTGTACATAAATCGTGACCAATTCCCCAATTACACATGAATTTCTTAAAGCATCTAATAAATTCAGCTAAAAGAAAACAGTTAAAAAATAACCGGGAAAAAAACAAAAGCAAAATAAAGTTCGTACTCGCTGGTGATGAAGCTGATGAACTCGGAGACGCACTCTTGCACGGTCTCTTTAGCATCTTTAGCGATCTTCCCGTTGGCAGGAAGTGCCTTCTTCATGATACGGCTAATGTTGGCAATAGGAAGATACCTATCTTGTTCTCGCACGTTCGACCTCGGGCTCTGCTCACCGCCGCTCTCGTGACTTCCTCCATCGGGACTCACCGGAGCCGGTGCCTCGGCCATGGAGAAAACCCTATCTCCAACAAATCGCCGAACATCATAATAAAATAATTAAATCTCTTGTTTAAAAACGAAACCCTAAGAAGATTGAAAAGGAGGGAAAATGGGAAGTTTACCTAAGTGAGGGAAAATGAAAAGGGAAAAAAGGGCGGGAGATGGAGAGATTGGAGTACGGATGGGAAGAAAGAGAGGGGATCGGACGCTGGAGAAGATAGCAAAGAGGAGACGACTCAGATGAGAGAATGGGGTTTATCAACACCGTTCGTTGAGTTTTTTTGTTGTTGTTGATATTGGGCTCTTTTTGGGTGGCACCGATCGTACTTTTTTCTCCTCTTTTGTCGGTTTGATTTTTATAGAGAAAACATTGTTATCGGTCATTAAATTAAATTATTTTTTTATTTTTGGTCATTAAATTATTATTTTATGTAAAATATTATTAATGTTATATTTTTTTCAATTTTGATCACTAATGTTAATTTTTTCTGTTTTACTCATTAATCTATTTTTTATTATTTTGGTCACTAAATTATTCTTGCTTTTTGATTTTTTGTAATTTTTTAAAGACGAATTATTAAAATAAAAAATATAATATTAATAACTATTTTGTCATAAATAGTAGCTTGGAGACCAGAAAGGAAAGAGAGAATAGTTTAACGACAAATGATTGTGTTAACCTATTTTTATCTTTTTTATTTTTTTCCTGAGATTTCTGCTTCTAAATTAGGCCACATCACATTCACTTATTTGATCTCATTTTAACTCTGTCAAACCAACAACATCGTTTATAACTATTACATTTTAATTTAAGTAAACTATACCCATAGGCCAACGCACGGTAACATTCATGGTGGTGCTTTAAGATTTCAATGTACTCCGTCCTAGATTATAAAGATTACTTGAAAAGTTGTAATAAGACTTAAACCTTGGAGATTGTAAAGTACTTTGATTTTCTAGAAATATGAATAAATCATTGAAGATAAATTTACGGAAAATTATCAGTATGCCTAAATTAACTAAAGTGGTGGGAAGTACTGAATTGATTAAAATAAAAAAAAGGATTGAAAATACTGATAAGGAAGAATTAATTGGAGTGATAGATAAACTTCAAGTTTTAAAATGAATAAATTGACTAGAAGTACCGAGAGTACCTGAAATGACGAATATACCCTCGAGTCCTGAAATAAATAAATGGTTTGGAAGAACCGAAAGGACCAAGATGACTAAGTTAACATCAAGCACGTTAATTATTGAAATACCCTCCTGACTTAAGATTAGTGGAAGATTAGAAAATCATGAAATTCCTAATATACCATAAATGACTGTAATGCCCATATGGGTTTGAGGCATGACTTCTGTAAATTTGTCATTCTTAACACTATTAAAATAATGGAAGAATACTGCATAAATCATGTTCAATCTTTCGAGGCTTGTTCCAGGATAATAAGTGACAATGATATGTTCAGATGTATAACGCAACCAGAACTAAATATTGAACACGGATAAGGTATACTAATTTTAATTCTTGGAAAGTAATTCGATGATGAGAAGAGTATAGTGGAATGGTCTTGTAAACCTAGCAAACCGTTAGCAATCTTCAGCGCCGCAAGTCACTGACTTATCCTATCGGGGTAAAACTATGAAATTGCATATGAGTGTTAAAATGACCAAAAATACTTTTTGAGAAAAATTGACTGGAACCTCCTAACATATTCACAATTTGGATTGATCCTGATCTATCTGGATTCTCAAGAATCTATTATGATATGTCTGAATTCCTGCATAGTCAGGATATACCGAAAAATTTGAATGCGTTTGAGGTATAATTCCTGAATAACTTGATGAAGTTGACAATTATCGAATTCTTTTAAATATGGTTTTGGATTTTGGAATCAACCTAGAATGGACTATAATTCAGTGTCTTCTTCCTGCAATTTGCAAGGACCCCTGAGTGATAAATTGTTCCATATAGTGTGTTTCAAGTGCACATGAATATTCTCACCGTGCTGAACCTAAGACTGTCTCCTGATTTGAATCATAACTCTTATATGTCTAAAATATATCGTTATATCTGATCTAAAAAACATGCCCTCTGGTTACTATTTCACTAAAAGCAATGGTTTGCTTTGTATATACCGCTACCACTGCTACTACCGATTATTATTACTATTGATTACTATTATTAATGATTATTACTGCTACTGATTACCGTTATTACTGTTACCTTTGCCTAGACTGTTACTGGAGCACTTGGGATAGAGTATGAAGTTACTGTATGTTTAGCCCTGATCCGGCTGGTAATCTTTTACCGATTCAGGTTCCTATGTTTTATCTAGGGTAATTCCTTACTGTTTCAGGTTCATATGCTTCGGCTAGGGTAATTCCTTACCATACCTAAGGTATCCCCTTAGGCTGGCACCTACGCCCAATGGGCCTGGATTAACGCCCCCTATAGATGCAATTCTGGGGAACTGTATATCGAAGTTTGGTTAGAGGGTAGATAAAAAAATTTATAATGAACTTTACTGCTACTATTATGTGTCCGCGAAATAAAATGTTCACTGCACTGTTACATTGTATGTGTTAACTTTGCACTGTTGGAACACACACTAAACTCTCATGTTCAACTTTCGTAATCTCTCTTCTGATTGTTCCGCCTATGTGTTTCACGCTTGATACCCGGTGTTTGAATAACGAATAACTTCATTACCTTCATATATAATGTTTATAGAAATATCGAGTCATAATCAGAACTTGATGTTATCGAAATATCATGACAGCTTTATGCACGACCATATATCTGCATGTGCTTATAGCATCAGTTGATAGTTCTGTATTACTAAGCTTTTCCAAGCTCACATTGTTTTTTACCATCGCAGGTTAGAAGAAAATTTATCATGGTATAGCGACCGACATCGGTGTTTAGAGTTCTTTCAGTGTTGCTTTTGGAGTACGGTATTGGTACAGTTAGTGGGCATGTATGACATGTATTATTTTACGATAGTGTCTTTGAAACACTTTATGAAATTCCTGTTATATGTTTTAAATGATTTTCTAAAATAATATTTTAAACAGAAGTTGATTATACAATTTAATAAGTGTTTTAAGGGGATAATATTTTTATGTGGATTTTTACTGTGGGTCGCTCTTGTGACACTAATGTGACTTCTTAAGATCTGTGGTAACGCATAGACAGTTCTAGGGGTTACATCAACCACAACCCATCTTTTATTTTCCCTTAACTCTTATAATAAATTTAAAAGTTTAATAAAACAACTACGAATTGCCCCCTCACTTTTTATGTAAATTACACTTTGCCCCCTCAAGCCAAGATCTCGACTCCTTCTATAATATCGTTGATGTTAATCATATATATTTTTTTTCATATATCTATTTTTGCATTAATTATTTAAATATATATCGTATCTACGAGCGTTAACGAGAGTTAAAACTAGTACATTCTAAAAATACAAGTGTCGCCACACTTATTTTGCTTTTGAAGTTTTTAAGAGAAAATTTTCTTTTAAAAAATATGGTGTTAATTTCTAAAATAAGTATACATATATTTGAAAACACGTTTTTTTATCACCTAAACCATCATAAAGTTAAAAAAAGAACTTAACTAAAACCACCAATTATTTGGAAACAGAAACTACAACCTTTGGAAACATTGAGCTATCTTTGTCTTATTCATGTATGGTCTTTAGGCATCAAACCAATAAACAAAACCCTAAAATTTCCAAAATTACATAATCCTTATCTCTTTAAATTTCATATCAATTCTATTCTTATGCATCACTTGTGAAAAGTTCTTATTCTTTTAGCTCAATATTCAAAAATAAAGATGACAAGAATCGATATTGTTACTTTCTCATTCGTTTCGATTCTTTCAATTCAATTTGTGACAGGAAACAGTATGCGACTCAAAGGATTACCCAAAATAAGCGCTAGCTCCTTGGAGGATGGAAAGGATACGAAGGAGAAGATGATACAACTTCCTTACGACACGACCAAATTTATCTCCGAAGGGCTAAAAGAAGCATCGGAGAAAGGGCTCGTGAAAGACATGGGGGACCATTTTGTAATAAGATTTTCCCCACAGCAGGAAGATGAGTTTTTCACTAAGATAATAAAAAAGACCGTGAAGAAGATGGATGACAATAAAATGGCAGATTCCAAAGTTTTGAAAGAGGCCCTTTTTCCAAAGGGGTCGAAAAATATGGACCCTGAGGTCAAATCGGAATTCATTCAAGCCATTAAAGATGCAATGAGTAATGCACATATAGTCAAGTATGAAACACATTCCACAACACGTGCGTTCTAATTATTTCAATCCATGCACCTGCAAGGGTATGGAATTTTATCAACAAATTTTGTCAAGCTAAAATTTAATAAGCAATAAATTCATTTTTATTTTTAATTTGGTTCGGTTTTCTTGAATGGTATGTGTTGTTTTTTGGCACTCTTTTCTCTGTTATCCCAAACTGGAAGAAGAAGAAGAAAAAAAAGAAGAAGAAGAAGAAGAAAAAGATGATAGGGGTACAAAGCTCGATTTGAAAACAAAGAATTGGCACTGGCCCGTATTACAATAAACAGGGACCAAGTTACTATGTAGCTTGAGACAATTGCACGATTCCTAAATTTTTTGCATTCAAAAATATATAGAAAAACTAATAATTTGGATTCCAAGTTTTGTTTTATTGTCCTCCCTTATGTTTGATTTCTGACTCTATCTCTGATAGTAAAGTTTATAGGACACTTTTACGTTCCGTAAGTCTAGGGAACGAAAACAATTCCTCTATAAAAGAGCGGTTGAGAGTAGATTTTAAGTTAAAAAGTGTCGAAAAAATATCTGCCACTAGTGATTCTAGTTTCGTAAAAGCATCAATAGACCATGGTTCCTCTCCTTTATCTCAAACATTTAACAAAAATCGATTTCGCCATAAACTCAACTAATCGAAAAGTTATGTTCTAATTCAAAAACGTAAATTGAACTTGACTTAATACGAAGGAACTAAACCAAGGGTAGATCGTTTAAGGGATTAGTAGGGGTCATGCCCTTAATTTTAAGAAATTCAAATTTTGTTCTTAATTTTTTTTGAAAATTTTAATCTGGCCTCTCAAGATTTTTAAAAATTTATATTAAATTTCAAAATTTTAAATATTTTTAATTAAATTTTCTCTTATTTTAATAATTTTTTTTTTGTGATATGTCGAATTGAGTTGAAATTTCATCTGTAGGCATGTTTTAATTCGATTTCTTGAATATGCCTATAAACACACCAGAAACCTTGAAATTTCAGTCCTTAATAGTGAATCAAGACCCTTAAGTCAATAATTAACTTGATTTTGTTATAGTAATACTAAATTCAGTAAAAAAAGAAATTTTAGTGAATGTTTTTTATCAAGTCCGAAAACTTTGAAAAATTTACACTTTGATTCCTGAACTTATGAATCTTTGCATTTTAGTCCTAAGTGAATTATGTATCAATTGAGTATGTTACAAATGCTCAAATAGGCTAAGATTTGACCTGCAAGAATGAATTTAATATGAATTTGATAAATATATCCTCAATTGTATAAAAAGACCTTAAATTTTTAGAAATTACAATTTGGTCCCCAAGGTTAAATCAAGACTTTTAATTCCTTAATCAAAATTGATTTTTGTTTTGTTAAGACCATGTTCAGTAAGAATGAAAGTTAGGGAAATGATTTTTGATAAGTTTTTGAATTATTGAAATATTTATAATTTAGTCTCCAAACTTTGAAAACTTTGCAATTTAGTCTATAATGACTAAAATCAGAATTATTTGGTTTATGATCTCTGATGATTAGTGATTTCTTTTGTGTTATGTATATTTTGTATATGTTTTGAAATAATTAGTTATAATTCGATTCTCCGACTCTTCGCTTTGTATTCTGGTCACATCTCCGACTTGATTTTCTTTTGGACCGAGTAGGGAGTGTTACACGAATGGTTTTAGTCTTTTGGGTCGAGAATATAGATGATTTTGAGTTTTATACTCGCAACGGGTCACAGAAATAAAGATAGAATTTTTTTATGAAAAATAAAAAATAAGTGCAAAGATAGCATTCCACGCACCCGCCCAACCTAGTTGACATCCCTAGGTATAATGGTGTCATCGGATACTATAGATTGACTGGTGTTGAAATCGTTTTGTGAAATGCGTTCGATTAATCAAATGGAATAATTAGTTCAAAGCACAGATTATCATGTAATTTTGATTTATTCATTAAATAGAGATATTACATTCCCACCACAATATCGAGATTCGAATTCGAACAAAATAAGACAACATAAATATTTTTGACTATTCAAAATTAATGAAACTCAATTTCGATTAACTTTGATATGTTCGCACAAAGTAAAAGTTCAGTCTTTAAGACACTGCAATTGATTTTCACGATGTTGAAAATTTAAAATATTCTAAAAATGGAGAGAAATTGTTAGAACATTTTTCAAATATGTGTAATGTTTAAAAAAACTACAGGTGAAAGATTATAATTAATCTAAAGGTTATAAGTGAAAAAGTTACACGTGATCAATTATATCTTTTAGTTAAAAATTGTATATCTTGAATTTTGTTCAAGAAGTGTTATTATTCAAATAATTTTATTTGGATAGTTATATTATCCCTAAGATTAAGATATTTGACTATGCATGTTAGAATCTCTCAGAATAAATCCTCATATATTATAAAAACTCTAAAGATAAAATTTCATTCTATTCCCCGTGTTTTAATATTCGGAATATTTACCCTAATATTACTTTTTCAGTTTTTTATTTTCAAAAATAGGGATCACACAAAATTATTTACAGTATTAGGGATGTTTACTGTTCAAAAGTTGAAGACATTCAGAGTACAACCCGACTTTGAACAGTGTTTTCCAAGCTGGAATACTGTTCAAAGTCGGACTACTTCCCCCCCCCCCCCCATTTTGAAGAGACGACGATGACACATGGCGAGCGATGGGAGACTCGGGCACTGTTCAAAGTCGGACTGTCCACCCCCCGACTTTGAACAGTGCACCGAATAATGGTGCGGGTGGCAGGGTTCACGGGTTGGCAGCTTTAAAAAAAATTATTTATTTTATTTTTATTGGTTGATTGGGTGGTAGGGGCAGCTTTAATTTTTTTTTGATTTGTGTTTTTTTTATTGGTTGATTGGGAGGTGACTAAAATTAATTTGTTTATAAATCGAATATAGGTGATTAAAAAAATAATGAAATATCCAAGTGTAAATTAATATAGGTGATTATAAATCGAATCTGATTTTTTTAATTGGGTGTGCAGGCTTTTAAGTTTGAATCTGATTTTTTTTAATTGGGTGAATGTGAGGTGTAGGTGTAGGTGCATGGGTTGACTGAATTTGGGGGTTTGATTGGATAAATAAGAGGTGATATTTTTTTATTTTAATTTTGGATCGAATATAAAATAATAAGTAATTATTATTTGAATATTAAATATTATAAATATGAGATCATAATTTTTATTTATATTTGAAAAAATATTTTACACTAATTATGTACTAAAATAAAACTTAATTTTTAATTCAGTGATCAATCTTTTCAGACTGAAAAAATATTCGAATAATTATTTTAATTAATATTTTTAATATGATTTAAAATATTTTTAATTGATATAGGTGCATGTGTAGGGTTTCAGTGATGTGAAATAATAGTGGTGTAGGTGCAGATGTAGGGTTTCAGTGATGTGAAATAATAGTGGTGTAGGTGCAGGTGTAGGGTTTCAGTGATGTGATATAGGCGCAGGTGTAGGTGCAGATGTAGGTTTCAGTGATATGAAATAATAGTGATGTAGGTGCAGGTGTAGGGTTTCAGTGATGTGATATATAGGTGCAGGTGTAGGTGCAGATGTAGGTTTCAGTGATGTGCAATAATAGTGATGTAGGTGCAGGTGTAGGGTTTCAGTGATATGATATAGGTGTAGGTGTAGGTTTCAGTGATGTGAAATAATAGTGGTGTAGGTGCAGGTGTAGGTTAGTAAAAAAATTAATTGTTAAATAATTTTAAATTATGTAGGGGTAGTGTAGTTTTTTTATTGTAAATCTGTTAGTGAATATTAAATTTCGTGTAGGGGTATTATAGGGAAATATTCAAGTTGGATTTTATTTTAAATAGGTTCATTTAGTGTTGAAGAATATAGTTTGATAGAAAACCGTTTAAGTTATATTTGAGTAAAGAGAGAGAAGAAGAAGAAGAAAGTTGGAAGAAAAAAATGTAAGTTGTTTTGAAATATTTTTTTATCTGTATATTTTTTATGTTATTTGAAAATTAATTGTAAAATATTTTTTCGAATATGCAGAGAAAATGAGCAACAACAGTTGTTTTGTGACTGTCCATTACAACGGACAAAAGGTAAAATCTGATGTTGGTGTCGTATTTCATTCAGAGAGGCCTACGAAGATGAGAATTAACAAAGAAATCACACTTCGAGTATTGAAAGAGGAGATATCGGAAAAAATTGGAGCTCCGATTCATAGTTTGAAGTACCGGTGGATGACATGTTCGAATCCAGTTATATATTCCGCGATTGATCTCGAAGATAATGAAGATGTGGAAGTTATGATCGCAGAGCATGAGTCAATGGGAATTCGAAATGTCGAGATGTTTGCCACGATGCTTGATATTCCCGGCCCCTCTAGAAATGCAACCGGGGAATCTAGACAAATGGGTGTCGGTAACGAAATTGATATGTCCGGAGGCAGTTTTGTTGCAATGTTGGCAACTGGTGTAACATCCCAAAAATTAGCCTAGAAGTATTAGAGGTCTAATTAAATGATTAAGGGAATTATTAGATTAAATTCCTAAACGTTCGAATTGAAATTAGGTTCTATATGGACCAAATCGAAAAATGAATAAATGTACAATAGGATTCGGTCAATTTATGTAGTGACCAATCCGAATAAGGATGAAAACTAAATGCTTGCATGCTAAAATGAAAGTACATGGATTACTACTAATTATAAGATGGAATCATAGTGTAATTAGAGGCTTATACAAGAGTTGTAGGAATAATAAAGGGTTAATTTGAGAGATTAGTTGGAGACATGACCCCTTGGTCATATCCCATTTAATGTGTTCCCTCCCCACTTTCTCATTTCCTTAGCCGGCCACCCTCAACCAAACCACTATTCCACTTTGTTTCTTTCACACACATAAACACAACATAGAAAGCTAGAGAGAATAGAGAACTCGGTAGAGAAGAAGAAGAAGCTTGCATGGTGGTGGAAAACACTTAGAAAAATCAAGGAAAAATCTAATATATTAGAAGTGAAAGAGTAGAAGAAGAGGCCACTCCGGGATCGACTACGGATCGGGCGAAAGGCATACGGATTCCGAACTAGCTCGGCGAATTGTGAGTGAAACGAATCTTAGAGTTGGAATTAGAGTTCCAACTACTTATTCTGATTTTTGGTTATGATAAGCATGAAATTGACTAATTAAATATTCGATCTTAGTAAGAGAAGAAGGAAATAATGGAAATTTGATTTGGTACTTATGTTATGTGATTTTGATGTGTATGAGATTAAATTTGACTTGGTATTTGATATGTTTGATTCCGGAATTGATCATCTGCCTATTGTGTTGCTTTATATGAATTTAGTAATTCTGATCTGTGATTGTTATGATAATTAAGTATGTGTGGATATCATGACATTGAATTATGAATTATGACTATATGATGACTATTCCAAGTATGATTAAGTTTGATGTGTTCAATTGTGTATTGAACTATGAGATGTGATTCTGATTTATGCGATTTGAGCATGTATAATTTCCATATGACCGTGTATATTAATATGTTATTGGAATTGAAATTTATAAGTAATTAATCGAAAGGATTAATTTAGAATTTTCTGAAATTCGATTGATGACGTATTGATTAAATTAAAGATTTAAATGCAAAGCCCTTGGTGTGTACAGTCTGTTTAGGTAGTACGGCTAGCCTAGAGTCTGAGCTCAATAAGAAAATCGGTACGTTAGTGTACTCGATATTGTGGTACGTAAGTGTACCTACTTGTTTAATGTCTGCGGACATTTTAATACGTTATATGTGATACGAATTGGTACGTGGTATCTTAACATGGTGAATTTGATTCACAACCTCTGTTATACATGACTTGCTTACCTATCAAACTATACTATCCAAGGCATTGCAATTTGATTAATCGAACGATTAAAGAATTGAAATCTGAAATTTGAAGGAAATTATTGAAATTAATTATAGAAGCATTCGAATGACATGCTAAATTTTGTGATTTTGCTATGCTTGATATGCTTTGAAAATTGATTTGTGATAATATGATACTTAGAAGTTAATTTAGGTTTCATGGCTTGTATGTGTAATTGACTTATGAAAGATGTAATTTTGTGACATGTGTTCGAATGAAAATTACTCGAATTCTTTGCATTTATGATCGAATGAGTGATATATGATATGGATAATGTTGTGGCCTATTTTACTTAGTTCATTCGATTGGAATTTACTTGATTTCTTTGTGTACATGTTCGAATGGTTGATGCTTGATTATTGATAATGTTGTTGCTTATCTTGCTTGGCTCATTCGAATGAATTAATGTGCAAAGTGAAATTAAAGTTGTTTGATCATAATGTTAATTGGAAACCGAATAGAATAGGGTTTCCTCACTAAGTACGAAATGTACTTACCACTCGAACCTTCCTGCCTTCCCCTAAATTTCAGGTTCTAACATCGTTGACTACCCGAGACTTTTCCGTACTCAGATTAAGTATGATTTTCCCTATCTTTGTCATACTCATGGTGGGTGGCTTAGCATTTGGCATGTTAGAGCAGTTCGGATTGTTGGTCATGTTCATGAACTACTATTTCGGTTCTATATAGACTTTTAACATGTTTCCCTATATTTTGTTATGTAAGTAAGGGGGTAAATGTTGGGGTATAGATCGCCCGTATATATATGTTAGGGCTTGATTCTTTTTGTGGATAGTCTCTTTTTGTATAGGCAACCGTTAGGTTTTAGCCTTTGATACCCCGGTTATTTTGTAAAGGGAAACTAAATACTATGGATTGTATGAACCGATTATGATGCTTTAATTATATATAAGTATGATGTATGTTTCGGCTATGTATGATTTTGGATGTTATGTATGCTATTCGAATGGTTAATTGGGAGAATTAGAAAATTATAAATCGTATAAGTCGAATGGTATTGACTATGTGTTAATCGAATGAAAAGAGAATCTAAAATCGATTAATTGAGTAGAATAGCAATTGTAACATAGTTGGTTAATTTTAATCGAATTGGACTTATATATGACATTCAATTCGATAGGATGTGTATGATGTTAATTTAAGTTAGTTTTAATTATCGAACTTAGAAATTAAAGGTATGATTCATACGAATTGATTATTGTATACAAGTGATAATTATTTTAGAATGGATAATAGATTTATATAGTTGGCCGAATAGTATTAGCTAATATTAATGTTGGTATAATATATGTTTATGAATGAGAGTGTTATGTTTGTTACACATATGTATTGTTGTGTATAAGATAGCCTTGTATGTATATGGTATTCGAATATAAAAAAAAAGTTTACACGAATTTGCAATAAGATAAACCCCTTCCGCTGTGCCTTCTAATACGAATCTGTTTATGTTAATATAACGCTCCTTGTCCTTAATCTGGGTGAGGGGTGTTATATAAATTGGTATCAGAGCTTTTTAGGTTAAGTCCTAAAAACTTTAATTGAGTCTGCATACATCTGCATCATTTAGGTTTGCCACCCATGTATTGTATGACAAGATATCTGTACTGAGCTTTCTGACTTTCTGTGTTTGACTGAATAATAGAATATGACGGACCCAAAAGACCCAAAGAATGGGAGCTCGCACGAATCTTCAAGCGAAGGTGAAAGTGTGAGATTGGGTGACAATTCTCCTACTCGAACTGAAACTCCTAGAAAGGAGAGAAACAAAGAGCCTGCTCAGACTTCCGAGCAAATTGCTAAAAAGCCTGTTCAAGTCACTGAACCCGTTCAGAACATTGAGCAATCTGATAAAGAACCTGCTCAGAACACCGAACAACCTCCACCTGAAAATCCTATGGTTCAGTCTGCTCAAAGAGAGTGTCTCCTCAGCATGAAGGAGATGTTCAATCAACTTCTGACAAATTTGAAACAAGAACAACCTGCTGTTTCTGTCCCTCTTGCGCCTAGCAGAGCCCCGATAGATAAGCTTTCTCAGCATCGAGCCTACACTTTTACTGGTGCTAATGAAGAAAGACCAGAAGATGCAGAGTACTGGCTTGAAAACACCACCAAGGTGGTAACCAGACAATTACAGTGCTCCGATGACCACAAATTGGAGTGTGCTGTAGCCCTGTTACCTGATGAGGCTATGAATTGGTGGGAAACCACTACTCTTACTGTTCCGAATGAACTGGTGACATGGGAATTCTTCCTCGAAGAGTTCAAAAAGAAGTACATCAGTGAACAGTACTTGGCTGAAAGAAGAAAGAAGTTCTTGCACCTTAAACAAGCCAACCGTCCCATTGAGCAGTACGTTGCAGACTTTTGCAAGTATTGCAAATACGATGCAGAATACATCAAAACTGAATCTGATAAATGTCGAATGTTCATTGAAGGCATGAATGATGAACTAAGTCCAATCTTCACTGCTTTGGGAATCAATGATTTCCAGAACCTTGTTAATCGGGCTATTGCAACCGAAGCTAGAATAAAAGCTGCGGAAAAGCGAAAAGGGGGCAATAAGCCTGACAAAAAGCAGAAGCGAGACGACAAGTCTCAGTGGCAATTCAAGAAGCCCAAATTCCAGAAAGAAGGGTCTTCTAATTTCACTTCTGCTCCGATGAGCAATTATACTTCTAAACCAGCTACAGTGATCAGATCCTCAATACCTACTATGTCTATTAATAGTACGGGAAATTCTGAAAAGATGTCTCTTTGCAAGTTCTGTCAGAAACCACATCGAGGTCAATGCAGACTTCAAGCAAATCTCTGCTATGCTTGTGGTGGTGATGATCACTACATCAAAGACTGTCCTCAAAAGCATGAATCTATGCCAGCTCGTAACACTGCAGTTCCTAGTCCGACATCCTCTAATCGGAATAGGAATGTCAAGTCAGCCCAGCCGAGTTATCAGAAGAAAGGCAAGGGTACTCATTCTAATGCTACCACTCATCAGGAATCTCGAGCACCTGCTAGAGTTTACCACATTCGTGGTAGAAATGACGAAGAGTCTCCTGAAGTGATTGCAGGTACTGTTGAGCTAAACTCACATCCTGTTTATGCCTTAATAGATTCGGGATCTACTCATTCATTCACCTGTCTATCTGTTGTAAAAAGGTTGAATATAAAACCTGAAAATGTGAAAACAAGTCTGATAGTCTCAAACCCTTTAGGAGGAACTTCGGACATAAACCTAATATGTAGAAATTGTTCATTGCATATTAGCAATCTGCCATTTCTTATTGATCTCTACATATTACCCTCCTGTGAGTTTGATCTAATTCTGGGTCTAGATTGGTTAAGTAAACATGAAGCTTGGGTAGATTGTCAAAATAAAAGACTGTATCTTCAGGGTTTAGGAAAAGAATCCATACTCCTAATTGATAAAAAGCCCACTTCCATTTTTGTATCCATGGTCTTACGAGATCAAATTGAATTTGGAATGTCTGAAATGCCTGTTGTTTCTAAATTCATTGATGTATTTCCCGAGGAACTACCTGGTCTTCCTCCGACTAGAGAAGTGGAATTCGGGATTGAAGTACAGCCTGGCTCAAATTCGGTGTCTATCACTCCGTACCGGATGGCACCTCTTGAATTGAAAGAATTGCAAAAGCAACTTCAAGAACTTCAGGACAAGGGTTTCATTCGACCCAGCACTTCTCCCTGGGGTGCACCTGTTCTATTTGTAAAGAAGAAGGATGGAGCAATGCGTCTTTGCATTGATTACCGTCAATTGAACAAGATTACAATCAAGAACCGATATCCGCTCCCAAGAATAGAAGATCTGTTTGATCAACTTAGGGATGCTTCGGTATTCTCAAAGATCGATCTGCAATCTGGATACTATCAAATGAGAGTCAAAGAGGAGGATGTGTCCAAGACAGCCTTCCGAACTCGTTATGGCCACTATGAATTTCTGGTAATGCCTTTCGGATTGACCAATGCTCCGGCAGCATTCATGGATCTCATGAACAGAGTATTCAAGCCTTATCTTGATAAATTTGTCGTCGTCTTCATTGATGACATTTTGATCTATTCTCGCAACAAAGAAGAACATGCTGATCATCTCCGCATTGTCTTGCAAACTCTCCGGGAACGCCAGTTATTCGCAAAATTTTCCAAGTGCGAGTTCTGGTTATCGAAAGTATCTTTTCTGGGACATGTAATTTCTGCAGAAGGAATTAAAGTTGATCCGAAGAAAATTCAGTCAATCATGGATTGGCGTCCTCCCAGAAACGTCAATGAAATACGAAGTTTCCTTGGTCTTGCTGGTTATTACAGAAGGTTTGTCAAAGGGTTTTCCTCTATAGCCTTACCTTTGACTAAACTTCTTCGTAAAGACCAACCATTTGAATGGTCTGACAAGCAACAAAGAAGCTTTGACCAACTTAAAGCAGCCTTGACTCATGCCCCAGTTTTAATCCAACCAGAACCGGGCAAAGAATATACTGTGTACAGTGATGCTTCACATGCGGGTCTTGGATGTGTTCTAATGCAAGGTGATAATGTGATTGCTTATGCTTCACGCCAATTGAAATCTCATGAATTGAACTATCCAACGCATGATCTTGAACTTGCTGCAATTGTGTTTGCTCTCAAAATCTGGAGACACTACTTGTACGGTGAAAAGTGTTATCTGTTCACTGATCACAAAAGCCTAAAGTATCTCCTGACTCAAAAAGATCTGAATTTAAGACAACACAGATGGATGGAGTTATTGAAAGACTATGATTTAGTCAATGACTATCATCCAGGAAAAGCCAATGTGGTTGCTGACGCCTTGAGTCGTAAACCGACATTGGGTAAAGTCTCTAATCTTCAAATCTAAAAAAAAAATTTAAAATGTTATAATGGGAATTCTGATTAGAAAGTGGTATTTTATTCTTGTAGCTCCGACTGCTATCAATACTCATCTTCGAGTATACCAAAAGCAAGGATCTCTGTCCGAACTTCAAATTCAATCCAGTCTAGTCTCAAGGATTGAAAATCTTCAGAAAGTTGATCCAGAACTTCAGGATATTGTTTCCAAGCTAGATACAAAATCTGGTGAAGGATTCCGTATTCATACAAATGGTCTCCTTTACTTCAAAGATAGAATCTGTATTCCAAATGATGAAAATCTGAAAAGAGATCTTCTGGAAGAAGCACACCAGAGTTCTTTTTCGGTCCATCCTGGATCGGTTAAAATGTATAAAGATCTCAAATCTTTGTATTGGTGGTCTGGTATGAAAGCGGCTATCAATGATTTCGTATCCAAATGTCTAAACTGTCAGAAAGTCAAAGCTGAACATAGAGTTCCCACTGGACTACTCCAACCACTTGTACTACCACAGTGGAAATGGGAACGAATTACTATGGACTTCGTGACTGGTCTTCCTTGTTCTCCCAGAAAATATGATGCTATTTGGGTGATTGTTGATCGATTCACCAAATCGGCACATTTCATTCCTATTCGCATTAACTACAGTTTGGAAACCTTGGCCAATCTGTACATTCAAGAAATAATCCGGCTACATGGAATTCCTATCTCCATTGTCTCAGATCGTGATCCAAGATTTACTTCTAGATTTTGGAGAACCTTACAGAGAGCTATGGGAACAAAACTGAATCTAAGCACCGCTTTCCATCCAAAAACTGATGGTCAGTCTGAACGAGTAATTCAGATTCTCGAGGACATGCTTAGAGCTTGCATAATTGACTTTGGGAAGAATTGAGAGAAATCCCTACCCTTAGTTGAATTTGCCTACAACAATAGCTATCAGTCGTCTATTCAGATGGCACCTTTTGAAGCATTGTATGGCAGAAAATGCAGAACACCTCTGTGTTGGTCCGAACTTGGTGAAAATAAAGTTTTGGGACCCCAATTGCTCAGAGAAACAGAAGAGAAAGTTCAAATCATTCATTCTCGTCTAAAGCAAGCCTTTGATGGACAGAAAGCCTATGCTGATCTGAAACGAAGAGATATTCAGCATAATGTGGGAGACAAAGTTTTTCTTAAAGTCTCTCCATGGAAGAAAGTATTTCGGTTCAGAAAGAGGGGAAAACTCAGTCCTCGCTTTATTGGACCTTTTGAAATCACAGAAAGAATTGACCCAGTGGCTTATCGACTTGCACTTCCTAGTGAGTTCGATAAAATCCACAATGTTTTCCATGTGTCAATGCTCAGAAAGTATAGATCCGATCCTTCTCACATCTTAGAGCCGGAAGAAGTAGAGTTAAATCCTGATTTGTCCTATGAAGAGGAACCAGTTCAGATTCTGGATAGGGAAATTAAAAGGCTTCGGAACAAAAATGTTGCACTTGTTAAAGTCTTGTGGAGAAACCAAAAGATGGAAGAGGCAACATGGGAACCTGAGGAAACGATGCGAAACCAATACCCTCAATTGTTCGATTCAGGTAAGAATTCGGGGACGAATTCTTTTCTTAAGGGGGGGAGAAATGTTCCCAAAAATTAGCCTAGAAGTATTAGAGGTCTAATTAAATGATTAAGGGAATTATTAGATTAAATTCCTAAACGTTCGAATTGAAATTAGGTTCTATATGGACCAAATCAAAAAATGAATAAATGTACAATAGGATTCGGTCAATTTATGTAGTGACCAATCCGAATAAGGATGAAAACTAAATGCGTGCATGCTAAAATGAAAGTACATGGATTACTACTAATTATAAGATGGAATCATAGTGTAATTAGAGGCTTATACAAGAGTTGTAGGAATAATAAAGGGTTAATTTGAGAGATTAGTTGGAGACATGACCCCTTGGTCATATCCCATTTAATGTGTTCCCTCCCCACTTTCTCATTTCCTTAGCCGGCCACCCTCAACCAAACCACTATTCCACTTTGTTTCTTTCACACACATAAACATAACATAGAAAGCTAGAGAGAATAGAGAACTCGGTAGAGAAGAAGAAGAAGCTTGCATGGTGGTGGAAAACACTTAGAAAAATCAAGGAAAAATCTAATATATTAGAAGTGAAAGAGTAGAAGAAGAGGCCACTCCGGGATCGACTACGGATCGGGCGAAAGGCATACGGATTCCGAACTAGCTCGGCGAATTGTGAGTGAAACGAATCTTAGAGTTGGAATTAGAGTTCCAACTACTTATTCTGATTTTTGGTTATGATAAGCATGAAATTGACTAATTAAATATTCGATCTTAGTAAGGGAAGAAGGAAATAATGGAAATTTGATTTGGTACTTATGTTATGTGATTTTGATGTGTATGAGATTAAATTTGACTTGGTATTTGATATGTTTGATTCCGGAATTGATCATCTGCCTATTGTGTTGCTTTATATGAATTTAGTAATTCTGATCCGTGATGGTTATGATAATTAAGTATGTGTGGATATCATGACATTGAATTATGAATTATGACTATATGATGACTATTCCAAGTATGATTAAGTTTGATGTGTTCAATTGTGTATTGAACTATGAGATGTGATTCTGATTTATGCGATTTGAGCATGTATAATTTCCATATGATCGTGTATATTAATATGTTATTGGAATTGAAATTTATAAGTAATTAATCGAAAGGATTAATTTAGAATTTTCTGAAATTCGATTGATGACGTATTGATTAAATTAAAGATTTAAATGCAAAGCCCTTGGTGTGTACAGTCTGTTTAGGTAGTACGGCTAGCCTAGAGTCTGAGCTCAATAAGAAAATCGGTACGTTAGTGTACTCGATATTGTGGTACGTAAGTGTACCTACTTGTTTAATGTCTGCGGACATTTTAATACGTTATATGTGATACGAATTGGTACGTGGTACCTTAACATGGTGAATTTGATTCACAACCTCTGTTATACGTGACTTGCTTACCTATCAAACTATACTATCCAAGGCATTGCAATTTGATTAATCGAACGATTAAAGAATTGAAATCAGAAATTTGAAGGAAATTATTGAAATTAATTATAGAAGCATTCGAATGACATGCTAAATTTTGTGATTTTGCTATGCTTGATATGCTTTGAAAATTGATTTGTGATAATATGATACTTAGAAGTTAATTTAGGTTTCATGGCTTGTATGTGTAATTGACTTATGAAAGATGTAATTTTGTGACATGTGTTCGAATGGAAATTACTCGAATTCTTTGCATTTATGATCGAATGAGTGATATATGATATGGATAATGTTGTGGCCTATTTTACTTAGTTCATTCGATTGGAATTTACTTGATTTCTTTGTGTACATGTTCGAATGGTTGATGCTTGATTATTGATAATGTTGTTGCTTATCTTGCTTGGCTCATTCGAATGAATTAATGTGCAAAGTGAAATTAAAGTTGTTTGATCATAATGTTAATTGGAAACCGGATAGAATAGGGTTTCCTCACTAAGTACGAAATGTACTTACCACTCGAACCTTCCTGCCTTCCCCTAAATTTCAGGTTCTAACATCGTTGACTGCCCGAGACTTTTCCGTACTCAGATTAAGTATGATTTTCCCTATCTTTGTCATACTCATGGTGGGTGGCTTAGCATTTGGCATGTTAGAGCAGTTCGGATTGTTGGTCGTGTTCATGAACTACTATTTCGGTTCTATATAGACTTTTAACATGTTTCCCTATATTTTGTTATGTAAGTAAGGGGGTAAATGTTGGGGTATAGATCGCCCGTATATATATGTTAGGGCTTGATTCTTTTTGTGGATAGTCTCTTTTTGTTTAGGCAACCGTTAGGTTTTAGCCTTTGATACCCCGGTTATTTTGTAAAGGGAAACTAAATACTATGGATTGTATGAACCGATTATGATGCTTTAATTATATATAAGTATGATGTATGTTTCAGCTATGTATGATTTTGGATGTTATGTATGCTATTCGAATGGTTAATTGGGAGAATTAGAAAATTATAAATCGTATAAGTCGAATGGTATTGACTATATGTTAATCGAATGAAAAGAGAATCTAAAATCGATTAATTGAGTAGAATAGCAATTGTAACATAGTTGGTTAATTTTAATCGAATTGGACTTATATATGACATTCAATTCGATAGGATGTGTATGGTGTTAATTTAAGTTAGTTTTAATTATCGAACTTAGAAATTAAAGGTATGATTCATACGAATTGATTATTGTATACAAGTGATAATTATTTTAGAATGGATAATAGATTTATATAGTTGGCCGAATAGTATTAGCTAATATTAATGTTGGTATAATATATGTTTATGAATGAGAGTGTTATGTTTGTTACACACATGTATTGTTGTGTATAAGATAGCCTTGTATGTATATGGTATTCGAATATAAAAAAAAAGTTTACACGAATTTGCAATAAGATAAACCCCTTCCGCTGTGCCTTCTAATATGAATCTGTTTATGTTAATATAACGCTTCTTGTCCTTAATCTGGGTGAGGGGTGTTATAACTGGGACATCTAGTGGATTTCATGAAGGTGGGCCGTCAACATATGATCCATCGTACGGACCGGCTGTTGATGTTGATGCTAATATTGCACTTGGACGTGGCCGGTGGGGAGAATCATTAGAAGATTCCAGCGAAGATGAAGATATTGAGGATCCTGATTTGTTCCCGAATAACGATGGTCAAGCCCTTGACTTCGGTGTTGGAGAATTTGTTCCGACCGGGGGCGACATTACATTATACGAAGCTCCTGCTCATATGCACTCGGTGGATTTTGATGCGATGAGGGCGCCACAATTTCTAGATGTGCCCCAAATAAGTTCTAGTCAGAATGGCGACTTGGCCGAGGGGCTGGAATTTAAGGCAAAGGACGAAGCTATATTGGCAATTAAAGAGTATAATATCAGACAACATGTAGATTATGCGGTTGCTGAATCCAACACAAAAACTTTCCTTGCGAAGTGTGTGAAGTACGGAGAAGGGTGCAACTGGAAGATTCGTGTAACAAAGCTTAAGAAGAATGGTCGTTGGGAGGTCACGAAGTACAATGGCGGTCACACATGTTTACGAACAGCCATCGACCAGGACCACAAGAAATTGGACTCCAGCGTAATAAGCCATCACGTGATGAAGTTGGTCGAAGCAAATCCAAGGGTTCTAGTTTCAACCATTCAAGCAACCGTTGCACAACTATTTCAATATCAAATACAATACATGAATGGGTGGCGTGCAAGGGAAAAGACATTGAATTCAGTGTACGGTGATTATGACAGACCGTATAATGAGTTACCAGCGTTGTTGATGGCAATGACACAGTTCATCCCAGGCACCATAGTCAGGTATCAAACAAAAGATGCGTACGACCGACAAGGGCAATTGCTTCAAGGGTATAAATTTTTCCATCGACTGTTCTGGTCTTTCAAGCCATGCATTGACGGCTTTCCGTATTGTAAGCGTATGATCCAAGTGGATGGAACGTGGCTTTACGGGAAATACGCTCACATACTACTGGTTGCCGTTATGCAAGATGGTGAGAACAATGTCATTCCGATTGCATTCGCAATTGTTGAAGGGGAAACTGCTGAAGCTTGGGATTTCTTTTTGACAAATTTGCGTGAGCATGTGGTCCGCCAAGACGGGGTTTGTATTATCTCTGATCGAGGGACGAGTATCAAAGCAGCAATTAATCGAGAGGGAAGTCGTTGGACACCTCCCTATGCATACCCTGCATATTGTGTTCGTCACATCGGAAAGAATGCCGTTGAAAAATTCAAAAATCAGTACCTTCGCAGTGAGATTATGAGTATGGGTAAGTATCATTCTTTCAAATTAAGTTATATATGTGTATGCAGTGATGTGTTTTGATTTATGTCGATGCTAAGTCAAACAATAATTATGGCACAGGGTATCAATTACTACGGCCAGAATTTGAAAGGAAGATGGCGGGGTTAATGAAATATGGCGAGCGTGTTTGGAGTTGGGCCAACAGCATCGAGAGAGAGAGATGGGCCCAATCATATGATAAGGTGGTAGACGATACGGGCAAATGACTACCAACCTTGTAGAGTGCATTAATGGAGTACTCAAAGAGTCGCGTCATCTTCCAATAGCCAGCTTGGTAACCGAGACATACTACCGTTTGGCTAAGGTTTGGGCCGTCAAAGGGAAGAAGGTGCAGGCAGCTTTAAATAGTGGACAACTATTTTCGGAGAAAATGGTTGAAAAATGGATGCAAATGTGACGAGGGCAACGACGTTGGTGGTTCACGCATTCGACCGCCATTATCAGACTTTCGATGTTGTTGCTTCCAGATCCCGACACGGAGCCCCCCACTCGAACGTATTTCGAGTAGATTTCACACGTAACTGGTGTGACTGTGGCGAGTTCCAAGCGTGGTGATATCCATGTGCTCATGCAGTTGCAGCATGTTTGTTCGTCAACGTTGACCCGTACACATTTGTTGACCCATGCTTCAAACTCAGCCAGATATTAGAAATTTACAAAATTGAGTTCCCACCTATCCCGAATTCTATGTATTGGCCGCCAGTGGAGCATGATAAATGGTTACCGGATCCGACACTACGTAGAAAGCCAACTGGGCGACCTAGATCGACTCGGATCTACACGAGTATGGATCTTCCTGATAGAGAGAAAGGCCAACGCAAGAGATGCAGCATATGTAGGGGTGAAGGCCATTCGAAATCAAAATGTCCCAATGAACCAAGATATGTGGCCATGCCTCAATGATTATTTGCGGATTGTACTTGAATTCAGGAAATATAATGTTTGCATTTAAAATATTGTCTGAATTGATTTACTACGCTTTTCACTATTTAGTGACCATTTCGTAAAGTATTAAAAACAGTTTTTATTCGAATTCATCTACCAAACGATTTCCAAAAATTACCAAATTTTAACAGAAACCTTAAAAACAATATTTCTAATAGCATACAAAATTTTAGAACGTTTCAAATTCATTTACTACGTTTTCACTATTTAGTGACCATTTCATAAAGTATTAAAAACTGTTTTTATTCGAATTCATGTACCAAACGATTTCCAAAATTTACCAAATTTTAACAGAAACCTTAAAAACAATTTTTCTAATAGAATACAAAATTTTAGAACGTTTCAATTTCATTTACTACGTTTTTAACTATTTAGTGACCATTTCCTAAAGTATTAAAAACTGTTTTTATTCGAATTCAACTCCAAACGATTTCCAAAAATTACCAAATTTTAACAGAAACCTTAAAAACAATATTTCTAATAGCATACAAAATTTTAGAACGTTTCAAATTCATTTACTACGTTTTCACTATTTTACTGAAAATATACCATTTATATCATATTTTAACCAAACAACGAACGAATAATAATAAATAAAAAAACAAAACACATAGTGAAAATTCAATATTCAAATTCAATCAGTACTCTAAGTTATTACACAAATAAAGATAACATCATTTTTTTTCTTTTGCATCCGCTTACGTAATTTTTGACAATGAGCGGATATGGTCGAAAAATATGTGTGTTTTTTGGTCCTCTTACGTTGTGGCCTCAATTCTTCCTCAAGAACCTCTTCACCATCCACCTCTCCAGCATCTACCTCTCCAGCATCCTCCTCATTCACCGAGGGCATAGGAGGCGGTGTTCAGTACGTGTCCACGCAACCCGTGGAGTAACGAGGTAAAAACTCTGGTGAATTCAGGAAATCTTGTATTTCCTGAAAATCCATGCTCCATTCAAAATTTGAGTAACGAGGTAACTGTTGAGGAATAAACTCGGGTGTGTATAAATCAACATCAGCAAACTCGTGAGTATCGGAGGAGCTCTGGCCCACTTCTCCTGCATGATGTGTTTGGGTCGGTTCTTTTTCCCAAAGAACTGGCGAGCGCACTGGATGTTCCCAAGTTGTTGGCCAACCTTCGGAATTTTGAGACCAAACGGGATTTTGAGATGGGGCCGCTACTGCTGTCTTGGAAGACTCACCTTTACCGCCATATTTTTTCTTAAATGTTTTACATTGTTCCCATTCTTCGACCGAAGTTAGGTAAGGCTTTCCATTATTAAAAAAATAAATCAGGTACTCTGACCTCTGAAAATCAAAATCGTCCTCTTCGATTTCGGTGCGAAATGGTATCGTTGAATTTCTGTTGTTCCACATCGTAACGTACTCAGCGTGTATGACTTCCCACAGAACATCTGCCCTTCCGCGTCCATCATAATTGTGCAAATAATCATGCTGAGTGTGTGGAAACGAAATAGGCTGGTGGAAGCCAAATTGCCTAAGCACCCTGTCGGCAAAGTGGAACTCAACAATCGCAAAGTGGATCAACGGTGTAACCGTACACCACATGTCAGAATCCTTCAACAGTTTATCTGGTACAAATATGCGATCATCGTAGTACGCCATCCAAATAAACTGCAAAAATAATGATTATTATTATCAGACCTAACTATAATGTAAAAAAAACTATTAATTTATATCTATCTTACTAAATTGTTAAAAATATAGTTAACCACATACCCGCTCATGACAATACAAATCAATTTCCGCTCTAAACACCTTCAAGTTGTTGTTCGCCAATCCCGTGTGCGCTTTTTTCTCGCACCATCTGCATACAATTCACAATTAATGTTTCAATTAATAAAAAATAATTTAATATTAACAAAAAATTAAACTTACAATCAAGATAATTACCTGGCGACAAGAGGGAACTGTACCGGTGTTCGAGTAATCGGTGTCCAGAACGGAAGTCGCTGCCAAGCCTATGCTTGCAGCAACAACAAACATCCACCAATACCTCGAACCTTACGACCATTATTTATTTTAGCGCCCTTACACAACTCACGATACAAGAACGCTAGTATGGCCGAACCCCAACTATATTGAACAGCTTCCCACGGGTACCTCAAAAAGCGTAGATACCGTGTATGTACAAGATTGCCAGATTTATCCGGCATCAATATATCGTCAATGAGCTGCAGAATATAAGCTCGACTGGCATTATAAACCGCATCAATCGAACTATATTCATTGAGATTGAATTCTTTTTGCAACCAATTCAGTTTCACGCGACTTCCTGACAAATTTGATTTGTCCGGCACCTTCCCGAGAAAATAACCGCAAAGTGCTTCAGGTCTAACTTCAGTCTGGTCGATCGAAGGCTCCCCGGTCAATGGTGCCCCGATCAATGGTGCCCCGTTTACCGGCACCCCAATAAGCATGACCACGTCTTCAAGTGTGATCGTGCATTCCCCACACGACATATGAAACGTATGGGTTTCCGGCCTCTAACGCTCAATCAGAGCAGCAATCAACCCGGGCACCAACTTGTACCCTCGAAGGAATGTCGCATAATAAAATCCAGATTGTTGCAACCATTCAATGATTCGATCGTGCGGATTATTTTTTGCCATGGTCAGGTGATGTTTAAATGTATCCTCAAAATCCTGTAATTAACACATCAATAAATAAAGGGATAAACCAAACAAAATATTATTAACATAATTGAATTGAATTTCTAATAAATCAATTATTAACAAAATTGTACCATCTCAGGAACCGGCAAACTACTAATGTGTTCATCCTGAAATCTCAACAGAGGAGCTTCCTCAGCCATCCTACATGATAAGTATGAATATATTATAACCCGAAACTCAATTTTGTAAAATTCTACGCAATTAAAATTTTCATTCTAATACATTTATTACACTACTACTACTAAATAACTAAATAAATGCTTAGAATTTGAATTTCGTTGAATTTTACCGAATTAAAAATAATACTAGATATTATAAATTAAAAACTGTTTAGTGACCATTTCGTAAAGTATAAAAAACAGTTTTTATTCGAATTCATGTACCAAACGATTTCCAAAAATTACCAAATTTTAACAGAAACCTTAAAAATAATATTTCTAATAGAATACAAAATTTTAGAACGTTTCAAATTCATTTACTACGTTTTTCACTATTTAGTGACCATTTCGTAAAGTATTAAAAATAGTTTTTATTCTAATTCATGTACCAAACGATTTCCAAAAATTACCAAACTTTAACAGAAACCTTAAAAATAATATTTCTAATAGCATACAAAATTTTAGAACGTTTAAAATTCATTTACTACGTTTTTCACTATTTAGTGACCATTTCGTAAAGTATTAAAAACTGTTTTTATTCGAATTCATGTACCAAACGATTTTCAAAAATTACCATATTTTAACATAAACCTTAAAAACAATATTTCTAATAGCATACAAAATTTTAGAACGTTTCAAATTCATTTACTACGTTTTTCACTATTTAGTGACCATTTCGTAAAGTATTAAACACTATTTTTATTCGAATTCATGTACCAAACTATTTCCAAAAATTATCAAATTTTAACAGAAACCTTAAAAACAATATTTCTAATATAATACAACATTTTAGAACGTTTCAAATTCATTTACTATGTTTTTAACTATTTAGTGACCATTTCGTAAAGTATTAAAAACAGTTTTTATTCGAATTCATCTACCAAACGATTTCCAAAAATTACCAAATTTTAACAGAAACCTTAAAAACAATATTTCTAATAGCATACAAAATTTTAGAACGTTTCAAATTCATTTACTACATTTTTCACTATTTAGTGACCATTTCGTAAAGTATTAAACACTGTTTTTATAAATTCTAACATAAAATTAATGTTATAAATTCTAACATAAAATTAACAACAATAGAAATATTCAAAAATTAAAATTTTCAAATATCAACTCCAAAATTATAAAAAACAACAAATTAAACTCTTCATAAATTTATAAAATTTAACCACCAAATTAAAATTGCATTATACTTATTATATTTCTTCAAATCTCCATTTCTCAAACTCTTCACAAAATATCTTCTTCTCCTCTTCAACAACCTATTTAACACAAAAATTTCAATATTTCAAACATCAACTTCAAAATTCTAACATCTAAAGAATTAAAAAAACTAATCTGAAAAAATAAAAAATATATAACTACAAAAAAATTCTCACAAATAAAATATAAATACTCACAAATTTTCTTCAAAATCTTTCTCTTCTTTCTTCAACCTTCAACCTTCAACACAACCCCTATTTATCTTCACCTCATTTCAATTTCAACCACATAAGTTACACCTCCCAATCAACCAATAAAAAAATAAAAAAAATTTAAAGCTGCCTACCCGTGAACCCTGCCACCCGCACCATTATTCGGTGCACTGTTTGAAGTCGGGGGGTGGGCAGTCCGACTTTGAACAGTGCCTGACACTCCCAGCGTTCGTCACGTGTCATCGTGGTCTCTTCAAAATGGGGGGAAAGCAATCCGACTTTGAACAGTATTCCAGCTTGGAAAACACTGTTCAAAGTCGGGGGTGGGCTAATGGTCTTCTAGTTTTGAACAGTAAACATCCATAATAGTGTAAATAATCTGGTGGGATCCCTATTCCTGAAAAAAAAATTCAGAAGTAATATTAGGGTAAATATTCCTTTAATATTCATTATAAGAATGTATAATTTTTATTGGTTGGAACCATAGATGATGGGAGTCCCAGGGCCGTCTCTGGGCCAGGACAATAAGGGCGACGACCCAGGGCCCATACCTAAATATATTAACTAGAGACTTAAAATAAATTTAAATTTTTTTTAAAGGCCCATCACAATAATTATATATATAATATATGTGTTGAAATAAAGCTATGAAGGGAGGGCCCACATTATTATGGTGAACGCCTAAAAAGCATAAATTGGTTGCATGGATTGGCGAGCCCAATCATAATGATTATTTTGGGAATAATTCATTATTAATATCTATAACAGTTTGATTAATACATGGATTGGCTAGCCCAATCTATTTGTACCGTTAACTCTCTTTTTTTTTTCTGCAAAAACAAAATAATCCACAATTACAAGCAATCTAACATTTATATTTATAAATTGTACTGTTATTTTTTCTTCAAAATAAATAATACCTTTAGTTTATTGTAATTAATACATATTTTAGTAGGTTTTAGGGTAATTATTAGTTATAATAATAATTTATTTTTAATAAAAATAATATTTTCAAATACACCTATAAATAATCGTTGTATTTTTTTGTTCTTCACATTTCAATTTCTCCTCATTCCTTAATTTTCTCTCTTTCTTATATTATTTCCTCACAATTTATTCTAGTTCTTTTTATATAATTTTGATTTGATATTTCAAGAGGGTGAAAATTCATATATTCAAGGAGATTGCGGTTTATGGGATTTACTACTGATGTACTATAATCAAATTTGAGGCCTAATTTCAAGTCTTCAACAACAAAGATCCAGGTGCTATCATTCTATACTTTTTGCTTAATAATTCTTACAGTATAATGTTGAATCGAAAACATGCTTCTGGTAGTGAAAAAAGAAAAAAAAAGAAAACAAGTACAAGAATTAATAGAATCACAAAAGGGTGCTTTAGATAATTTTTTTCCAAAACGAGTAAAAGAGCTTTTAGATGATAATGAGTTGGACGTAAGTGAAGATAATATTGAACATTCTAATAAAAATTTGAATGATAAAGATAATACTAATTTAAATAATGAGCATGATTATGTACTTGATGCATCAAATGTTGATGTTGACATTGATCAACATATAATTTCTCCTTTTGATATCTATGATCCTAGAAATTGGGGTGTTCTTGATACTAAAACTAGAGATATTTTGATTGAAAAAGGACCCATTAGAGATTTGAATCTCACATTTCCTAAGGATAATCTTTCTAGACATTTTTCTTATTCCTATTTTTCTAAAAAAATTGAGCAACGGAGAAACTCTTGATAGAAAATGGTTAGTTTACTCTAGACATGTTAATAAAACATATTGTTTTTGTTGTAAGTTATTTAGTTCTCAAAATAGCAAAAGCATTTTAGCAAATGATGGAATGGATGATTGGAAACATTTGAGTGATAGACTCAAACAACATGAGAATAGTGTTGAGCATATGACTAATATGAATACTTGGAATGAAACAAGAATAAGATTAGAAAAGAATAAAGGTATTGATAAAAATTTGCAAGAAGGAATTTCAAAAGAAAAAGAACGTTGGAGACAAGTTTTAATAAGAATAATATCCGTTGTGAAATGTCTTGCCAAAAACAATTTAGCTTTTCGTGGATCTAGTGGAAAACTTTATGACGATGGTAATGGTAATTTTTTAAGTTTAATTGAAATGATAGCCAAATTTGATTTAGTAATGCAAGATCATGTTAGACGTATCCAAAGTCAAGAAATTCACTATCACTACCTTGGTCCTAAAATTCAAAATGAATTAATTTCTCTTTTGGCACATAGTGTTAGAACTTCTATGATAAAAATCATTAAAGAGTCAAAATATTTTTCTGTTATCCTTGATTGTACCCTAGATGTGAGCCATCAAGAACAAATGAGTTTGATAGTACGATGTGTTAATGTGTCAAGTAATGAAATAAAAATAGATGAATTTTTTTTGGAGTTCTTAAATGTAAATGATACATCCAGATTAGGGTTTTTTAATGAATTATTAGATGCATGTAAGTCACTTGATTTAGATGTTAATGATATTAGAGGTCAAAGTTATGATAATGGTTCTAATATGAAAGGAAAACACCAATGAGTTCAAAAGAGGCTACTTGAAATAAATCCAAGGGCTTTATATATGCCATGTGCTTGTCATAGTCTTAATCTCACTTTATCGGATATGACACATTCTTGTGTGAAAGCTATTTCTTTTTTTGGAATTGTGCAACGCATATACACATTATTTGCAAGTTCTACCAAAAAATGGAAAATTTTAGTTGATAATGTTAAAGACTTTACAGTTAAATCTTTGTGTAATACTCGATGGGAGAGTCGAATAAAGAGCATTAAAGCTATTAGGTTTCAAGCACCTCAAATAAAATTAGCTTTATCGATTTTGTACAATTCTAGTAGTGAAGATGCCAAAACAAAAAGTGAAGCGGAAATTTTAGCTAATTCTCTTGCAAGTTTTGAGTTCTTACTTAGCTTGGTGATTTGGTATGAGATTTTATTTATTATTAACAAGGTGAGTAAGAAATTGCAATCTAAATCTATGTGCATTGGAACTACAGTTAGTGAAGTGGAAGGTGTAATACTATTTTTTGAGAAATATAGAAATGAAGGGTTTGAGTCTTGTATGGATATTGCGAAAACACTTGCAATTGGTATGAATATAGAACCAATATTTCTAACAAAACGCCATGTGTTTAAAAAGAGACAATTTGACGAGAATGATGATGATGAAGAAGTACAATCACCCGAAGAATCTTTTCGAGTCAATTATTTTTTTGTGATTGTTGATTTGGCTATAACTTCTTTGAAAACTAGATTTGAACAATTAAAGTTATTTAACAATATTTTTAGATTTTTATTTAATTCCAAAATGTTAAAATCTTTAGATAATATTGAATTACAAAAATCTTGCATAAACTTTAAAAATATTTTTTCTCACAACGATTTTTTTGATGTTGATGCAGATGATCTCTTTTCAGAATTGAAAGTCTTGCAAATGACTTTGCCAAATGAGATAATGTCGGCACTTGAAATTCTCAAGTTTGTCAAAGTATCGGATTGTTATCCAAATGTTTCAATTGCTTATCGAATCCTCTTAACTATGCCGGTGACTGTTGCATCTGCCGAAAGAAGTTTTTCGAAATTAAAATTGTTGAAAACTTACTTGAGGTCGTCAATGTCGCAAGAAAGGTTGAATGGTCTAGCCATTTTATGTATTGAGAAAAATATGTTAGAACATATTGATGTAGACACTATTATTAGTGATTTTGCATCTAAAAGTGCTCGTAGAAATTGTTTTGTATGAGTAGTTGGATGTTTAATAAAATTTATTGATGTTTTTCATTTGAATTTTAATGTATTTATTAGATTATTTTTATTGTAATAAAAAATATAATTTACAAGCAAATTAATTTATTTTGCATGCTTTTAAAATTATTATTTTTAGTTGTTGTTACTAGGGCCCAAAATTTTGATTTGGCCATAGGCCACAAAAATCTCAGAAACGGCCCTAGATGGGACGAGCCTATAATATAATTTTTTTGAGGAAAAATTATATTATAGGCCCGTCTCGCCACATCATTCATGGCCCCAACCAATAAAATTTATCTATTTCATTAATTTTTTCCGTGTCATATATTTATCAAGTGAATCTTCCCATGATAAAACTATTTTTTTTAATTTGATTTATTGTAAATATGAGTAAAGGTTCACTTGATAAAAAAATAACATAAAAAATTAATAAAATAAATAATTTTTATTGATTAAGATCATAAATGACGTGACAAGCTGAACTTATAATATAATTTCTTTTAGCGGAGAGATGGTTTTCCGCGTCTGCAATAGGTATAAGCACACATACTCCAAAGTTAGTTAAATTAAATATTAAAAAAAACAAAAGGCTAATTATGCGGTAGAGTATATGAAGAAAAAAACCCTACAACACTCACAATATATTAAAAATTTTATTTTTTAGTTTGAAGTCTCAGCTTAATAAATTGCATATAACTTTATCATATGTTCTCTAAAACTTTGAATCACATCTAGTTTAGCGGATGTTTTTGTCAATATAAAATGCCAACAATCATTCAACTTTATTATATTATGGAGCTTTATTTATTAGTGACTCTTTTACTTATCAAACCACGATGAATAAAAAAAATAATTATTTGATGCAACATAAGTAAAAATAGGAATGTTTTTGTTACGAATAGTTTTAAAGTTGTCACATATTTTTTTAAGAATAAAAAATTATATGTTCTCTAATCATGTTTTTTTTTATACTCACACTAAAAAATTAAATTATAAACTCTAACCATAAATTTCACATCCTAAATCTTAAACCTTACCCCCTAACAAATACAACACTACCCTTAATTCCCTAAACCTTAACCATAACCCCTAACCTTAAACTCTAAACCCTAAACCTTAAATTTACTTTTTTTTTAAAGTGAGAGCATTAAAAGGGGCATAGTTTGGGGGGCAAAAGATTTCCATCTTTTTAGGGGCTTTCAACCCAACCTTTAAATTATAACTCTAAATTCCAAACTTCTAAATAATAAAATATATTTCCAAACCTTAAAACCTAACCACAAACATTAAAATCTTAATCATAAACCCAACATCTAAACCCTAAAACTAGATATTTGTAGAAAATTTTTTTTCTATTGCGAGGGGCATATAATATATTTCCATAAAAAATGTGTTCACAAAGCAAAATCTTCTTAAAATATTAATGAAGAGGAATATAAGTAACATTTTTAAGAGATTTCCATACCACTGAAACTCAATGGGAACAATCTTTGAAAGACATGAAAAAGCAAATTTAAGATAGTTTTTACATGAAGAAATTATACCATAAACCATGAAACATATAGAACCTGTAACACATTTTCATTTACTTTGGCCTTTCTTCCACAAAACACCAATCTTTTTCAACATGTTGCCATTTTTCTTCTTTGGTGAATCATCATCCATGTCTTCTGAGTTCGGTGAACCCGATATCGGGTTACGGTTGCCGTCGAAAGATATGATCTGGTCCAAATGTTTCCCATTGTTCCCGGTAGAAAGCATGGCAGTGGCTGCCTCTGCTGCTTTTCTCCATTGATCTGACTGAACCTTTATTCTCCTTAACTCAGCCTCCATTTCATTGTTTGCTGCTTGTGCTGCTTCGAGCTGTTCGGTCACAAGTGCTGCACTTTTGTTACTCTTTTCAGTTGCTTCGGTTAAATTACCGAGTTTGATCAGAGCCTCTTGCTCTGCAGCCCTTGCTGCTTTTAATAACACAGCAGATTCATCTCTAAGTTTATTACTATCCATTTCCAGCTTTTCCTTTTGCTCGGTTACGGTCTGCAACTCGATTTCTTTGGCTGTCAAATATGCTTTCAGTTCCACCAAATCGGCCTCTACCTTCTTCTTCAACTCCATTGCAAGTTCCAGTTCTTTTCCCTCAGACAGTTGTTTCTTTATCTTCGAATTCAGCTCCTCATTTTCGGCCGAAATGCTCTGCAGTTCAGTCTCCTTATCCATTAAGCTTGCTCGATATTCTTCGACATTGGCTTTCATTTTCTTTAATTCGGCTTCTAGTTCCGACTCCCTCTTGCATGATTGTGCTTGTATGCATTCCACTTGTTCATAAGCGCTTCGAATTTGCAATGTGCTTCGAATATATTCTTCTTGATATCTCATCTCGGATGCATCCAATGCCGATCTCAATTGATCGACTTCGAGTTTTGCGAAATTAAGCTCCGTTTTGAGCTTCTCTATCTCCTCCTTTTCTCCATTCTTGCTGCTATTAGTGACGAGTTCGTCCTCGAGCTTGCTCACAAGTGGTTCGAGTGACTTAACTCTAGCTTTTGACTCCTCTAACTCCAATGACAATTTGTTGTAAGCTTCGGTCCCTTTGGTGGCATCGGACCGCAGCACTTCTATGGTTTTATTTGCTGCTTCTAGTTGCATTTCGGTTTTGTTAACAACTTCAGTGGCCCGGGCTTCAGATTCTCTGCAATTAGTGATCTCATACTTGAGTTTTTCGACCAAGGCGAGAGTTTCAGTCAGTTCAATTCTCAACTTCTGAATCTCAGAATGTGCAGATTCAGCATGTTTAATTTGAATGGCTTCGGATTCATATGCCTTTTCCAGTTGTACTTTAAGCTTTTGAATTTCATTTAAAGCAGAAGCCAAGGCAGCAGAGTCCATCTTTTGCTGCTTCTGGACCGCCTCGAGTTCAGACTGCCACGCTCTATCTCGATCTTGTGAGATTTTGCAGAGTTCTTGAACACGGACATCCTCGGAGGCAGAAATTTCCTGTAACTGCTGTTCGGATTCTTCGAGCTTGGCTGACACTTCTGATAGCTGTTTTTTGGCCTCCTCAGCCTCTTGCATGGCTCGCCTCTTCCATGACTCGGATGCGGTCAGTTGGTCCTTGGTCCTTTTTAGATCATCATGAAGCTGATTGAGTTGTGCTTCCACTTCACTCACTCGGCTCGTACGCTTCGTCTAGAGCTCGCACGACAAGATCCAAAATTCCGTCAGTGAGTGTATCCAATCCAGTTAATAATGCAAAACAATATTGCAGATCTGATTGCAGTAAGCAACTAAGCATAGTTAGACTCAAAACCATTCAAAAGTGACCGAACAATACCTCAGATACCGAGCTTCGCAATGCTTTACGCTCATTAACCTTCGTACTTCTCTCTTTCTGTGTCTTACTTGCAGGATTCACAGATGAAACCGCATCGGCATCAGATCCCGACGCCTTCATTTGATGTGCAGTTCGAGGTGCGGCAGAAGATTTTTTCTTAGGCACTTCTAGGGAGCCTGCTTTACTGTCAAAAACAATGGAACTCATTACAAGTAAATGACTACTGCATCATACAATAGGCTCTTTCAAGAGGTTGTAACTACTTCTACAACATTTCTACATAAACCAATCATAACGCACAGCGGGTCGAACATCGATAGCCTACTAAAAACTTCATGACTAAGCAGTCACCCACCTCAAAGAAGTTGATGTTGCACCATATTTTCAAGCACTAGTGAGGATCTTACCTTGATTTAGGGGTCTGCATGATTTATATATAAATCCCCTTGAGTGGAACTGCGAAAAATCGGAGAAATCGAGGGCTGAGAAGCTACATTGGGGGGAATCTGATAATGCAAATGTAGAGGAAGTGCAGAGGCAAAAATGGTGTGGATGTATATATGAAGGCTCAACTAACATTCAATCAATACAATTCCTTCAAGGAAACTCCACACAAAACTACTTCCACTAGTACCAACCAGAACCAAATGACATAATTTAGAATGTAAGAAAAAAAGAGAGCAGAAAAGAACAAAGGTTGCCATCAAATAAATTTACCAAATTTAATTATTTGTTTTTGGCTACTTTCCTGTACTGAAAGAAATGCCTATAGAACACATATTGATTGAAACCATAAGCACCGTCCGAAACCGCGATACATGCGACCATAATTTAAATCTCTGGTTTGAATGAGGAAAACTAGAACCGAAAATTAATATTAAAACAGAGCTCTAAAGTCTAAATATTGCACATTTTCTTTACCAAGAAGAAGAACAGGGGGATTTTCTTGAACAAAAACCAAGCTTGGAAAAACAAGACAGGAGTGGTTAAGTATAAGCTCTGTTTGGAGCTGAGGTTGTTTTTGCTGTATCAATTCTCAGTTGCCTAATGACAAGGCTAGGTGGTTTCCCTTTCTTTGTTTTACTGTTTTTGTTGAATGTCTCTGTGGAAAGTGTGGTTTATTATAGGGACGTTTACCTATACAGGAGATTGTGATTGATTAAAGCACCACGCTCCTTCCTCACGCGCTGTTCGGCGCTCCCCACTCAATGATTTTGGTCCCTAGATTTTCAAATTTTAAGATTTAATCATTATATTTTAATTTTTTATTTCTATGATATTAATAGTTAATGTTTGGACAGAAAAGTTAATGCAAATAATTAACACCGCTAACTATTTGTATTAAAATACAGTTTTATTTTAATTTTAAAAAATCTATTACAACTAATCATGTTATATATATATATATGAACTCAACAAATGTCTCAATAAAAAACGGATGTTATTTATCATAACTGAGTTCAATTGCTTTGTTCATCCGATTTGTCTGTAAGGTATGTGCATTGTCAAATGGTTAAAATATGTATGATAAGATACTATCTTGTAATCACATTTAGACTATTATATATATATATATATATAGCATTTTAGGAAAAATTCAAACAACATTTTACTTAAAAGGCTTAATATACAAATAAGTGTCTAAATGATGCATATTGTTAATTTTAAGTGCTTAAACTAATTTTTGGTAAAAATAAGTGACTAACGTTTATATCGTTACAATATTAGGTGTTTGGTTATTAAAAGTTGTTTAAAAAATTATTATGACACGCAAGAATCATTTTATTTTTTTTTGAAAAAAAGCCTTAATTTTTTTACTTTTGCAAAAACAATTCAAAATTCCTCAAAATTAACAAAACAATCCTCAAATCTCCAAAATACCTCAAACCCCATATCGCCCACCACTTTCATCACCGATCATCGCCCCTGAGTCCACCCCTTCGGTTGTCAAACCTAGCCGGTCATTTCCCCCAACACAGCGTTGTTGAAAAACAACGAACGACATGCCAGCTGAATATCGATTTCGTGTTTGAAGTACAATTGGCACATTGTTCGTCATTTTTCGACGACACCATGTTGAGAAAGATGATTGACTATGTCCCGTAATCGGAGGAGTGGGCTCGGGACGATGATTGGCGACGTGTATGGCGACAATTAAGGGATTTGGAGTTGGAATATTTTACCGATTTTTGGAACTGTTTTGTAAATTTTGTAGGATTTTCTCAAAAATTTAAAATTTTGGGTAAAAAATTTATTTTAAGTTTCTTTTTTGAAAAACTAAAATAAACATTCTACTTGTCATGTTTTGATTGGTTAATGAATTTTTTAATGGCAATTAACTACCATGCACCTAAAATTAATGAAATGAAAAGTTAAGAACCTAATTTTATATTAAAAAATAATTTAGGCACTTAAAATTAAACCTAATTAAAATAATGTCGCAATATTATTTATTTTGAGTTCTTAATGACACTATTAACATATATGATCAAATTATATCAAATGAAAATATAAGGATTATGTTGAGAGGCTCGAACGATCAACCAAATATATATGCCAAAAGGGGGTGAATTGAATTTTTTCTTTGGTGGATGAAAATCTAAGCAATAAAATTTGGGACACAAAGATTTATAGTGGTTCGACTTCTAAACCAAGTCTACCGCCACTACGTTAGCTATCCACACTAAAGATTTTTTACAAATTCACTAATTTGTTTTTTCTTTTTTCGGGCTCAAGGAGATAAGCCTTACACAACCCTCAAAGCTTATACCACAAAGCTTTGAGAACACTCTCTTACAAGAGAATACAAATAAGCAAACAAAAGAAATCCTCACAAGGCAAATATGTTTGCAAATTAAGCACAGACCCAAAACTTAACACTTGAGCAAATATAATAATTAAGCTCACAAGTGTGTTCTACAAAGAAATATGAAAAAATTGAGCACTAAAGCACTTTCTCTATCATTGAATGTTGGCAGTTGGTTTCTTGTTATTGCATGGCTGCTTGAAAGAGGTCTTTTAAACTAAGGAGTTTGTGGTCATCACTAGCTATTGGGGACTTTATTTTCAACATTAAATGTACTTTTGGGCTCATCGATATCAATACACGTGCAAGTGTATTGGTACACATGCTCAAAATAAAAAGAGGTTGAACATTTTTACACTGGGTATCAATAGACTATGTAGGTGTATCGGTACACCCCATAGTGTATCGGTACGATTGAGGCCATATCGGTACCCTATTTTGCTACTGAAAATAGAGTTTTAGAAGAAAAAAATAACGTATCAATAAGGGTAAAACGTGTATCGGTACGACTGACTAAGTATCGATACACTAACAAGTGTATCGGTACACCTAATCTATTTTTGACATTTTGGCTATTTAATATTACTTTAAACATGTCAAAAACCTTTTGAAGACCTTTCAAACATATTTTTCATGTAACAACCTGAACTCTGGGTTAGCGAATTGGATCTTGAACTCGGCTATTGGGCCTTTATATTGGGAGCCCAATTAAGAAAATTGGATGTGAGCTTTATCCAAGTTGGAAGAATGAATGTTGTTGGTGGTGTTTGAAAATATGTGTGGGTGGTTGAAAAGTGGTGGAAGATGTGATGGAAGAGAGAGAAAAAAGAAAAATGTGAAAAGTAGATGGGAGGGAGAAAGAAGAGAAAAATTAGAGAAAAGTTAGGGGAGGAGATTCAAACTCTAATTTACGAAGATTTGGTCATCCGTTTTTAACACCTATACCTCAACTGTGTTTATCTCGTCGAGACAAGATCGTTGGTACCAACGACGTCGCTATTGGAGCCACCTTCAGTTGGGGTGAGAGAAAGAAAGATTCAAATTTTTCCAGTTCAAGGGGTTAGAGTGCTCAGAACGGAAAACTGAGGCCACCATCGGGCTCACTAGCGTTGAGAGAGTCAGAATAAGGTCTTGCAGTCGTCGTTCAACCACCCAAAGCCGTCGCACACGCTGCCGCCTACGCGTGGGCAACGTCCGGCCGGCCAGACAGTTACAACAAGCTGGGCTTGAGCTGTTGGGCCAGCTGGTTGAGCCGGGTTGCGGCCTAACGAGCTGGCCTGCTTGTAAACCAAGTCGGTCTGCCGAGCCGGTATATCAAGCCGACCTATAGCAGCCGAGCTGAGCCGTCGTTGACGTTTTCCCGGAACCATATGTGGGTTTTTTTTTCAACGTTTCGGATCTATTGACGCAGTCTGTTTTGCCAAATTTGAACCCGATAAGCTATTTTTACACTTTTGACCTTTCGAATTCATTGAAGTATGCGATTAAATGATATTTATGGTAGTAATTGGTTTACGAGGATTATTTGGGATCGGATATCAGATCAAGTGGAATATTCGGGAAGCTCGAATGAGGATTTTAGCTATATCGGCTTAAGCTTAGTACACCTCGAACTTCTATTGCTTCATGAACATCATAAATGTGATTGCTTTGCGTATAAGTGTCTACAAAATATGTAGACATTAAATAAGCATGTTTAGAGACCGATAATCATTAGACTGGTATTTATGAGAATTTTCTAGACTTGTAAGGGCTTTAGAGACCACGTAGGTGTTGGAGTATGCCCAAAGACCAATCATAAAATAATTGTAAAAGACATACTTATTTTATCTTATTTATTAATATAAAGCCATTATTATTATTATTATTATTATTATTATTATTATTATTATTATTATTATTATTATTATTATTATTATTATTATTATTATTATTATTATTATTATTATTATTATTATTATTATTATTATTTCAGTCTTATCCTGTGCATTTATAAGTAAACTAAATTATAATATAGTCCTTAGAATAATATGGTTATTCTTGAATGTCCTTAGTTGAGTATTATTTATAGGGGAGGATGGGTTAAATCCTAGCTACTAACATTCAATTTAAGTCTTATTTACAGGGGAGGATGGGTTAAATCCTAACTACTAACATTCAATTTTTAGTTCAATTAAGCAACTTACTTTCACTAGAAGTAAAGACTTAAATTCTTACTAAAAACAAATTGAAAAATTCTAAAAAAATAAAGAATAATTTAGCCACGTGTTTATTGTTGTCCGAATTTACATGAAAATGTAAACAAAAATTATAACTGGAATAATCCAAATTAAAATAAATTACAAATATCGTATTAAATTCATATTGGATTTCCTGCACACACATTCTTGATCAAATGAACTTAACTTGAGCTAGTGATATCTGATTGAAACATTTTAAGATGCGTTAAAAATATATGAGACATTATATTAATTCCAAAAAGACACATTGAATCAGAAATAAATACACCTCAACTTATAAATCCTCAGATCCTATCCAAAAAGACATTACAAATAAACTGATGTTCCAAACTTGGAAAATAACGTCATTGAATTGTCTTAAACAAATTATTTTACTTTGTATGTAGGAGGCCCCTCAACTGTAACACCCTAGAAATATGGAGTAAATGTTGGGTTTAAAGGATAAAAAAATGAGAGTGGAAAGGCTGGATTGTTAGTTGTAAGGTTCAAACCCACAACCTATGGCTTATAAGCCATATACCAAGCCAATTAAGCCAAGTAGCTACTAGTGTTTAGTTGCCCTAAAAATTTATTTAAGTTTTCATCAATCGGTTTAAGACTAATATGTAGTTGATTGATGACAAAGTGTTGTTATTGACATGGAGATGTCAAAATCAATACATAAGTATGTGTTAGAGAACGACATACTGGACTGACCTGCTATGAACATGTTTCTTGAATTATTATATGACAGTCACAACATTGCTCATAGTGATAACTACATGTATGATCCTCAGACTTGAGATCATCGTTATTTCAAAATTGTGAGTGACATATTTTGATACAGTCAAACGTGTGTCGTGACTGACTACACTATAAAGACTGACTACATAATTGGAGTAATAACATAGGCCACTTGATTGAGTGAGACTAGAAATGCATGGTCATGCTCGAATAAATTGATATGAGATATCATAGTTGTTCGTTTATAATAGTCTACTCAAGATATTAAGAAATATTAGATGGACTATACAAGTGCGACTATTCCATGACTTGTGTCCAATTTAGATATAAGGACAAAAGGATGTAATACATGAAAAAGAGTTAATCACGAAGAGGTTATGTTGAACCACGACTTCCTATAACTTAGGTAGCAATGATGTATTGCTAGATGTCACTCATTGCTTGTAATATTAGAATTGATCTAGATATTACTGCTAACGTTACATGAACCAACAAGGGTCACACCCTATGATTGAAACAAACAAATATCGATTAGATAACATGTGTACAAATTTGTTGTGTTGGAAAAATGTGAGGAAAATGGTAACTTTGAGCCATATTTCGAATGGGTAAAGGTGGAGATTCAAATAATGATTCTTTTGGGTCTTATTCTAATCAATGAGACTTTTACAACGATATCTCATATGCTCAAAATAGTTGAGTATTGAATGATAAATTGATGCTCAAAGTAAGGTAGTTGTGAATTGAATAAGGAAATTGAAACCCCCAATCCCACATAGATGAGATAAATGAAAATGGGAAGTGTTTATATACACTTACTCACTTTGTGGTCATTGAATGACTTGGTTGGAAATTGTGCCTCACGCGCAGGGGGTGCGAATCAATCCCATTCGGGTTGGGACGCACCTGCACAACATGGGCGACGCGAATGTTCGAACCGGTCGGGCCCTTCATGGGCATGCGAATATTTTGCCCACTTTGATTAATTTTTCTTTCCTTATAATTGGTATATCTTTTTAAATATTCTGAATTAAATAGGATAAATTTTAGCTTTCGTTTTAAATTTAGATATTGAATAGGTATTGAGTACAATTCACGGGAATATTCCATTTTAATATAGAATTAATTGAGTTTTTGAATTAAATCGGATATACAATTAATTGCTATTATTTTCGAAATATTTGTTTCCCACAGTTTTAACCTAATTCTCCACTATAAATAGAATGAAATTTTTTGTTTTTCACATAACTTAGCAATCTTTTCTCTTTCAAAATTGCATTGTGTTTTCGGTGATAGTCAAATGCAAGTTTCTGTTCATGATCTCTCCGATAGTGCTGGTGTTGAAGATCATATGTTGTTGCATCCTGGGAGACTGACGACGTAAGATCTCTAAGACCGAGGAGTGGTTGAAGCTGTCTTAAGGAAACTGTGTTTGCGTATGTGTAAAACTAAAGAATTGAATTTGATATAAATAAGGATTTAAGTACTAAATTGAAAAGGAGAAAATAAATTTTTAAGTCCTCAAAACTTCCCAAAACTTTTAAGTAAAATGGTTAAGTCAAAACCAAAGGTTATACAAATGTTTCTAAGTGTTTTCCAAGTTAAAACAGTGATTTTCGAGTCACCGTTTCGAAACGGTCCTTAGGCGTTTTGGAACGTTTTGAAATTGTTAACATGTGTTTCGGAACTAGTCTTCCCGTTTCGGTACGTGTGTATCGAAACAGGACCTTATGTTTCGAAACGGATGAAGAACAACGAAACAGGTTGATCATTTTGATACGACAGTATTGAAACGACCTCAAATGTTTCGAAACAATTTTCAAACTTGGATTCAAAAATATGATTGTTGCAATTTTATAACTAATTTTCAGAAAAAGGTTAAGGTGTATTAAAACGATTTTGCACGTTTCGATACGGGTTTTGGAAGTGGTAAAATGTTTTGAAACGGCATCAATCACGTTTTGGAATGGGCTTTTAGTGTATCAAAACGATCGTATCCGTTTTGATACGGTCTCTTAATTACACCCCAACGACTATTTCTACTTTGGTCTGTTTCGAAACATGTACATGTGTTTCGAAATGGGTAGTTGTAGAAGTGCATTTATGGTGGGAAGATTGCATCCCAACGGCTATATTTATGATGGAAACAACCCCAACAGCTAGAGTTGAATAAGAATATATAACCGGAATAAAAACAACCAGCAACACCTATTGATCCTCAAAGAAACATTCTAACATCAAGTCCAAGCTCAAGTGCTAAATTTCGCATATCTTTGTAAAACTCCAATTGTGGTTCTTTGTAATTCCTATCTTTTTGTTTCAATTGGGTTGAGTGATTGTAATTGAGAAATATTTGTATTGAGAGATATCTTGTAATTGCCAAAATCTTCTTTGTAAACCTTGTGAAAGGGTTTGGTCAATTTTGGGTAGAAAATTGACCATTTATGTAAAGGTTTCCTCCTAAGCCTAGAAAAGGGGAAGATCAACTAGTGGAGTTGTTTGAAAATCCTTAGTGGGAGCTAAGGTAGTGGAAGTAGAGCTCATTTGGAACTTAAACCACTATAAGTGCCTTGTCTTGAATTTTTATTTTACCACTTCACTTCCGAACATCTTAAAAATCCAATTCATCCCTCTTGGCTTAAATCAATTTAACGATCCACTCAACAATTGGCACTAGAGCCTACCTCTTTTGAAGGAATAACAACCACAAGAGGAGATCCTAAAAGAGTGTGATCAAGTCTAAAGTTAAGCCATGACATCTACCTCAACCTCCAACCTTTACGAGTCTCAATCCACCACTAAACCACCATTCTTCAATGGGGACAACTACCCATATTGGAAGAATAGAATGCGTCTCTTCATCAACTCCACCGATTATATGGTTTGGGATGTAGTGGAAGAAGGGCCTTACATTCCGGTAAAAAGAAACAATGAAGGAAGACTTGTCCTGAAGGTGAAGTCAGAGATGACCGAGGAAAATAGACAAAGGATGCAAGTCAATGACAAAGCTTTACACATCATATTTTGTGCACTTAGTCCGTACATCTACTCTAAGGTTTCTTCAATCGAGTGCGCAAAAGAAGTGTGGGACACTCTAGAGACGACTTATGAAGGAACTAGTGACGTGAAGGAGACGAAGATCGGGTTACTAAATTTGAGTTATGAAAATTTCAAGATGGACCCTGATTAGAGTGTCTCCAAAATGTTTGATCGATTTTCGATCATCGTCAATGGTCTTAAAGGATTCGGTGAAGTGATTCCTGAAGACAAGCTAGTAAGGAAGCTTCTATATTCTCTCCCAGAATCATGGGATGGTAAAAGAACGACCATCATCGAAGCTAAACATTTGAAGACATTAAAGCTTGATGAGCTCGTTGGTTCTCTCCTTACTCACGAGATTATGAAACAAGGAAGAGAAAAAGAAAAGAAGAAGGAAGAGAGAAGAATAGAGAAGCATGAGGCGAAAAAGAAGAAGAAGCTAGGAGTTGCTCTCAAAGCCTCTCTATAAGAGGTGAGCTCTTCTAGTGAGAAGGAAGACTTTGAGAAGTTGGCAATGATAGCCAAACGATTCTCACGGTTCATGAAGTCTAACTGAGGGAGGAAATTTCAAAGAAAGATGGACTTAAAGAACAAAAGCAAAGAAGAAGAAAAACATCCCATCATTTACTTTGAGTGCAAGAAGCTGGGTCACATACGTTCCGATTGCCCTCAACTCAAGAAGAAAGGCTTTGAGAAGAAGAAGAAGCTCAAAGCTAAGATTGCTACTTGGAGTGATGAGGAGTCATCGGAGGATAAGGAACATGAAGTGGCCAACCTTTTCCTCATGACTCTTGAGGAGGATTATATGGTAACTTCTAACTCATCTTGCTTTGATTTTACATTTGATGAATTGCATGATGTATATAACGAGTTATAAGAGGTATATGATGAGTTAGTAGAGAAATATAAGGAGTCCGTTTTGAAAAACAAAAAAGTCATTTCAGATTTAAAAGCTTAAAATGATTTACTCTCTAAAACTAACTCAGATTTTGAGAAAAAGGTTTTAAGCTTACAAGATGATTTAAAGTTCTTTGAACAAGAAATATTAATTTAAATAGCATTCCTTCTCAATGTAATGATGAACACCAAAAGTTGGTGAGTGAGCTCAATGAGCTCAAAAATTCTTTCAAAAATGTTGGTTCTTCAAAGCTTGAAAAAGGTGAATCTTCAAAAAGAAACCTTGCAAAAAGAAAGAATTTTAACTACAAACAAAGTGGCTCCTATAGGCATTCTAAAACTAAAAAGGTTAGAAGTGTATGGGTTCCTAAGGAACTTGTAAAACCTAATAATGTTAATGCCATGTCACCTTGGATTCCTAAGGGAACCAAGCTTTTGGGAGCTAACACTCATGGACCCAAAATGATTTGGGGTACCAAAAATCAAAGTTTAACTCTTTGTTTGTAGGGCGAGCATTGCTACAAGGCCAAAGCACAAAGTTAAAATTCATGGTACCTTGATAGTGGATGCTCGAGGCACATGATCGGAGACAAGAGTCGATTCATGAAATTAAAGCCAAAAAGTGAAGGAGTAGTAACATTTGGTGATACCTCCAAAGGCCACATTGAAGGTATTGGCTCTATAGGTAATCACTCTTCTATACTTATTGAAAATGTTTTGTATGTCAATGGTCTAAAACACAATTTATTGAGCATTAGTCAATTGTGTGATAAAAGGGTTTAATGCCATGTTTGATGTAAATAGGTGTAGAATAGTTGACATTAAATCTAACAAAACAATGCTTATTGGCCATCGCATAGGCAATATATATATATATATATATATATATATATATATGGTGCTTCTAGATGACATTCATACATCCCATGCATGCTTAGTTGCACAAAATGAAAATGATGCATGGTTATGGCATAGAAAACCAGGACATACTAGCATTAGTGTTTTAGAAAAATTAGTTTCCCTTAATCTAGTTTGAGGCCTACCTAAGCTCAAGTTCTCATTAGATAAAATTTTGATGCATGTGCTAAAGGTAAACAACATAGAGCCTCTTTCAAGTCCATTAATGATGTTTCTACAAGTAGGTGTTTGCAATTGATCCACATGGATCTCTTTGGGCCAATTGGGACTACTAGCTTGGGTGGAAAATCATATGCATTTCTGCTTGTTGATGATTACTCTAGATATACTTGAGTTCTCTTTTCAAGCACCAAAGATGAGGCTTTAGAAAACTTCATCACATTTTCAAAAATAACCCAAAATGATTCTGAACTTAAAATTTCACATATTAGAAGTGATCATAGAACTGAATTTCAAAATATGGGTTTTGATGATTTTTGTAATGAAAATGAGATTAGCCATAATTTTTTGCTCCTCGAACTCATCAACATAACGAGGTAGTTGAGAGGAAAAATAGAACTTTAGAAGAAATGGCTAGGACTATGTTTTGTGAAAACAATTTACCTAATTATTTTTAGGCGGAAGCCACTAACACCGCTTGCTATATTATAAACCGAGTAATGATTAGGCCTATTTTGAAGAAAACTCCTTATGAGATTTTATAATCTAAAAAGCCTAACATTAGATATTTTCATCTTTTTGGTTGCAAGTGTTTTGTTTTAAACAATGGTAAAGACAATTTAGGTAAATTTGATGCAAAGAGTGATGAAGCTATTTTTTTAGGTTACTCTTTAAACTTTAAAGCCTATCGTGTGTTTAACAAAAGAACTTTATTTGTAGAGGAATCTATTCATGTGGTTTTCGATGATAACCTTCTTCCGAGGAAGGATTCTTGTGATGATGATATAAGGATCATTGAAGCCAATGATAGTGGATAATCATCAAAGGTGAATGAGATTCCAACCAAAGAGGAAGAAGCACAAGAACCGCCTCTAGAAGCATTGCAAGACATGTCTCTTGAGAAAAAGAAAGTGAGCTACCCAAGGGAGTACAACTATGTCAAGGGTGGTGAGATCTTGGGTGATCCATCCAAGGGGGTAACTACTTGTTCTTCTCTTAAAATGCTTAATCATGTTGCTTTTATCTAATGCATTGAGACTAAGAATATTAAAGAAGCATTAAAAGATGACTTTTGGATTATGGCCATGCAAGATGAGTTAAACCAATTTGAGAGAAGTAAAGTTTGGACATTAGTTGATAGGCCTAGAAACAAATCTACTATAGGAACTAAATGGGTATTTATAAACAAACTAGATGAGAGTGGTAACATAGTGAGAAACAAGGCTAGGCTTGTTGCTCAAAGTTACACTCAAGAAGAGGAAATTGATTTTTGATGAAACCTATGCACTCGTAGCTAGAATGGAAGCAATTAGGATGCTACTTGCATTTGCATGTTATCATGATTTCAAGCCTTTTCAAATGGATGTCAAAAGTGCGTTTTTAAATGGTTTTATAAATGAAGAAGTGTATGTGGAACAACCACTGGGTTTTGAAGATCATATTTTTCCAAACCATGTTTTCAAATTGTCAAAAGCTTTATATGGTTTAAAACAAGCTCCTAGAGCTTGGTATGAAAGATTATCAAGTTTTCTAGTTGGAAAAGGTTTTGAAAAAGGAAAGGCGAGTACAACACTATTTATTAAAAATAATGACAAAGATATCTTAGTAGTTCCAATTTATGTTGATGATATTATATTTGGTTCTACTAATGAATTGCTTTGTAAGATTTTTCTAAGTTGATGCAAGATGAATTTGAAATGAGCATGATGGGGGAGCTCTCATTATTTTTGGGACTCCAAATCAAACAAATGAAGGATGAAATCTTCATCAATCAAGCAAAGTATATCAAAGATATGCTCAAAAAGTTTGGCTTGGAGCAAGCAAAGCCTCAAGCTACACCAATGAATTCATCCACAAAGCTTGGCAAAGATGAAAGAGGTAAGTGTATTGACTCTAAGCTTTATCACTCTATGATTGGATCTTTGTTTTACCTTACCGCAAGTAGACCATATATATTGTTTAGTATTTGGTTGTGTGCTAGGTTCCAAGCTAGTCCTAGAGAGTCTCACCTTATAGCCGTTAAAAGAATCTTTAGGTACCTTAGAGATACTCCTTGTTTAGGTATTTGGTACCCTAGAGACTCAACCTTTAACCTTCATGCTTATTCGGATGCGGATTACGGGGGTTGTAAGATAGATAGGAAAAGTACTTCCGGCATGTGCCAATTCCTAGGTAGTATGCTCATATCTTGGTTCTCTAAGAAACAAAATAGTGTAGCTTTATCTACCACCAAAGCGGAGTACATATCCTTAGGGAGTTTTTGTGCTCAAGTCCTTTGGATGAAACAACAACTCTTAGACTATGGAATAGAGGTAGACACCATACCCCTTAAGTGTGATAACACTAGTGCCATATGTCTTACCAAAAATCCCATCCAACACTCTAGAACCAAACACATAGAAATAAGGTATCATTTCATTAGAGATCATGTCCTTAAGGAAGATGTTGTTTTAGAGTATGTCGACACCTTAAATCAATTAGCGGACATCTTTAACAAACCTCTAGATAAAGAGCATTTTTGGTCCCTTAGGAGAGAGTTAGGTCTAACTACCCTATCTTGACCTTTTTGGACCTTTGTGCTTAAAATTGCTTGAATTCTTGTTAAATGTCATGCTTATGTGTTTTTGATCCTAATTTTATCCTTGCTTATAGTTAGGGGGAGTATGTTTATGTTTTGATATGTTAAACTTGCTCATACATCTCATTCATGCATCTAGGATCAATTAAAATTCAATTTTATGCAATTTAGAGCCTCATCTGCACTTCCAGGCCAATTGGTATCGAAACGGGTCACTCTATTTCGATACATGTGCCTTCTAATAACACAAATGGACCAAGGTGTTTCGAAACTCCCCAAAGGGTTTCTAAACGATTTGGTTTCGCCAAAACATGTATCGAAACGGCCCCTATGCGTTTCGATACGGGCAATCTCTTGGGCTTTGATACAGTCAAACTTGTATCAAAACGGTCAATCTGTTTCGGAACATTCGTAGACGTTTCGGTACGCCTATTTTGAAACGTTTTCTCCTGTTTCAAAATGCGTATCCGGAAAAGCCTATTTTAAAGGGTTTTAAATGCTCAAATTCACTTTTAATCAAACACTAAAACCCTAAATCAAAATCTTCTATAAAAACCCTCCAAATCTCCTTGTTTTTCATCAAAACTTGAGGGCTTTTACTCCCAAACAAAAATCTAAGCAAGCTTCATCAATTTGGCGCAATTTCATCCACCAATTCTTCCAAAATCCCATACTTGAGGTATTTTCTATCTTTTTCTTTTGATTTCGTTCGAATCTTATGATAGAAAATTATAGTTTTGTATAGAATACTTGTTTTATATTATGAGTTTTCAAAATCTTGTAAATTTTTTTCAAAATCACAATTTTTTTGGTTTGAATATATTTTGTTTTAATCGTATTTTTTAACACTACTTTTCAATTTGTTTTCTTTAAAAAAATTATTATGTATATATTCTTTCAAAGTGTTTTTAAAACCTGAATGGGATTTTTATTGGATCGAATTAGGATTTAAATGCACACACTCAAAATTTCTTGCTTGCTTTGTTTTTAGGTGTTTTGAATGGAATCTAAGAAAAGAAAGACTAAAGGGGGTGAAGGTTCGAACCAAGACAATATTCGTCCAAATCTTACCCTTCTCTATTCGAAGAGTCTTAGAAATCAAGATGCTAAGAATCGCTTTAAACTTTTCTAAGAAGCCGTTGTTCGAAGAGAGCGAGTTGTGGATATGGATTTCCTTGACTCTGAGCGTTTCCTCTTTCGATACCTACCTCTCTTGACACAATGGAGTTTCCTAACCTTCTTGAGCATTCCCGACATCATCTACAAAAATATGGTTTTGCTCTTTTACTCCAATGCTATTCTTATCAACAATGAGGATTGTTCCGAAGTCATTGCGATTGAGTCTTACTTATTGGGCAAGAAGTTTCGGATTGATCCATCCACCTTAGTGAACATCCTTTGGCTAAAAGATGAGGGTATTGAGGATGAAAATCACTTTGTAGCTCATACTAGATCGGTTCTTACCTTGAATGCCCATGACCATTTCTTGCACTTGATTATCTCATGGTTCATTCGCCCATACAGAGGTAAATTTGCCCACATCTGCCAAGTTGATAATTTTTGGCTCGAGTGTTTCCGCCAAGGTCAACAACCTAACTTGGTGAAGATCATGTTTGCCGAGATGGTCCATCAAGTGAGAAATTGTCTATCCGACTCCATCTCCTCCTTCATCTATGGGACAATATTGAGCTACATCTTTGTTCGTATTGGTCTTGATTGCTCATATGAGTTTCCAGAACCACAAAAGCAAAAGCTTGGTGAATCTTCTCTTGTGAGATCCAGATTTCGTTACACCCTTGGTGAATGGGTTCGTGTTGATAAAAGAGCTCAAGCACCTCAAGTTGAGCCTCAACCTCAAGCTTCGGCTCCCGTTGTGTCTCCCAACAATGATGCTCTTATGGCCTTCCTTACCGAAAGGTTCAACACGATGGATACAAACATGGCTTCGGGATTTGGTGCTATCAACACTTGTTTGCAATCCTTGGAGGATCATGTTCATGGAAACAAGAATCGTCATACCGCTCTTGAAAACCAACAATCATCCATGGATCTCTCCTTCTCTAACTTCTATGGTGATTGGAGGCGTTTTCGCAATGATCAAGCGAATGATAAGGATGATTTCTTGGACGACATTGGAGACGATGATGGTGATGAGACACCCTAGGCTTTTTTCATATCATTTTATTATGTCATATTAGGATTAAGTTTGCACCTATCTATGTTTTTGCTTTTGAGACACATGCTTTGATTTTCTTGTTTTAGGATTGAGCTTGCTGTTATGTTTGGATTTGTTTATGAACTTAATGCTTTCAATGATATTATGTTGTTTGGTTTATGATCTTTATGCCTATTTTATTCTCATATTAGCCTTGATTATATTTTTTGATCTAACAAAAATGGGGAGAAGTAATCCTAAGAGCCTAAGTGTTTTTAAGTTGGTTTTGAGTTTCAAGTGCTTTATATTTAAAATTTTCAAAACTTTAAAACCTATCTTAAATTGAGGGGAGTTAAAAGTTTTTCAAAGATTTCAAAAACACTTAAAAATTTATACTTGGTTTTGTTATTTCAAAAAAGGGGAGATTGTAAAACTAAAGAATTGATTTTGATATAACAAAGGATTTAAGGACTAAATTGAAAAGGAGAAAATAAATTTTTAAGTCCTCAAAACTTCCCAAAACTTTTAAGTAAAATGGTTAAGTCAAAACCAAAGGTTATACAAATGTTTCTAAGTGTTTTCCAAGTCAAAACAGTGATTTTTGTGTCACTGTTTCGAAATGGCCCTTAGGTGTTTCGAAACGTTTTGAAACTATTAAAATGTGTTTCAGAACTAGTCTTCCTGTTTCGATATGGGTGTATTGAAACGGGACCTTATGTTTCAAAAAGGATGAAAAAAACGGAAAGAGTTGATCCGTTTCGACACAGAAATATCGAAACGACCTCAAACATTTCGAAATGATTTTAAAACTTGGATTCAAAATATGACCGTTGCAATTTTATAACTAATTTTCAAAAAAAACGGTTAAGTTGTATCGAAACGATTTTGCAAGTTTCGATATGGGTTTGGTAGTGGCAAAATGTTTTGAAACGACATCAAGCTCGTTTCGAAATGAGCTCTTAGTGTATCGAAACGATCGTATCTGTTTTGATACGGTCTCTTAATTACACCCTAACGACTATTTCTATTTTGGTCTGTTTTGAAACGGGTAGTTACAGAAGTACATTTATGGTGGGAAGATTGCATCCCAACGGCTATATTTATGATGGCAACAACCTCAACGGCTAGAATTGAATGAGAATGTATAAAAGGGAGTCTCAAAACAACCAACAACAACTATTGATCCTCAAAGAAACATTCCAACATCAAATCCAAGCTCAAATGCTAAATTTCTCATATCTTTGTAAAACCCCAATTGTGGTTCTTTGTAATTCCTATCTTTTTGTTCCAATTGGGTTGAGTGTTTGTAATTGGGCAATATTTGTATTGAGAGATATCTTGTAATTGCCAAATTCTTCTTTGTAAACCTTGTGAGAGGGTTTGGTCAATTTTCGGTAGAAAATTGACCATTTGTGTAAAAGTTTCCTCCTAAGCCTAGAAAAAGGGAAGATCAACTAGTGGAGTTGTTTGAAAATCCTTAGTGAGAGCTAAGGTAGTGGATGTAGAGTTCATTTGGAACTTGAACCACTATAAGTGCCTTATCTTAAATTTTTATTTTACCACTTCACTACCAAACATCTTAAAAATCCAATTCACCCTCTCTTGGCTTAAATCGATTCAACGATCCACTCAACAGCATGCCTCAGCCATTCGATTCTGGTTATTTCGAATTAAACTGTTTAATTTATTTTATTAGTTTATTTTATTTTATTTGTTATTTCGAACTAACCTTGTTTCCTTCAACAATCTTAAGACAAACTCTTTTTTACAAGGCGATTCGATTTAATCAAGGTTTTGAGAAAAGTAAATAAATTCATTTTTAGGAGTAATCTTACTGTATTAAATGGGTTTGCTTGAATATTTAAAAATAAACGGGACAACTTTGTTCTACAAAAACCGTCTTTCAAAGTAACTGAGGTTATGAATTTTGTGAAAAACTAAAATCAGAAATAAAAAAAATATTTTCAGTTTATTGGAATTATTATTAATTACTGTTTTATGTTTCTTTGTGAACAGAAACAATGATTATTAAGGAAGATCTTATCAAATCAACCAAATCGTCTGCATACATGGTAGGACAAAGACAGACGTCGGAAAAGACAAATCAGCCCATGAATCTAAACAAAACGGTAGTGGCAATGAGCCGCAATGAGAAGCTGTCAAAATTCTGCAGGCAGAATTTCAAGACATGGCAACATAAGATGTTTTTCTATCTGACCATGCTGAACCTAGCAAAGTATCTGAAGGAAGATCCTCCAGTTTTCACGGTAGGAGAAGGAGATGTAGATGGGCTCACCACCTTCAGCATCACCGAGGATTGCGAAAATGGTGACTACCTGTGTCGAAATTACATTCTCAATGGACTACAAGACTCGTTGTATCTGGTATATGATGTGTACAAAACAACAATATAACTGTGGGCAACATTGGACAGGAAGTACAAAGCAAAATATGTTGGGGCTAAAAAGTTTTTAGTCGCGAAATTCTTGAATTTTACTATGGTTGATTCAAAATCAGTAGTAAGTCAAGTGGAAGAACTTCAACTGATAATTCATGGAATTCTTGCTGAAGGGATAGTAATCAGTGAATCCTTCCAAGTAGCCGCCATCACGGAAAAACTACCTTCCGGATGTAATGACTTCAAAAATTACTTGAAGCACAAAAGGAAGGAGATGTCAGTGGAGGAACTGATTGTCAAAATTCGAATAGAAGAAGACAACAGAGGTAATGCTAGAAAGCTCAACAAAGAAACCTTTTAGAAGGCTAAGGCAAATATTGTTGAAGTCATGAGGAGAAAGCAACCCCAACAACACGAAGCCAGGACAAAGTTGAGGCCTAATGGTGAAATTTCCAAAAAGAAAAAATTCAAGGGAGCATGCTACAACTGTGGCAAGGTGGGGCACAGATCTTCTGAATGTAGACATCCAAAGAAAGCTAAAGTGGCTAATATTGTGGAGGAAGAAGATCTATATGCCTAACAAAAGGGGATGGTTATAGGTAGGTGATATGTTTTAATCTCTATAAAACCCAAAAATTATGAATAAAAATGTTGCTTCTTTTCGGTTACATGCTTGAGTTTTAAATTTATAACATGGACACGTTAATTATGGTTCTCTGCGTAGACTAATTAACATGGAATTTGTTTCATATTGATTATAAGAATAAATGTTAAACATGCGCTGAAGAAAAATTAACGAAGTCTTCGTTTCAAACTTTTAAAAGAAGTACGGAACCGCTTGGTCAAATTCATAGCAATGTTTGGAGGAAATAATTTATTACCTTCATGATAGAACAAACTAGTGTTTTGCTTAAAAGCAAAAATGTTATAGAGAAATTATTCTCTATAAGTAGGATAACTTGATCAATTTGGGGAGAAAACTCCATGTGAGTAACGCTGCAACATCAAATGGAACAATGATTTTGAAGACAACTTCTGAAAAAGAATTGGATCTTCAAAATGTGCCTAATTTGAGAAAAAATGTTTTATCAACTAATTAGACACCATATGAGTTATGAAAGGACATAAAATCCTCCTACAACTACATAAAAATGTGGGGGTGTCTTGCAAAGATAATATTCCCATTACCAGTAAATGGAAATAAGTAGACTATATTTTCATTGACTATGTAGAACATAGTAACGAATATCAATTTCTTGTGTACAAATAGATTCACAAGAATGTGATAATGAAAAAAAGAATGCTTCATTCTTTAAAATATATTTCCTATATATTTAGGGAAGTTGATCCAAGTTTAATGAAACGAACTTTGGAGACTATCAATGGAAAATAGTTCATACGTTCAACAAAGGTTGAAACTAAAATATTATAATGATGACAAATAAGTGTGACAAATATGTATATGTCAAACCTACCGACATTAGGATAAATGATCATATGTATCGATGACATATAGTCACAATATGTAGACAAATTCTTGGGAAATTTGATGATTCTGGTATAGCTAGAACTCAATTAGACAACCGATCTCAAATAGAGTTATCTCTATTGATTGTGTAAAAACAAAGAATAAAGTTGCGGATCCACTAACCAAAGGGTTAAATCGAGATCAAGTTGAGAAAACATCAAAATGAATGAGACTAAAGCCCATGGAAAATAAAGGCGCTATGTGAAGGAAAACCCTACCTAGCTGACTGGAGATCTCAAAATCTAGGTTCAAAGGGACAACCTAATTACATAGACTTGTGCGGTCATTGTGGGGTTCCTCTCTCAAGTCTGTTCCTATGATGTAAACAGTGACTGAAATGAAATAGGCTAAGCAAAAGCTTTTAATGACAATTGTGTGCTTTGGTGAACCAAGCAAAATAAGTCACCTATGTGAGAGAGAAGTGGGGAGTATTGGGCATAGTGCTCTCAAACTCTTGTAGAACCAGGCAATGTCCACAGCCATATGGACATAACCATGAGAACACATACTCTTGTCAGAGAGGTAGTTGTGTGGAGTATATCATCGTTTACACAAACGGATGAATAGTTCAAAGACATCACGTCTACTAGATAGCCAGTAAAGTAAATATACTTTCACAAGGGAAGATTCAAGGGTGGACACCTACCTATCCTATGCAACTATCAATCGTAGAAGCTATCACCACATCGAGTCAAAATGTTTTGATAAAAATCATCAATTTCATTCATGTGGGGGATTGTTGGAAAAATGTGAGAAAAATGGTAACTTTAAGCCATATTTCAAATGAGTAAAGGTGAAGATTCGAATAAGGATTCTTTTGGGTTTTATTCTACTCCATGAGACCTTTACAACGATATCTCGTATGCTTAAAATGGTTGAGTATTGAATGAGAAATTAATGCTCAAAGTAAGGTAGTTGTGAATTGAATAAAAAATGGAAACCCCCAATCCCACATTGATGGGATAAATGGAATGAGAAGTGTTTATATACACTTACTCACTTTGTGATCATTGAATGACTTAGATGGAAACTATGTCTCGCACGTAGGAGGTGCGAATCAATCCCATTCAGGTTGGGTCGCACCCGCACGACGTGGGCGACGCGAATGTCTGGATCGGTTGGGCCCTTTGTGTACTGCGGATATTTTACCCAGTTCGAATAATTTTTCTTTCCTTATAATTGGTATATCTTTTTAAATGTTACAAATTAAGTAGGATAAATTTTGGCTTTCTATTTAAATTCGAATATTAAATAGGTATTGAGTACAATTCACGGGAATATTTCATTTTAATATGACATTAACTAAAATTTTTGAATTAAATCATATATAAAATTAATGATAATTATTTTCGAAATATTTGTTTCCCACGGTTTTATCCTAATTCTCTCATATAAATAGAATGACATTATTTTGTTTTTCACATAACCCAGATATCTTTTCTCTTTTAAAACTACATTGTGTTTTCGGTGATAGTCAAAGGCAAGTTTTTGTTCGTGATCTCTCCGGTAGTACTGCTGTTAAAGATCATCCGTTGTTGTATCTTGAGAGATTGACGACCTAAGATCTTTAACACCGAGGAATGGTCGAATCTGACTTAAGGAATATGCATTTGCGCAGGCCTCAGCCATCTGATTCTTGTTATTTCGAATATGTATTTCGAATTAAACTATTTAGCTTATTTTATTATTTTATTTGATTTATTAATTTATTGGTTATTTCGAATTAACCTTGTTTCTTCCAACATGTTGTACATGAAATTAGTAAAAATTGAAATTATTATAATTATTGTAATTATAGATATTTCTTTTATATAGTATAATACTAAATAATTATTGTAATTATCAAATACTATCAATATATATATATATATATATATATATATATATATCCCTAAAGAAACCTAATTAAAGTAGAATCAGATTTTATATATTTAATTATATTCGATTAAATATATTGTATATTTAATGAATCCAATTTTAATTAGGATTAGGTTTTTGAATGCTATATAAAAGCATTAGGTCTAGCAGCCAAGATATGTCTATTTTGCGAAAACCTCTCTAACAATTAGAGAAGTAAAATATTATTCGTTTCATTCAGGTGGACTGTGTAGAGGTCGGAACGTTGTTGTGACGATTTGGATTCGATATCGTGTTGGAAGAATTGGATTCTCCTATATCTCTGTGATTTTTCAGATTTAATCAAGGTAACGTTTCATCCCTTTTCACCCCGGATTCGTTCCTGTACATGGATCACTGGTGGAATACACCGGATAATTTTTCCGTTGGGCCATGAGGTGTACCGACGTCCCCAATAATAGGGTTGTTTGAATATCCGTATAATTATCTAATGGTTGATCTACATGTTGTGTTGTTTGTGTGCTTGGGGATATGAATTGACATGTTAGATTGAAGTTATAATAAATGGAATAATAATTGGTAATATTCAAATAATTGATCATGAAGTTGGGAATTGATATGAAATGATTATAAAGCCGGTAATCAATACTAATTGAATATGATAGTAAACAAACCCTAATGACTTTCATTAGCTTTAGGAATTGGATAAAGTGTGATAAAATCGTAATTCAAGGAAATGATTTAAAATTATGATTAGGGTATCAGTACGAGCTTTGACTGTATCGGTACGCTTGTGATGTATCGGTACTCGTGTTCGAGTATCGGTACCCACTGATCTAAATAACCTACAATGCTAGTTGAAGATAGGAATCGAGGTGAAATATTAATGGTGATTAATATATTAATTAATGTGAAAATGTAGATTAATTGAAATAATAAATGAGATTAATTCTATACTCTTTCGTAATGTATTAACAAATCGGTAAAGTAAAATTTATGATGTGTTGACAATTAGCAACAATAGAGAGATCCTTGGGATTGTCTTACTCGTATGTCGGTAGGCATTTGATTGATTTCATGATTTGATTGATGGGATTCAGATACCCAAAGTTTGTACTACAATACTTGTTCCTTTCTTCACGTGCACTCGATGTCTAAGTGATTCCCGAGTGGCACTCGTTACTCGATGACTAGGTGTTTTCGAGTATGCGATATTTTTCTACTTGATGTCTAGCTGATCCCGGGTAGATGACCCAGCTCGTACCTGATGGCTAAGTGATTCCAGGTATGTAGTAAAGGTGGGTACTCGATGTCTAGGTGATCCGGAGTACATGTATGACTAGCCTGATGTCTAGGTGATCATGTGCTAAACTGTTTTGATTACAATTGTTTGTGGTTAGAACTTTGTGTGGTTTTGCCTAGATGATCTGATGAGATTTCGGGTATGATTGAGCCTTGTAAGCCATGTATAATTACTATTGTAATACTTATTTTATGTCCGGGCTATAATCACTTATTTTGTCTGAATAATATTATATATAACATTATTATATCTTATTAAAAAAGAAAAAAAAGAAAAATGCAAGGCATCCACGTTCCACTACCTTTTGAATCATCCCCCCTGCCTATAAAAGGCGGGAGAGGCTTTGCCTAAATCAACACACAAAAATGAAGCAAATGTTCGATAGCAGTGTTCTCACCGCTACCCCGATGGTTGAATCAATTATTCGGCCGAGGTCCTGCTGAGGTTTGTTTGGATCCTTTTTTATGGCTAAATGATGCGAAGGTCTTGTTAGGGGTTGGTCGAAGTTTTTCATTCGAGCCTATAGTAAGGTAAATTTTAATCTTTATCTTTGTATTTATTTTAATATCGACTTTTTGTAATAAATTTCTTTATATGAATTATTATCAATGTTCTTTTAATTATTAGTACGTTTTTTGTATTTTGTATGCTATGTTTGATACTTTAAGTTGTATGGATTATTTATATGAATAAATATTCGTATATATTGTTTAATTAAGTTTTAAATTAAAATCTTTTATTAGAGATTATCGTGAAAAACGTACCTCGAACCGTAAGGGGTGCCACTTTTCGTTAATCTCTATTATATATCATTTTTTTTAAATTATAATTTTCAAAATAGATTCTCTTTATTTAGGAATTTAACAGAAATTATCCCCCTACGAAAATTACGCCTCAGCTGTTAGGGTGTAAATTTTATTTCATACAAATAAATAATCTTTTAAATATTTTAAGGGATCACAATTTCTAAATTAAATTCGAATTCATAATTTTCGCCATTAAAGAATTACGTAATCGATAGATACCAATTTTAGGCGTTGTGCGGGTGCTCACCATTCCCCACACGTAACCGACTCCCGGACCTGTTTTTGTGGTTTTCGAAGACCAAAACTCGTTGTTTTAATAAAAACGACAAAAAAAAAACAAATTTTATTGAAATAATCGAGTTTTCAAGTGATCCAATCTCACCTGAAGTAAACAAAAGATTGGTGGTGATTCCCTTTTGTTACAGCTATGATGTGAGCATACGTTTTGTCGACTAGTGGTAGCGTCACATGTTTATTATCTCTCCTTATTGCTCACGTACTAACTTGCATACTTATGTTTATGATTAACATGAAGTAGAGTAGATGTGTATCACTGAGCTTTGTTCAGAATCGTTGTTTTCGTGCGTAGGTTGATTGTTGAATCGTGGGATTGAGGAGCACTATCAGTGCTAGATTCCAGCATGTGGTGATCTTCAGAGTACGACACTTGTGTTTAGTGGGCTATGTATTCATAGGACATTACTTGATGGAGTCTATAATCCTTATTTTGAAATTGTTTTAATCAAAACTAATGTTCAAATGTTTTAAATTTAAATTGGAGCTCTGTTGTACCATTTTAATTATTTAACTATATTTTTAATTGTTGACTTTAAATGTTTTTTAGAATACTTTATTAGGCTAAACCCAGTTTGAGAAAATTTATAGTTTTGGTTTGAGCTTGAGGCCCAAATATAACTTCAGACTGGGTGCTATATTTCAAGTTGATCGACTTTTGAAATATTTTTATAAATTAATTTAAATCTAAAAATATTTTTCATTTAAGTTATATTAAAATCCAATATCTCAACAGATTAAGTATTAAATTAATCATACTAGAGGAATCAAAACACTAGTTTGACCATTATATTATTATCGGTTGCTATTAAGATTCACTTTCCAAAGTAAGTTTGTCCGAGGATATAGCAGTCCTTGCATTATATTTTAGATTGTATTTTAGTCCCTTTATTGAAAATGGACAAATTTATTCTTGTACATTTCAAAAAGAGTAAAATGGTCCCTCCTTTAAAAATTTCATCCAAAAATTGTTGATGGGACAATTATATAAAATGGTACAATAAGTTTTTTAGTCTTTAATATTTATAATTCTTGTCAATTAAACCCTTAATAATTGGAAATATATAAAATACAAAATAATTTGGTATTAAATATTCTAGAAAAAAGGATTTTTTATTTGTTTTTAAAGATGTTATAACCTCGTAACTTATAATTAATTTTTAAATGTATTTGAAAATAATTTTTACATAAAAAATAAAAAAGAAATTAAAAAGGAAAAACATTTAAGAAAAGACCACTGCAATGTTCTTTCACTATTTCAAGTAAACAATATCGTTTTAACATATTGTACACCAAAGAAAAAGTAGAAAAAATAGAAGTGAAACAAAAAAAAAAGACATAAATTGGTTTTGTTTCAGTATTCAGGAGATGCAGCACAAACGATATCGTTTCTTGTCATTCAAAAAAAAAACTTAGTAATATATATTTTTTGATCAATAAAAAAAACATAATTGCTCTTGCAACTCGAAGAATTGCGTCAGCATTGTTGGGTTGTTCGCTTGCTGCACGTTTATCGTGATGGGAATAGGATGGCTGACACCTTGGTTAAGCTTGTTCTATCGGATAATTTTACGGTTTGTTATGTATTTATTATCATGTGTATTATTTTTCTTTAATTAAATTTACGATATTTTTAACGAGATATATGGTAATATTTTTTTATATAAAAATCATAATAATAGATTTAAAGTTTTGATGATTATTTAATTTATTTTTGTTTAACCACCGGTATTTAACCTATTGGTTGATTAATTTAGGTTGGATACTATAGAAGCTCATTATGAGCGCAATCCTCCCAACTTAATTTGTATTTTTTTTTAAACATGTTTATTCGAGGTTAGGAATTTAAAAACTCTTCTTAAAGTTTTGTTTAAAAATCCATTTTTAGAAAATACTTTTGTTTTTTTTTATGTTTTTTAAATGATTAAGAGTTAAATCGACAATAACTGTGAATCAATGACTAAATAAATATTTTATTGTTTTAGAATTATCACATCAACCATTGAGGAAAAATAGATAAAATTTTTTAACAGATGAATCATTTTTACTCTTTTCAAAACGCATAAGATCATTTATCTACTTTGTTTAAAAAAATTAACATTGCCCCAAAACGTCCACGCGTTTATATATAGAACATTCTTTTTGTGGTGAAATTGGTTGAATATTATTGTTGGCAAAAAAGAATTTCGAATGTATTACACTCTTCAAATTATTTTTAAATCTATTGCAATATTTACAGTGAATTTAAAGTCGGATTTAAAGAATTTCAACTATGAACAGTATATGATTTTTTTTTTTATAAAAAAATTGAAGTCGATTTTCTTTCCTCCCGACTTTAAACATTAGATTTCAACATCCTATACCAGGTGGCAAATATACGTACAAAGGTGGGTGACACGGGTCCCACCAAAACAACGAATTCGGATTCTTTGCTCACCGACTTCACATTTTACTGTAGCTTTTGCAATATATTGAAAAATATAAAAAACATGTACACTATTTTAAAAAAACAAAAACTACTTTGTAACCCTTAGACCCGTGCGTTACAACGGATGCTAGGAAGTCATATTAGGGTCACAAGAGTGACCCACAACAAAATACACATAAAAATATTTTTTTTGCTCAAATACTTAATAAACTGTAAAATCAACTTCTGTTTAAAATAACATTTCAGGAAGTCATTTAAACACATAACAAAAATTGCATAAAGTGTTTTACAGATACTATCATAAAACAACACACGACATACATGCCCACTAACTACACAATACCGTACTCCAAAAGCAACGCCAAGGGAACTCTGAACACTGTCGTCAAACATAACATCATGATATATTCTTTTAACATGCGATGGTAATAACAACGTGAGCTTGGAAGAGCTCAGTAATACAGAACTACCAAAAGATGTTATAAGCTCATGCATATATATGGTAGACATAACATTTTCATGATGTTCCAAGTAGTAACAGTCTTCATTTCCTTTCCGCTATTTCAGGGTAACGTTATACTTGGGAAAACGATACTTGTTCTTTATTCAATCATCAAGTAACAAACGAGAATTATACAAGCTGATGGATTCCGAAGATGAAAACAAAGAGTTTAGTGTCTATTGTGTTCCAATAAGTGCAGATCAAACAGGCTTAAATACATATCGATCATATCATAAGAACACATAACAATTAAATACGAATGTTCAAGTACATACAAGGGTTTACTAGTAATTACCCTCCAACCTTACACCAATATGCAGTCCCCCAGAACTGCATCTATAAGGACTTACCCTAGGCCCGATGGGCATAGGTGCCACCTAAGGGGCTGCCTTAGGTCCATAAGGATTTACCCGTGCTAAAACAGCGGAACCTACCCAAGGGGAGACCTTGAGTCCATAAGGATTTACTAGCTAGATCAGGGCTGTACCAACAGAGACTTTATAACATAACCCAACAGTATGCCCCAGATAATAATCGGTATTCAGATTTCAAACATGAGTAACAGAATACATATGGCAGATATATTACATTTGAGGCATTAGAAACAGAAGTTCATGCTCTTTAGACACATGTATGGGCATACCATTGAGCATACGATATCATCATTCAGCACGCAAACAATGTGTACCATCACAGGTCAAGCTAACAGATTATACTATAACTTACATCAGGCATACATACAATATTATTATAGATCAAATAACCACATAGCACAATCATATACTATGTATACAGATCAAGTAGACTTATAATGTGTAGGCAGAAAATGTTATCATATGTTCAGTTCATCATTTCATCAAGCATATCATCGTTCATAATTAAGTCATTGGGTTTACTAACATGTAATAATCATATAACACATTCAACTGAATGTAGCACACATAGAACAAACTAGTAAGAACAGTTTATTTCTTGAAGATACTCGGTATTTACAAAAGAGGACACATTGAACTTTTGACAATTTGGACGAATTTTAAAAACGATATCCCTATTAAAAAGGGTTCGTACTAACGATTCAAACCAGATATTCAGGAATTGATACATCAAAATCTTAGAGAGTTCATATATATCATGAGTGATTCAGTCATTTAAGCCTACAAGGGCATTATGGTCAATTATAATACATAGGCGTTTTGGTAATTTATACCAACGAGGTATAAACAGTCGCTCAGGAAATTCTATTTGCTCATCAGGTTTCCAACCAGGCATTTGGAGTTTTCTATGTCAAGATCTTTCACGATATCGGATACAATCAGGGCTATTTCGATTACTTTGGCCAACGAGGGCATTTTGATCTTTTAACTATCATGGGTGATTTTGTAATTTAGCCCATTAATGATAAAATGACGATTTACAATATTTAATATTTCCAGAAGTTTTTTGAGCCTCCAAACCGTTCAAACTAACATATCCTAACCTTGCAGTACTAACCAACCCTTTTAATGCATCCAACTGTACTGTATATCTGAACGGTTGCTTTCATATTTCACCACAGGACTTGCCACAAAGTAGTCAAACTTATATTCTATGTGGAAACTTCCAACCTTATATTAATATCATGAGTGATTGACGTACGTGAGTCATGCTTCAACTCTTAAGGGCATATCAGTCATTTCAAGCTTTATTGGCATTTCCATAATGTTATCTGAGGCAATTTATTTATTCTAGACAAGGGAGTATTTCAGTCATTTTGAAGCTCGGGATATCCATCATTCTTGTCAATTGAACCATATATAGTATTTCAAACATTTAAGTACTCGTGGGTGTTTCAACCATTCACGTAATTTCGGTACCTCTAACCACTTCATTCAATTTCAGAACTCAAATGTTTACCCATCGTTCCAATTGATTTACAAACCTCGGTGTCTGAGGATACTTCAACCTTTTTGGTCAATGCATTCCTTCTAATTAATTTAACCATAACAATATATCCAATACTTTTAGTCGTTTACCGTAAATCTATATTCATAGATTCATTCCAAGTCAAGGAAACCTAACACCTTTCAATCTCGAAGGTTTAAATCTTGTTACCATAACTTACAAGTAGTTCGAGGTTTTCAGATGAATCAGGTTGTTATACCAAATCTAGTGTAGATTTCTATATCGCTTCCAATTCTAAGGGTATTTTAGTCATTCTCTTACCTTAAGGGCATTTTTGTAATTTCATATCAAAATATTTTTCACATTTAATCATTTGACACTAATAATTAGATTTGGAGATTAGTTGCCTTATTAAATTCTTATTGTACTCCAGATCCTTCTGATTTATTAATCTTCTCATTAGAGTATTGCAATCTTATCTAGGTTATCATACTCATTTTCATATTCGGTTTAACTTGAACAGAATTAACAATACTCATCATCATTTTTATGCATGCATTAACAAATACCAACATGTTCATAAAGCGTACAAGAGGTACTAATATATTACCTCGGCTTTGAGCTACCTCGATCGATCCATGATACTCCATTCGATCACACTCTTGAAATCGGATTCGACGTCACTCGGTAACTTGGATACGTAGAAATGCGAATTGCATCAGAAACAGAACTTAAACGCGATAATCGAATTTATCCAAAAAGTCATACATTGAAAAACGGCTTATCGGTTTCGAATCTGAAAAAATGGGATGCGCCAATAGATCCGAAATGTTGAGAAACCCCCGGGTAGGGTCTCCTGAAAAAGTCAATTCTGGTCAAAAAGTCTGCGGTCAACGGCTCGGTCAAACGGTGAGACGGCTCAGTCAACCGGCTCGACGGCTCGATCAAATGGCTCGACGGCTCGGTCAACCAGCTCGGTCAAATGGTCAGATGGCTCGGCGGCTCGGTCAAACGGCTTGTTCAAACGGTCAGACGACTCGGTCAACCAGCTCGGTGGCTCGGTCAACCGGCTCGACGGCTCGGTCAACCAGCTCGACGGCTCAGTCAAACGGCTTGGTCAAACGATCAGACGGCTCGGTCAACCAGCTCGGTCAACCGGCTCGACGGCTCGGTCAACCGGCTCGACGCCTCGGTCGAAAGGCTTGGTCAAACAGTTAGACGGCTCGGTCAACCAGCTCGGTCAAACGGCTCAACGGCTCGGTCAACCAGCTCGGCGGCTCGGTCAAATGGCTCGATGGCTCCAAGAGCCCAGAACGAAGCCCACTTGCGGCTGACGACGTGTGAGGCGCGTGCAGTGGTTGTGGGCGGCCGTTGGCTACCAAAATTTATAGGCTGATAGTTTTTGACCTTCCGAACACGGTGATGGTCTCGGATTTTCAAAATTCAAACTCAAAGTTCAACACTGACCTTGCAAGTTTTCCGATGATACACATACAAACCCTCTAACGGTGACTCCGATGATGATGTCGTTGGTATCGGTGAACTCGTCTCGAAAAGATGAACGCAATGGTGGTGGAGGTGTCGAAAATGGACGGTCGTATCTCGGTAGATCTGAGATTGAATCTCCACCTATTTATTTCTTTCTCACATTCCTTTTTCTTTCCCTCAATTAAAAACCCCCCACCCTTTCTGCCAACACGTTAACTTGGCAAATTTAATGTCCTTCAAAGAGAAAAGGTCAAATCACACTCTTAGCCATTTAATTTTTGGGGAGTTCACACTTTTGTCTCTAAACTTTATTCCGTTTTCAAATTGGTCATCAATTCCTTATAAATCAAGCTTCCAAAACCCGAATTCATTCAATTAAGACCCAAAACTTATTATTTTAGAAAAAAAACTAAATCTCCAAAAAATTCTTAAAATTTTACTAGCCCCATTTGTGATTGTTTCAATTCTCCCTTCCTAAAAGAAAATTTCGACCTCGAAATTTATCATAGTCGCGGAAATGTAACACATCTATTTCATCTATTCTTGTACCATAACTTATCTATCAGAGTATCATTGTTTCTCGGGTTTCTCAAACGGTCACAGATCAATCTAGTAGTGTCCTCAAATACTCGGACTATCTTTAGACTCAAAGTCATCCCATCATACATCTCGAACCAGCTAATCAGAATACAGTACTGAATCCATATCAAACTTCATACGGTGTCAAGTAAACACTTGTCTCATAATTTTTATTATACACGATCTTAGTCAGGGATAAGTAACCTTCCCAACCGCCACAGAAGTCAATCATACGACCTTGAAGTACATCCTTCAGAAAATGAATTACTCTACTAGGTTAACCATCAATTTACGGATGAGAAACTATACCTAAAATCCAACGAGTACTCAAGGCCTTCAAGAGAACCTCCTAGAGTCATGGTATAAAATCGAATTTCAGTTAGGAATGATACATAACGATACACCATGCCACATTTTCAGAGACAAATTATTTCTTTAAGCCGATTGAAAATAAACAAGGTTTTAAACAGATATCACTTACCTTCAAAATTTTTTTAGACAATTGCTTCCTACGTGTACAATAGAGTCACCACAGAATTTACAGTTTCGATGTATTCACAAACACTTTTTTTTTTAATTTCATACTACTTTTATCAAATTTTTATTAGGATATTCTCAAACATAAACATTATCATTGGATAGCCTTACATGCAATCCTATATCGATCATCTCATATAATCAAAACTTTATCCTCAACATGAATCATATCTTCAATTTCAAATGCATAATTCATCTCAGATCCTTTATCCATATTCTAATCCATCAATTTAATTCAAAACACAGACGAATGATATACATTTCTTGCTAATACACATCGATCTGTGAAAGGCAGAATGCTTGGGTTCACTTAATTCAGAAAAAAAGATTCGACATCGGAGTTTCGGCTCGGAGGAGTACTGTTATGCTAGGGGCATGCACAAATTAGACACTCTATGACTGACGATCGGCCGATCTACCAAGAATGACGAAACTATAAGCTCTGATACCACTATATGTAACCCCCCCAGACCCGCCTATGCGTTACAACAGATCCTAGGAAGTCACATTAGGGTCACAAGAACGACCCACAGTAAAACACACATAAAAACATTTTTTTGCTCAAACACTTAATCAACTGTAAAATCAACTTCTATTTAAAATACAATTTCAGGAAGGCATTTAAACACATAACAAAAATTGCATAAAGTATTTTACAGACACTATCATAAAACAACACATGACATACATGCCCACTAACTACACAGTACCGTACTCCAAAAGCAACACCGAGGGAACTCCGAACACTTTCGTCAAACATAACATCATGATATATTCTTTTAACCCTCAATGGTAATAACAACGTGAGCTTGGAAAAGCCCAGTTATACAGAACTACCAAAAGATGCTATAAGCTCATGCAGATGTATGGTAGGCATAACATTTTCATGATGTTCCAAGTAGTAACAGTCTTCATTTCCTTTCCACTATTTCAGGGTAACGTTATACTTGAGAAAAATGGTACTTGTTCTTTATTCAATCATCGAGTAACAAACGAGAATTATACAAGCTGGTAGATTACGAATATGAAAACAAAGAGTTTAGTGTCTAGTGTGCTCCAATAAGTGCAGATCAAACATGCATAAATACATACCAGTCATATCATAAGAACACATAATAATTCAATGCAAATGTTCAAGTACATACAAGGGTTTACTAGTAATTACCCTCCAACCTTACACCAATATGCAGTCCCCTAGAACTGCATCCATAAGGATTTACCTTAGGCTCGATGGGCATAGGTGCCACCTAAGGGCCTGTCTTAGGTCCATAAGGATTTACACGTGCTAAAGCACTGGAACCTACCCAAGGGGAGACTTTGAGTCCATAAGGATTTACCAGCTGGATTAGGACTGTACCAACAAAGACTTCATAATATAACCCAACAGAATGCCCCAGATAACAATCGTTATTCAGATTTCAAACATGAGTAACAGAATACATATGGCAGACATATTCCATTTGAGGCATCAGAAACAGAAGTGCATGATCTTTAGATGCATATATGGGCATACCATTGAGCAGACGATATCATCATTCATCATGCAAACAGAGTGTACCATCATAGGTCAAGCTAACATATTATACTATAACTTACATCTGGCAGACAACCAATATTATTATAGATCAAATAACCACATAGCACAATCATATACTATGTATATAGATCAAGCAGACTTATAACGAGTAGGCAAAAAATGTTATCATATGTCCAGTTCATCATTTCATCAAGCATTTCATCGTTCATAATTAAGTCATTAAGTTTACTAACATGTAATAATCATATAACACATTCAACTGAATGTAGCACACATGGAACACACTAGATAGAACAATTTATTTCTTGAAGATACTTAGTATTTACAGAATGGGACACATTGAACTTTTGACAATTTGGACGAATTTCAAAAACGATATCCCTATTAAAAAGGGTTCGTACTAACAATTCAAACCAGATATTCAGGAATTGATACATCAAAATCTTAGAGAGTTCAGATATATCATGAGTGATTCAGTCATTTAAGCCTACAAGGGCATTATGGTTAATTATAATACATGGGCGTTTTGGTAATTTATACCAACGAGGCATAAACAATCGCTCAGGAAGTTCTATTTGATCATCAGATTTCCAACCAATCATTCGGAGATTTCTATGTCAAGATCTTTCACGATATCAGATACATTCAGGGCATTTTGATCTTTTAACTATTAAGGGTGATTTTGTAATTTAGCCCATTAATGATAAAATGACGATTTACAATATATAATATTTCTAGGAGTTTTTCGAGCCTCCAAACTGTTCGAACTAACATATCACAACCTTGCAGTACTAACCAACCTAGGGGTGATAACCAGCCGAGCCGAGCCCGAGTCTGGCCAGGCTCGGCTCGAAATTGAGGCTCGCCGAGCTCGAAATTTTAGGCTCGAGCTCTACTTAAAAATAATACTATTGGGCTCGGGCTCGCAGCTCGTCAGGCCCGGCTCGGCTCAAAATGAAAATTTTGGCCAACGAGGGCATTTTGATCTTTTAACTATTAAGGGTGATTTTGTAATTTAGCCCATTAATGATAAAATGACGATTTACAATATATAATATTTCTAGGAGTTTTTCGAGCCTCCAAACCGTTTGAACTAACATATCCCAACCTTGCAGTACTAACCAACCTAGGGGTGATAACCAGCCGAGCCGAGCCCGAGTCTGGCCAGGCTCGGCTCGAAATTGAGGCTCGCCGAGCTCGAAATTTTAGGCTCGGGCTCTACTTAAAAATAATACTATTGGGCTCAGGCTCGCAGCTCGTCAGGCCCGGCTCAGCTCAAAATGAAAATTTTTGCTATAGTCTGTTTATAAAAGATTCGTTAAAAGTCCATCTCATAACCAACACTGAAACTAAATTCAATGACCGAAAAGAGAAAAAAGTGCCAAAAATTAGATTAATCCAAATAATCAATAAATATTCTTATAATACAAACACATAATTAAAGAAAATACAAAATCAAACAACAACCAACTAAAGAAAATGCCCAATTTATTTTAGTAGATTTTTCCTAATTTATTTTATTGCTTTTCTTTTGATAAACATATGACTTTTGGTGCATATATAGATTTCGAGCCTATTCACGAGCTTTTCGAGCCGATCCCGAGTCCGAGTTGAACTCACTCAAGCCGAGCTTTGACCGAGCCGAGCCCGAGTAGCTCACGGGCCGGTCAGGCTCATTATCACCCCTAAATCGACCCTTCTAATGCATCCAACTGTATCGTATATCTGAACGATTGCTTTCATATTTCACCACAGGACTTGCCACGGAGTAGTCAAACTTATATTATGTGCGGAAAACTTCCAACTTCATATTAATATCAAGAGTGATTGACACACGTGAGTCATGCTTCAACCCTTAGGGGCATTTTAGCCATTTCCAACTTTATTGGCATTTCTATAATATTATCTGAGGCAATTTATTTATTCTAGACAAGGGGGTATTTCAGTCATTTTGAAGCTCGGGATATCCATCATTCCTGTCAATTGAACCATATATATTGAACCATATATAGTATTTCAAACATTTAAGTACTCGTGGGTGTTTCAGCCACTCACGTAATTTCGGTACCTCCAACCACTTCATTCAATTTCAGAACTCAAATGTTTATCCATCATTCCAATTGATTTGCAAACCTCGGTGTCTGAAGATACTTCAGCCTGTTTGGTCAATACATTCCTTCCGATTAATTTAACCATAACAATATTTCCAATACTTTTAGTTGTTTCCTGTAAATCTATATTCATAGATTCATTCCAAGTCAAGGAAACCTAACACCTTTTAATCTCGAAGGTTTAAATCTTGTTACCATAACTTACAAGTAGTTCGAGGTTTTAAGATGAATCAGGTTGTTTTACCAAATCTAGTGTAGATTTCTATATCGCTTCCAATTCTAAGGGTATTTTAGTCATTCTCTTACCCTAAGGGCATTTTTGTAATTTCATATCAAAATATTTTTCACATTTAATCATTTGACACTAATAATAAGATTTGGAGATTAGCTACCTTATTAAATTCTTATTGTACTCCAGATCCTTCTGATTTATTAATCTTCTCATTCGAGCATTGTAATCTTATCTAGGTTATCATACTCATTTTCATATCTGGTTTGACTTGAGCAGAATTAACAGTACTCATCATCATTTTTATGCATGCATTAACAAATATCAACATGTTCATAAAGCATACAAGAGGTAGTAATGTATTACCTCGGCTTTGAGCTACCTCGATCGATCCATGATACTCCATTCGATCGCTCTCTTGAACTCGGATTCGATGTGACTCGGTAAATTGGATACGTAGAAATGCGAATTGCATTAGAAACAGAACTTAAACGCGATAATCGAATTTATCCAAAAAGTCATACATTGAAAAATGACTTACCGAGTTCGAATTTGGAAAAACAAGCTGCGCCAATGTTTTGGAACGTCGAGAAACCCTCGGGTAGGGTCTCCCGAAAAAGTCAATTATGGTCAAAAAGTCAACGGTCAAACGGCTTGGTCAAACGGTCAGACAGCTTAGTCAAACGGCTTGGCGGCTCGGTCAAACAGCTCGAGGGCTCGGTCAAACGGCTCGATGGCTCGGTCAGCCGGCTCGGCAGCTTGGTCAAACAGCTTAGTCAAACGGTCAAAAGGCTCGGTCAAATGGCTCAGTGGATCGGTCAAACGGCTCGATGGCTCGGCTCACACGGCTTCAAGTGCACAGAACGAAGCCCACTCGCGGTCGGCGGCTCGTGAGGCGCGTGTGGTGGTTGTGGGCGGCCGTTGGCTACCAAAATTTATAGGCTGATAGTTTTGACCTTCCAAACACGGTGGTGGCCTCACATTTTCAAAATTCAAAATCAAAGTTCGAACACTGGCCTTTCAAGTTTTCCGACGATACTCATATACCCCTTCTAACGGTGACTCCGATAATGATGTCGTTGGTACCAGTGAACTCGTCTCGACGAGATGAACGCAATGGTGGTGGAGGTGTCGAAAATGGACGGTCGGATCTCGGTAGATCTAAGATTGAATCTCCACCCATTTCTTTCTTTCGCACATTCCTTTTTCTTTCCCCCAATTTAAAAATCCCAACCTTTTCTGCCAATACGTTAACTTGGTAGATTTAATGTCCTTCAAAGAGAAAAGGTCAAATCACACTCTTAGCCATTTAATTTTTGGGGAGTTCACACTTTTGTCTCCAAACATTATTCCGTTTTCAAATTGGTCATCAATTCCTTATAAATCAAGCTTCCCAAACCTGAATTCATTCAATTAAGACCCAAAAATTTATTATTTTAGAAAGAAAAAAAAAGGATTAAATCTCCAAAAAAATTCTTAAAATTTTACTAACCCCATTTGTGATTGTTACAATTCTCCCCTCCTAAAAAATTACGTCCTCGAAATTTATCATAGTCGGGGAAATGTAACACATCTATTTAATCTATTCTTGTACCGCAACTTATCTATCAGAGTATCATTGTTTCTTGGGTTTCTCAAACGGTCACAGATCAATCTAGTAGTGTCCTCAAATACCATGACTATCTTTAGACACAAAAGTCATCCCATCATACATCTTGAACCAACTAATCAGAATATAGTACTGAATCCATATCGAACTTCATACGGTGTCAAGCAAATACTTGTCTCATAATTTTTATTATAAAAGATCTTAGTCATGGATACATAACCTTCCCAACCGCCACAAAAGTCAATCATACGACCTTGAAGTACATTCTTCAGAATATGAATTACTCTACTAGGTTAACCATCAATTTACGGATAAGAAACTATACTTGAAATCCAACGAGTACTCAAGGCCTTCAAAAGAACCGCCTAGAGTCATAGTATAACATCAAATTTTAGTTAGGAATGATACATAACGATACACCATGCCACATTTTCAGAAACAAATTCTTTCTTTAAGCCGATTGAACATAAACAAGGTTTGAAACTGTTATCACTTACCTTCAGTAAAATTTTTAGACAATTGCTTCCTACGTGTACAATAGAGTCACCACAGAATTTACAGTTTCGCCGCATTCACAAACACTTTTTTTTTTAATTTCATACTATTTTTATCAAAATTTTATTATGATATTCGCAAACATAAACATTATCATCGAATAGTCTTACATGCAATCCTATATCGGTCATCTCATATAATCAAAACTTAATCCTCAACATGAATCATATCTTCAATTTCCAATGCATAATTCATCTCAGATCCTTTAACCATATTCTAATCCATCAATTTAATTCAAAACACAGACGAACGATATAGACATTTACTGCTAATACAGATCGATCTATGGAAGGCAGAATGCTTGGGTTCACTTAATTCAGAAAAAAAGGATTCGACATCGGAGTTTCGGCTCAGAGGAGTACGGTTATGCTAGGGGCATGCACAAATCAGACACCCTATGACTGACGATCGGCCGATCTACACAGAATGACGAAACTATAAGCTCTGATACCACTAAATGTAACCCCCTAGACCCACCTATGCCTTACAACAGATCCTAGGAAGTCATATTAGGGTCACAACAGCGACCCACAGTAAAATATACATAAAAACATTTTTTGCTCGAACACTTAATAAACTGTAAAATCAACTTATGTTTAAAAATACCATTTCAGGAAGTCATTTAAACACATAACAAAAATTGCATAAAGTGTTTTACAAACACTATCATAAAACAACACATGACATACATGCCCACTAACTACACAGTACTGTACTCCAAAAGCAACGCCGAGGGAACTCCGATCACTGTCGTCAAACATAACATCATGATATATTCTTTTAACCTACAATGGTAATAACAACATGAGCTTGGAAAAGCTCAGTATTACAGTACTACCAAAAGATATTATAAGCTCACGCAGAGATATGGTAGGCATAACATTTTCATGATGTTCTAAGTAGTAACAGTCTTTATTTCCTTTCCGCTATTTCAGGGTAACGTTATACTTGGGAAAAACGGTACTTGTTCTTTATTCAATCATCGAGTAACAAACAGGAATTATACAAGCTGATAGATTACGAAGATGAAAACAAAGAGTTTAGTGTCTAGTGTGTTCCAATAAGTGCATATCAAACATGCATAAATACATACCAGTCATATCATAAGAACACATAACAATTCAATGCAAATGTTCAAGTACATACAAGGGTTTACTAGTAATTACCCTCCAACCTTACACCAATATGCAGTCCCCCAGAACTGCATCCATAAGGATTTACCCTAGGCCCGATGGGCATAGGTGCCACCTAAGGGGCTGCCTTAGGTCCATAAGCATTTACCCGTGCTAAAGCACAAGAACCTACCCAAGGGGAGACCTTGAGTCTATAAGGATTTACCAGCTGGATCAGGGTTGTACCAACAAAGACTACATAACATAACCCAACAGAATGCCCCAAATAACAATCGGTATTCAGATTTCAAACATGAGTAACATAATACATATGGAAGACATATTCCATTCGATGCTTCAGAAACATATGTTCATGCTCTTTAGACACATATATGGGCATACCATTGAGCAGACGATATCATCATTCATCATGCAAACAAAATGTACCATCATAGGTCAAGCTAACATATTGTACTATAACTTACATCAGACAGATAGACAATATTATTATAGATCAAATAACCATATAGCACAATCATATAATATATATACAGATCAAGCAGACTTATAACAAGTAGGCCGAAAATGTTATCATATGTCCAGTTCATCATTTCATCCAGCATATCATCGTTCATAATTATGTCATTACGTTTACTAACATGTAATAATCATATAACACATTCAACCGAATGTAGCACACAGGGAACACACTAGATAGAACAGTTTATTTCTTGAAGATAGTCGGTATTTACAGAAGGGAACACATTGAACTTTTGACAATTTGGACGAATTTCAAAAATGATATCCCTATTAAAAAGGGTTCGTACTAACGATTCAAACCAGATATTCATGAATTGATACATCAAAATCTTAGTGAGTTCAGATGTATCATGAGTGATTCAGTCATTTAAGCCTACAAGGGCATTATGGTCATTTTATCATACATGGGCGTTTTGGTAATTTATACCAACGAGGTATAAACAGTCACTCAGAAAATTCTATTTGCTCATCATGTTTCCAACCAGACATTCAGAGATTTCTATGTCAAGATCTTTCACGATATCATATACATTCAGGGCTATTTTGATTACTTTGGCCAACGTGGGCATTTTGATCTTTTTACTATCATGGGTGATTTTTTAATTTAGCCCATTAATGATAAAATGACGATTTACAATATTTAATATTTCTAGAAGTTTTTTTAGCCTCCAAACCGTTTGAACTAACATATCCCAACCTAGCAGTACTAACCAACCCATCTAATGCATCCAACTGTATCGTATATCTGAACGGTTGCTTTCATATTTCACCATAGAACTTGCCACGGAGTAGTCGAACTTATATTCTATGCGGAAAACTTCCAACCTTATATTAATATCAAGAGTGATTGACGTACGTGAGTAGTGCTTCAACCCTTAGGGGCATTTCAGTCATTTCTAGCTTTATTGGCATTTCCATAATGTTATCCAAGGCAATTTATTTATTCTAGAGAATGGGGTGTATTTCAGTCATTTTAAAGCTCGGGATATCCATCATTCCTGTCAATTGAACCATATATAGTATTTCAAATATTTAAGTACCCGTGGGTGTTTCAGCCATTCACGTAATTTTGGTACTTCCAACCACTTCATTCAATTTTAAAACTCAAATGTTTACCCATCGTTCCAATTGATTTGCAAACATCGGTGTCTGGGGATACTTCAGCCTTTTTGGTCAATATATTCTTTCCGATTAATTTAACCATAACAATATTTCCAATACTTTTAGTCGTTTCTCGTAAATCTATATTCAGAGATTCATTCCAAGTCAAGGGAACCTAACACCTTTCACTCTCGAAGGTTTAAATCTCGTTACCATAACTTACAAGTAGTTCGAGGTTTTCAGATGAATCAGGTTGTTTTACCATATCTAGTGTAGATTTCTATATCGCTTCCAATTCTAAGGGTATTTTAGTCATTCTCTTACCTTAAGGGCATTTTCTTAATTTCATATCCAAATATTTTTCACATTTAATAATTTGACACTAATAATCAGATTTGGAGATTAGTTGCCTTATTAAATTCTTATTGTACTCCAGATCCTTCTGATTTATTAATCTTCTCATTCGAGCATTGCTATCTTATCTAGGTTATCATACTCATTTTCATATCCGGTTTAACTTGAGCAAAATTAACAGTACTTATCATCATTTTTATGCATGCATTAACAAATACCAACATGTTCATAAAGCGTACAAGAGGTAGTAATATATTACCTCGGCTTTGAGCTACCTCGATCGATCCATGATACTCCATTCGATCACACTCTTGAACTCGGATTCGACGTCACTCGGTAACTTGGATAAGTAGAAATGCGAATTGCATCAGAAACAGAACTTAAACGCGATAATCGAATTTATCCAAAAAGTCATACATTGAAAAACGGCTTATCGGATTCGAATCTGAAAAAATGGGATGCGCCAATGGATCCGGAAAGTTGAGAAACTCCTAGGTAGGGTCTCCCGAAAAAGTCAATTCTGGTCAAAAAGTCAACAGTCAACGGCTCGGTCAAACGGTCAGACGGCTCAGTCAAACGGCTGGAGGGCTCGATCAAATGGCTCGACGGCTCAGTCAACTGGCTCGGTCAAATGGTCAAACGGCTTGGTCAAATAGTAAGACGGCTCGGTCAAACGGCCAGTCGGATTTGTCAAACGGCTCGACGACTCGGCTCAGACGGCTCCAAGTGCCCAGAACGAAGCCCACTCGCGGCCAGTGACGCGTGAGGCGCGTGCGGTGGTTGTGGGCGGCCGTTGGTACCAAAATTTATAGGTTGATAGTTTTTGACCTTCCGAACACGGTGGTGGCCTCTGATTTTCAAAATTCAAACTCAAAGTTCGAATACTAACCTTTCAAGTTTTTCGACGATACACATACACCCCATCCAACGGTGACTCCGATGATGACGTCGTTGGTACTAGGGGTGTGCAAAATAAACCGTAACCGTTAACCGTAACCGTTAACCGGTATAACCGTTCATTTTATAGGTTAATTAACCTAACCGTTAAAGTTAAACGGTTTCGGTTAACCGAACCGTTAAAAAAGACGGTTAATGGTTAACCTATAGGTACTTTATTTTAACTAAGTGTAAAGTTTGTGTTTAAAATTTCGCTATTTAAGTTAATTTTTTTTAAAAAAAATTAATACAATATTTATCGGAGAGATATATTTATTATTCTAAAAAAGAAATAATGAACATTTGAAAAGAAAATCGTAATAGATTACAGGTTAACCTGTAACCGATCCGTTCCTTAACGGTTACCCACTATAATGGTTAACCATTTAAAAAATTAATGGTTAACCATTTCTTAACAGTTAGTAACGGTTAAATTACGAATAATAACCGCTATAACGGTTAACCAACCGTTTAAGCTAAACGGTACGGTTAACCTATCATGAACACCCCTAGTTGGTACCGGTGAACTCGTCTCAACAAGATGAATGCAATGGTGGTGGAGGTGTCGAAAATGAACGATCGGATCTCAGTAGATCTGAGATTGTATCTCCACCCATTTCTTTCTTTCTCACATTCCTTTTTCTTTCCCCAATTTAAAACCCCCACCCCTTTTTGCCAACACGTTAACTTGGCAGATTTAATGTCCTTCAAAAAGAAAAGGTCAAATCACACTCTTAGCCATTTAATTTTTAGAGAGTTCACACTTTTATCTCCAAACTTTATTTCGTTTTCAAAGTGGTCATCAATTCCTTATAAATCAGGCTTCCCAAACCTGAATTCTTTCAATTAAAACCCAAAACTTATTATTTTTGAAAGAAAAAAAAGATTAAATCTCCCAAAAAATCTTAAAATTTTACTGGCCCCATTTGTGATTGTTACATACTTTCAACCCTAACCGCTCTCCACTGCCAAAATTCCTTCAACCCTAACTACTCTCTACTTTGATCAATCTCTTTGATCGGTGGTCGAAAATTAATTTTAATATTGGTTGTCGACCACCGAATCTATTAATTTTCTTATTTTTATTTTAATAAGAATCTCTTTCTCTGTCCCTGTGACACGTTTTTTCCTCTGTTCTTGTGACATGTCTTTGTTTTTGTTTTGTGGTTTGGTTCATTTGTCTCTGTGGCATGTTTCAGCATACCCTAGCGATCAATTTTTGTTCGCTCAGAAATTTAATTGGTGCTAATTTTTTATTTATGTTTTTGTCGATGGTCATTTGAAAAGTTATATCTCCACTCGGTTGATGATTGTTTGCTAATGAAATCAATCATGGATAGGTTACTTTTTGCTTGACAGTTTGGATTGCACACCACTCCTTTCTTTATTCTTTATGCGTCTCGTTTGGACAAAGACAATGAGATTCAGGAGGCTGCTAAATTTTGTTGGTATGCTTATCTCTATAGAAGTTTTATTTTTCTTTGTTTTTAGGTTGTAAGGATTTTTTGGGTTGTTTAATCCAAATATTTTTCTTCTTAAATGCATTGTAATTTTATTTTTTTTCTATAGATTTATTAAAAATGTAGTGGTTTTTATCACAAAAAAATAAACAAAAACTCAAGTACAATATCTCACCAATTTCACCTTCTTTTTGTTTTACGTTTATTGACATTATCAGCTAAAGGATCCTTACATAGATAGTATACGAATAATATAATCCCAATCAATTAAGTTAATATTAGTCGATATCTTTTGTGTCTGTTTTAATGTTTTTTGTTAAGAGATTATGGTTGTCCTCCCAGGAGCAATACATAGAGAAGACTAGTTGGGATTGGGGTTTCAAATAGCAGAGCGTAACAGCGATAGCGGCCGCGAAATTGCGATCGCGCCACCGTTCGAAACCGCAATCGAAGGAAATTACGGTGGGCAACGAAATCACGACGATAGCGGGCTGTCGCAAACGCGAAATAACGAGATAGCGGCTGTCGCGACGATAGCAGAACGCTATTTTCGTTTTCAGCTCAATCGCGGATGGTGACCGAAGATGAGAAAAAAGTTACAGAGAAAAAAAAACGAGAATTGGGGGTTGAAGAAGATGTTATAACATTAAAAGCGTAAATGTGGGAAGAAGGGTTCTAATTTTAATGCATTTTTGGAGAGGCTTAAAAGTTTTAGTTCTCTTATAATTTAGTCCTTTAAGGCAGATTTTTAGTTTAATTAAGATGTTTTATTTTATTCCATTTTCAATTAAGTCATCAAATCCATAACAAAACTTTCAATTGTGCCTCTAAGTCTTATTTTCTTTCAATTAAATCCATTTCTAAGTGTTGGAATTTTTTATAATTATAATTTAAATTTCCCAATTTTGATATTTACCTTGATATTTTTTTAATTTAGGTATTGACCTAGAACATATATATATATATATATATATATATATATATATATATTATTTTTGAGTTTGCTAATGAAAAAAAATCTTTAATAAAATCTTAAGAAATTTAATCTCCTATCTCACAATTATAATTTATAATAGATATTTTTAATTCGTTTTAATTTATGTTTATTTTTGTTTGGAAAATACTATAAATATCATTAAAAATGACTTTTTATAGTTATAATTATAATTATTATATTTTACAATAAGTTGTGCAAATTTAAAAAAAAAATTACGACCGCGACACCCGCAATGACCGCAATAACGATTTTATAGTACATAGTGAACGATATTTAAATCCCTGGTTGGGATACTAAAATATTAAAAAATAAGAAGAAAAAAAATAGGTTAAGATACTAAAATATATAGAACATAGAGAAGACTAGTTGGCTATCCCTCTCGGTTGATCCCCCTTTCCGGATACTACAGTCTGGAATCTGAGGTTGGCGACTTAATTAGAAGCAGGAGCATGGTCTTGCGTCTCATTCCTCGTCAATGCAATTCAGAAGCCGATGGTCTGGCAAAGTTGGGAATTGGATAGCCCTATAGATTACATTGGTCTGATTCTTTCCCTTTTTGCGGTATTTTCTTGTCAACTTTGTGGCTAGTTTCTTCAGTTTCTGTCTGGTCTTTGGTTATGTACCTAGCTGCTGGGTAGTTTTATCATTTATGGATTATGTTAGAACCTTCAAAATTGTTACAATGCACTCTTTTTCTTTCATGTAAGTTTAGGGAGAGATTTTTTTAATAAAGCTCGTATCAATATTTTTTTTTTTTGTATGATTCTATTCTTTCAAAAAAAAAAAAAGAAGAAGAAGAAGATAAAATTGTGTTTCCCGCCCTTAAAAAATATGTTATTTTTGGCCCATCTTAATTTATATATTTTAAAACGGTTTTTCTAACAAATAATGTTGAGTTTCGTCACTAATTTCTCTTGTAAATATCGTTTTTTAACCGGGACGAAATCATTTAGTGATTTGAAGGGGTTGTTGTACGTCCCAAAATATTTTGGTATAGTAATATTTTATGTCATTTTAAGTTTAAATATTAATCAAATAATTTTTTTTTGTCCCTCCTATTATTTAGATTTAAAAGTTTAATAGACTTTTAGACGTTTTAAAATTTAATCCATATTTTTAAGATTTGAATCCAAATATTTTCACTTACAAGTGCAATGTGCTACCAAGATTACCTTTAACAGGGATGAATCTGTTGCAAGCTTAGGGGGTTGTGGCTTCTTCTAAAAAATTTTATATTTAAAAATACAATGAAAAATTTGTCTATTTAAACCTCTAATTTTTAATTTATTTAAACTTTATTCTCTCATTTTACAATTATTTATACTTTGCCCCTTGATCTTATTCCTGAATTTGTCAATGGTTCTGACACCTTCCTTTATTGACACTTGACGGTTGTGATACACGAATGCAGTAAAACGTGGAATTCACGTGCATAGCCTTCCTATTTAGGGCACTTTGTTCGATGGGTCCCAGAAATAGCACCATTTCGGAGGACCATATCGCTTATTTCACTTAAATCATCAAAAGTGAAATAAAACTGCCTACCAACATTTTGTTAGTTCTTTGGTCAAAAAAAATGTTAGTTCTCGTGTGTGCAATAAACCAATTGTTTAGTCCAAGAATTTTAAAGCAACAGCCCCAAACTTATGTAGTCTTTTGGTTTTAGGTCCGGTAATAGTGTATAAGGTTTTGATGAGAATTTAATGATGAAAAAACTACTCAATCTTAGTTAAGAGGGTAAGAGTTTGTTTTATCTTAATCAGTAGTAGAGAGTTTGATCCTCATTTTAAGTATAGAATATCTTTAAAATTTGTGACCAGTGTCTATTCCATATATGAGTTAATATAAGGCAAAAGACTAATCATTGAGCTCGCTCATTGTTTAGAAAACAAAAACAAAAGGCACAAGTAAAACAATTATCCTAATGTTTAATTGAATAGTCACTTTAGCTCATATTCTATTTTTTGAAGTAATTTAACCATCAACGCTCCATTTTGGGTCAAAATGACCCTTATATGGATAAAATTGTTAGCCAACTAACAGTAAATGACTTGACATAATGACATGTCATCAGAAAAATAATTTTATATTTTATACAATTTTATAAAATTATTTTTAACTGATGTGACATTCCTTCAAGTCAACACATTTTTTATATGATATTGTCATATCAGCGTGCACTGCCATGTAGGTTTGTCACGTCATTTCAAGCCTTTTACCGTTAGTTGACTAACAGTTTTCATCTGCAGAGAGGTCATTTTGATCCAAAATAAAACGTTGAGAGTTAAATTACTTTAAAAAATAGGGACCAAAGTGAATTTTCAATTAAACGTTAATGAAATTTTTGGCATTATGCCAAAAACAAAAACTAAGTCGATCTTTGCTGATATTCTTAGTGGGATTCCTATTACTAGATGGCACTAAGATTAGTTATGTCTTGCATTGTAATGAAACCTTCCTTCTCTTTCATCTATTCTTGAGGATAATTACTAAGATAAGTTCTGTGAACAAAAAAGGGAGAAAACGTTGTGTTTTCATGTGGTCTCAGACCTTTGCTTTGATTGCAATGAAAGCAATAATCTTTTGCTTGTGATCTTCATCACTTCCCATTGGACATGAATGGGACTCACAAAAACAACTTGACAACTCAATTTTAGTGTATTTTCTCATTATAAGAAAATTGACCAGAGGAAGCAATCGATTAATCGTTTTTGAATTGAGTTTTTAAAAATTACATGTATTTTTATTTATTTTTTAAATAAAAAATAATTTAAATGAATTTAAAAAATTCAAGAATTTAAGAATAAAATTAAAAAACCAAAACATTTTAAATAAATTCAAAAGGATTTAAAAAAAATCATGAAATCTAAAAAAAAATAAAAAAATATAAATAGGGCCGCAAATGAACTGAATGTTCAGCTAACCGTTCTGTCGGAATCTGCTTTATGTTTGTTTATTTATTAAATGAACGAACACGAACAAATAGCTCGTTTGTTCATTTACATTCATGAGCGTTCGGTAATTAGTTCGTTTAAATTTATTCACATGTGTATTACCCACCAGCATCTCATTATCCTTCTATTTCACGATAGATTAAAAAATCTTAAATTACTTTTCCCCTGCCTTCCAAGTTCCACCCACTCAAACACGAGCAAATTACTTTTCCATGTAGCTTATTTACAATTTGTACGTGTTTTTATTGTACTCGAACAAATGAACTCTAAAGTTGCAGCTTATATTAATCAATTTTATGTGGTTACTGTTGTTGTAGTTTATGTTCGTTTACGTTCGTTTATCATTTTAACAAACGAATACGGACAAGCTACATTCCTTAACTAACGAACACGAACAAAAAAATATGTTTGTTTAGTTGTTCGTGTTTGTTCATTTGTTCGGTTAAAGTTAAACGAACGTATTTGTTCATTTGTTCGGTTAAAGTTAAACGAACAAACATGAACATGTATTCGTTTGTGTTCGTTCGGTTTGTTCGGTTCGTTTAATGGCCTAAATATAAATTCAAAAAATTCAAAAGATATAGAAAAACACAAAACAAATTACAAATTTGAAAAGGCATAAAACTAAAAAAAATGCCCAAACGTTTGACTGAATAGTCACTTTGGCCCCTATTCTTTTTTTGGAGCATCTTAACTCTTAACGTTTTATTTTAGGTCAAAATGACCCCTCTATAGATGAAAATTGTTAGTCAACTGACGGTAAATGGCTTGAAATGACGTGACAAACCTATATGACATTACACGTTGACATGGCAGTATCATATAGACAAATGTGTTGACTTGAAAAAATGATACATCATTCAAAAAATAATTTTATAAAACCATATAAAATATAAAAATATTTTTTTCCACCAACTTATCATTCTGGCAAGTCATTTTAAATTGTTTATAGTCAATTCTCTAATAATTTTCATCCGTAGAGGGGCCATTTTGACCCAAATTAAAACGTTGAGGGTTGAATTGCTCTAAAAAAGAACAGGGTCAAAGTGACTATTCAATCAAACGTTGAGAGTACTTTTTAACTTTATGCCAATTGAAAATATGCTAAACTTTCGAAAATTATAAAAAAAACACATATATAAATTTTATAAATTTTGTATTAGCTTCTAATATATATATATATATATATATATTGTAAAAGAATTCTTAAAACTTCATGAAACATTAAAAATTAATACCACTAAATTTTAAGTTTGATATCGATTATACTAGTGAACAAAAAAAATTAATACAATTTTAACACTGAAATTTAGTTTATGCTCTAATTATGCCACTGGACCATTAAAATCGATGATGCGGGGGGATCTTAGCAGTCCACGTGTGTTAATGTGAAAAAATTTTAACGGTTCAATGATATAATTTAAGTCTAAACTAAAATTTAGTGTTAAACTAGTATCGATTTTTAGTTTAGTATAGTAAAGAATACTAACCTTAAAGTTTAGTAATATCTAGTAGTTTACCCTATTTTATAGTGTCCATTGACCATTTTTATAGCAGTTCAATTGATTTAGTGTATTTTTGGATGGAATTCAAAATGTAGAACTTAAAAGAATTGAGAAGGAAATTTTGGATGAAATGGCAGCTAGCTGATTCAGCAACCAGTTCTACCCCCAAAGAATTAAAAACTTTTGACGTTGGAATATATCAGAAATCAAACGACTATAATTCCTCTCTGCTTCATGTTTTGGTTCCTGTGGACTTGATCTGTTTTTCGTTAGAAATAAGTAACTAACTGCCCTCATTTTTCACCACTACAACGTCTGTATCGGTAATGCTGCTGTCCACCTTTGGCGGACCCGAGTGCCGCCTTGCTCTGGCCGGAAAAGGCGGATAGGTAAGCCGTTTCTTAGCAGATGCAATCTTGTGGTCTTAGCTGTTGCAGACTTAGTTGGTACCATGTAACTCAGAGATGGAGAGTTCGCAAGGCTCTTGTATTCATGCAGTGAGGAGCCTGTGATGCTGTGTCTCCGGTTTCTGTTGCACTGCATACTGACTAGGCTTCTCTTGTCATCATCCGGCCCGACCACGCCACTCCTATGGCTAGCTGACTTCAGTTTTGAGTTTTCAGGCCGGTATGGATGCTGACTTAGGAGTAGAAGGGGATAGGACTTAGGAGGCTCGAAGTTCGGCTAGGCTTTTGGATGGCCTTTGGGGATTGCTTATCCAAATTGAGTTGAAAACGGATGTTCGAACATTTTATGAAGTGATTTACTTATGATTCGTTCACGTCTTGCCACTGTCGTTAAATCTCCTATACTCAAACTTGCACATATAAACACACATATGAAATATTTGATGTCCATGTAATTCCTACAGCACATAATACCTTATGAGTAAATGAGTATGCCATAGCCCTTTCTCGTGTTTGCTCAACAAGCTTGCCTCAATTTGTTCCTTTGATTTCACACTGTCATCCCAGTCTTCACCCATCTGTTTAAAACATTGAAACCTATGATCAGAATGAGAGATCCAGCTAATCGAAAATAGGCATGATACCATCTATATTTACAGTGATAGAAATCACATCAGAACCCTCTGTATAGTGCATATAATAGCTTCATATGTTCATCTTTCGAATCAGTGTCAGGTGCCAGCCAGAGTTCCCCCAAACACTTCAGTAGGTCATGAGGGACCAGACCGCATTACCCCAGTGAAGTGATCGAGGGAACTCCAGAGGACAGCCGACTCTCTGTGTCTTCTCTGTGGTTAGATGCTTAGGCAATAGAAGGGAAACCTATCTATTTATAAGTGAAGGCTCTATATGTGCAGGTGGCCCTACCCTAGTGGAAATCGGACTGGCATTCGATATGAAGTAAAATCCACATATGGCAAGTTACCGAAACTGAATCTAGTCAGAACTATGGCGTTTGGGGGGATAATTAGAGATGATGAGGTAGAGAATATCTTGAGCTCTCCTTTCATACTATTAACATTTAACAACAAATGACATTAGCAAACATTGATGATTATCCATGTATTTCAAGATTCATTAGTAAAGTGCTTTAGTACCTCTGTGGAAACATGGTATGAGAAGACTAGCAAGTGAACATAGACGTAACTAGGGGAAAATGGAGAGGTAAAGAATCAATGTGGTGTCAGTACGATCTTCTTTTTCATCCGTCTTTATACCGGCTCGAATCCGAACAAGAATCTGAAGTATTGCAGATGCTAAAAGAGATTTCACTTGAAAAAAGGTTGCCAAGCATGGGAAATGGTGTGTTATACTTGAAAGGAATGTTCCCTTTATACTTGTGAAAGGTGAAAAGAAAAAGGTTAGAAAGGACAGGCCCTTTTCTTTTCCCTCAAATATTGGCCAGGTTCATTCCCAGCAACATGAAAGCTATGAATTTCAAAAACTTGTCAATACCTGGCCAAGTGGTCAGGGAAATCTTGCCTATTTATACAGCCAACCCTTGGTGCATAAATATACCGAGAAACCGTAGAATGCGAAAGGGAATGTCAGCAGTTCCCTGGAGTTTCCCTGACCACTTCACTGGGGCTATTTTAAGAGCCTTAAGAGAGGAAATTTTGTGGCACTGAAGTGTTTGGGGGAACTCTAGGAGATAGTTGACAGTTGACACTGGTTAGAAGCAGACACTGCTGGAGTCTTATTTATATCATGTCTAGGCAAGCTTTCCCGGAACCGTGTGAAGTTGTTTAACCATTGTTTTATGCATTCGGATGCTGTTTGATGAAACCATGTAATTTGACATCGGGACCTCCACTGTCCCACTTTCAATGCAGCCAGCCAAGTAAAGCCTCCAGTGTCCCTCTTTCAATGCAGCCAAGTAAAGCCTTGAATTTGTGCTCTATGGAATTTTTGTACAATATCCAAATATTAAAATCAAGTCGGTGATGGTTTTTGTAACGATACGACCTGAGTGATTACCCGGTGTACCAGAAGAAGAGGGTTCAAAATGAGTTCACGCAAAAAGGAAAAAAAATTAATACACAAGGTTTACACAAGCTTACTAGATTTAAAATTTTAGGGTTTAAGTTATATACTTTATAATTTAGGATTTAGAGTAAGAGTTTAGAGTTTAGATTTTAGATTTAGTAATTTAGAGTTTAGATTTTAAGAAGGGGTGTGTAAATTGTAATATTTTCTTATACAACTTGTGTATCAAGCAAAATAGAAAAACACTTCAAAAATATAAAAATGTCAGGTGTATTTCATTGGTTGAGTTAAACTCGTTTTTATCTAAACAAAATCAGCTTGTTACACATGTAGAGCAAACATTTTTTTTAATTGAATGCCTTGTTTTAATAAATTGCATAGAACCCTTAAATTTTTGTATCGCCTCTAATTATGGCTATATGTATATATACAATTATTTGATACATTAGCAGTGAAAACATTTAGTTTTCATAAGCACCTTAGTTTTAGGGTTTAGAGACTCAATTTAGGGTGTAGGGTTTAAGGGTTTATGTTTATTACTTTAGAATTTAGGGCTTATAGGTTAAAACCTAAATCCTCAACCTATCACCTTAAATCCTAAATATTAACCTCTAAAGTCTAACCATTACTCATAAATTTTAAACCCTACACCTAAACCCCTACACCTAATTGAGTCCCTAACCCCTAAAACTAAGGCACTTGTAGAAACTAAAAGTTTCCATCGCCAGTGTGCTGGATATATATATATATATATATATATATATATATATATGGATGGGATCTAGTTACACTATGTAAAACTCAACTAGTTTTACACTAATCCATGACTATTGGATGAGTGAAATGAATGAATGAGATTTGAAGTAGGATATGTGAAGATTATCACTTGAGAAAAAAAGTAAGGAGTTAATCTCATCCATCCATTTCACCCATCTAATGGCCATGAATTAGTGTAAAATTAGTTGAGTTTTAGGGTTTATAGATTTCGGTTGTGGTTTAGGGTTTAAGGGTTTAGGTTGTAGGGGTAGAATTTAAGGTTTATGGTTAGAATTTAGAGTTTACTGTTTAGGGTTTAAGGTTTAGGTTTTAGGGTGTTAGGGATAGAGATTTATGTTTTAGATTTTATAGCTTAAATATGAAGGGCTGTGTAATATGAGAAAAACTTTATACATCAAATTTAGGGTTTAGAGATTTAGTTTAGGGTTTAAATTGTATGAGTTTAGATTGTATCGTTTAGAAATTATGACTTAAGGCTAGAGTTTAGAGTTTATTGTATAAAGGTTAGAGATTTTAGATTGTATAGTTTAAATAAAAAAATTATATAATTATTTACCCACTTTATATATTAAAAATATAATGTTAATATAAATATATAAAAGAACTATATATATATTTAGCGATTTATATAAATAAATAATGTATATAAAAATTTAAAGAAAAATATGAACATATAATACCATGTAATCACACCAATATATTAAAAAATAATGTTTATAAAAAGTATATATATATATATATATATATATATATATAGGATAAATTTTCTATACACAGGCGGTGGAAACTTAAAGTTTCCACAAGCGCCTTAGTTTTAGGGTTTAGAGAGTTAGTTTAGGGTATAGGGTTTAGGGGTTTAGGTGTAGGGGTTTAGAATTTAGGGATAGTTGTTTCAATTTAAGGTTTAGGGTTATAATTTAGGGTTTATAGGTTAAAACCTAAATCCTCACCATATTACCCTAAAAACTAAACCCTAACCTATAAACCCTAAATTATAACCCTAAACCTTAAATTGAAACAACTATCCCTAAATTCTAAACCCCTACACCTAAACCCCTAAACCCTATACCCTAAACTAACTCTCTAAACCCTAAAATTAAGGCGCTTGTGGAAACTTTAAGTTTCCACCGCCAGTGTATAGGATATTAATCCATATATATATATATATATGGATAGAATCCTCTTACACTATGTAAAACTTGAAAGTTTTACACATTTTTTGGACCGTTAGATGAAGGTAAATGAATGAATGAGATTAATAGTAAAAAATGTGAAGATTATCACTTGGAAAAAAAATAAGGAAATAATCTTAGCCATTTCTTACCTTCATCCGAAGATGCAAAAATAATGTAAAAGTAATTGAGTTTTACATTGTGTAAGTAGATCCTAACCCATATGGGATAGAATCCTCTTACACTATGTAAAACTTGAAAGTTTTACAAATTTTTTGGACCATTAGATGAAGGTAAATGAATGGAAGAAATTAACAGTAGAAAATGTGAAGATTATCACTTGAAAAAAAATAAGGAAATAATCTTAGTCATTTATTACCCTCATCCAATAATTGAGTTTTACATTGTGTAAGTGGATCCTAACCCATATGGGATAGAATCCTCTTACACTATGTAAAACTTGAAAGTTTTACACATTTTTTGGACCATTAGATGAAGGGCGGAGACAATTAAGTAATTTGGGTGTAATTTGACGTTTAAAATATTTTGAAAAAACCCATACTAATTATAATAGGGATAAAGTCAAAAATAGCCATAAACGTTTGACATTTTGGTCAATTTAGCCCATATTCTTTTTTTGGTGCAAATAACCTCTAACGTTTTATTTTCGTTCAAAATTCACCCTCGACAGATGGAAACCGTCAGTCAACTAACAGATAACCCCTTCGATGACGTGGCAAGTCTGTGGCGATGTCATGTGGCACTTTGTTGACGTGACAGATAATTTTTTATTTTAAAAAAATAATTATTTTTTGTATTTTTAACCAATCATATGATGCCATGTAGAACTTTGCTAACGTGGCATCATCTTATTGGTTAAAAATATTTAAAAATAATTAATTTAAAAAAAATATTTTTTTTAAAAAATATTAAAAATAATTATTTTTTATATTTTAACCAATCAAATGATGCCATGTGGCACTTTGCTAATACAACATCATTTGATTGGTTAAAAATATAAAAAATAATTATTTTTTCAAAAAATATAAAAAACAATTATTTTTTAATTTTTTTAAAAATTGTGATGTCACATCAGCAAAATGCCACGTAGCATCGCCACACCATCAAAGGGCGTTGGTCGTTAGTTGACTGACAAATTCTATCGGCCGAGGGTGAATTTTAAACGAAAATAAAACGTTGGGGGCTGTTTACATAAAAAAAATAGGGGCTAAAGAGATCAAAAGGTCTAACATTGGGGGCTATTTTTGACTTTATGACATTATAGTATATAAAAGATTATTAAAAATAATTTTGACACCATTCTGAGAAACTATTGACATCATTTTTCTAAAGGCAAAATACCAAAAAAATCTCATAACCTTTGATTTAATAGTCACTTTGTTTCATATTTTTAAAAGCAATTTAACTCACTATATTTTATTTTTGGGTCAAAATACCCCTTTGCGGTTAAAAACTGTTAGTCAACAAAGGTAAATAGCTTGAAATGACGTGACAAAACTACATGACAGTGCACGCTTGATAGTATCTTTGCAAAAATAGAGAATGAATTCAAGAAAGAGAAATAATCACTGAATCAACTTGTCTATTAACACAGAATGCTTCAAGTATTTATACAAGGAAATCTGCTGAATATAACAACATAACTGCCTATCTAACAGACTTAACTAAAGACTAACAATTCTTGATTACAGCTTTACAAAGCATATCAACAGCTGTACATCATACACCTAACATGCTTCATGTTTTCTTCATCTTTGGAAACTTCTAACATGCTTCCGCTCCTTTTGAGACTTATGAGCCAATATACTTCCTGTCTTCTGCTTCTTGTTTGAAACTTATATCTTTACTATGTTGTTAACATTATGTAACCTCAACTCTTCTGGTGAAAAAATTTGAAGCTTTTGTCGTAGCTTGACAAAAAAGAGGTATGCAGGGGTTTTGTAAGAACATCAGCTACTTGTTCAACAGCTGGCACATAATTGATTTGAAACTCTCCTCCTACAATTTTGGTCTTCCTCTTGGTGCGAAAAGAAATTCGATGACATTATGGGAGCCAGTTGTAGAGAAATTCTTCAAGGCATTAGCTTCCTGGAAATCCAGCTGCCTTTCGTATAGTGGCAGATTGGTTCTTATTAAATCAGTTCTGGCAGCTCTTCCCATATATTACCTCTCAATCTTTAAAATGCCGGCCTCGATTGTTAGGAGAATTAACAGCTTAATGGCAAATTTTTTATGGGGCTCCTCGGACAACCATAAAGCGATACACTGGGTGAAATGGAGTGATTTGTGCCTCCCCTACAATGCGGAGGGTTAGGTATTCGAAATCTATCCATTCATAACCAAGCTCTTCTTGGTAAATGGATATGGAACTTCGCTAATGCTAAGGAGTGCGAGTGGAAGAAGATCATCTGCAGCAAGTTGAATTGTGATCCCAATTCCATTGCTCCTGGAAACACAAAACACCGCCTTTCGTCTTGGATTTGGAAGGATATGGTTAGCTCGTTCTCGATTAAGAACTCTTCAGGCAGATCGTTAGAAGATAATTTAATACTTCATGTTGGAGATGGACTTTCGACCTTTTTTTGGACAGATCGATGGATTGGGGAGGCTCCCCTGCATTTTGCCTTCCCAAGAATATTTGCCTTATCCAGGAACAAAGATGGTAAAGTAGCGGAGTTTGGCCAAAAGTTGGAATCAGGTTGGGTCTGAATATCTCACTTCGAAGGAATTTATTTGACTGGGAGATTAGTCAATGGAATGCTTTTTTGAATTGTTTAAACTCGTTTTCGGATAAAGGTTTCCTCAAAGACTGTTTCACTTGGAAAGGATCTAGTGAAGGTGTATATTCGGTTAAGGCATGCTATAACGATCTCATATTGCTTAACAATGCATCCCCATACTGGAAAACACATGTTTGGAGCATTAAGGTCCCTCCCAGGGTTAGTTTCTTTATCTGGCAAGCTTCTATTGGTAAAATTCCGATTCGATTGTTGCTTTTATGTAGAGGGCTGTTGTCATTGGACCCTAGATGTCCTTTTTGCCTTGAAGCTCAAGAAACTCCGGTCCATCTGCTCATACATTGCCATGTTTCGTGGAACTTATGGCTATATTTCGCTGCTTTCTGGAATTTCAATCTGGTAATGCCCAATTCTATATCGTCTATTTTCATGAACTGGGGGGAGTTGTTTCATTCGAAGCACAAGATTTCTCTTGGACACTTAATCCCTGCAGTGGTTGTGTGGTCATTATGGTTGCACAGAAATGAAATAGTGTTTCGTGAGGGAGTTTTGGACATTTTAAAACTAAAATTCATTGCAAGGTTTAGATTGGTATCGTGGTTCAAAGCAAGTAACTCTGACTGTTCTGTTTCGTTCGATGACCTGATGGCTAATCCGGCTATTATGGATGAGGTTGGAGGTCGAGTCAAAGCGGCTGATGTTAATGGTTGGACCCCACCACCCCTGGGTTTTATCTAGCTAAACGTAGATGGAGCTACTTCGTGGGATAGGCTAGCCGGCGGGATTGGAGGTATCGTTCGAAGCTCGTCTGGAGACAGTATCTTTTCTTTTGCTGAATCAACAGGTCAGGTTCCCCCGATCTTAAACGAATTGCTGGCTATCAAAGTGGGATTGTCCAAGTTACTCTCTAATGCAGAGTGTTGCAAGTTCAGAACCATAGTTGAGAGCGATTCGGATCTTGCGATAAAGTGGGTTATTAATCCTTCCCTCTGCCCCGTTACGTTTAAAAGTCTGGTTCTAGATATTGTTACCTTAGGAAGCTCGATTGATTGTATATTTAGGAAAATTCCTAGGGCCTTTAATATTGAGGCGAACACCTTAGCAAAATTTGGAATTGGGTTAGGGGGAGATGCAAGGCTTTGTAGGTTCTAGTAGGTATAGTTTTATGGTTTCGAGTATTGTTGTTATGGATGTAAGGGTGACTTTTCTTTATTAATAATAATCATAGGGCACTATTTTCCCCCTTCCGCTGCTGTCCATTCCGGTGGAGGGTATGAGGGTTTTTTTTTAATGAGGCCACCATTCCTATAAAAAAAACTCAAGTCTAGCTCAGCATGTTTGAGCTTAGCATGGTGCACAGGATTTGCTGAATGTGCAATGGCACTGGTGTTATCGCACCAGATAACTGGTGTTGTTGCTAGAGATATGCCCAGTTCAGACAATAAAGATTTCACCCACATTGCATCACACATGGTATTAGCTATTCCTCTGAACTCAGCCTATGTAGACGATCTTGACACAACACTCTGTTTTTTTTTTGAACTCCAGGACACCAAATTTTTTCCTAGAAACAAGCAATGTCCTGATGTGGATCTCATGTCATCAGAGTTAGCCCCCGAGTCAGAATCAGAATAGGATGCTATGGTTGTTGGTGCTTGATCAGTACTGAAGAACAAGCCATGATCCACAGCACCTTTAAGATACTTAACAATTCTTCGAACAGTTGCTCATTGTTTGTCAAGAAGAGCTTGCATAAACTGGCTTACCTTATTGACAGCAAACTGAATATCAGGTCTTGTGTTGCAAATGTGCTGAAGAGTTCTAATAACTTGACGATATAGGGTCGGATCTAAGCAAGGACTACCATCTGTTGAAGAAAGTGTTGGTGAAGTAACCATAAGCGAGGAGGAAGGTGCAGCATCTAACATATTCATTTTTTCCCAGCAACTCAACCACATATTTCTTCTGACTAAGAACTATCCCTTCGTTGACCTGTTGCACAGTCATACCAAGAAAAAAATTAAGCTTGTCCAGACCCTTTAACGAAAAAAACAGAATTGATCTCCTTGATAATTGCATCAACTTCAGTAGCATTGTCTCCTATTGCAACTATATCATCAATGTATACCATAATGTATAATTTTCCACCATTTGTATTTCGAAAATAAAGAGATGAGTCAGCCAAAGAAGTTGTGAATTTGAGACTCGAAACTAGAAATCCTCTAAATTTATCAGACCAGGCCCTAGGTGTCTGTTTAAGACCATAGAGTAACTTCTTTAAACGACAAACAAGAAATTTTCCATCAGAATCCACTTGCTCAAACCCAGGTGGCTGCTTCATGTATACCTCTTCAGCTAAATCTCCATTTAAAAAGGTGTTATCCACATCAATCTGTCTCATGACCCACTTATTACTAAGGGTCAAACTTAAAATAACACGAACAATGACAGATTTGACAATCAGACTAAAGGTTTTACTAAAATCAAAGCCGGCTTGCTGTGAATACCCTTTCGCAACCAACCTTGCCTTGTATCTAGATATACTACCATTTGAATTCCTCTTAACTTTAAACAACCACTTACATCCTATGGGAATGCGATCAGTAGGTAAATGAACTAGATCACACGTACCTTTCTCCATAAGAGCACTTATTTCTTTTTCTACTGCAGCTCTCCATTCTTCAGACTTTATAGCTTGATGAACATTCTTTGGTTCAGCTATTGGAGCCTCAGTATAAAACACTTTCGGTTTAAACATTCCGACCTTTGACCTGGTTACCATATGATGACCTTTGATGTTGGAACTAGAGGATGAGCTGTCTTGCGAAGAGGAACTAGAGGAAGAACAAGAAGATCTTGCTGGACCATCATTAACCAATGGAGGTTCACCGTTGGAAGTTGTAGAATTTTCATGAGAGGCTGCAGGTGTTGCACTGGGAACTATTACACTACCATGAAGAACTGAATTTGTTGAATCATTTGTTGCTACACCATTGATTGGAACTGTTGAATCACCACAACGAGCTACTTCTGTGGATTCATTACCTCTTGTACTAGATGCTGCACTTGTACAAGCTTCACTCACACTAGGCACATGAGTAGGAAAGCTAGAAGTAGGCAAAACGGACTTTGTAGACTTGTTAGGGCACACAAACTTTGTTGGAACCATATTGTCCTGATCTTCTTGTAAAAAGGAAGTGGCGGCATACTTCTTGGCAAATGGAAAAAAGCTCTCATTAAACTTCACATGTCGAGACACATACACACGTCCATCTTCACTAAGGCACGTGTATCCTTATTGATTGGAACAGTAACCTAAGAAAACACTGGGCTTGGACCTATACTAAAACTTGTGATTGTTATATGGTCTAGTTAAAAGAATGCATTGACAGCCATATACGCGTAAGAAATTTAGATCATGCTTCATCCTAAAGATTTTTTTAAAAGGAGTAAGACCATCTAATATTTTTGAAGGTGTCCTATTAATTAAGAACACAACAGTATAAAAGGAGTCAGACCAGTATTTAAAAGGAACAGACCCTTGAGCCATAAGAGTTAACCCAAGTTCAACAATGTGACGATGTTTTCGTTCCACCATCCCATTTTGTTCAGAAGTATGAGGACAAGAATGATGAAAAACAATGCCTTGCTAACTAAAATAAGACTCTAAAGGTTTAAACTCTAAGCCGCAATCAGATTGAACCATCTTAAGTTTATGACCAAACTGTTTTTCAGCAAGAACATGAATTTTTTTCATGACATCACAGGCATCAGACTTACGTGCTAAAAATAGATCCAAGTATACCTACTGTAGGCATCAACAATGCTTAAATAATAAGTGAAATTATTAGAAACAACTGGAGCAGGTCTCCATAAATCAATTTGAATAAATTGCAAGGGATGATCATAGGTAGATAACGAAGTTGTAAATTTAAGCTTATTGCTTTTTCCTAATTGACACGCATCACAGAAAAAAGAACCAACTTTATTGCTATTAACAGAAATATTACACGGTTTGAGAAATTTAACCAGATTCTCACTAGAAAGATGACCTAACCTCCTATGCCACAATTCAAAGAGATTCTCAGAAGAAGAAACAACACAAGCAGTATGAACATCCTTAGAACTGCTTATACTAGAGCCATCAGAAGTACAAAGCATATCAACATTCCTACTATTATCAGAACTTGAAGATTGTTCAGGAGCACCAATATGAGTGTTTGACAAGCCTTGATTAGAGAAGAACTTGTATAACCCATCACTTTCCGACCCTCGAAGTATAAGTTGTTGCGTTTCCAGATCCTTCACAACACAGAAACTAGGGTAAAATTCAATAGAAATATTATTGTCCTTAGTGAACTGAGAGACATACATTAAATTCTTCTTAATAGTAGGAACATGAAGAAGGTTATTTAAGAATAAAGGCCTAGTCTTAGAACTTAAAGAAGTCTCCCCAATTTTAGAGATAAGGAGTGTCATGCCATTAGCTACTGACACCTTACATGTGCCATAATACGGATAAGAGTTAGAAACCATACATGCATCTGATGTGAGATGAGTGGTTGCACCCAAGTCTGGGTACCAAGCCATATCGCCATAGCCATTAAAATCATCAGAAACTGCAACAGCAACATTCGATAGAGACCCATCTTGAACGTAGGCCTCATTACCAGCAACTTCTTCTAAAATTTCATCGGCTATGAAACAGTTGTTAACCACAACGTTGGATCCTCCGTCAAAGGTTTGATCGAATCTATGATAGCAGCGATTCGCCAAATGCCCTAATTTTCCACAAATTTGACACTGATTTCATTTTCAGCCACCACCAAAGAAACGGCCTCCTCGTCCTCGAGTAGAAACTGAACCTCTGTAAACCGGTACTTGATTTCACCCTGGATCTTGAACAAATCTTGAAGAAAACCCCTGATCTCTCTAAGACGGTGCCCCTCCAAAATTACGTTCATACGATCTAGTGGACCCAATATTGTTGTAACCATACCCTTGTAGGCCTTGTCGATAAGTAGACCCATTTGTTGGATCCTGAGAAAGATTGGACAAAAGATGTTGACCAAGAAAATCTTGCCGCCTGGCCTCTGTATCCAAAAGAACGTTGCACACCCCATCGAGCTTATATGGTTGTTGACTTGACATGATCACGGCCACCACCGGTTCATACTCTGGTGACAAGCCAGACAAGATTACTGAAATGTGTATAGTTTCTGTCAAAGGATTTCCACAAGCGGCCAGGCTATCACAGATGGCTTGTATTTGAGCCAAGTATTCATGCATAGTTTGATCTCTCTTTCGAAGACTCTTCAACGAGCAATGAAGATGCATGATCTTTGTTGTGGAAGAGACCGAGAAAACTTGTTGAATCTTCTCCCAAATTTCAAACGCAGACTTGCAATTTACCAAGGTTGGCAAAATTGAAGAACTGATTGAAGGAAAAAGCTATGAGCAAAGGGCACTGTCATGTTGTTTGTAGACCAGAAACTCCTCATTTACAGCTTTGACACCTTCTTGAGAAAGAACGTATTGAGGGGGAATCTTGATAGTGCCATCGACATGACTTGTTAAGGTCAGGCTTTCAATGTCAAACGAAACTTGTTGCCTCCATAGGAGGTAATTGGAATCATCCAATCGAGTAGAAATAGTCTTGTTCTTGAAAGGTTTTGAATTTCCTGAGGCAGAAGCCCCTCCCAACTCTGATACCATGATAGTATCTTTGCAGAAATGGAGAATGAATTCAAGAAAGAGAAATGGTCACTAAATCAACTTGTCTATTAACAAAGAATGCTTCAAGTATTTATACAAGGAAATCTGCTGAATATAACAACCTAACTGCCTATCTAACAGACTTAACTAAAGACTAACAATTCTTGATTACAGCTTTACAAAGCATATCAACAGTTGTACATCATACACCTAACAACACTGATATGGCAGTGTTATATAAACAAATATGTTAACTCGAAAGAATGTCTCAAGTCTTTAATGAGAACTTTTCTCCATTTAAACTAGCCACATTTTCAATTGATACATTAGAACTTACAGTAACTATTATATTATCCATGTAAATTAAGACATGTGAACGTATGTGGATCATTTTTTGATAAAGAGTGAACTGTCAACCTACGATCCTTTGAATCCAATGCTAAGAAGATAATATTTGGGCTTGAAATACCAATTTCGAGGTGTATGCCTCGGACCATATAGTCTTTTTGTAATTTGCACACCAACTTCAACCCATCAAGTGCAAAATGTTCAAACCCTTGTGTTGTGGAATATAACCAAATAGGGTGCATGGTTGTGACATATAGCTCAACTTATGCTTCTGGTAGGGTCATAGATGTGAGAAGCATCGACGCCCAAAAACCCTCGTAAACTGGTTGCTTGTTGTGTAATGCTTTAAAGGGTTATTTTTCATGAAGCACTCGAGTAGGTCAATCTAATACTTCTTCACAATGTTAGTTGTGAATTTCTATATATTTTTTTAAAAGAAATTAATTTTTTTAAATTTTAGAAATATTAAAAAATACGAAAATGAAATTTTTTATCATTAAGGGGCCAAATGAGATATTTCTCATTGATTTTAGCATGTCATGTCACCCCATTAACAACACTTAATAGCATGGTGCATGTTTTGCAACAAATTCAAAGTTTAATGTTCATTTTGTAACATATGAAAGTTGAGTGACCAAAATAATATTTCAAGATAATTTAATGATTATTTTTTAACTTTACCCTTAAATTTATCCAATGATTGAGTTATTCGAGGACTAGATTAGGATGAAATTATGGAGAGTACGAGTTGCTTATCTTTGAAACTAATAAAGTTTTAAAATATAATTAAACCATAAAAATGAAGAATTGATACTTAATTCCATTAATTTCAAAACTGACAAGTCCTAACAAGTAATTAAACCAAAGAATTAATGGTAAGGATTAATTTCATTAATTTTAAGGGTAATATACATAGATGGTCACCGAACTTTTAGGGAGTTTTTATTGTAGTCACCGAACTTTTAAAACTTTTATTGGGTCAACCAACTTTTATTGCGCTTTCATTTTGGTCTCTCCCGTTACCTTCTATTCTAAAACATGGGTGACTATCTCTGTATTTTACCCTAATTTTAAAACTGATAGAGACTTCAAAAATAATTAAATCAGAAAAAATAATCTTTATACAATTCACATTTCCCTCCATTTGAAATTTCGTCCATCTCCACGATTCAATACTGATGTGGCGGCAATTGTTTTCATCATTTTGAGTTTTTGACATCCCTTGATGTGGAGAGAGATCACTGGAATTCCATTACCTTTAATTAGTTACTGAAATGAGAAGATTTTTCATATGAACTTTTGAATCCAGATAAAGCAACATGAAAGGCAAAGTGGAGATTCTTCTGCATTTGCATCTGTGCACTTCTTATTTTCCTGGCACTTGGTTCTCATTTTCTTAATTACATTACAGTTATACTGTACCACACCTGCTGTTTTTGACTAATCCTCACTATTCTTTACCCTGCAGATTTGGAATGTGAATCAGACAAGTTTAGTCATTTCTACACTTTCATTCTTAGACTCAGTACTGCCCTATCAAGAAGGATTTGGAATTGGCATGCGTTGTGTTTTATTTTGTTACAGTTGGGCTACTATGCGAAGGCAACGGCTCCTTGGAAACCGATGGAACTGCCGATCCCTTGAATAGCACCAAGTAAAACTCTGTCCTCAGCTTCATTCTTGTTAGTCTCCCTAGAAATAGGATGAAAACTCTTGAGACAGTTGGGTAAAAAATGGTAATGCATGACTTAGAGCAAGCATGGCATGTGAAATAATCATGATAATATGTGTAAGTTGAAGAAAGAAGAGTATGGTCATGGCTTCATATGTTCATCCTTGGAACCAATGTCAGGTGGCAGCCAGAGTTCCCCCAAACACTTCAGTAGGCCACGAGGGATTGGAGCGCATTACCCCCAGTGAAGTGATCAAGGGAACTCCAGAGGACAACTGACTCTCTGTGTCTTCTTTGTGGTTAGATGCTTTGGCAATACAAGGGAAACCTATCTATATATAACTAAAGCCTCTATATGTGCAGGTGGCCCTTGGTGAATGCATTAGGTACGAAATAAAATCAACACATGGAAAGTTACCCAAACTGAATCTAGTCAAAACTATGGCGTTTGGGGGAAGTAGAGAATATTCTTGAGCTCTTCCCACACCTTTTCCTCACTTGTACTGTTGTCAACTTGTCATAGTTCAGAGAGTTTTATATGCATCGGCCTTAGTAACTTGGATATATCTTCCATTAATAGTCCAAGCTATAGTCAATTAGGAGTGTCCGTACCAGTGTGTATGTTTTTGACAAGACATTACATAAACAGGTTCATTAGCCATTGCGAATACTAGATTTCAATTAACAGCTGCTATGATTCTGTGAAAATGCTGGATAGAACTAAAGTATACATGGTTTTTGTAACGATACGACATGAGTGATTACCCGGTGTCTCAGAAAAAGAGGGTTCAAAACGAGTTTAAGCTTAGGGTAAAAAATGGTACAATGTTTACACAAGCTTGTTAGATTTAGGGTTTAAGTTGTATGGTTTAAAATTTAGGATTTTGGGTAAGTGTTTAGAGTTTGGATTTTAATGTTTTAAAATTTAGATTTTAAGATGAGTTATGTAAATTGTAATATTTTATTGCACAACTTGTGTATCAAGCAAAATAAAAAAGCACTTCAGAAAAATAAAATGTCGATGTACTTCATGGGTTGAGTTACACTCATTTTTATTAAAACAAAATCAGCTTATTACGCAGATAGCAAGTCGACAAATATTTATTTTTTTAATTGAATGCTCTATTTTAATAAATTGCATAGAACCCTTAAATCTTTGTATCACCTCTGATTATGGCTATATATATATATATATATATATATATATATACTGGCGGTGGAAACTTTTAGTTTTCACAAGTGCCTTAGTTTTAGGGTTTAGGGAATCAGTTTAGGGTGTGGAGTTTAGGGGTTTGGGTTTAGTAGTTTAGAATTTAAATATTGCAAATAGAATTTAGGGTTTATAGGTTAAAACCTAAATCCTCAACAATTACCCTAACTTCTAAACCCCTACACCCTAAATTGAGTCTCCAAGCCCTAAAACTAAGGCGCTTCTGAACCCTAAAATTAAAGGGTGTCAAAGTATTTTTCATGTGTGTGTGTGCGTGTGCGTGCGTGCGTGCGTGTGTGTGAATTACCTCCATCCAACTCCAAAAAATGTGTAAAAGTAATTGAGTTTTACATTGTGTAAGTGGATATATATATATGAGAAAAACTTTATACATAAATTGTGTAAGCTTTATATTACACGAGCTTGTCAAATTTAAGGTTTAGATATTTAGTTTAGGGTTTAAGGTTTATGAATTTAGATTGTATCGTTTAGAATTTAGAATTTAGGACTTAGGGTTAGAGTTTATTGTTTAAAGGTTAGAGATTTTAGATTGTATAGTTTAAATAGAAAAGATTATATAACTTTTTACCCATATTATATATTAAAAATATAATGTTAATATAAATATATAAAAGAACTATATAAGAAAAAAATGTTAATATAATTTTTGACCCATATTATATATTAAAATATAATGTTAATATAAATATATATAAGATTATATATATATCTTTAACGATCTATATAAATAAATAATGTATATAAAAATATAAAAAAAAGTATGAACAAATAATACCATAAAATTACACTAGTATATTAAAAAAATAGTGTATATAAAAACTATATACATAAGAAAAAAATTAAATTATTTATATGTAATGTTAATATTATAAGAAAAAAATTTGTACAATATATAAAAATTGGGGTGTTATTTGATATTTAAAATATGTTGAAAAAAATCCTTACTATTTATGGTATATAAAAGATCATTAAAAATAATTGTGACACCATTTTTAAGAAACTATACATCATTTTTTAAAAGGCATAATACCAAAAAAATGGCCCTAACGTTAGTCGACTAACAATAAATGGCTTAAAATGATGTGACAAACTTACATAGCAGTACATATTGATATGTTAGTGTTATGTAGACAAAGATGTTGACTTGAAAGAATGTATCAAGTATGTAGTGAGAACTTTTCTCCAATTAAACTAGCCACATTTTCAATTGATGCATTCGAACTTGCACTAACTATTATATCATCCACGTAAATTAGGACATATGTGAACGTACCTACATTATTTTTGATAAAGAGTGAACTGTCAGCCTACGATCCCTTATATCCAATACTAAGAAGGTAATATTTGGGCTTGAAATACCAATTTCTAGGTGTCTGCCTCAGACCATATAGACGTTTTGCAATTTACACACCAACTTCAACCCATTGTGTGCAAATTGTTTAAACCCTTGTGTTTTGGACTATAACCAAAGAAGGTGCATGGCTGTGACTTGTAGCTCAACTTATGGTTCTGATAGGGTTTTAGATGTGAGAAGCATCGACACCCAAAAATCCTCGTAAACTGGTTGCTTGTTGTGTATTACTCCAAAGGGTGATTTTTATGGAGCACTCGAGTAGGTCAATCTAATACTTTTCAATACGTTAGTTGTGAATTTCTTTATATTTTTAAGATTTTTTGAAAATTTTGAAATATTAAAAAATACAAAAAAAATTGAATTATTTTTTGTTAGAATTAAGGGGCCGAACGAGATATTTCTTATTTATTTTAGCATATCATGTCACCTCATTAACAACACTTAATAGCATGTTGCTTGTTTTGTAAAAAATTCAAAGTAATGTTCATTTTGTAAAATTTAAAAGTTGAGTGACCAAAATAAATATTTTTGGATAGTTTAATGACTATTTTTAAACTTTACCCTTAAATTTATCCAATGATTTGAGTTATTCAAGGACTAGACTAGGATGAAATTATGGAGAACACAAGTTGCTTATCTTTGAAACTAATAAGGTTTTAAAATATAATTAAACCATAAAAATAGAGGGTTGATGCTTAATTCCAATAATTTCAAAACTAACAAGTCCTAACAAGTAATTAAATCAAAAAATTAATGGTAAGGATTAATTTCATTAATTTTAAGGGTAAAATACACAGATGATCACCGAACTTTTAGAATTTTTATTGGGATCACCCAACTTTTATTTTACATTTTGGTCTCTCTCGTTACCTTCCGTTAGAAAATGATGACGTGGCACTTCATCTTATTCTTCAATCTATTTCTTCATGTCTTATGTTTTTTCCTACATGAGCATAAGAAATTACAAAAGTATAAACTTTCATCTATTGATTTTTTTTCATTTATTCTTCTTCCTTTAAATTTTATTATGGATAAAGCTTAATATCTCCCAATACTATATTATTTTAAACAAATTACAAAAGTATCGGCTATCTCTGGTGGTTTCCTTAGAACCGTACTTGAGAGTTTCCTACCTCATACGGCTCGGCAGTCAATTCTTTTGGTGTCCTATTTTTTTACCCTACCATATATCCAAGTGAATAAGATGAATAAGATTTCTCATAGATCTATCGATTTGTCTCGGGTTAACCAAAAGGGGTTAATTCCATAAGTTTCAAACTTGAATTTTGATTAAATTAATAAGAAGTTTTATCTTTTCTCCCACCTTTCAAAAAATAAAGCCTTGTTCACAGTGATTCGTGGTTGCTTGCTATCGCGCAGAACTTGACAGCACTTCATAACAATATTAAAGTAGTAAAATGAAAAGGAGCATCTCATTTAACATTTTGGCATCCACAATTCCCTCTCAAGGCCCAAACTGTGTGCTCAAACTGAGTAAGATGTAGGGTTGGGCGTTCGATCGAGTCGAGTTAAAAAATTTCGAGTTATTTGAGTTTGTAAGTCTTATTTTACGATTCAAAATTTATTTGAATTTTTTTTTCGAGTCAAATCGAGTTTAAAAAATTTGAGTCGAGTCGAGTTTCGAGTTTCTGTGCAAATTTAATTGTACATATATATTTCTTCGTATATATATTTCTATATGCATATACGTAGCGATGCATGTATATATTTCTATATGCATATATTTAGGGCTTTACGTTGCACATATTGATTCTAATTTCAACAGCTTGTTCCTCACATCTTGGAAACAGATGACAGATCATGGGGGTGTAGCTCATATGGTAGAGCGCTTGCTTCGCATGCGAGAGGCACGGGGTTCAATTCCCCGCACCTGAGTTGGAGATGAAAACCCTGCCTGAAAACGATTTTAACATTTAATTACAACTCATGGAAGTAACCATTAAGAAGAAAAGCTCACTTTCAGGTGTAGTGAGTGACACTATAATGAGAAAGAGTCCAATAAGCAGAATGAGTCCTGCAATCACATGCACAGACACGCGGTTTTTCTGAAGAATGTTGTGTTTCACCATGGTTACTTTAAAATAGATGGATAAATCATTTTTACCAGCTAAAGCTAATGTGTTCCAAGTTAGAACTGTTCCTATCATTAAGGAGACCGGCACCCCGGTGCAGATCATAAGCTGTAGAAATAAGATGTGAAATAATCAGACAAAGCTTTGTACATATTTCATCAGATTTTAATCTTTGTTATGCATTCGAACATTCAGATAATGGATCTGTTAATCTGATATTAAGATAATGTTACTTGGTTGACGACTATTAGTACTCCTCAAAGATTCTTTGGCGCAATTTCTACTATAAATAGTAGTACCTTGTCAAGCAAGGCATCATTGTGTAAAAAGGTTTTAGGAGGGAATTATAGAAGATATTCTGAACTTCACAACATATTAAAAGACTTCTATTCCATAGCATGTTGCCATTCTTCCAATGTCAAAAGACAAAGCCCCCTTTTTGTTCTGATCAAAAACATCGAATAACAATATATTTCTGCGTAACCGGTTTATTTGCAACTTAAGCAATGATAAATTCGGAGGTGAAGCAATATCACAAGTAGCAAGCCACCCTGCAACACAGAAGTCAGTAGCTCTTCTCATTGCGTGCACATATTTAGAAATGAACATGATGCTATACCAAAGGAAAAATAATTAGTAAAACTTATCCTTTTTCGACCAATAAAATTAGCAATCAGTCCACTCGCGAAAAGTCAGTATAGAACCAAAAACTGAATCTGCAGATTCAAAGATCACATCAAATACATCAGTTTAAATTTGCTAACTTTAGCTGCAAGAAAAGGTTTATTAGAGTTTCAAAATATATAAAATACTTATGCTAGCTTAAGGAGTGAAATCTTTTGTAATTGCAGCCTGAGTTGGAGATGAAACCCCTGCCTGAAAAAGATTTTAACATTTTATTATAACTCATGGAATTAAATTCAGGGAGAGGATCATTGATATGGAAGTGCGGGGAATCGAACCCCGTGCCTCTCGCATGCAAAGCGAGTGCTCTAGCATATGAGCTACACCCACATCACCTGTCATCTGTTTCCAAGATGAGAGGAAGAAATGATGGCCTGAAACAATAAAAAAGTAAAGTGCAAGGCAGTTGGCGCAAAACAAGTGCTAAAGAGGTTTCAATTGCATAATCTGTATACTGAACAGTTGCGTGACCACCCCAGCCAGACAAGACAAGCTGGGAATGATCTTCTACGATCGAGGAGGTTCAATGAAGCACCAAACCAGTAATCAGAGCAACTCAAGGACACATAGGTACGAACCTATAGAACAAATCATGTTTAAGTAAAGCCGTGCACTTAGAGTTCCGAGTTCCAACTTAAATACCACGAGTTCTAGTCTTTTCTTTATGATGTGGGATCTTGTTCAGATTTGGACAAATCAACCAGTGTCTGAACCTACACGTGTTTTCCACGATCTATTTAGCCCCTTTAAAGAACATATACCATAAATAGTTAACTACAACATCCCGGATATAACTATATTTTTATAATCATTGATTATTAGTCTGTTTAATGCGTTATGTATAATTTCTAGCCTTAATTTTGAATTATATTTCTTTTATTTAAAAAAATCTTGTCTATTAATTAAGCTTATGATTGTATAAAAAATGTTGTTTCAATTTTTAAAATTAAAAAAAAGTAAAAATGCTCAATAGAATCCAACCAAAATTTACTTTTAAAAACAGGATTTTTCTAAAACTTTTTTATTTTTCTATTTTAAAATAATTTTGTGATGTGTTTTAATTAGTCACATGCAATAAGAATTAGAAAAGTGTTGGATGTATTGGTAAGACACATTGCACTCTCAAGAAAAGGACGTGAATTTAAACTTTGGAGACGACATTATTGAGAGGGCAGCCTCACATTCCGAACATGAATTGTAAGACAGACATGCATATAAAAAATAAGAATTAGAAAAGTTATAAATATAATGATAGTGTATGAGGCAAAGTGAGGAAAAATTAATACACGAACCAAATTAATAATTTGGTTAAAATATAACGGAAAAAATATATTAAGCCTAATATAAGTTATTGAAATTTATAAAAATAATATCTTATATTACTTTATATTATTTTTTACCTAAACAACTTTTTTAACCAATTTGATACGTAATCTTAGATCAAATATTAAGGTATGTTTTTAATATCAGGCACGGGCACATAATTTTATGTTAAAGGTGCTAATTTTTTATATTTAATAAAATTATACGATAAGTTAAAATTTCAAAGGAAAAAAATTAAATTATCAATATAAATATAAAAAATATAAAATATATAAGAATATAAAATTCTCATTAAGTGTGACTGCCCTCCAAGCACTTTCAGTCCATCCCTATAATTATGTGTTAGAAATGTAAAGACTAGGGAATCAAATTGGCTTTGTTTACTGGGAAAACAACTAAACTATTTTCTAAGAGATTTACAAATTGATTAAATAGATTTTGTTTCTATAACATTCAAAGGAAAGACGAAGAAATACAGACAATTTTTTTTACTATTTTCGGTCTTTTTTTATGCCTCAACACTAAAAAATTCAATTCTAACTCTTAATTCTAAATTTTAGGTCCTAAACCTTAAACCATAAGACCTAAAAATACACTCTATCCTAAATTGGTTTGAATCTAATACTCCTCTTGTCCTAGCCATATTTAGAGGTACTTTATTTGGAGTACACATTCACTTGCCAAATATAAATATTAAATATGCTCAGCTTAGGAATATATATTTGTTTATCTTACCATCATTCACTTCCAATGAGTTGACTCTACTTTCCACCATGACCAGGATACCGCCACCTGCTGAGTCCTTGAAGATTTTCCATTCTTAAATTTCATGTAGTATTTGCTTAGCTATAATTATTTTTGTCAACTTAACCACTAGACAAGTTTTTTTAAAAAATAAAATCACAATTCAAAAGTAAGGCTAAATAGATGATGAAAAACATATGATGGTTAATACACTGGTTGTTTTGTCTGAATCTGAACAATATCCCACATCATAAAGGAAATACCAGAGCACCAAAAGGCTTGTTAGAATTTCAGAATATATAAAATACCCTCTCTGGTAGGTCTTAAAGAGTGAGATCTTTTGTAATTGTAAAATCCTAAAAAGGATTTCAACATTTGATTACAACTCATAGATCTAACTGGAGGGGGAGAATGATTGATATGGAAGTGCGGGGAATCAAACCCCGTGCCTCTCACATGCGAAGCGAGCGCTCTACCGTATGAGCTACAACCCCATGATCTATCATTTGTTTCCAAGATGAGAGGAACAAACGATGGCCTGAAACAGTAAAAAGTGAAGTACAAGGCAGTTGGCGCAAAACAAGTGCTAAAGAGGTTTCAATTGCATACTCTGTATACTGACAAAATGAATGATGATTTTAATTTAACTTTTTTATTTCTTTAAAGTTGTTGTTACTAGATGTCATTCTATATCAAAAACAGAAACATTTACAGCCAAACTGGTAAGAATTGTTTTGATTCGACCAAATCTAAAAAAAGAGAAAACAAAACTAAATCTGATTTGAGGGAAGAGGCACATGCTTCATGATTTGAGGACAACAGACAATGTTTAATGCCATGCTGTTGTAGTGTTGTTTAAAGCCTAGCAAACAAGTTGTAAGATGTTCTGAATTGGGTTTAAATTTTGACAGAAACAAAAAACATGGAGATTAAACAGTTGATGTTGCAGGCTCTTCTTTTAGCCATTCATGTGCCTCATTGCTAAGCCTTAGAGACAGTTGTGGCAAAATCTCCCAACATTTGATCCAAACAACATTGCAAATTACATCAAATCTTGATATAATTCCAGAAAAAAAGAAGGGAAGGTCTGTCAGACAGTTGTCCGACCACCCCAACCATACAAGACAAGCTGGGAACGATCTTCTGCGATCAAGGTGGTTCATTGAAGCACCAAACCAATAATTACGCTCTTAGCCCTTAAAACTCAAGGACACAGAGGTACAAGCTTATAGAACAGATCGTGTTCAAGTAAGGTCGTGCCCTTAGAGCTCCCAGTTCCAACTAAAATACCACGAGCTCTAGTATTTTCTTTATGATGTGGGAGCTTGTTCAGATTTGGACAAATCAACCAGTGTCTGAACCTACATGTGTTTTCCACGATCTATTTATCCCCTTTAAAGAACATATACCATAAATAGTTAACTACAGCATCCTAGATATAACTATTTTTTTATAATCATTGATTATTAGCCTGTTTAATGCTTTATGTATAATTTCTAGCCTTAATTTTGAATTATATTTCCTTTATTTAAAAAAATATTGTCTATTAATTAAGCTTATGATTGTATAAAAAATGTTGTTTCAATTTTTAAATTTTTTTAAAAAAAGAGTAAAAATACTCAATAGAATCCAACCAAAATTTACTTTTAAAAACAGGATTTTTCTAAAACTTTTTTTTTTATTTTTCTATTTTGAAATAATTTTGCGATGTGTTTTAATTAGTCACATGCAATAAAAATTAGAAAAGTGTTTGATGTATTGGTAAGGCACATTGCACTCTCAAGGAGAGGACGTGAGTTTGAACCTTAGAGACGACATTGTTGGGAGGGCAACCTCGCACTCCAAATATAAACCGTAAGATAAACATGCATATAAAAAATAAGAATTAGAAAAGTTATAAACATAATGATAGTGTATGAGGCAAAGTGAGAAAAAATATACTGTATTTTAAATTCTCTAAACTCTAATTTTAAACCCTAAACTTAAATTTTTATTGTGAGCAATAAATAAGGGCACCGGGAAGGAGAAGATGATTTTTGTCCAAATAATACAGGGTTCTTTTATCTAAATCTAATTAGTTGGCATCTCGAACCGGCAAATAGGACAATAATGACTTTGTTTCAGCCATCGTTCAATGCAACTACCATGAAAGCTATGAGAACATGGCATCCGAGATGCTTCATATCCAACCTTTAGTTTCTCCAAACATATCATGCACTTTTCTTCATCTCCATCTCCATCTTCTACTCTAACCCTCTTCAACATCTCCTTGATCGATAATTCTTTCGCCGCAACCATCCCATAGTTAATGTTCTCAAACTCCGACATCGATTCTGCCAAAGCCCTCGACTCTTGGGCTTGGCTGGTCTCGTTTTCCACCACCACTGCTTGCATCGCAGATTGTAAGTACATGACCTCACAATAATATCCTCTGTGAACCACCATATTTGCAATTATAAATCCATGTCCGATGATTTCTCGGACGATGGTGTTGTAAGAAGTAGAGGATGTGTCGATGCCGAGTCTTGTGAATGCTGGGTCAAGAACTTTGTGGATCCGGTTGCGGCTTTGCAAGACGTCGAGACCAAAACAAAGAGTTTCTTGCGAGGGGAAGGGATTGGTGTTGAAAGTGGTGTAATCGCCTGCCATAGGATCATAGCAGCGGAGATCAACGTCGATGGTTAAAGTGATTTTGGTGAGGACTGGAGGTATATACCCAGGTTGATGTTCGAACAGGAGTGGCTGAACAAGGTGGGAAACAACATTCGACGGGTAAGAAACTGAAGCCATTGCCATTGAAGAAACTTGGAGAAGTATAGCTCTAACGTAAAAATCACAATGTTTTGAGAGTTTCAAATTTATAAGGGCATAAGGAAACCCTATTTTTGGAACATTAAGTAAATATTGTTTGATTAATCTAAGCCTTTATCTGAAAATTCATGTTTCTTGAACCTCAAGTAACCATTTGATGGTTATATATATATATAAAATAAAAATAAAAAACATAATCACGCTCAGACTAGGAATCCTGTCTCCTTAGAACTCAAGGATACAGAGGTAAGACCTAGAGGACAGATCCTTTTAAAGTAAGGTCGGGGTTTTTCAGCTCCCGGTTCTAACATAAATGCTATTGGCTTTGGTCTTTCCTTTAATATTTGGGATTTTGTTCAGCTTCCGAAAAAACATGGTAATGCATGACTTAGAGCAAGAAATAGGATGAGACAGTTGGGTAAAAAATGGTAATGCATGACTTAGAGCAAGCATGGCATGTGAAATAATCATGATAATATGTGTAAGTTGAAGAAAGAAGAGTATGGTCATGGCTTCATATGTTCATCCTTGGAACCAATGTCAGGTGGCAGCTAGAGTTCCCCCAAACACTTCAGTAGGTCACGAGGGATTGGAGCGCATTACCCCCAGTGAAGTGATCAAGGGAACTCCAGAGGACAACTGACTCTCTGTGTCTTCTTTGTGGTTAGATGCTTTGGCAATACAAGGGAAACCTATCTATATATAACTAAAGCCTCTATATGTGCAGGTGGCCCTTGGTGAATGCATTAGGTACGAAATAAAATCAACACATGGAAAGTTACCCAAACTGAATCTAGTCAAAACTATGGCGTTTGGGGGAAGTAGAGAATATTCTTGAGCTCTTCCCACACCTTTTCCTCACTTGTACTGTTGTCAACTTGTCATAGTTCAGAGAGTTTTATATGCATCGGCCTTAGTAACTTGGATATATCTTCCATTAATAGTCCAAGCTATAGTCAATTAGGAGTGTCCGTACCAGTGTGTATGTTTTTGACAAGACATTACATAAACAGGTTCAACAGCTGCTATGATTTTGTGAAAATGCTGGATAGAACTAAAGTATACATGGCCAGAATTTTATGCCACTTTTCAGCACAAAATCTTTCCTAAGAATCCATCTAGTTTAGTATCGCGTCTAGATTAATTTTTCCCAGAGATTTTATAGACATGGAAACATGGTATGAGAAGACTGGCAAGTGAACATGGACGCAACTAGGGGAGAATTGAGAGCTAAAGAATCCGAGTGGTGTCAGGACAATCTTCTTTTTCAACCTGTCTTTTTCCCGGCTCGAATCCGAACAAGAATCTGAAGTATTGCAGATGCTAAAAGAGATTTCACTTGAAAAAAGGTTGCCAAGCATGAGAAATGGTGTGTTATACCAGAAAGAAATGTTCCTTTATACTTCCGAAAGGTGTACAGAAAAAGTTTAGAAAGGATAACATACCCTTTTCTTTTCCCTCAAATATCGGCCAGGTTCATTTCCAACAACATGAAAGCTATGAATTTCAAAAGCATGTCAATATCTACACTCAGTGAACCTTGCCTATTTATACAGCCTGCCAACCCTCTGTGCATAAACCGTAGAATGCGAAAGGGAATGTCAGCCGTTCCCTGGAGTTTCCCTGACCACTTCATTGGGGCTATTTTAAGAGAGGAAATTTTGTGGCACTGAAGTGTTTGGGGGAACTCTGGGAGATAGTTGACTTGACACTGTTGGAGGCTTGGCTCTAGGGAAGGTTTCCCGGTACAGTATAAAGTTGTTTAACCATTGTTTTATGCATTCCGATGGTGTTTGATGAAACCAAGTCTTTCACACATGTATTGTTCAACAGTCATAGATTTGCAGATATTCTTTAACCATTTTGTATCAAAACAAAAACAGATCCCAAATTTCATATCTAACTGTAGTTTGACATCTCAAGCAGGCAATTGTGGCTATGGGAGTGGCAAGGGAGGTAGATGACCTTCACGGTCGTGTGAGGCCTTTCATTCATCCGGACCTCCAAGCCTCCGGTGTCCTACTTTCAATGCTGCCAAGTAAAGTATTGGGTTTGTGCTCTATGTAATTTCTGTGCAATATTCAAATATTAAAATCAAGTCGGTGATGGTTTTTGTAACGATACGACATGAGTGATTAACCGGTGTCTCAGAAAAAGAGGGTTCAAAACGAGTTTAAGCTTAGGGTAAAAAATGGTACAAGGTTTACACAAGCTTGTTAGATTTAGGGTTTAAGTTGTATGGTTTAAAATTTAGGATTTTGGGTAAGTGTTTAGAGTTTGGATTTTAATGTTTTAAATTTTAGATTTTTAGATGAGTTATGTAAATTGTAATATTTTATTGCACAACTTGTGTATCAAGCAAAATAGAAAAGCACTTCAGAAAAATAAAATGTCGATATACTTCATGGGTTGAGTTACACTCATTTTTATTAAAACAAAATCAGCTTATTACGCAGATAGCAAGTCGACAAATATTTATTTTTTCAATTGAATGCTCTATTTTAATAAATTGCATAGAACCCTTAAATCTTTGTATCGCCTCTGATTATGGCTATATATATATATATATACTGGCGGTGGAAACTTTTAGTTTTCACAAGTGCCTTAGTTTTAGGGTTTAGGGAATCAGTTTAGGGTGTGGAGTTTAGGGGTTTGGGTTTAGTAGTTTATGTAACCCTCTCGTCCCGGTCTGGTCGGATGACCGGTCCGAGTGGGCCACACGGGGAAAACCGAAGCGAAACCCGTTAAGGCTTCCCCTCGGTTAACGACCCAAAAATTTCTTTTAACATTAACCTTATCTAGATGCATATTTAATCCCTATGTGAAACACAACAGCGGAAGATACAATCAACGAAACATTTACCGACCAAACAAACACAAACAGTCCATTTTACTTCATTTTCAGCAGGCCGTTTCGAAACACCTATAGGGTGTTCCGAAACGCCCTGACCTGGTCAACGGGCCCGGGTCAACCACAAGGGGACCGTTCTGAAACAGGGGTGACCCGTATCGGAACGACCTTGACGGTCAATATCTCGTGGTCAACGAGATTTGACCGTTTCGGAACTGCAAAGGCCCGTTTCGGAACGGCTTCATCTCGCCAATTTCTCAAAATTCCAGTAGCGAAAACGTTTCGGAATGACCCTCATCCGTTTCGAAACGGCTGGCCATTTACACAGGGGCCGTTTCGGAACACGGGGACCCGTTCCGAAACACCCTCTGTCTGCAGACTTTTCTGGGCTGTTTTGAGGCACAAGGATGCCCCAAAACACCTCCACAGCATCATACCACATCCAAGCAACAACAAGACAAGATAACCTAAGGCTTAGCAACCATACAATCATGCTTCAACAATATTTAGACATGTCTAATACCAAAGCAACAATCCACAACATATATTCATTCTAACTATGATCAAGCACAAGTAGAAACTCTTAAGCATAGGCCAACATATCAAGCAAACAAAATAGACATAAGTTGACATTCAACATGGCTACACATCCATGCATAAGCAATATATATAAAGGAGTCTACACATGCTCCTAACAACCAACAACAACCAACACATCCCATTGCTTAAACTATTACTTGACTTAACAAAAACCATACTTGATGAACCCAAGTCCAAAACCACACTTGGAGGCCCTCCACTTGCCCGAGCAACCCACGAACTAAGGATCTGCAATGTTGAACAAAGAGAGCGTAAGCAATAATGCTTAGTGAGGGTAAGCTCTAAAAACAAACCTCAACACTGCAGGGTCCGAGCACGATCTAGCCAAGCAACTCACATTACCAAGAGTCCACAAGATAAAGATGCATGAGCAATATATATCACATATATGCCATAATCATGAGCTCAACACCACCATACATGTAATCACATTTAAACATCCAAACAACTCATATATCACAACACATTTGATACACATATCAATCCACATTGGCACCTAGTTATGACTCAAATACGCGGATAGACACGTTGGAAACTCATATCCAACAACCACATTACCTCGGTGGGATTCCACTCATCACCGGTCCCGCGGAGGGGATTCCACTCATCCTCACGCCCCGTCGATGGGATTCCACTCATCACCGACTATATTTAAATACCATTTCCGGGCGTACCCGTACTCCTCCTTGGTGACTCAACGCCACCAAGGCCACGCGCGACTTTTGACTCATGTGTACACACTAACATCCTAATGATCGATCATTTGTATTTAAGTATACTAGTGCCAATATTTTACTCATTCCACAACACACATTCCAATCATTTCCGTGCTTAGCACGTACTCACCATGGACACAACCATGAACCATCACCATGCATGCTTTAAGCCATACAACCCATGCCTCAATTCACATGTATAAAACAATATACATAAGCATTCATATCACAAGACATACGAGGCATATACATTCATACATTTGAGTTCATCCAAAGGCTTAGATCAAGATTAGGATTAGGCTACCACCCTAATCCTAACTCTAGGTGGGTCTACCAAGCCCAACCTAGTCCATATACTCGAACCAACCAATTTAAAACCGTTTAAAACAATTAACCACTCACCTAAGCTTCCTAGCTCAAAGACCAAACAAGCGCAACCTTCAATTCTCCGGATTCTCTTCCGATGTCCCACCGATGCCCGAACTTGATTCTAATCATTCACAAACACAAACAAAACATCCACAATCAATATCTTGCCATCGAAACTAACCCGGATTGCATTACCAAGCATTTAACACCCAAAACAAGTCCAAAACAGAATTTTCGAGTAGCCCTCAAAGCCCACCAATATCTTCCATTTCAAGCATCCAATTAGCCATCAAACACACCCAAAGCAGCCCTCATATATTATACTAACATCAGCCCTCAAAAACCAACCTTAAACAACCCCCAAAACACCCTTTAGAACCCTCCAAAAACCCTCTCAAACCCAATTCCGAAAATTGCCCCAAATCATTTGAAATTCATATATGTAGTATCATTTGGCCTCTATACACCATTACTAAACATATTAGATCAAAACATTTAACTTTGCAACATAAAGACACCATTTTTAAATCAAAACATTCAAAATCTCTATTTCCTAAAAACTTCATGAAAATGAAAATGAAGGGTACTTTTGAGAAGAGGGAGGTGAGGGGAGTTCAAAATTACCTTCACCTTTAAATTCGGAGTTGAAACGAAGAAGCTTGGGAATGGAATAGTAGCTTCAATGGCTTGGGGAGGTTTGTCTGATTCTTTGGGAGAGAGGGGGAAGATAAGTAATGAAAATTGGGTTTTTATTTGTTTTGCTTTAAATTAAAAGTCCAATGACCCATTTGCCCTTAATGAAATAGATTATTCACAAGAACATATTTCCCATGGTCATTTGGGGTTTTTAATTCCAAAACTTAGTCTATTATTAATTTAATTAATTTGAAAGCCAAACCCGGACCATTATTTAAATCATAGAACCGAACCCAAAATAATATAAAAATATTATTTTCACCTAACCCCTAAACCCGGGTGTTACAGTTTAGAATTTAAATATTGCAAATAGAATTTAGGGTTTATAGGTTAAAACCTAAATCCTCAACAATTACCCTAACTTCTAAACCCCTACACCCTAAATTGAGTCTCAAAGCCCTAAAACTAAGGCGCTTCTGAACCTAAAATTAAAGGGTGTCAAAGTATTTTTCATGTGTGTATGTGCGTGTGCGTGCGTGCGTGCGTGTGTGTGAATTACCTCCATCCAACTCCAAAAAATGTGTAAAAGTAATTGAGTTTTACATTGTGTAAGTGGATATATATATGAGAAAAACTTTATACATAAATTGTGTAAGCTTTAGATTACACGAGCTTGTCAAATTTAAGGTTTAGATATTTAGTTTAGGGTTTAAGATTTATGAATTTAGATTGTATCGTTTAGAATTTAGAATTTAGAATTTAGGACTTAGGGTTAGAGTTTATTGTTTAAAGGTTAGAGATTTTAGATTGTATAGTTTAAATAGAAAAGATTATATAACTTTTTACCCATATTATATATTAAAAATATAATGTTAATATAAATATATAAAAGAACTATATAAGAAAAAATGTTAATATAATTTTTGACCCATATTATATATTAAAATATAATGTTAATATAAATATATATAAGATTATATATATATATCTTTAACGATCTATATAAATAAATAATGTATATAAAAATTTAAAAAAAAAGTATGAACAAATAATACCATAAAATTACACTAGTATATTTAAAAAATAGTGTATATAAAAACTATATACATAGAAAAAAATTAAATTATTTATATGTAATGTTAATATTATAAGAAAAAAATTTGTACAATATATAAGGGTAAAGTCACTTAAGTAATTGGGGTGTTATTTGATATTTAAAATATGTTGAAAAAAATCCTTACTATTTATGGTATATAAAAGATCATTAAAAATAATTGTGACATCATTTTTAAGAAACTATACATCATTTTTTAAAAGGCATAATACCAAAAAATGGCTCTAACGTTAGTCAACTAACAATAAATGGCTTAAAATGACGTGACAAACTTACATAGCAGTACATATTGATATGTCAGCGTTATGTAGACAAAGATGTTGACTTGAAAGAATGTATCAAGTATGTAGTGAGAACTTTTCTCCAATTAAACTAGCCACATTTTCAATTGATGCATTCGAACTTGCACTAACTATTATATCATCCACGTAAATTAGGACATATGTGAACGTACCTACATTATTTTTGATAAAGAGTGAACTGTCAGCCTACGATCCTTTATATCCAATACTAAGAAGGTAATATTTGGGCTTGAAATACCAATTTCTAGGTGTCTGCCTCAGACCATATAGACGTTTTGCAATTTACACACCAACTTCAACCCATTGTGTGCAAATTGTTTAAACCCTTGTGTTTTGGACTATAACCAAAGAAGGTGCATGGCTGTGACTTGTAGCTCAACTTATGGTTCTGATAGGGTTTTAGATGTGAGAAGCATCGACACCCAAAAGCCCTCGTAAACTGGTTTCTTGTTGTGTATTACTCCAAAGGGTGATTTTTTATGGAGCACTCGAGTAGGTCAACCTAATACTTTTCAATACGTTAGTTGTGAATTTCTTTATATTTTTAAGATTTTTTGAAAATTTTGAAATATTAAAAAATACAAAAAAATTGAATTATTTTTTGTTAGAATTAAGGGGCCGAACGAGATATTTCTTATTTATTTTAGCATATCATGTCACCTCATTAACAACACTTAATAGCATGTTGCTTGTTTTGTAAAAAAATCAAAGTAATGTTCATTTTGTAAAATTTAAAAGTTGAGTGACCAAAATAAATATTTTTGGATAGTTTAATGACTATTTTTAAACTTTACCCTTAAATTTATCCAATGATTTGAGTTATTCAAGGACTAGACTAGGATGGAATTTTGGAGAACACAAGTTGCTTATCTTTGAAACTAATAAGGTTTTAAAATATAATTAAACCATAAAAATAGAGGGTTGATGCTTAATTCCAATAATTTCAAAACTAACAAGTCCTAACAAGTAATTAAATCAAAAAATTAATGGTAAGGATTAATTTCATTAATTTTAAGGGTAAAATACACAGATGATCACCGAACTTTTAGAATTTTTATTGGGATCACCCAACTTTTATTTTACATTTTGGTCTCTCTCGTTACCTTCCGTTAGAAAATGATGACGTGGCACTTCATCTTATTCTTCAATCTATTTCTTCATGTCTTCTGTTTTTTCCTACATTAGCATAAGAAATTACAAAAGTATAAACTTTCATCTACTGATTTTTTTTTCATTTATTCTTCTTCCTTTAAATTTTATTATGGATAAATCTTAATATCTCCCAACACTATATTATTTTAAACAAATTACAAAAGTACCGACTATCTCTGGTGGTTTCCTTAGAACCGTACTTGAGAGTTTCCTACCTCATACGGCTCGGCAGTCAATTCTTTTGGTGTCCTATTTTTTTTACCCTACCATATATCCAAGTGAATAAGATGAATAAGATTTCTCATAGATCTATCTATTTGTCTCGGGTTAACCAAAAGGGGTTAATTCCATAAGTTTCAAACTTGAATTTTGATTAAATTAATAAGAAGTTTTATCTTTTCTCCCCCCTTTCAGAAAAATAAAGCCTTGTTCACAGTGATTCGTGGTTGCTTGCTATTGCGCAGAACTTGACAACACTTCATAACAATATTAAAGTAGTAAAATGAAAAGGAGCATCTCATTTAACATTTTGGCATCCACAATTCCCTCTCAAGGCCCAAACTGTGTGCTCAAACTGAGTAAGATGTAGGGTTGGGCGTTCGATCGAGTCGAGTTAAAAAATTTCGAGTTATTTGAGTTTGTAAGTCTTATTTTACGATTCAAAATTTATTTGAATTTTTTTTCGAGTCAAGTCGAGTTTAAAAAAATTGATTCGAGTCGAGTTTCGAGTTTCTGTACAAATTTAATTGTACATATATATTTCTTCGTATATATATTTCTATATGCATATATTTAGGGCTAGACGTTGCACATATTGATTCTAATTTCAACAGCTTGTTCCTCACATCTTGGAAACAGATGACAGATCATGGGGGTGTAGCTCATATGGTAGAGCGCTCGCTTCGCATGCGAGAGGCACGGGCTTCAATTCCCCGCACCTCCATATTTCAGATATGAAAAGTCAAATTAAATTCATCAGTTTTAATTTGCTAGCTTCAGCTCCAAGAAAAGGGTATTAGAGTTCCAAAATGTATATATACCTCTGCTAGCCTAAGAGTGAGATCTTTTGGTAGTAATTGCAAGCCTGAGTTGGAGATGAAAACCCTGCCTCAAAAGCTCACTTTCAGGTGTAGTGAGTGACACTATAATGAGAAAGAGTCCAATAAGAAGAAAAGCTCACTTTCAGGTGTAGTGAGTGACACTATAATGAGAAAGAGTCCAATAAGCAGAATGAGTCCTGCAATCACATGCACAGACACGCGGTTTTTCTGAAGAATGTTGTGTTTCACCATGGTTACTTTAAAATAGATGGATAAATCATTTTTACCAGCTAAAGCTAATGTGTTCCAAGTTAGAACTGTTCCTATCATTAAGGAGACCGGCACCCCGGTGCAGATCATAAGCTGTAGAAATAAGATGTGAAATAATCAGACAAAGCTTTGTACATATTTCATCGGATTTTAATCTTTGTTATGAATTCGAACATTCAGATAATGGATCTTTTAATCTGATATTAAGATAATGTTACTTGGTTGACGACTGTTAGTACTCCTCAAAGATTCTTTGGCGCAATTTCTACTATAAATAGCAGTACCTTGTCAAGCAAGGCATCATTGTGTAAAAAGGTTTAAGGAGGGAATTATAGAAGATATTCTGAACTTCACAACATATTAGAAGACTTCTATTCCATAGCATGTTGCCATTCTTCCAATGTCAAAAGACAAAGCCCCCTTTTTGTTCTGATCAAAAACATCGAATAACAATATATTTCTGCGTAACCAGTTTATTTGCATCTTAAGCAATGATAAATTCGGAGGTGAAGCAATATCACAAGTAGCAAGCCACCATGCAACACGGAAGTCAGTAGCTCTTCTCATTGCCTGCACATATTTAGAAATGAACATAATGCTATACCAAAGGAAAAATAATTAGTAAAACTTATCCCTTTTCGACCAATAAAATTAGCAATCAGTCCACTCGCGAAAAGTCAGTATAGAACCAAAAACTGAATCTGCAGATTCAAAGATCACATCAAATACATCAGTTTAAATTTGCTAACTTTAGCTGCAAGAAAAGTTTATTAGAGTTTCAAAATATATAAAATACCTATGCTAGCTTAAGGAGTGAAATCTTTTGTAATTGCAGCCTGAGTTGGAGATGAAACCCCTGCCTGAAAAGGATTTTAACATTTTATTATAACTCATGGAACTAAATTCAGGGAGAGGATCATTGTAATGGAAGTGCGGGGAATCAAACCCCGTGCCTCTCGCATGCAAAGCGAGTGCTCTAGCATATGAGGTACACCCACATCACCTATCATCTTCCAAGATGAGAGGAACAAATGATGGCCTGAAATAGTAAAAAAGTGAAGTGCAAGGCAGTTGGCGCAAAACAAGTGCTAAAGAGGTTCCAATTGCATACTCTGTATACTGAACAGTTGCGTGACCACCCCAGCCAGACAAGACAAGCTGGGAATGATCTTCTACGGTCGAGGAGGTTCAATGAAGCACCAAACCAGTAATTAGAGCAACTCAAGGACACATAGGTACGAACCTATAGAACAAATCCTGTTTAAGTAAAGCCGTGCACTTAGAGTTCCCAGTTCCAACTTAAATACCACGAGTTCTAGTCTTTTCTTTATGATGTGGGATCTTGTTCAGATTTGGACAAATCAACCAGTGTCTGAACCTACACGTGTTTTCCACGATCTATTTAGCCCCTTTAAAGAACATATACCATAAATAGTTAACTACAACATCCCGGATATAACTATATTTTTATAATCATTGATTATTAGTCTGTTTAATGCGTTATGTATAATTTCTAGCCTTAATTTTGAATTATATTTCTTTTATTTAAAAAAAATCTTGTATATTAATTAAGCTTATGATTGTATAAAAAACGTTGTTTCAATTTTTAAAATTAAAAAAAGTAAAAATGCTCAATAGAATCCAATCAAAATTTACTTTTAAAAACAAGATTTTTCTAAAACTTTTTTATTTTTCTATTTTAAAATAATTTTGTGATGTGTTTTAATTAGTCACATGCAATAAGAATTAGAAAAGTGTTGGATGTATTGGTAAGACACATTGCACTCTCAAGAAAATGACGTGAATTTAAACTTTGGAGACGACATTATTGAGAGGGCAGCCTCACATTCCGAACATGAATTGTAAGACAGACATGCATATAAAAAAATAAGAATTAGAAAAGTTATAAATATAATGATAGTGTATGAGGCAAAGTGAGGAAAAATTAATACACGAACCAAATTAATAATTTGGTTAAAATATAACGGAAAAATATATTAAGCCTAATATAAGTTATTGAAATTTATAAAAATAATATCTTATATTACTTTATATTATTTTCTATCAAAACAACTTTTTTAACCAATTTGATACGTAATCTTGGATCAAATATTAAGGTATGTTTTTAATATCAGGCACTGGCACATAATTTCATGTTAAAGGTGCTAATTTTTTATATTTAATAAAATTATACGATAAGTTAAAATTTCAAAGGAAAAAAATTAAATTATTAATATAAATATAAAAAATATAAAATATATAAGAATATAAAATTCTCATTAAGTGTGAGTGCCCTCCAAACACTTTCAGTCCATCCCTATAATTATGTGTTAGAAATGTAAAGACTAGGGAATCAAATTGGCTTTGTTTACTGGGAAAACAACTTAACTATTTTCTAAGAGATTTACAAAGTGATTAAATAGATTTTGTTTCCATAACATTCAAAGGAAAGACGAAGAAATACAGACAATTTTTTTTACTATTTTTCGGTCTTTTTTTATGCCTCGACACTAAAAAATTCAATTCTAACTCTTAATTCTAAATTTTTGGTCGTAAACCTTAAACCATAAGACCTAAAAATACACTCTATCCTAAATTGGTTTGAATCTAATACTTCTCTTGTCCTAGCCATATTTAGAGTTACTTTATTTGGAGTACACATTCACTTGCCAAATATAAATATTAAATATGCTCAGCTTAGGAATATATATTTGTTTATCTTACCATCATTCACTTCCAATGAGTTGACTCTACTTTCCACCATGACCAGGATACCGCCACCTGCTGAGTCCTTGAAGATTTTCCATTCTTAAATTTCATGTAGTATTTGCTTAGCTATAATTATTTTTGTCAACTTAACCACTAGACAAGCTTTTTTAAAAATAAAATCACAATTCAAAAGTAAGGCTAAATAGATGATGAAAAACATATGATGGTTAATACACTGGTTGTTTTGTCTGAATCTGAACAATATCCCACATCATAAAGGAAATACCAGAGCACCAAAAGGCTTGTTAGAATTTCAGAATATATAAAATACCCTCTCTGGTAGGTCTTAAAGAGTGAGATCTTTTGTAATTGTAAAATCCTAAAAAGGATTTCAACATTTGATTACAACTCATAGATCTAACTGGAGGGGGAGAATGATTGATATGGAAGTGCGGGGAATCAAACCCCGTGCCTCTCACATGCGAAGCGAGTGCTCTACCATATGAGGTACAACCCCATGATCTATCATTTGTTTCCAAGATGTGAGGAACAAACGATGACCTGAAACAGTAAAAAGTGAAGTGCAAGGCAGTTGGCGCAAAACAAGTGCTAAAGAGGTTTCAATTGCATACTCTGTATACTGACAAAATGAATGATGATTTTAATTTAACTTTTTTATTTCTTTAAAGTTGTTGTTACTAGCTGTCATTCTATATCAAAAACAGAAACATTTACAGCCAAACTGGTAAGAATTGTTTTGATTCGACCAAATCTAAAAAAAAACAAAACTAAATCTGATTTGAGGGGAGAGGCACATGCTTCATGATTTGAGGACAACAGACAATGTTTAATGCCATGCTGTTGTAGTGTTGTTTAAAGCCTAGCAAACAAGTTGTAAGATGTTCTGAATTGGGTTTAAATTTTGACAGAAACAAAAAACATGGAGATTAAACAATTGATGTTGCAGGCTCTTCTTTTAGCCATTCATGTGCCTCATTGCTAAGCCTTAGAGACAGTTGTGGCAAAATCTCCCAAAATTTGATCCAAACAACATTGCAAATTACATCAAATCTTGATATAATTCCAGAAAAAAGAAGGGAAGGTCTGTCGGACAGTCGTCCGACCACCCCAGCCATACAAGACAAGTTGGGAACGATCTTCTGCGATCAAGGTGTTTCATTGAAGCACGAAACCAGTAATTACGCTCTTAGCCCTTAAAACTCAAGGACACAGAGGTACAAGCTTATAGAACAGATCGTGTTCAAGTAAGGTTGTGCCCTTAGAGCTCCCAGTTCCAACTAAAATACCACGGGCTCTAGTATTTTCTTTATGATGTGGGATCTTGTTCAGATTTGGACAAATCAACCAGTGTCTGAACCTACATGTGTTTTCCACGATCTATTTATCCCCTTTAAAGAACATATACCATAAATAGTTAACTACAGCATCCTAGATATAACTATTTTTTTATAATCATTGATTATTAGCCTGTTTAATGCTTTATGTATAATTTCTAGCCTTAATTTTGAATTATATTTCCTTTATTTAAAAAAATATTGTCTATTAATTAAGCTTATGATTGTATAAAAAATGTTGTTTCAATTTTTAAATTTTTTTAAAAAAAGAGTAAAAATACTCAATAGAATCCAACCAAAATTTACTTTTAAAAACAGGATTTTTTTAAAACTTTTTTTTTTATTTTTCTATTTTGAAATAATTTTGCGATGTGTTTTAATTAGTCACATGCAATAAAAATTAGAAAAGTGTTTGATGTATTGGTAAGGCACATTGCACTCTCAAGGAGAGGACGTGAGTTTGAACCTTAGAGACGACATTGTTGGGAGGGCAACCTCGCACTCCAAACATAAACCGTAAGATAAACATGCATATAAAAAATAAGAATTAGAAAAGTTATAAACATAATGATAGTGTATGAGGCAAAGTGAGAAAAAATACACTCTATTTTAAATTCTCTAAACTCTAATTTTAAACCCTAAACTTAAATTTTTATTGTGAGCAATAAATAAGGGCACCGGGAAGGAGAAGATGATTTTTGTTCAAATAATACAGGGTTCTTTTATCTAAATCTAATTAGTTGGCATCTCGAACCGGCAAATAGGACAATAATGACTTTGTTTCAGCCATCGTTCAATGCAACTACCATGAAAGCTATGAGAACATGGCATCCGAGATGCTTCATATCCAACCTTTAGTTTCTCCAAACATATCATGCACTTTTCTTCATCTCCATCTCCATCTTCTACTCTAACCCTCTTCAACATCTCCTTGATCGATAATTCTTTCGCCGCAACCATCCCATAGTTAATGTTCTCAAACTCCGACATAGATTCTGCCAAAGCCCTCGACTCTTGGCTGGTCTCGTTTTCCACCACCACTGCTTGTATCGCAGATTGTAAGTACATGACCTCACAATAATATCCTCTGTGAACCACCATATTTGCAATTATAAGTCCATGTCCGATGATTTCTCGGACGATGGTGTTGTAAGAAGTAGAGGATGTGTCGATGCCGAGTCTTGTGAATGCTGGATCAAGAACTTCGTGGATCCGGTTGCGGCTTTGCAAGACGTCGAGACCAAAACAAAGAGTTTCTTGCGAGGGGAAGGGATTGGTGTTGAAAGTGGTGTAATCGCCTGTCATAGGATCATAGCAGCGAAGATCAACGTCGATGGTTAAAGTGATTTTGGTGAGGACTGGAGGTATATACCCAGGTTGATGTTCGAATAGGATTGGCTGAACAAGGTGGGAAACAACATTCGACGGGTAAGAAACTGAAGCCATTTACATTGAAGAAACTTGGAGAAGTATAGCTCTAACGTAAAAATCACAATGTTTTGAGAGTTTCAAATTTATAAGGGTATAAGGAAACCCTATTTTTGGAACCTTAAGCAAATATTGTTTGATTAATCTAAGCCTTTATCTGAAAATTCATGTTTCTTGAACCTCAAGTAACCATTTGATGGTTATATATATATATATATATATAATAAAAAAAAAACATAATCACGCTCTGACTAGGAATCATGTCTCCTTAGAACTCAAGGATACTGAGGTAAGACCTAGAGGACAGATCCTTTTAAAGTAAGGTCGGGGTTTTTCAGCTCCCGATTCTAACATAAATGCTATTTGCTTTGGTCTTTCCTTTAATATTTGGGATTTTGTTCAGCTTCCGACAAAACATGGTAATGCATGACTTAGAGCAAGAAATCTTGATGCATGGCATGTGAAATAATCATGATAATATGTGTAAGTTGAAGAAAGAAGAGTATGGTCATGGCTTCATATGTTCATCCTTCGAACCAATGTCAGGTGGCAGCCAGAGTTCCCCCAAACACTTCAGTAGGTCACGAGGGATTGGAGCCCATTACCCCCAGTGAAGTGATCAAGGGAACTCCAGAGGACAACTGACTCTCTGTGCCTTCTTTGTGGTTAGATGCTTTGGCAATACAAGGGAAACCTATCTATATATAACTAAAGGCTCTATATGTGCAGGTGGCCCTTGGTGAATGCATTAGGTACGAAATAAAATCAACACATGGAAAGTTACCCAAACTGAATCTAGTCAGAACTATGGCGTTTGGGGGAAGTAGAGAATATTCTTGAGCTCTTCCCACACCTTTTCCTCACTTGTACTGTTGTCAACTTGTCATAGTTTAGAGAGTTTTATATGCATCAGCCTTAGTAACTTGGATATATCTTCCATTAATAGTCCAAGCTATAGTCAATTAGGAGTGTCCGTACCAGTGTGTATGTTTTTGACAAGACATTACATAAACAGGTTCATTAGCCATTGCGAATACTAGATTTCAATTAACAGCTGCTATGATTCTGTGAAAATGCTGGATAGAACTAAAGTATACATGGCCAGAATTTTATGCCACTTTTCAGCACAAAATCTTTCCTAAGAATCCATCTAGTTTAGTATCGCGTCTAGATTAATTTTTCCCAGAGATTTTATAGACATGGAAACATGGTATGAGAAGACTGGCAAGTGAACATGGACGCAACTAGGGGAGAATTGAGAGCTAAAGAATCCGAGTACAATCTTCTTTTTCAACCGTCTTTTTCTTGGCTCGAATCTGAACAAGAATCTGAAGTATTGCAGATGCTAAAAGAGATTTCACTTGAAAAAAGGTTGCCAAGCATGAGATATGGTGTGCTATACCAGAAAGAAATGTTCCTTTATACTTCCGAAAGGTGTAAAGAAAAAGTTTAGAAAGGATAACATGCCCTTTTCTTTTCCCTCAAATATCGGTCAGGTTCATTTCCAACAACATGAAAGCTATGAATTTCAAAAGCATGTCAATATCTACACTCAGTGAACCTTGCCTATTTATACAGCCTGCCAACCCTCTGTGCATAAACCGTAGAATGCGAAAGGGAATGTCAGCCGTTCCCTGGAGTTTCCCTGACCACTTCATTGGGGCTATTTTAAGAGAGGAAATTTTGTGGCACTGAAGTGTTTGGGGGAACTCTGGGAGATAGTTGACTTGACACTGTTGGAGGCTTGGCTCTAGGGAAGGTTTCCCGGTACAGTATAAAGTTGTTTAACCATTGTTTTATGCATTCCGATGGTGTTTGATGAAACCAAGTCTTTCACACATGTATTGTTCAACAGTCATAGATTTGCAGATATTCTTTAACCATTTTGTATCAAAACAAAAACAGATCCCAAATTTCATATCTAATTGTAGTTTGACATCTCAAGCAGGCAATTGTGGCTATGGGAGTGTTAGTATAATAGCATAAAGACCATCATCTACAGAGCTCACCAGCATCTACAGAGCCCACGTCTCTTGGCCCAAATCTCTTGGCCCATGTTTCAACATTTCTCCAGAAGCTGCCTTCGATACATTTCTCCAGAAGCTGCCTTCGATGCTTCCAGATATATTAGCTTTTAGATTCTTCCAGAGCTATCAGGTTTATTCCCAGGTTGTTAGTTTGTTAGGCCTGATTAGTATAAATAGGTGATATGGGCTCAATTAGATTGACCCAATCTGAATGTTTGTATTACCCATTGTATTACCCAATTATTTTCACTAAATCAATAAAACAAGTAGACCCATTCTGCTAAATGTCTTTTGAGTGGATCGCAAGATCGATATTGACCAAGAGGGGGGGTGAACTGGAAATTTAAAGTTTTGTGGTGGAAATATGCAAATTAAAAATGATGGACAAGAGATTTAGAGTGGTTCAAGTTCCAAATGAACTCTACATCCACTACCTTAGCTTCACTACGGATTTGCAACAATTCCACTAAATTGCTCTTCCAATGGGCATAGTTTTGAAAATGTGATGAATTTTTCCAAAGCCTCATCTTTAGTACTTAAAAAGAGAACCCATGTAAATCTAGAAAAATCATCAACTAGCACAAAAGCATAAGACTTACCACCCAAGCTCATAGTCCTAATTGGCCCAAATAAGTCCATGTGAATTAATTGTAAGCATCTACTAGTAGAAACATCATTAATGGATTTAAAGGAAGACCTATGTTGTTTACCCTTTGAGCATGCATCACAAATTTTATCATTTGAAAATTTTATTTTGGGTAAACCTCTAACTAGATTTAGGGAGACTAGTTTTTCCAAAACACTTATGCTAGCATGTCCTAGCTTCTTATGCCACAACTATGCATCATTTTCATTTTGAGCAACTAAGCATGCATGAGATGTATGTATGTCATCTAAATGCACCATGTATATGTTTCCTATGCGATGAACTATGAGCATAATATTATTAGATTTAATGTCTACAATTTTGCATCCATTTTTATCAAATAAAACATTAAATCCTTTATCACACAATTGACTTATGCTCAATAAATTGTGTTTAAGACCATCGACATATAAGACATTTTCAATGAGAATGGTAGAGTGATTACCTATGGAGCCAATACCTTTGATGTGGCCTTTGGAGTTGTCACCAAATGTTACTACTCCTCCACTTTTTGGCTTTAGATCCATGAATCGACTCTTGTCTCCGGTCATGTGCCTCGAGCATCCACTATCAAGGTACCATGAGTTTTGACTTTGTGCTTTGGCCTTGTAGCAATGCTCCCCCTACAAACAAAGATATTAAACTTTGGTTTTTGGTACCCAAATCATTTTGGGTCCATGAGTGTTAGCTCCCAAAACCTTGGTTCCCTTAGGAATCCAAGATGACATAGAAATAATATTATTAGATTTAACAAGTTCCTTAGGAACCCATACACTTCTAATTCTTTTAGTTCTACTATGTCTAGGATAGCTACCTTGTTTGTAGTAGTTAGTCCTTTTCTTAGGTTGGTGTGTTCTAGATGATTCTCCTACTTCAAGCTTGACACTACCAACATTTTTTAAAGACTTCTTGAGCTCATTTAGCTCACCCAACACCTTTTGGTGTTCACAATTACATTGAGACAAAAGATTATTAAGATCAACATTTTCATCTTGAAAAAATTTAAGTTCATCTTTTAATCCTAAAATCTTTTTCTCAAATTTAGAATTAGCTTGAGTAAGTGAGTCATTTTTCTCATTTAGTTCTAGAATAATCTTTTTATTCCTATTGACCGACTCCTTATACTTCTCAACTAATTCATCATATACTTCTTGTAACTCATCATATGCATCATTTAATTCTTCATATGAAAAATCTAGAGTAGATGAGTTAGAGGTTACCAATGAGGAATCTTCCTCAAGTGCCATGAGACAAAGATGAAATTCTTCTTGAAATCAAGAGATTACAAGCTATGGGACATTGTTGAAGATGGTCCGTTCGTGCCTAAAAGAAGTAAAGGGGAGTAGAGTGCCGACGATCGCAAGAAGATGGAACTAAATTGCAAAGACTTGCACATTCTATTTTGTGCATTTGGTCCATCCATCTATGAGAAGATGTCCTCTTGTGAGAGTGCCAAGGAGGTATGAGACAAGCTTGAAGTCACATACGAGGGGACAAATGAAGTCAAGGAGACCAAAATTGGGCTCCTAACCTTGGAGTATGAGAACTTCAAAATGGATCCGGAAGAGAACATCGAGAATATGTTTGATAGGTTCTCCACTATCACCAATGGTCTCAAAGGCTATGGAGAAGCCATCCCGGAGGAAAAGCTTGTTCGAAAGCTCATCTACTCACTTCCCGAGTCTTGGGACTCAAAGAGGACCGCCATCATCGAAGCCAAAAATTTGAAGACTTTGAAGCTGTTCTGCAGCTACCAGTATCGATACACGTGGAACGGTATCGATACGGCCTTCATAGGAACTAGCCGTTGAGCTCTTGCCAGCTGAGGCGTATCGATACGCTTGAGGGCGTATCGGTACGGGTGCACATTTAAATGGTCGTTGGGAAATAGCCGTTGGGGTAGTTGAAATGGGATCGGTACGCTTACCTGGCGTATCGAAACGATCCCGACCGTATCGATACAGCAAAGGCCTGTATCGATACGGGGTTCGACAGTGGCCAAACTGGGGCAAAAAGGTATCGGTACGGGTACAATCGTATCGATACTGTTGACGTGAAAACACAAGTTTGGCTGTTTAAAACATGGAAAATCTTTGCCAAAAACCTCTTAAAATACCTCAAACATAAATTCAAGTTGTTTGGACTTAAAACCAAGTTTTAAATTCTTTTCAACTTAGTCCAAAAACATTTTTCAATTATTATATCAAAACATTAGTTCTACAATCTCCCCCTTTTTGATATAATAAAACTAACTTGAAAAATTGTTTGAGATTCTCCCCCTCAAACTTTAAAAATGTGAATAAGAGAATTAGAAATGTAAATCAAATAAAGCTCCCCCTTATTCATTTGAAAATTCAATTTTTCAAACCATTTCTCCCCCTTTTTGTTATATCAAAAAGAATTTAAGACATTAAGTTCAAAATAACAATAGAGGTAAAAAGTTTTGACACAAATAAGAATTTGGTTTAAAAAATGGCTCCCCCTTACTCAAAGCATCATCAAAAATGTTAGTCCAACATATATGATCATCTAGTTGAATTTAAACTAAAATAAACAAATGAAATCAAAAAACAACTAGAATTTTTACCAACACTTGAATTCAAGGGAGGATGTGAAGCCTTCCTTCTCCAAGTGTTCTTCCTTGTGTGTATGGAGCTCCCCCTCAAAGTTTGACTTGTTGAACATCTCCATCACACCTACAATAGACAATCAAGTAATTTTTGGTATCCAAATTGCTTTGGATCCATAAACGTTAGTTGCAAAAATTTTAGTCCCCTTAGGAATCCATTTTTCAATGTCATCCTTTTTAATTGAAGTATTAAGTCCTTTTGGGACCCAAATACTTCTAAAACATTTTCCTTTAATAAATCTAGGGGCACTAGATTGTCTAACATAAAAATTTGATTTTCCAAGATTGTTTTTCTTTTCAAGCTCTTTGGAAATCAAATTTTTTTCTTCTTGAACTCTTTGAAGCAATTTTTGTAAATCAAAACATTTTAATTCAAATTCTTCAAGTTTTGCTTCAAGTTCAAGTTTGGTTTAGAAAGCAAATCATTTTGAATTTTTAACTTTGAAATCAATTTATTGTTTTTCAAAATATGGCTTTTAAAATCTAAAACCAAATCATCATAGGCATCTTGTAATTCATCAAAAGTGTAAGAACATGAAGTAGATGAATTAGAAGTTACCCTTGAATCTTCTTCGATGGCCATAAGGCAAAGGTTGGCTTGTTCATCGTCGGTGGAGTCTTCATCACTCCAAGTAGCCACATATGCCTTCTTCTTATGGCTTGAAGTGCTTGCCCTCTCCTTTCTTTTAGGTTCTCGTTCAAGCTCTCTCAAGGCTTTCTTCATGAAAGGGGCACACTTCTTGAAGAGATGAACTATCTCTTCATCTTCATCCTCCTCTTCACTTGAGTAGACATGAGGAGTCATCGGAGGATGACGAATAATAATTGAAAAATGTTTTTGGACTAAGTTGAAATGAATTTAAAACTTGGTTTTAAGTCCAAACAACTTGAATTTATGTTTGAGGTATTTTAAGAGGTTTTTGGCAAAGATTTTTCATGTTTTAAACAGCCAAACTTGTGTTTTCACGTCAACAGTATCGATACGGTTGTACCCGTACCGATACCTTTTTGCCCCAGTTTAGCCACTGTCGAACCCCGTACCGATACAGGCCTTTGCCGTATCGATACGGTCGGGATCGTTTCGATACGCCAGGTAAGCGTACCGATCCCATTTCAACTACCCCAACGGCTATTTCCCAACGACCATTTAAATGTGCACCCGTACCGATACGCCCTCAAGCGTATCGATACGCCTCAGCTGGCAAGAGCTCAACGACTAGTTCCTATGAAGGCCGTATCGATACCATTCCACGTGTATCGATACTGGTAGCTGCAGAACAGCATTTATGAAGGGAAATAAAGTCCTCAACGGCTCCAATTCATCCCCAACGGCTAGTAACGGCTACAAACTCAATTGGGAGTATAAAAGGGACCTCCAAGAATCAAGAGAAGGCTAATGCTTCAATTGTAAATCAACAAATGATCAAGAATTGTCTTTGTACTTAAATTGTCATTTCTTTGGATAGACAAACACTAGTGAGCCAAAATTGTTAAATTTGCTCAAGTGTTTTAGGTTTTGGGTGAGTGCTTAATTGTGCAAACAAACACCTATTAGAGGGTTTTAGGTTTGCTTATTGTTTCTCTTTGTAAAGAGGGTTTTGATCAAGGCTTTGGGTAGAAGCTTGATCGGTTGTAAGGGTTTCCTCCTAATCCTAGAAAAGGGGACGAATCAATAGTGGATTGATTGAGAAATCCTTAGTGGGGAGCTAAGGTAGTGCATGTAGACCTTGGTTAGAAGGTTGAACCACTATAAATCATTGTGTCTTTTTATATTCTAGCTTCCACAACCCTTCCACCCAAAAATCCACCTCTCCACCACTTGGTGAGCTAAATTGGTTGATCGAATCGAGCCCCTAAATACTCAACAATGTCTAACCGAATTAGGGCTTAGTCTGAAAATCCCCTTTCTTCCACCGTTCTTCACCGTTCTACCCATTGTCACCACCATGTCCGGCGGCCATTGTAACCGGAGGTAGTTTCACATGGTATCAGAGCATCATCGACGGTCCTCATCGATAGCAGCAACTAAGATCTGACGGGTTTCCTCACACTCTGCACGGATTAGAGTTTCTGAACTTTGATGACGGTGCCTTCTTCTTCGATTTAAGTCAATCGATCTGCTAACTCAGATCTGACGGGGTTTCTCACTCTCTGCACGGATTAGAGTTTCTGAGCTTTGACGACGGTGCCTTCTTCTTCAATTTGAGTCAATCGATCTGCCATGGTGAATCTGGCTGAGTCAACCGAAACCACTGATGCCGTCCACGGCGGAGATGATTTGTCCTCCCAGATGTTCTCTAGTAAGAGAATTAAAGTATGTTTGGATGATACTAACTACCTGTTGCGTGTAAAATAGTCTATCGCAATTATAGTGCAAGTATACACGACGCAAGTAGTAAAGTGATACAAAGTATCGGATATCGTCTCCACAGGGATTGGGCTAATAGCTTCACCTAAATTCACTGCACGAAAGTAAAGGAAATAATTAAGAGTTGTCACGAGAATAATAAAGTAAAAATGTAAATAAAAGATTGAGATATCAAGAGAGAGAGAATGGGCTGGTATTGAGTTGCTCGGTAGTGCAGGTATTGAATTGCTTAGGATCTCCAGTTCTGTCGTCGCACCCGTCGCCGACAGCACCTGTCGCGGCGTCTGTCCGTTAGCTGTCGCGGCAGCGAACACTAACTCCGTACTTCAAGCTTGGCAAGAATCCCAGATCTGCCTTGCCCTATCCCTAGGCACAAGTCTGTCGATGATCACGTCTTTGATGATACCTCCCGGCGTGAATCGAAGGATGAACACCGATGTGTATGAATTCTTCCTTAGCCACTTAACCTCGCCTTATCCCTAAGCACGAGATGGTTCAACTATAAACTAGAGAACGCGCTTTTACCTCTTTCGTATACTTAACTCTCCCGATGCTAAGTAAATGGATAACCTCACAATGCTCTCCCGATGCTCTTGCAAGATATTAAAACCAAGATAAAAGAACTTGAAGTTTATTTTATTGAACTTGAAAAATCCTAAAACAAAACAACCCTTGCAACTACTTTACAAAACAACCCGTAGCCCTAGGGGGAGTTTAGAACATATCGGTGACAGGTAAACGGCAGGGTTTTGGTTTCGGTTATGGGATAGTCGGCTATGCCCTAGGTTTAATCTATGCCCTTTATATAAGCTTTGGGCTCAAGTTATCTAAGGTAACAAGGATTACAACTTTAATTAAAAGTAAGATTCTAATAAAGACTAAATCTCTAAGGATTCCTACTTTTCAGCCGCCTCCTTGTTTCATGGAAATTCCTCTCCTTGAGCTTTGGCTTGACATATCTTTTGATCCGGGGCTTGGAAAAATATTCGGCTTCCACACGACAGACGAGCAGATTTTTCTCTATCTATCGAGGTCCACTTCACTTTTCCTCTTCATAAATCTGCTGTCATCATGCTGTCACGACAGGTCCATGACAGGTTCGTCTTCTTCAGCTGCTTGTCCAGTTTAGCTCTCATGCTTATCTGCCCTGCGCCTGCCTTCGACATCTACTGTGACAGATACCTGCAAAAATAGCCATCTTTCAGTAGAATCCGTGCCTTTTATATAATTGTGATGTTTTATTAAAAACTAACCTAAATGCAATGCAATGATGCTTGAATGCAGCAGAAATATGGGTTTAAAAAGGTGTAAATGATAGAACTTTTACACACTCAACACACCCCCAAACTCAAGTTTTTGCTTTCCCTCAAGCAATGAAGACTTAAAAGAAAACTGGAAATTTTTGTGTTTGGCCTTCAAACAGTGAACTGTCCCTCACCTGTCGCTCATTCTCTATGACGGCAGCAACCTGTCGGAAGGGTTAGGATCTGTCCGGAATCTCCCTATAGCTCTCGTGCAGTGTGTGCATGTTTGTGAATAGTTACATGCTAAGACTCTCTTAGTTTCACTAGAATATTCAACTCCTTAACTCGAATTTTATGCCAAAGTTTACTTTCTTTTAGAAGGCACATTTTCATGCTTCTTTTTCTTCTATTTTCAAGCTAAGTTTTTCTAGAGCCAGTTTTGGGCACCTCTAGTTAGCTTCCTAGAGCCGGTTTCGGGCACCTCTAGGTTTTTGATTTTCTTTTGCTAAACTTCTTTCCTAGAGCCAGTGTTAGGCACCTCTAGGGGCTATCCAAGTTCTAAGCTTCCTATTCTAGTTTGGCTAAAAGAAGTCTAAGCAATATAACAGTCACAAAAGTGTTTAAGTTTTCAGAACTATAGAAAGGCTCTAAACTTTTCCTTAACCTGTCCTAAAGATGCTGCCACGACAGAGCCGTCATGACAGGTAAGTTAACTTCACAGTTTTAAGCCAACAGTTCAAATTTTCTGATTTTTCTGATTTTTTTTAAGAAAATAAATAACTAATAAGACACAACAATTAAACAAAAGATGTGCTAAAGACTCCATTAAATATGGAGGGTTGCCACCCCCAAACTCGAGGGTTGCATTGCCCTCAATGCAAAATGACACAAAAACAAATAAAGAAAAACATGAAAAATAAAAGTACATCATAATATATAAGGGCAGGCAGCAATAAGAGGAGTAAAAGAAATAAAAACTTAAATTTTATGCGTTGTCCTCGCTGCTGCTGCTGACGCGGATCTGATGGTAGCGTCTGCGTTGGGGAGGTGGCTGGGCAGGTTCCGGAGCAGGTTGGTCAACAGGTTCATCAGCCTGTTGAGGTGCAGGTTCTTCCTCCGGTTGGGGGACAGGGTCGTCAGCAGGTTGAAGGGCAGGTGGCTCCACTAGTCGGACATCAGAACTGCTGCTGCTGTCCCAGCTGTTACTCGTGATGGCTTTGGAAAGCATCCTCTTGTTGGCCACATGTTTAATTCTTTTCACCCGTGTGAAGGCGCTGTCCAAGTTCCTCCGGACAAGAGGGCTGTCGTCAGTGGCAGCTCGCTTGGTGCCTCGAGGGGAAGTGTCCGCCGGTGGGCTGCCGGCTGCTGTCGGAGAGGGTGTGGAGGAGGCAGATTCTCCGTGGGGAGAGACAGGTGGTGTGGGAGTGGGGGAGGGGATATTAAAGTAATGGGCGGGGAAGGTGGGGAAAATGACATCCGAAAAATTCAAAGTATTGGTAATGAAGTTTACCGTTGCATTGGAGAAGTCACGGATGAATGTCATTAAACCCATCTGGCGCTCCTCGATCCTCAAGATGGCAGCTAAGATGTGGGCGTTCTGATCTGCCGGAGCGGTGTTGGTCGCAGCTTCTGGGGCAGGTTCGGTGGCAGGTTCATCATCAGACTCAGCAGGTGGGGCGTTTGGGTCGAAGGCGTTGAGGGGCAATACGACGATGATCTCCATGAGGCTGGAGATGTTGCTGTCGGTCCAGCCGCTGCCCTTCTTGATTTTGTCTGAAGGGTCCTCCGGTACGGCAGCGCAGCGACAAAGGGCAGTGATGGTGAAGGGCAGGCATAGTCGTGAATCTGATCTGAAAGCACAATCGAGAATGCTGTCTCGCATGTACCTGCCCACGTTGATCGGCCTGTCATGCATGATAGAGTGGATGAGGGCCAGCCGCTGCCTGTTGACTGTCGTGTGGTGGGACGAGGGCAGGATACGCTTTTTGATAAAAGCATTCCATAGTTTTGCCTCGGGGAGCAGCTCTGCCCGGTTGACGGAGTTGGGGTTCTTCTTGCTGGTGCTCCAGGTTGTGCCCTCCTCTGTCAATTCCCTCATGACAGCATCATGTCCGGCAGCGTCGAGGGAGTCCCAAAACTGTTGATGAGCATCGTCATTGGGGCCAAAGAAGAGGCCGAATACATGGTTGATGCTGCTGGCGGTGAAAGGAACTGTCACTCCTCGGACGACGACAGATGTCGCCAACTTACTTTCGATCGCCTCATAGAATTCCCTGACCAGAGTGTCGTTAAGCTCTGCCGGCTGCTCGGCAAAGTCTTCCCAAAGTTGTGCCGTAATGGCCTTCATAATGAACGGCCGGAGTCCAAAAAGAGGGGCATCTCTGTTATAGATGAAGCTCCGTTCCTCCCATAGTTCCTTGTTGGCGAACGGGGATGCTGCTGCTGAAGAAGAGGCGGCAGCAGCATTCTGGCGAGTTTGTCGTGAAGACATTTTTGGTTGCAAGGGCTGAAAAAGAAAGAAAATAGATAAACTAGAAGAGAATACAAGAGAGAAAAAATCAGAAGTGAGGAAAAATGAAAGGGAGAAGGGGTTTATATAGCGGTCGAGTAGCTGCCCATTTAATGCCGCAACGGCAGGCGGGAATAACGGGGCGGCAGATTGGATATTGCGTGTCTGACGCGTCTGACACGCATTAATGCGTCTGCTGAGCGTCTGCCGGACGCTTCTTCGTCTGCTGTGCGTCTGTTGACAGCCTGTCAAATCCGTCTGCGCCGGCAGCCGAAGCGACAGGTTACCATATATGGGCTTTATTGGGCTGGTGGATGGGCGGTGGTCTTGGGCCACTTCTTCTTTCTCACTTGACTCCTTTATTTCCTAAAAACTGAAATTGAAAACAAAACATTATTCGAATAAAATTAACCTAAATTCCTAATAAATAATAATAAATAATAAAATAACATAAATAAAAATTAGGTTAAATTAGGGATGCCTTGTGGGGCATCACCTAAAGTAACCACTTCCTGTATTCCTGGGGCTTCAGTCCCCTGATAATGCTTGAGGCGTTGTCCATTGACTTTGAATTGGTGCCCGTCCTTTAATGATTGAATTGTAATGGCACCATGGGGAAAAACTTGAACCACTTGGAACGGGCCAGACCATCTAGATTTAAGCTTCCCTGGGAAGAGTTTCAACCTAGAATTAAACAACAACACAAGCTGCCCTGGGCAGAACTGACGTGGCAGGAACTTCTTGTCATACCACTTCTTTGTTTTCTCCTTGTATATTCTTGCGTTGTCGTAGGCCATCGTCCGTATTTCATCGATCTCGTTCAAATCTAACAGCCTTTTCTGGCCTGCCTTGTCCAAGTCCATGTTTACTGCCTTGATTGCCCAATATGCCTTGTGCTCTATCTCGACAGGCAGGTGGCAGGTTTTCCCATAGATCAATCGGAATGGAGACATGCCTAATGGAGTTTTGAAAGCTGTCCTGTATGCCCATAATGCATCATTCAGAAGTAGAGACCAATCTTTCCTAGTTGGTTTAACCATCTTTTCAAGAATGTTCTTCACTTCCCTGTTGGAAATCTCAGCCTGTCCATTGGTCTGTGGGTGATATGCTGTCGCTATCCTGTGCTTGACACCATATTTCTTCAAGGTGGCAGCAATTACCCTGTTATCGAAATGTCTCCCTTCATCACTGATAATCGCTCTAGGGATGCCAAATCTAGAAAAGATGTTTTTGTGCAAAAACTTTTGAACCGTTTTGGCATCATTCTTTTGAGTTGCGATTGCTTCTACCCACTTGGAGACATAATCTACTGCTAGGAGGATGTAAAGATTTCCACACGAAGATGGAAAAGGTCCCATAAAATCAATCCCCCAAACGTCGAAGATTTCGACTTCTAAAATATTCTGCAGTGGCATCTCGTTTCTCCTTGAGATGTTACCTGTCCGCTGGCACCTGTCACAGTTTTTGTAAAATTCCTGTGCGTCCTTATACAGTGTCGGCCAGTAGAACCCTGACTGCAGCACCTTGGCAGCAGTTTTATTGCCTCCTAAGTGTCCTCCATATTGTGAGGCATGACAGTGATGGAGAACGTCTTCTTGCTCTTCTTGAGGTACACATCTCCTTATAACCTGATCTGCGCACATTTTGAAAAGAAGAGGTTCGTCCCAATAATAATGTTTAACATCATTTTGAAACCTCTTCCTGGCTTGATAAGTAAGATCAGAAGGTAATATTCCGCTAACTATAAAATTAACGAAATCAGCATACCAGGGAAGGTTAGAAGACTTACCTGCCGCCATGGCTGTCGCGACAGCTATTGCGGCAGCAAAGAGCTGCTCATCTGGGAAGGTCTCTAGTATGTGTGTCTCATCTAAAGGTAGACTCTGTCCCATCTCCAACCTCGACAAGTGATCTGCCACCTGATTTTCTGTCCCCTTTTTGTCTTTGATTTCAAGGTCGAATTCTTGTAATAGCAAGATCCATCGTATCAACCTAGGCTTTGCATCCTTCTTCGCGAACAAGTACTTAAGGGCAGAATGATCGGTGTGCACTATTACTTTCGTTCCAAGTATATAAGAACGAAACTTGTCGATGGAGAACACCACAGCTAACAGCTCCTTTTCTGTGGTGGTATAATTCACTTGGGCATCATTCAATGTTTTGCTGGCATAATATATGACATGAAACAGCCTGTCCTTGCGCTGCCCAAGTGCTGCCCCGACAGCATAGTCACTAGCATCACACATAATTTCAAACGGTTGCGTCCAGTCTGGTGGCTGTACTATGGGGGCTGTCACTAGCTTTTCCTTCAGAACCTTGAATGCTTCAGTGCATTCTTCATTAAAGTCAAAGGGTCGGTTCTGCTCTAAGAGATGACATAGGGGCTTCGTGATTTTTGAGAAATTTGCAATAAATCTCCTATAGAAACCAGCATGCCCTAGGAAACTCCTAATGCCCTTGACTGTGGTTGGCGGCGGCAGCTTCTCTATGACTTCAATCTTTGCCCTGTCGACCTCTATCCCACGGCAGCTAATCTTATGGCCTAAAACTATCCCTTCATCTACCATAAAATGGCATTTTTCCCAATTAAGAACAAGATTAGCTTTTTCACATCTTTCAAGTACCTTTTGAAGGTTGCCGAGGCAGCTTTCAAAATCGTCTCCAAAGACAGAAAAATCATCCATGAAGATCTCAAGGAAGTCCTCAACCATGTCGGAGAATATAGCCATCATGCACCTTTGGAAGGTGGCAGGTGCGTTACAGAGTCCAAACGGCATCCTCCTAAATGCGTATGTTCCGTAGGGACAGGTGAAAGTCGTTTTCTCTTGATCCTCTGGTGCAATAGCGATTTGGTTATAACCTGAGTAACCATCAAGAAAACAATAGTAAGGTTTACCCGCTAATCTATCAAGCATTTGATCAATAAAGGGTAAAGGAAAGTGGTCTTTTCGGGTAGCTTTGTTAAGCTTCCGATAGTCCATACAAACCCTCCAACCGGTCACAGTCCTGGTTGGGATGAACTCATTGTTTTCGTTGGTTATCACGGTCATGCCTCCTTTCTTGGGAACACATTGCACCGGGCTTACCCATTTGCTATCGGAGATGGCATAAATAATACCAGCATCTAACCATTTAATTATTTCTTTACGCACTACCTCCTTCATTGCAAGGTTTAACCGCCGTTGGGCATCAATAGTCGGCTTATGATCTTCCTCTAGGAGGATTTTGTGCATACAGATTGCCGGACTAATGCCCTGAATGTCTGCTATAGTCCATCCTATCGCCCTTTTATGCTGCCTTAACATGTCGATCAGCTGTCGTTCCTGTTCCTGCGGCAGCTTAGCAGAGATGATTACGGGCAGTGTTTTATCACAACCAAGATAAGCATATTTGAGCTGCCCTGGCAGGGGCTTAAGTTCTAAGACAGGTGGTTCAACAGTAGAGGGCTTTTGGATTAAATGGTTATCCGAAGTGTAATTCAAGGGTTCGAATAACTTACCTGGGCGATGGTCTAACCAGTCTACCTCCTCATGACCTTCAGTATCAGATGTATCGGATTCAGAGGAGTCGTTGTCGTCGGTGCTGTCGTCGTTGCCGTCGTGACAGGCTTGTAAATGGCTGTCGCAGCAGTGACCAAATTTTATATCCCGGCAGCCCGACCTGATGCAGGGTTGATCAAAGGTTACCTCAATGATGGCCTTGCATTCTTCATCCACATCAGCATGTTTCATTGCTTGGAGAACATTCAACTTAATTTCTTGATCGTTTACACGCATGGTGAGTTCTCCTTTCTCCACATCAATCAATGATCTTCCTGTGGCTAAGAAGGGTCGCCCTAGGATGACTGGTGCGTTCTCATCTGCCTCACAATCTAAAATAAGGAAGTCAGCAGGAAAAATAAGTTTATCCACTCTTACCAAAATATCTTCAATTTTTCCCTCGGGGTGAACGTAAGAGCGGTCGGCTAGCTGTAGGGTAACTGTCGTGGGCCGCGCCTTGCCAATACCTAATTTCTGAAAAACAGATTTGGGCATTAGATTAACACTAGCACCAAGATCACATAATGCCTTACCCACAAATTTATCTCCGATTACGCAAGGTATGAGGAAGCTCCCTGGATCCTTCTTTTTCTGGGGTGGTTGTCGATGAAGAATACTCATGCAACCTTCTTGCATCCTTACCGTTTCAAATTCCCCAAGTTTAGATTTTTTAGACATGACATCCTTGAGAAATTTAGCATAACCGGGCATTTCCCTAACAGCATCTAGCAACGGAATGTTAATATGAACCTGTTTAAAAATATCATAAATTTTTTTAAGTTGAGATTCATGCTTAGCTTGCTGTATTCGTTGCGGAAAAGGTGGTGGAGGACGGTAATCAGCAATGCGTCCTTCCCACTGCATACGAATCTGAGGACGATACTCATCTTTTTTCTCCTCTGTCGCTTCTGCTGTCGTGACAGGCTCATCGGCAGCAGTCTGTTTATCACCTGTCGGGGCAGCTTCCTCGGCAGGCTTATCCAAGGCAGGTTCCTTTTCTGTTTCAGCTTCTTTTTCCGGCCCTGGTAACTTTTTCCCACTCCTAGTAGTAATCGCCTTACATTGCTCGTGTGGGGGTGGTCTAGCATTTTCAGTATTGCTAGGGAAACCTCCATTCTGCCTCGGTTTAATATGCTGCGACACCTGACCCATTTGTGTCTCTAGAGATTTCAAGGTGGCCTCATGGTTTGTCATTCTCATCTTAGTTTCATCCATAAAATCTTCCGTTTTCTTGACAAACTTATTGATGTTATCCATATACGTACCGGTCTGAGACATAAAGGTGGCCAGAGTCTGCTCCAATACACTACTCGTGGCAGGTGGTGGCTGCTGTTGTTGCTGAGGCGGCAGGTTCTGCGGCTGGTTCTGCGGCTGCGGCTGCTGTCGCGTCAACAATCTAGGACCCCCCTGATTCTGATTATATGCTTGCGGATTTAGGGCATTGTTAGGGTTACTCCAGGAAAATTTGGGATCTTTCCTCCAATTAGGGTTGTAATTGTTGGAATTGTAGTTTGGCTTGTAATTTCCAACATATTTTCCTTCTTCTATATTTATAGGGCATTCATCCCTACTATGATTTCCTTCACATGTAGCACAAACTTCCTCGACAACAAACCCTCGTACTTCCTCTTCACTCAATAAATGTTTCATGGCTTTAGTGAGGAATGCTACCTGTGATTTCATAGTGCTGTCGGCCTCATAATCCTTGACAGCAAGTACCCGTTTACCCCCTTTTCTAGCGGTTGGAAACTGCTCCTCATTCTTAGCCAGATGTTTCAAAACTTGCAGGGCTTCATCCGGATCTTTATCCAATAATAGTCCATTTGCTGCAGAATCAATTCGAATGCGAGTTTGTAAGTTAGCAGCATTATAGAACTTAGTTACCTGATTCCAAACGGGGAATCCATGCATTGAGCAGTTTCGGAGAAGAGTTGTGAATCTGTCCCAGGCCTCGTGCATTGGCTCATCATCTTCCTGTTGAAAAGTAGCAATTTCATTACGTAATCGCTCAGCTAAATGTGAAGGATTAAAACGAGACAAAAATTCACGAGTTAAATCTGCCCAAGTCATAATAGAACCCGGTGTAAGTTTATTCCACCAAGTTTTAGCTCTATCCCTCAATGAATGGGGGAATAACCGAAGCCTCAGTATCTCCGGACTAACTCCTGGTAGTCTAAACAAACCACAGATCTCCTGGAACGTTTTGAGATGCTCCCTGGCATCTTCTGTCGCAGAACCACTGAACTGTCCGGCGTTGTTGATCATACTAAACATGACAGGTTTAAGCTCGAAGTTGTCAACATCAATATCCGGCAGCGTGGTCTCCAGCTCTACATGATCGTTCAGCATGTAGTCACGACATGACCGTCGTCCACCTGCCGCGGGCGGGTCACCGACAGGCGGGATTTCTTCACCGGCAGGCTGATTACGGGCCATCTGCTCTAGCTGTTCTTCAAGGTATTCGTTTCGGTCTAAGAGGTGGCGAATCTGTTTCTTGAGATTAAAGGAACGTTCGATCTCCGGATCTAATTTATACTCAGGATCTTCACCTCTTTTCGATCTGCGCATAAACAGGAAAACCTTGTGAAAAGCAAGAGTTTAAAACGCAAAAGAAAAATTAAAGAAAATAAAAATAAAAACAAAAACAAAAACGAAAATAAAAACAAAAAGTGCAAGGAAAGAAAGGTGTAGTTATGTTGCCAATCCCCGGCAACGGCGCCAAAAACTTGTTGCGTGTAAAATAGTCTATCGCAATTATAGTGCAAGTATACACGACGCAAGTAGTAAAGTGATACAAAGTATCGGATATCGTCTCCACAGGGATTGGGCTAATAGCTTCACCTAAATTCACTGCACGAAAGTAAAGGAAATAATTAAGAGTTGTCACGAGAATAATAAAGTAAAAACGTAAATAAAAGATTGAGATATCAAGAGAGAGAGAATGGGCTGGTATTGAGTTGCTCGGTAGTGCAGGTATTGAATTGCTTAGGATCTCCAGTTCTGTCGTCGCACCCGTCGCCGACAGCACCTGTCGCGGCGTCTGTCCGTTAGCTGTCGCGGCAGCGAACACTAACTCCGTACTTCAAGCTTGGCAAGAATCCCAGATCTGCCTTGCCCTATCCCTAGGCACAAGTCTGTCGATGATCACGTCTTTGATGATACCTCCCGGCGTGAATCGAAGGATGAACACCGATGTGTATGAATTCTTCCTTAGCCACTTAACCTCGCCTTATCCCTAAGCACGAGATGGTTCAACTATAAACTAGAGAACGCGCTTTTACCTCTTTCGTATACTTAACTCTCCCGATGCTAAGTAAATGGATAACCTCACAATGCTCTCCCGATGCTCTTGCAAGATATTAAAACCAAGATAAAAGAACTTGAAGTTTATTTTATTGAACTTGAAAAATCCTAAAACAAAACAACCCTTGCAACTACTTTACAAAACAACCCGTAGCCCTAGGGGGAGTTTAGAACATATCGGTGACAGGTAAACGGCAGGGTTTTGGTTTCGGTTATGGGATAGTCGGCTATGCCCTAGGTTTAATCTATGCCCTTTATATAATCTTTGGGCTCAAGTTATCTAAGGTAACAAGGATTACAACTTTAATTAAAATTAAGATTCTAATAAAGACTAAATCTCTAAGGATTCCTACTTTTCAGCCGCCTCCTTGTTTCATGGAAATTCCTCTCCTTGAGCTTTGGCTTGACATATCTTTTGATCCGGGGCTTGGAAAAATATTCGGCTTCCACACGACAGACGAGCAGATTTTTCTCTATCTATCGAGGTCCACTTCACTTTTCCTCTTCATAAATCTGCTGTCATCATGCTGTCACGACAGGTCCATGACAGGTTCGTCTTCTTCAGCTGCTTGTCCAGTTTAGCTCTCATGCTTATCTGCCCTGCGCCTGCCTTCGACATCTACTTTGACAGATACCTGCAAAAATAGCCATCTTTCAGTAGAATCCGTGCCTTTTATATAATTGTGATGTTTTATTAAAAACTAACCTAAATGCAATGCAATGATGCTTGAATGCAGCAGAAATATGGGTTTAAAAAGGTGTAAATGATAGAACTTTTACACACTCAACACTACTTGTTATGGAAACAACATGTAATCCTTACCATTCGAGGGCTAGGTCTGGAAGAATACATCGATCCAGATACACCTAAGCCGGCAAAGATTTTGGAACGCACGTCTGGTGAGAGGCATGTCAATCCAGCGTACACACACTTCTTGCAACAGGACAATTCACTCGCATCGTGGCTCTTATCCACCGTAAGCTCAATCGTTCTCCCTCAACTCGTGGGCGCTGAGACTTCTACAGAAATATGGTCAGTAATTACGGGCCTTTATTCAAAACTCTCTACTACTAAAGTAATGCATTTACATTACAAATTGAGATCGATGAAAAAAGGCACTCTCCGAATGCGTGAGTATACAATCAAGATCAAAGAGATCTGTGACTTATTAGCCTTATCTGGGAATAAAGTTTCTGAAGTCGAGCACATTGCGACTATTTTGAACGGACTTCCAGCCGAATTTGGGCCTTTTGTGGCGGTGATTACTGCGAGCCAAACGCCATACTCCTTGGATGGTGTAATTTCAGTCCTGATCGATGCTGAGTCACGCCTGGAGGATGCCGTTGAAGCACCTATAGGAATTCATCTCACTCAGCTTCAACAGAAAGATGCTGCTGGGAAATCTGATTATTCACCAAACACGGGCTATTCTGAACGTGGCAGAGGCTTCAGATCAGGGCCTTATCGTGGTAGAGGTTTTCGAGGAGGTCGTTCGTCTGGAAGGCCTCAGTGTCAAATTTGTCACAAGATTGGGCATATGGCAGATTCGTGTTGGTATCGCTTTGATGAGGGGTACAAAGGCAATAATTCACAACACTCCTCTCAATCTACTATGCCACAAGCCAATGTTTGTCATTATCAGAACGATACCTTTGATCAGTTCTACGAGCCATTTGTGGAAGCTCCTCAAGATGCTAATCCTGCTGCTGAAAATCCAAAACCAGAAGAAAAGGTCCATGTCAATTCAGTCACTGCCTATGGATTCAACACTGGTTCGGTTAAGTGGTACCCAGATTCGGGTGCCACTCATCATGTGACGAATTGTAAGTCTTCTCTGCTATCCTCTATGAGTTATAATGGCCAGAATAAAGTACATTTGGGTGATAATTATGCTGTTAGTATTGCACATGTTGGATGTTCATCTATTAGTATGCCTGATCGAAATTTAGTGATTGATAAGTTACTGCATGTTCCGCAAATCTCTCGTAGCCTTCTGTCTGTGTCTAGATTTGCTGCTGATAATCATGTCTATTTTGAATTTCATTCGAATGGCTGCTGTGTGAAGGATTAAAGCACAGGGCAAGTGTTGCTACGAGGGGTGCAAGAGGATGGTCTATACTCTTTTGATTTGCGTTCTGTTGATCGTACTGTTAGTCCGCATGTTTCTATTCAGCATACTATAGTCAATAAGGATGTGTCTACCTACTGGTTGTGGCGCAATCGTCTCGGCCATCCTTCGTCTGAAGTGGTCTCGCTTGCTTTAGATAGAGCTTTTTCGCATGAAGGGAAATTTCTTTGTCCAGCTTGTCAAATGGGAAAGGCTCATGCCCTACCATTCCATCATTCGGCTATTGAGTATACGACTCCTTTTGAACTAGTAGAGATTGATGTATGGGGACCAGCACCAATTACATCAGCTGGCTTTTCTTACTATGTTTCTTTTGTAGACATGTATACCCGATCTTGTTGGACATTTTTACTTCGAAATAAGAGTGAAGTCTTTCCTATTTTTGATGCGTTTGTTGCTTTGGTTAAGACTCAATTTTCTTCATGTATTAAAGCTGTCCAAACCGATGGAGGGGGAGAATTTCGTGCTCTTATTCCTAAGTTAAGAGCCTTGGGTATTCAACATCGAATTACATGTCCGCACACATCCCAACAAAATGGGGTTGTCGAACGCTAGCACCGACAAATTATAGAAACTGCCCTATGTCTCTTGGCCCAGTCTTCAGTACCGTTTAAGTTTTGGTCTTTTGCTGTATTAACAGCAACATATCTCATCAACCGTCTCCCTTCTCGCAAACTTGATAACATGTCTCCTTTTGAGAAGCTGACTGGAAAGAGGCCCGATTACAATTTTCTTAAGGTATTTGGGTGTATCTGCTACCCCTATCTTCGTCCGTTTAATAGGCATAAATTTGACTTCCGCTCTCGTCCGTGTACATTTCTCGGATATTCTCCGTCTCACCATGGTTATCAGTGCTTGGATGCCACTGGTCGAATTTTCATTTCTCGCCATGTGCGCTTTGATGAAGGATCTTTTTTGTTTGCTTCTACATCATCCTCAAATAAGGCCTCTTCACCAACTGATTTTCTTTCTGCATCTGTTCCAGTTCTGCCGAAACATCACAGTAATGTTTCTTCTGCCTCTCATTCATCTGGTTCAGTTTTGCCTCACTCGCCAGCTTCACCGTCACCAGCTTCAACATCCGATGATGTATCACCTGCGTTGGGGCATGCTGAGCCTCCCTCCTCCTTGCCTCCTGAGTTTGAACTACCTGCTGAACCTCCTGAGGAATTTTTAAGCCGAAACTTCTATTACTCAGTTGTGATGAAGTTCCTCAAAATATTCATGAGGCCATGCAGCATGTTGAGTGGCGTAATGCTGTCATGGAAGAATATTTTGCATTAATGGCCAATGGTACTTGGTGCTTTGTTGAACAACCTTGTGATCGGAAAGCAGTCGGTTGCAAATGGTTGTTTAAAATCAAACGCAATGCCGATGGATCCGTGAGTCGGTATAAAGCTCGATTGGTCGCTAAAGGGTTCTCTCAAGTTCCCGGCTACGATTTTACTGATACTTTTAGTCCGGTGGTCAAGTCTCTTACAATCAATGTCTTGATTTCGTTAGCTATCACAAATCGATGGGTTGTGCACCAAGTTGACATCAATAATGCCTTTTTAAAAAGGCGATCTTCACGAAGAAGTCTATATGCAACAACCGCCTGGTTTCGAGCAAGTCAGTCCGTCTGGTTCACCACTTGTTTGCAAGTTAATTAAGGCTCTTTACGGATTAAGGCAGGCTCCTCGCAGTTGGTTTCTTAAGTTGAAGAATTTTCTGCTCTCTCTTCATTTCGAATGCTCCCCTGCTGATACGTCATTGTTTAAATACAAGGCTGATGGAATTCTTACTTTTATTATTGTTTACGTTGATGATATATTACTTTCTGGAAATTCTGAAGTTCATATTACTCATGTGAAACAGCAGCTTCACGCTCAATTCTCTCTTAAGGATCTTGGTGCACTTGACTATTTTTTGGGAATCGAGGCTACTACAAGCACTGCTGGTATCTTTTTGAATCAACGGAAATACATCTTAGATCTGCTGCAGCGTACACAAATGACGAACACAAGGGCAGTTGACACTCCCATGGCAGTCTCGCCGAAACTTAGTAAGTTTGATGGTGAATTATTTTCTGAAGTTACTAAGTATAGAAGTATTGTGGGTGCACTTATCTATATTTGTCACACCCGTCCGGATATTTCTCATGCTGTGAATAGAGTTGCTCAATACATGCAAAGTCCCACTGTTACTCAATGGAGTGCCGTCAAGCGTATTCTTCGATACCTTAATCATACATTAGATTTTGGTTTATGGTTCTCGGCTGAACAGTCCACTCTCCCCAATCTTGTTGCTTTTTCGGATGCTGATTGGGGAAGCGATATGGATGATCGTAGGTCCATTACCGGTTATTGTGTTTATTATGGTGTTCATCTTTTATCTTGGAGTTCCAAAAAACAGCGCTCCGTCTCTCGTTCTACTGCCGAGGCCGAATACAGAAGTTTAGCTGATGCTACTTCCGAAGTAATGTGGGTCCAAAATTTATTGAAAGATATGGAAATTCCTTTGACTGATTTGCCCAAAATCTGGTGTGATAATACAAGCACCATTGCTATGGCAGCAAATCCGGTAATGCATGCTAAAACCAAACATGTGGATTTGGACTTGCATTTTGTCCGCGAACGTGTTCTTGGTAATTTGCTTCAAGTTCGATATGTCCCAGCTAATTGTCAGGTTGCTGATGTTTTAACAAAGCCAATGTCTGCACAACAGTTTGCTTTGCTGCGAACCAAGCTCAATGTGATTTCTCGCTCTGAATTTAAAGAAGACAAGAAGAACCGGGTGAATGTTAGTATAATAGCATAAAGACCAGCATCTACAGAGCTCACCAGCATCTACAGAGCCCACGTCTCTTGGCCCAAATCTCTTGGCCCATGTTTCAACATTTCTCCAGAAGCTGCCTTCGATACATTTCTCAAGAAGCTGCCATCGATGCTTCCAGATATATTAGCTTTTAGATTCTTCCAGAGCTATCAGGTTTATTCCCAGGTTGTTAGTTTGTTAGGCCTGATTAGTATAAATAGGTGATATGGGCTCAATTAGATTGACCCAAACTGAATGTTTGTATTACCCATTGTATTACCCAATTATTTTCACTAAATCAATAAAACAAGTAGACCCATTCTGCTAAATGTCTAACCGAATTAGGGCTTAGTCTGAAAATCCCCTTTCTCAATTTCCACCGTTCTTCACCGTTCTACCCATTGTCACCACCATGTCCGGCGGCCATTGTAACCGGAGGTAGTTTCACATGGAGTGGCAAGGGAGGTAGATGACCTTCACGGTCGTGTGAGGCCTTTCATTCATCCGGACCACCAAGCCTCCGGTGTCCCTCTTTCAATGCTACCAAGTAAAGTATTGGGTTTGTGCTCTATGTAATTTCTGTGCAATATTCAAATATTAAAATCAAGTCGGTGATGGTTTTTGTAACGATACAACATGAGTGATTACCCGGTGTCTCAGAAAAAGAGGGTTCAAAACGAGTTTAAGCTTAGGGTAAAAAATGGTACAAGGTTTACACAAGCTTGTTAGATTTAGGGTTTAAGTTGTATGGTTTAAAATTTAGGATTTTGGGTAAGTGTTTAGAGTTTGGATTTTAATATTTTAAAATTTAGATTTTAAGATGAGTTATGTAAATTGTAATATTTTATTGCACAACTTGTGTATCAAGCAAAATAGAAAAGCACTTCAGAAAAATAAAATGTCGATGTACTTCATGGGTTGAGTTACACTCATTTTTATTAAAACAAAATCAGCTTATTACGCAGATAGCAAGTCGACAAATATTTATTTTTTTAATTGAATGCTCTATTTTAATAAATTGCATAGAACCCTTAAATCTTTGTATCACCTCTGATTATGGCTATATATATATATATACTGGCGGTGGAAACTTTTAGTTTTCACAAGTGCCTTAGTTTTAGGGTTTAGGGAATCAGTTTAGGGTGTGGAGTTTAGGGGTTTGGGTTTAGTAGTTTAGAATTTAAATATTGCAAATAGAATTTAGGGTTTATAGGTTAAAACCTAAATCCTCAACAATTACCCTAACTTCTAAACCCCTACACCCTAAATTGAGTCTCCAAGCCCTAAAACTAAGGCACTTCTGAACCCTAAAATTAAAGGGTGTCAAAGTATTTTTCATGTGTGTGTGTGCGTGTGCGTGCGTGCGTGCGTGCGTGTGTGTGAATTACCTCCATCCAACTCCAAAAAATGTGTAAAAGTAATTGAGTTTTACATTGTGTAAGTGGATATATATATGAGAAAAACTTTATACATAAATTGTGTAAGCTTTAGATTACACGAGCTTGTCAAATTTAAGGTTTAGATATTTAGTTTAGGGTTTAAGATTTATGAATTTAGATTGTATCGTTTAGAATTTAGAATTTAGGACATAGGGTTAGAGTTTATTGTTTAAAGGTTAGAGATTTTAGATTGTATAGTTTAAATATAAAAGATTATATAACTTTTTACCCATATTATATATTAAAAATATAATGTTAATATAAATATATAAAAGAACTATATAAGAAAAAAAATGTTAATATAATTTTTGACCCATATTATATATTAAAATATAATGTTAATATAAATATATATATAAGATTATATATATATATCTTTAACGATCTATATAAATAAATAATGTATATAAAAATTTTAAAAAAAAGTATGAACAAATAATACCATAAAATTACACTAGTATATTAAAAAAATAGTGTATATAAAAACTATATACATAGAAAAAAATTAAATTATTTATATGTAATGTTAATATTATAAGAAAAAAATTTGTACAATATATAAGGGTAGAGTCACTTAAGTAATTGGGGTGTTATTTGATATTTAAAATATGTTGAAAAAAAATCCTTACTATTTATGGTATATAAAAGATCATTAAAAATAATTGTGACACCATTTTTAAGAAACTATACATCATTTTTTAAAAGGCGTAATACCAAAAAAAATGGCCCTAACGTTAGTCAACTAACAATAAATGGCTTAAAATGACATGACAAACTTACATAGCAGTACATATTGATATGTCAGCGTTATGTAGACAAAGATGTTGACTTGAAAGAATGTATCAAGTATGTAGTGAGAACTTTTCTCCAATTAAACTAGCCACATTTTCAATTGATGCATTCGAACTTACACTAACTATTATATCATCCACGTAAATTAAGACATATGTGAACGTACCTACATTATTTTTGATAAAGAGTGAACTGTCAGCCTACGATCCTTTATATCCAATACTAAGAAGGTAATATTTGGGCTTGAAATACCAATTTCTAGGTGTCTGCCTCAGACCATATAGACGTTTTGCAATTTACACACCAACTTCAACCCATTGTGTGCAAATTGTTTAAACCCTTGTGTTTTGGACTATAACCAAAGAAGGTGCATGGCTGTGACTTGTAGCTCAACTTATGGTTCTGATAGGGTTTTAGATGTGAGAAGCATCGACACCCAAAAACCCTCGTAAACTGGTTGCTTGTTGTGTATTACTCCAAAGGGTGATTTTTTATGGAGCACTCGAGTAGGTCAATCTAATACTTTTCAATACGTTAGTTGTGAATTTCTTTATATTTTTAAGATTTTTTGAAAATTTTGAAATATTAAAAAATACAAAAAAATTGAATTATTTTTTGTTAGAATTAAGGGGCCGAACGAGATATTTCTTATTTATTTTAGCATATCATGTCACCTCATTAACAACACTTAATAGCATGTTGCTTGTTTTGTAAAAAATTCAAAGTAATGTTCATTTTGTAAAATTTAAAAGTTGAGTGACCAAAATAAATATTTTTGGATAGTTTAATGACTATTTTTAAACTTTACCCTTAAATTTATCCAATGATTTGAGTTATTCAAGGACTAGACTAGGATGAAATTATGGAGAACACAAGTTGCTTATCTTTGAAACTAATAAGGTTTTAAAATATAATTAAACCATAAAAATAGAGGGTTGATGCTTAATTCCAATAATTTCAAAACTAACAAGTCCTAACAAGTAATTAAATCAAAAAATTAATGGTAAGGATTAATTTCATTAATTTTAAGGGTAAAATACAAAGATGATCACCGAACTTTTAGAATTTTTATTGGGATCACCCAACTTTTATTTTACATTTTGGTCTCTCTCGTTACCTTCCGTTAGAAAATGATGACGTGGCACTTCATCTTATTCTTCAATCTATTTCTTCATGTCTTCTGTTTTTTCCTACATGAGCATAAGAAATTACAATAGTATAAACTTTCATCTACTGATTTTTTTTTCATTTATTCTTCTTCCTTTAAATTTTATTATGGATAAATCTTAATATCTCCCAACACTATATTATTTTAAACAAATTACAAAAGTATCGGCTATCTCTGGTGGTTTCCTTAGAACCGTACTTGAGAGTTTCCTACCTCATACGGCTCGGCAGTCAATTCTTTTGGTGTCCTATTTTTTTACCCTACCATATATCCAAGTGAATAAGATGAATAAGATTTCTCATAGATCTATCTATTTGTCTCGGGTTAACCAAAAGGGGTTAATTCCATAAGTTTCAAACTTGAATTTTGATTAAATTAATAAGAAGTTTTATCTTTTCTCCCACCTTTCAGAAAAATAAAGCCTTGTTCACAGTGATTCGTGGTTGCTTGCTATCGCGCAGAACTTGACAGCACTTCATAACAATATTAAAGTAGTAAAATGAAAAGGAGCATCTCATTTAACATTTTGGCATCCACAATTCCCTCTCAAGGCCCAAACTGTGTGCTCAAACTGAGTAAGATGTAGGGTTGGGCGTTCGATCGAGTCGAGTTAAAAAATTTCGAGTTATTTGAGTTTGTAAGTCTTATTTTACGATTCAAAATTTATTTGAATTTTTTTCGAGTCAAGTTGAGTTTAAAAAATTTGATTCGAGTCGAGTTTCGAGTTTCTGTACAAATTTAATTGTACATATATATTTCTTCGTATATATATTTCTATATGCATATACGTAGCGATGCATGTATATATTTCTATATGCATATATTTAGGGCTAGACGTTGCACATATTGATTCTAATTTCAACAGCTTGTTCCTCACATCTTGGAAACAGATGACAGATCATGGGGGTGTAGCTCATATGGTAGAGCGCTCGCTTCGCATGCGAGAGGCACGGGGTTCAATTCCCCGCACCTTCATATTTTAGATATGAAAAGTCAAATCAAATTCATCAGTTTTAATTTGCTAGCTTTAGCTCCAAGAAAAGGGTATTAGAGTTCCAAAATGTATATATATACCTCTGCTAGCCTAAGAGTGAGATCTTTTGGTAGTAATTGCAAGCTTGAGTTGGAGATGAAAACCCTGCCTGAAAACGATTTTAACATTTAAATACAACTCATGGAAGTAACCATTAAGAAGAAAAGCTCACTTTCAGGTGTAGTGAGTGACACTATAATGAGAAAGAGTCCAATAAGAAAAAAAGCTCACTTTCAGGTGTAGTGAGTGACACTATAATGAGAAAGAGTCCAATAAACAGAATGAGTCCTGCAATCACATGCACAGACACACGGTTTTTCTGAAGAATGTTGTGTTTCACCATGGTTACTTTAAAATAGATGTATAAATCATTTTTACCAGCTAAAGCTAATGTGTTCCAAGTTAGAACTGTTCCTATCATTAAGGAGACCGGCACCCCGGTGCAGATCATAAGCTGTAGAAATAAGATGTGAAATAATCAGACAAAGCTTTGTACATATTTCATCGGATTTTAATCTTTGTTATGCATTCGAACATTCAGATAATGGATCTTTTAATATGATATTAAGATAATGTTACTTGGTTGACGACTGTTAGTACTCCTCAAAGATTCTTTGGCGCAATTTCTACTATAAATACCAGTACCTTGTCAAGCAAGGCATCATTGTTTATAAAGGTTTTAGGAGGGAATTATAGAAGATATTCTGAACTTCACAACATATTAGAAGACTTCTATTCCATAGCATGTTGCCATTCTTCCAATGTCAAAAGACAAAGCCCCCTTTTTGTTCTGATCAAAAACATCGAATAACAATATATTTCTGCGTAACCGGTTTATTTGCAACTTAAGCAATGATAAATTCGGAGGTGAAGCAATATCACAAGTAGCAAGCCACCCTGCAACACAGAAGTCAGTAGCTCTTCTCATTGCCTGCACATATTTAGAAATGAACATAATGCTATACCAAAGGAAAAATAATTAGTAAAACTTATCCCTTTTCGACCAATAAAATTAGCAATCAGTCCACTCGCGAAAAGTCAGTATAGAACCAAAGAAAAGGTTTATTAGAGTTTCAAAATATATAAAATACCTATGCTAGCTTAAGGAGTGAAATCTTTTGTAATTGCAGCCTGAGTTGGAGATGAAACCCCTGCCTGAAAAGGATTTTAACATTTTATTATAACTCACGGAACTAAATTCAGGGAGAGGATCATTGATATGGAAGTGCAGGGAATCGAACCCCGTGCCTCTCGCATGCAAAGCGAGTACTCTAGCATATGAACTAAATCCAGGGGTATCGATACCCTCTTCCTCGGTCAACCTTCCTTGGTCAACAGATTAGATCCGTATCGATACTCGGGGACCCCGTATCGATACGCTCCATTCTAACTCCCAATTCCAAATTACAGAAACTTTGGAGGGTATCGATACCCTAGGCAAAATCTGAGGCATTTGGGCAAGAGAGTATCGATACCCTAACCAGGGGTATCGATACCCCCTGCACTGCAATTCCTCAATTTCAACCAAAACCACCCCAAATCGACTCTAAATGCATTTCTCGACTCACCTAAGCGTATACCAACATGCAAGCACACATATTTAAGCCAAGGGTGTCATTCAAACATGGATTAAAGCATTCATACATAGCATTCTAATGAAAGAGCAATTTAGGCCAAAATGCACATACTCAAAGGCTCAAAAGGATTATAAAGCCACAAGTCATTCAAAAGGGGTTTGCACCCAGCATAGGACAACCTAAAGCATCCTAAAGCATACCATCATACGCACCAACATTCATCAAGGTATAGCATGCTTACAAGCCATAATCAAACTCAACAACATCATCATTCAAATGAGTCATACAAGCTCATATAAACACCCTATTGCCACATTGCTTAACTACTACAAAATCAACCATACTTGAGCAACAATTTGGAAAGCCCTTCTTGCCTTGCCACGAGCTAACGCCATGCTAACGATCTGCATTGTTGAACATAGAGAGCGTAAGCTATAAGCTTAGTGAGGGTGCTCTAAAACGAAAACAACAACAATGCAGGGTCCAAGCATGTTAATCCTAGTCTACATACATCAACATAGGCATAATATCAAGTAGACTTAGCTAGTCTCTCAAGTGGCATATATGGTCTCTCAATCCTAACAAGTTCAAAACTCATATATCATCATCATGTGGCAACAAATATAACACCATCATATATCACCATCATATATCACAATACATGATTTAAGTTTAATTGGCCACTTTAATTACCCCGATTGTGCGGATATAAACCTTGACAACACTTTACCTCGGTGGGATTCCACTCATCACCGGACCTTGCATGTGCGGGATTCCACTCATCGCCACATGCCCTACGGATGGGATTCCACTCATCATCCCGTAGAAATATATGAATAGCTTCCGGTGGAATGTTACATCACCGTACTCCTCCTTGATGACTTAACGCCATCAAGGCCACGTACGTTTTGACTCAATTTGTGTGCACACTATCCTAATGATCGATCATTTACAACCGGTAATTTTTAGTGCCAATTATTATAGCCACATCATTTATAAACATCATCAACCACAATACATGCTCATCACATATCTACTCATCATGATATATATACATGTATCAATTAACCACAAATCAAGAGCATAGCTAGTGAGCACAAGGCATTTAAGGATATCAAGAGCTAAGCTATCAACTTGAATTAAAAGGAAGTGGCCTACCAAGCACACTTTACACACACACACTATACATGCTCGAGCCAAACTTAAAAACAAGTTGAACCACTCACCGCCCTTCCTTAGCAATTCGAACCAATCTTCCTACGAACCCGGATTCGGTCCCAAAGCCTCTTCCGCGTTTCCTCTTGCTTCTAGTCAAACAAAAACACATATATTACTTCCCAATTCGATGCTAATTCAACCTTCAACCCACTTTACATTCACAACCCAAATTCCACAATTTCCAAACCACATAACATCTCTAAAAATCCCATTTTCGGACTCCCACAACTCAAGGCTGAAAATTCAATTTCCAAACATCCAAATGGCTTCCAAATCAACCCAAAACACCCCCATACAATAGGTAGACCAACAGCCCCTTACTTTCAACACAAAACCCACCAAAAACTCAAGTTTTACTACCTTAAAATCTACCTCAAGGACAAGCTACGAATTTTCACCCAAAATCAACAAATTTGATATATGTTACTCATTACAACATAGTTAACTAAAACCCCAACCCAATTTATCAAAACCAAATAGAAAACCCCTTAAAAATTCAAGCTTTAACATAAACCCTAATTTATCAAAATCACACATTTTTGAAATCTAAGACAATGGTTGAATAGGGGATAAAGAGGAGGTTAAGAAATCATAATTACCTTTGAAAAACACCTTTAATTGAAGGAGATAATGGATGGAATAGTAACTAATATTTTTGGGAGAGTTTGAAGGTGGGGAAGAAGGGTTTCACGTTTTGGGAAGGGGATGGGGGAAAAGGGAAGACAACTTTTCTATAAGGTTGTCTTGCTTTTTAAATTTGGGTCAAATAGCAACATAGGTCCCTCCCCTTTTTCCAAAGCTCCAATTAGGTCATTATTTGAAGTTGAATTGTTTTAATTAAATTTTATTTGACTCGAACCAAAACCCGGTTAACTCCTAGGCCCAAGACACGGGTGTTACAACTCTCTCCCACTTAAGGAATTTCGTCCCCGAAATTACCTGACTGAAAGAGATACGGAAACTGCTTTTCCATATCCTCCTTCCTCTCCCAAGTGGCCTCGTCCACACCTCTACGTTGCCACCGCACCTTCACTAACTCAATCGATCTACCCCTCAACACCTTACTGTCAGAAGCTAAGATCTCAACGGGTTCCTCTTCATAAGACAAATCCGGATTCAATTCAATTTCTTCTACGGGCATAATATGTGATGGGTCGGACATATACTTGCGAAGCATCGACACATGGAACACATCATGTATCTTCTCAAGCTCGGCTGGCAAACACAACTGATAAGCAACTGGACCAACTCTCCTCACAATCTCATACGGTCCTATGTACCTCGGACTCAATTTCGCTTTTCGGCCAAATCTCATCACTTTCTTCCACGGAGACACTTTCAAGAATACCTTCTCACCCACTGAGAACTCAACTTCCTTCCTCTTCAAATCGGCATAGGACTTCTGCCTATCCGAAGCAGCCTTCAAACGATCACAAATCAATTTTACCTTTTCGGTTGTCCCCTTGAGCAAATCTGGCATAGGTAACAGTTTCTGTCCTACCTCGGCCCAACACACTGGAGTTCTACACTTCCGGCCATACAAGGCCTCATATGGAGCCATCTGAATGCTCGACTGAAAACTGTTGTTGTACGCAAACTCTACTAGAGGCAGATGCTTCTCCCAAGTACCCTGAAAGTCTATGATACAACAACGCAGCATATCCTCTAAGATCTGAATAACCCTCTCTGACTGACCATCTGACTGAGGATGATAAGAAGTGCTGAAGTTCAAACGGGTACCCAAAGCTGTATGCAGACACTCCCAAAATCTAGAAGTAAACCGCGGATCTCTATCTGATACAATGGACTTCGGCACACCATGCAGTCTAACAATCTCACCAATGTACAAATCGGCCAACCTATCTAAAGTGTAAGTAGTGTTGACTGCCAAGAAGTGAGCACACTTCGTAAAACGATCTACTATCACCCAAACTGAGTTCTTCTTCGTAGGAGTCAAAGGCAAACCCGAAACAAAATCCATAGTGATGTTCTCCCACTTCCATTCTAGAATTCTCAACGGTTGTAACAAACCTGAGGGAACCTGATGTTTCGCCTTCACTCTCTGACATACTAAGCACTTGCTCACAAAGTCGGCTACATCTCTCTTCAAGCCAACCCAAAAGTACTCATTCTTCAAATCACGGTACATCTTCGTACTTCCAGGATGCATAGCAAACGGACTACTGTGGGCTTCAGTCAAGATCGTACGTCTCAAGTCACTGTCTTCTGGCACAACTATTCTATCTTTGAAACATAAAACCCCATCAGTGCTGAAACTGTAGTCTGAAGATCTACCCTCGGCTATATCTTGCACGTGAGGTGCCAAAGATCTATCTAGAAGCTATTTCTCTTGAATCAACTGACCTAGAGTGGGTCTAACCTGAAGCTCGGCTACCAAGCCACCATCTCCGGACAAACTCAATCTAGCAAACATAGCTCTCAAGTCCACGGCCATCTTCCTACTTAATGCATCGGCCACTACATTGGCCTTACCCGGGTGGTACTCAATAGTAAGATCATAGTCTTTTAGCAACTCTAACCACCTACGCTGTCTGAGATTCAAATATCGCTGAGTCATAATGTACTTCAAACTCTTGTGGTCGATGTATATTGTGCATTTCTCACCATACAAATAATGTCTCCAAATCTTCAGAGCAAACACAACTGCAGCTAACTCTATATCATGGGTCGGATAGTTGCGCTCATGAGTCTTCAACTGTCTTGAGGCATAAGCCACTACTATTCGGTCTTGCATCAGAACACATCCTAACCCTACATATGGGGCATCACTATAAATCACATAGTCCTTCCCGGACTCAGGCTGAATCAAAATCGGAGCTTGGGTCAAAGCTTCTTTCAATTTCTCAAAGGCTCTCTGTCTTGCATCTGTCCACTCAAACTGAACACTCTTCTGAAGTAACTGTGTCAATGGAGCGGCTAGCTTAGAGAAACCCTCTACAAATCTCCTATAGTATCCGGCTAAGCCTAGGAAGCTACGTACTTCTGTCACAGACTTCGGTTGCTTCCACTCAACAATGGCTTCAATCTTTTTCGGATCAACTCTAATCCCATCGGCTGACACCACATGTCCTAAGAAGACTACTTCTCGGATCCAGAATTCACACTTGCTGAGCTTCGCATACAACTGATGATCTAGCAAAGTCTTCAAAACAAGTCTCAAGTGTCGGTCATGATCTTCTTCAGTTCGCGAATACACCAAGATGTCATCAATAAACACAACTACAAACTGATCTAGATACTGATGAAAAATCCTATTCATCATGTCCATGAAAGCTGTCGGTGCATTAGTCAACCCAAAGGGCATGACTAAAAACTCATAATGTCCATACCTAGTCCTAAAGGCTGTCTTCGGTACATCGACCTCTCTAACCTTTAGCTGGTAGTAACCTGATCTCAAATCAATCTTCGAAAAGACAGATGCTCCTCTCAACTGATCAAACAAGTCATCAATTCTAGGCAACGGATATTTGTTCTTCACTGTCAACTGATTTAACTGCCTATAATCTATACACATTCTCATACTCCCATCTTTCTTCTTCACAAACAACATTGGTGCACCCCAAGGTGATGAACTAGGTCGAATAAAACCTCTATCTGTCAATTCTTGCAACTGAGTCTTCAACTCTTTCAATTCTTTCGGTGCCATACGATACGGAGCAATCGAAACAGGAGCTGAATCAGAATAAGTCTCAATGCTGAACTCTACCTCTCTGTCCGGTGGTAACCCTGGCAATTCTTCCGGAAACACACTAGGAAAATCACATACCGTCCGGATGTCCTGAGGTCTAACCTCACTCATGTTAGGGTTCATCACATACGCTAAGTATGCTTCACACCCCAACTCCACTAACCTCTTAGCCTCTAACACTGAAACCACATTGGACAAGAACTTCACATTCTCACCCACCACTACAATCTCATAATCATCTGTGAGCTTCAAAGAAATCTGCTTAGTTTCAAAATCTATCCTAGCTCTATGCTCCGTGAGCCAGTCCATACCCAGAATCACATCAAAACCATAGAAAGGAAGTTCCATCATATCCACTGGAAACACATGTCCCTGAACCATCAACGGACACCTTCGGTACATCTTCCTAACTACTACCGTGTCCCCAAAGGAACTGGTAACACTAACTCCTACCTCTAGCAACTCACAAGGCAAATTCAAAGACTGTGCATGCTCACTCAATATGTAGGAATGTGTAGACCCAGAGTCAATCAAAGAAAGCAAACCCAAAGACTGTATCGAGAAGTTACCTGCGATCACATCGGTGTCATGCTGCTCCCCGCGCTGAGCGTAAACCCTAGCCTGTCCTCCGCCCTCCGGCTGGACTGCAACTACATGAGCTAAATTCCTCTGACCATCGTTCCTCGGCTGGAAGTTACCTCTACCGCGCCCGCGGCCTCTCTGAAAATCGTTGGCTCTAGCAGGAGCCTGAGCTGGTGCCTGTCCCACCTGATGTAGACAGTCACGCCTAATGTGGTCTCTAGCACCACAACTCCAACAAGAATGATAATTACCCCAACACTCACCGGTGTGGTTCCTCCCGCAAGTAGCACATGTGGGCAACTTCCCACCAGCTCTCTGACCCTGATGGCCCCTACCGTGGTTACCGCCACCACGCCTATGATCAAACTGATGTCTGTTGTCCCGATGCCTCTTGGCATCACCCCTATCAAAGTTGCTAGACCTCTTACCCGAACTAGATCCACCTGACCGCCTGGTCAAACTCAAACTATGCTCCAAGCCCTTGGCCCTCGAGACCAAGACATCAAAATCGGTGTAATCAGAAGCTAGAGTATAGGTCTTGATCTCCTCACTCAGCCCATATCGGAAGCGGTTACAACGCTCCACCTCAGTAGGTACAAGCTCAGGCGCATACTGACTCAGTCTGACAAATCGGATCTCATAATCAGTCACGGACATACTCCCCTGAAGCAATGCCATAAACTCTCTCTTCCTCTCATCGAGGTATCGCGGACCCAAATACTTCTTCCGGAAAGCTGTCTCAAAGAACTCCCAAGTGATCTCGGCCTCATCCATCCCCGAAGTAACGGTGACCCACCAGGTGTAGGCATCACCCTGAAGTAGAGACTCAACACATCCCAACTTGCGCTCACCAGTACATCCCATCTGAGCAAGAATACGGACGGTCTTCTCAAACCACATCTCTGACCTCTCCGGAGTAGCACCTCTAAACTCTTCGGCCCCAAGGCCCCGAAGTCTCTCTAATGGCAATCCGGTGCCCTCACCCTGATGATGAGCCGCCTGACCTCCAGCTACTGCAGCCTGGAATGCCCCGGCTATTGCCTGAACCAACGGAGCTAAGTCAATCCCGGCCGGTCCTTGGCCACCTTGGCCACCTTGGCCTCTTTGTGGTCCCATTCCTTCGGGCCCGGCCTCGCCTCCCACTCCCGGTGGAGGAGGTGGTGGTGGTGGAGGTGGTGGAGGAGCTCCAACCCCCAACCACTGGCTCTCCCATTTGAGCCTCAACTCTCACAACTGGCTCAACTCTCGGAGCCTCTGCCCGTGGTTCCGGTCGAACCATCCTAGGCCTCCCACGTGGTCTCATGGTTCAACTAGCAAGGTAAACTACAACAAGAAACAGATAAGGATTACGTTAGTCAAAGCAAGGGTCCAATAGTGCTCAAGTATTCCTCTTTTCAAAAATCTTTTTAAATTAAGTAATAGTAGCAATGGGCACTCATTCTATACCAGACACAACGGTTCATGCATTCAAAACATCATACGATCAAGCAAGCATCAAGGGTTCATGGCAAAACATGCATCGAACAACACAAGCATTTAACACCTTAGGCTTACCTCACTTACCTGCCCGAGGTCTCGGTAACCTCAGGCTCTGATACCAACAAATGTAACCCTCTCGTCCCGGTCTGGCCGGGTGACCGGTCCGAGTGGGCCACACGGGGAAAACCGAAGCGAAACCCAAAGGATTCCCCCTCGGTTAGCAACCCTATTTTTTTCTTTTTATATTAATCTCGCCTAGAAGAATAATAGATCCTATATGATTCACAACAGCGGAAAACGTTCAAGGGAAAAACACAATCGAAACACAGCCATACAAAAACATGCAATTTTAAGCTTATAAGGCAGGCAGTATCGGTACCCTTGACAGGGGTATCGATACCCCCTTCCTAGGTCAACCTAGGAAGTCAACACGAGAAGACCGTATCGATACCCTTACCAGGGGTATCGATACCCTCTTCCTCGGTCAACCTTCCTTGGTCAACAGATTAGATCCGTATCGATACTCGGGGACCCCGTATCGATACGCTCCATTCTAACTCCCAATTCCAAATTATAGAAACTTTGGAGGGTATCAATACCCTAGGCAAAATCTGAGGCATTTGGGCAAGAGAGTATCGATACCCTAACCAGGGGTATCGATACCCCCTGCACTGCAATTCCTCAATTTCAACCAAAACCACCCCAAATCGACTCTAAATGCATTTCTCGACTCACCTAAGCGTATACCAACATGCAAGCACACATATTTAAGCCAAGGGTGTCATTCAAACATGGATTAAAGCATTCATACATAGCATTCTAATGAAAGAGCAATTTAGGCCAAAATGCACATACTCAAAGGCTCAAAAGGATTATAAAGCCACAAGTCATTCAAAAGGGGTTTGCACCCAGCATAGGACAACCTAAAGCATCCTAAAGCATACCATCATACGCACCAACATTCATCAAGGTATAGCATGCTTACAAACCATAATCAAACTCAACAACATCATCATTCAAATGAGTCATACAAGCTCATATAAACACCCTATTGCCACATTGCTTAACTACTACAAAATCAACCATACTTGAGCAACAATTTGGAAAGCCCTTCTTGCCTTGCCACGAGCTAACGCCACGCTAACGATCTGCATTGTTGAACATAGAGAGCGTAAGCTATAAGCTTAGTGAGGGTGCTCTAAAACGAAAACAACAACAATGCAGGGTCCAAGCATGTTAATCCTAGTCTACATACATCAACATAGGCATAATATCAAGTAGACTTAGCTAGTCTCTCAAGTGGCATATATGGTCTCTCAATCCTAACAAGTTCAAAACTCATATATCATCATCATGTAGCAACAAATATAACACCATCATATATCACCATCATATATCACAATACATGATTTAAGTTTAATTGGCCACTTTAATTACCCCGATTGTGCGGATATAAACCTTGACAACACTTTACCTCGGTGGGATTCCACTCATCACCGGACCTTGCATGTGCGGGATTCCACTCATCGCCACATGCCCTACGGATGGGATTCCACTCATCATCCCGTAGAAATATATGAATAGCTTCCGGTGGAATGTTACATCACCGTACTCCTCCTTGATGACTTAACGCCATCAAGGCCACGTACGTTTTGACTCAATTTGTGTGCACACTATCCTAATGATCGATCATTTACAACCGGTAATTTTTAGTGCCAATTATCATAGCCACATCATTTATAAACATCATCAACCACAATACATGCTCATCACATATCTACTCATCATGATATATATACATGTATCAATTAACCACAAATCAAGAGCATAGCTAGTGAGCACAAGGAATTTAAGGATATCAAGAGCTAAGCTATCAACTTGAATTAAAAGGAAGTGGCCTACCAAGCACACTTTACACACACACACTATACATGCTCGAGCCAAACTTAAAAACAAGTTGAACCACTCACCGCCCTTCCTTAGCAATTCGAACCAATCTTCCTACGAACCCGGATTCGGTCCCAAAGCCTCTTCCGCGTTTCCTCTTGCTTCTAGTCAAACAAAAACACATATATTACTTCCCAATTCGATGCTAATTCAACCTTCAACCCACTTTACATTCACAACCCAAATTCCACAATTTCCAAACCACATAACATCTCTAAAAATCCCATTTTGGGACTCCCACAACTCAAGGCTGAAAATTCAATTTCCAAACATCCAAATGGCTTCCAAATCAACCCAAAACACCCCCATACCATAGGTAGACCAACAGCCCCTTACTTTCAACACAAAACCCACCAAAAACTCAAGTTTTACTACCTTAAAATCCACCTCAAGGACAAGCTACGAATTTTCACCCAAAATCAACAAATTTGATATATGTTACTCATTACAACATAGTTAACTAAAACCCCAACCCAATTTATCAAAACCAAATAGAAAACCCCTTAAAAATTCAAGCTTTAACATAAACCCTAATTTATCAAAATCACACATTTTTGAAATCTAAGACAATGGTTGAATAGGGGATAAAGAGGAGGTTAAGAAATCATAATTACCTTTGAAAAACACCTTTAATTGAAGGAGATAATGGATGGAATAGTAACTAATATTTTTGGGAGAGTTTGAAGGTGGGGAAGAAGGGTTTCACGTTTTGGGAAGGGGATGGGGGAAAAGGGAAGACAACTTTTCTATAAGGATGTCTTGCTTTTTAAATTTGGGTCAAATAGCAACATAGGTCCCTCCCCTTTTTCCAAAGCTCCAATTAGGTCATTATTTGAGGTTGAATTGTTTTAATTAAATTTTATTTGACTCGAACCAAAACCCGGTTAACTCCTAGGCCCAAGACACGGGTGTTACATTATTGAAATTTATAAAAATAATATCTTATATTACTTTATATTATTTTCTACCTAAACAACTTTTTTAACCAATTTGATACGTAATCTTAGATCAAATATTAAGGTATGTTTTTAATATCAGGCACGGGCACATAATTTTATGTTAAAGGTGCTAATTTTTATATTTAATAAAATTATACGATAAGTTAAAATTTCAAAGGAAAAAAATTAAATTATCAATATAAATATAAAAAATATAAAATATATAAGAATATAAAATTCTCATTAAGTGTGACTGCCCTCCAAGCACTTTCAGTCCATCCCTATAATTATGTGTTAGAAATGTAAAGACTAGGGAATCGAATTGGCTTTGTTTACTGGGAAAACAACTAAACTATTTTCTAAGAGATTTACAAAGTGGTTAAATAGATTTTGTTTCCATAACATTCAAAGGAAAGACGAAGAAATACAGACATTTTTTTTTACTATTTTTCGGTCTTTTTTTACGCCTCGACACTAAAAAATTCAATTCTAACTCTTAATTCTAAATTTTAGGTCCTAAACCTTAAACCATAAGACCTAAAAATACACTCTATCCTAAATTGGTTTGAATCTAATACTCCTCTTGTCCTAGCCATATTTAGAGGTACTTTATTTGGAGTACACATTCACTTGCCAAATATAAATATTAAATATGCTCAGCTTAGGAATATATATTTGTTTATCTTACCATCATTCACTTCCAATGAGTTGACTCTACTTTCCACCATGACCAGGATACCGCCACCTGCTGAGCCTTGAAGATTTTCCATTCTTAAATTTCATGTAGTATTTGCTTAGCTATAATTATTTTTGTCAACTTAACCACTAGACAAGCTTTTTTAAAAATAAAATCACAATTCAAAAGTAAGGCTAAATAGATGATGAAAAACATATGATGGTTAATACACTGGTTGTTTTGTCTGAATCTGAACAATATCCCACATCATAAAAAAAAATACCAGAGCACCAAAAGGCTTGTTAGAATTTCAGAATATATAAAATACCCTCTCTGGTAGGTCTTAAAGAGTGAGATCTTTTGTAATTGTAAAATCCTAAAAAGGATTTCAACATTTGATTACAACTCATAGATCTAACTGGAGGGGGAGAATGATTGATATGGAAGTGCGGGGAATCAAACCCCGTGCCTCTCACATGCGAAGCGAGCGCTCTACCATATGAGCTACAACCCCATGATCTATCATTTGTTTCCAAGATGAGAGGAACAAACGATGGCCTGAAACAGTAAAAAGTGAAGTGCAAGGCAGTTGGCGCAAAACAAGTGCTAAAGAGGTTTCAATTGCATACTCTGTATACTGACAAAATGAATGATGATTTTAATTTAACTTTTTTATTTCTTTAAAGTTGTTGTTACTAGCTGTCATTCTATATCAAAAACAGAAACATTTACAACCAAACTGGTAAGAATTGTTTTGATTCGACCAAATCTAAAAAAAAAAAAAAACTAAATCTGATTTGAGGGGAGAGGCACATGCTTCATGATTTGAGGACAACAGACAATGTTTAATGCCATGCTGTTGTAGTGTTGTTTAAAGCCTAGCAAACAAGTTGTAAGATGTTCTGAATTGGGTTTAAATTTTGACAGAAACAAAAAACATGGAGATTAAACAATTGATGTTGCAGGCTCTTCTTTTAGCCATTCATGTGCCTCATTGCTAAGCCTTAGAGACAGTTGTGGCAAAATCTCCCAAAATTTGATCCAAACAACATTGCAAATTACATCAAATCTTGATATAATTCCAGAAAAAAGAAGGGAAGGTCTGTCAGACAGTTGTCCGACCACCCCAGCCATACAAGACAAGCTGGGAACGATCTTTTGCGATCAAGGTGTTTCATTGAAGCACCAAACCAGTAATTACGCTCTTAGCCCTTAAAACTCAAGGACACAGAGGTACAAGCTTATAAAACAGATCGTGTTCAAGTAAGGTCGTGCCCTTAGAGCTCCCAGTTCCAACTAAAATACCACGGGCTCTAGTATTTTCTTTATGATGTGGGATCTTGTTCAGATTTGGACAAATCAACCAGTGTCTGAACCTACATGTGTTTTTTCACGATCTATTTATCCCCTTTAAAGAACATATACCATAAATAGTTAACTACAACATCCTGGATATAACTATTTTTTTATAATCATTGATTATTAGCCTGTTTAATGCTTTATATATAATTTCTAGCCTTAATTTTAAATTATATTTCCTTTATTTAAAAAAATATTGTCTATTAATTAAGCTTATGATTGTATAAAAATGTTGTATAGAATCCAACCAAAATTTACTTTTAAAAACAGGATTTTTCTAAAACTTTTTTTTATTTTTCTATTTTGAAATAATTTTGCGATGTGTTTTAATTAGTCACATGCAATAAAAATTAGAAAAGTGTTTGATGTATTGGTAAGGCACATTGCACTCTCAAGGAGAGGACGTGAGTTTGAACCTTAGAGACGACATTGTTGGGAGGGCAACCTCGCACTCCAAACATAAACCGTAAGATAAACATGCATATAAAAAATAAGAATTAGAAAAGTTATAAACATAATGATAGTGTATGAGGCAAAGTGAGAAAAAATACACTCTATTTTAAATTCTCTAAACTCTAATTTTAAACCCTAAAGTTAAATTTTTATTGTGAGCAATAAATAAGGGCACCGGGAAGGAGAAGATGATTTTTGTCCAAATAATACAGGGTTCTTTTATCTAAATCTAATTAGTTGGCATCTCGAACCCCGTGCCTCTCGCATGCAAAGCGAGTGCTCTAGCATATGAGCTACACCCACATCACCTGTCATCTGTTTCCAAGATGAGAGGAACAAATGATGGCCTGAAACAGTAAAAAAGTGAAGTGCAAGGCAGTTGGCGCAAAACAAGTGCTAAAGAGGTTCCAATTGCATACTCTGTATACTGAACAGTTGCGTGACCACCCCAGCCAGACAAGACAAGCTGGGAATGATCTTCTACGGTCGAGGAGGTTCAATGAAGCACCAAACCAGTAATCAGAGCAACTCAAGGACACATAGGTACGAACCTATAGAACAAATATTGTTTAAGTAAAGTCGTGCACTTAGAGTTCCCAGTTCCAACTTAAATACCACGAGTTCTAGTCTTTTCTTTATGAAGTGGGATCTTGTTCAGATTTGGACAAATCAACAAGTGTCTGAACCTACACGTGTTTTCCACGATCTATTTAGCCCCTTTAAAGAACATATACCATAAATAGTTAACTACAACATCCCGGATATAACTATATTTTTATAATCATTGATTATTAGTCTGTTTAATGCGTTATGTATAATTTATAGCCTTAATTTTGAATTATATTTCTTTTATTTAAAAAAATCCTGTCTATTAATTAAGCTTATGATTGTATAAAAAACGTTGTTTCAATTTTTAAAATTAAAAAAAAAGTAAAAATGCTCAATAGAATCCAACCAAAAATTACTTTTAAAAACTGGATTTTTCTAAAACTTTTTTATTTTTCTATTTTAAAATAATTTTGTGATGTGTTTTAATTAGTCACATGCAATAAGAATTAGAAAAGTGTTGGATGTATTGGTAAGACACATTGCACTCTCAAGAAAAGGACGTAAATTTAAACTTTGGAGACGACATTATTGAGAGGGCAGCCTCACATTCCGAACATGAATTGTAAGACTGACATGCATATAAAAAAAATAAGAATTAGAAAAGTTATAAATATAATGATAGTGTATAAGGCAAAGTGAGGAAAAATTAATACACGAACCAAATTAATAATTTGGTTAAAATATAACGGAAAAAATATATTAAGCCTAATATAAGTTATTGAAATTTATAAAAATAATATCTTATATTACTTTATATTATTTTCTACCTAAACAACTTTTTTAACCAATTTGATACGTAATCTTAGATCAAATATTAAGGTATGTTTTTAATATCAGGCACGGGCACATAATTTTATGTTAAAGGTGCTAATTTTTTATATTTAATAAAATTATACGATAAGTTAAAATTTCAAAGGAAAAAAATTAAATTATCAATATAAATATAAAAAATATAAAATATATAAGAATATAAAATTCTCATTAAGAGTGACTGCTCTCCAAGCACTTTCAGTCCATCCCTATAATTATGTGTTAGAAATGTAAAGACTAGGGAATCAAATTGGCTTTGTTTACTAGGAAAACAACTAAACTATTTTCTAAGAGATTTACAAAGTGATTAAATAGATTTTGTTTCCATAACATTCAAAGGAAAGACGAAGAAATACAGACAAATTTTTTTTACTATTTTCGGTCTTTTTTTATGCCTCGACACTAAAATATTCAATTCTAACTCTTAATTCTAAATTTTAGGTCCTAAACCTTAAACCATAAGACCTAAAAATACACTCTATCCTAAATTGGTTTGAATCTAATACTCCTCTTGTCCTAGCCATATTTAGAGGTACTTTATTTTGTAACCCCCTCGTCCCGGTCTGCTCGGATGACCGGTCCGAGTGGGCTACACGGGGAAAACCGAAGCGAAACCCGTTAAGGCTTCCCTTCGGTTAACGACCCAGAAAATTTCTTTTAACTTTAATCTTATCTATATGCATATTTAATTCCTACGTGAAGCACAACAGCGGAAGATACAAACAACGAAACGTTCACCGACCGAACAAAACATAAACCGTCCATTTTACTTCATTACAGCAGGCCGTTTCGGAACGCCCATAGGGTGTTCCGAAACGCCTTGACTTAGTCAAAGGCCAGGGTCAACCATAAGGCGACCGTTCCGAAACAGGGGAGACCCGTATCGGAACGACCTTGACGGTCAATATCTCGTGGTCAACGGGATTTGACCGTTTCGGAACTTCAGAGGCCCGTTTCGGAACGACTTCATCTCGCCAATTTCTCAAAATTCCAGTAGCGAAAACGTTCCGGAACGACCCTCATCCGTTTCGAAACGGCAGGCCTTTTACGCAGGGACCGTTCCGGAACAGGGGGACCCGTTCCGAAACGCCCCCTGTCTGCAGACTCGTCTGGGCTGTTTTGAGGCACAAGGGTGCCCCAAAACACCACCAAAACACCATACAACAACAAAACAATTCGACTTAAGGTTTACCAACTAAACTAGCATGCTTCAACATGATTTAAACATGTCTAACACTAAGGCGACACCCCACAAACATGCTTTCATACAAACATCATTCAAACACATGTAAAAACACTTAAGGCATAAGACTAACATTCAAAAGAGCAACTTAGGCATGAGTTAACATTCATCACACAAGCATCTGGCAAGACACATCATGCTTACAAATCAAGTCAACCATAGACATACATCAAACCCAAACAACAACACCTATCCCATTGCTTTACTATTACAATCTTTAAGTTTAAACATCATACTTGAGCTAACCGTAAGCAACACTTGGAGGCCTTTCCTTGCCCTTGCCACCCACAAACCATTGATCTGCATTGTCGAACAAAAGAGAGCGTAAGAATAAAAGCTTAGTGAGGGTAAGCTCATAAAACAAACCTTCGACAATGCAGGGTCCAAGCACGAGCTACAACCAAGATAAAATGCATGACCATACCTTTGATCCACACGAGCCATAAATATAGATGATGCATGAACATATATTCATTGTCATGACATGCTCAACATGTTTAAATCCACAACATATGAAATCACATATATTAAACCATGTTAGCAACACCTCCCAAAACACATTGGCTCATGACAAGTCATCGTTAACCGGTCAAAATAAATATAAATAATTAACCTCTTTCAGCAATAAATAAAATAAGAAATTAAATAAGTATAGGGAAAGAGGGTCGATCCGCAGGGAATTAGCTGGAATTGTTGACTTGAATTTGTTGAATCCGAAATCCCAGGAATATCTGCAAGGAAATAAAAAAAGGGGGTGATATTTGATTTCGAATGAAGTAAAAAAATAAATGCAAGAATTAAGGAAAATAATAGAAAAAACCAAATGTGCAAATTAGCCTCGAGTTAGCCTTGTCAATTCCTTCGATCATTGAAATAGATTTTTACTTCGGGGATCATGTCGGTTACAGTCTGCGAGGCCCAACCCGTCGCAACTTGCTTTTCTCTCGAGTAACCAATTCTCCCAAGACTATCTTTGAAGGTTGATTCTTAAACAAATTAGCCACGTCTATCGTCGTTAAAGTGTTTAATTTTGAAAGCAGGAAAAGCCCGACTCAGAAATTGTCTAAAAGTAGAATCGCTTCTGATTTTATCTTTCCTTAGCGGACCGCCGCTAAGAGTGTTCACAGGAAGTCGAAATTGCCACAGGCCGATCCTTCCTCCCAACTATGTCTTTAAACGATTCCAGATCAACGAGCTCTTTTGATTTGAAAAACGATTAAAAACTTTAGTAAGGCCGATTGCCAAACTATCTAAACAGAAAGATAAAAATGTATTCCCGAAGGAATTTAGGCAATGTTCAATTCTCACGATTAGAATTGATTTGGCTAACTCTTGGCTCAAGAAATTTAGCTAAGCATGATATTGATTATCATGCTTAACTTGGTTTTGGAAAAATAATTAAATAACATAAAATAAATGAAATAAGAAAATAAAGGAAAAGAACTTGAATTAAAACTAAAAATGTTTACAAAGGTAAAAACTAAAAATGATGGATGAATGGATGATCTAAGCCTTTACCAAGGGTGGTATTTATAGGCTTAGATTTACAAAGATAAAGTGATAAAATAATTTAAAATAATAAACAATTTCTCAAACAATTCAAATGTTTTAAAATTTAAATGCATGAATCTAATCGGATAAGCTGATAAGCTCTCTATGAACGTTCCAGAAGCTTCTAGAAGTCGCCACGTCATTGCCACGTCACTGCCACGTCAGATGCGTCGTGCCCGGTGTCGTGCTCATGATGCCAGTCATGACAGAATTATAATAAAAACTGCAGAAATGCCCCATTTTCACTGCTATTTCTAGAATTGGGTCCCTGCACAAAATGTAACGAAAACAACATGTATTAAGCAGCAAGAAGTCCCAATAGCTAGAAAAATAACAAATGAAATATGTCATAATTGAGCACTCATCAAATTCCCCCTCACTTGTCTCATACTTGTCCTCAAGTATGTCCGAAAAAATCATAAACCAAAGAATGCATTTCTCAAGCCATTACAAGCATCAAACATAATCATAAGAGTTCTAGCACGAAAGGATGTTCATGAAAGAAACATAATTAAAACCAAATAGATACAAGCAAAGAGCAGCCCTTGTCCTTTTCAATTACCTATCAAGCATTAATCAAATCTTAGCCTAGTCTTAATCCTCACCAAGATACACTCAAGAGCACTCAAAGTGTTTTAAAGGTAAATTTGAAGCAGAAACACTCAAAGTCAATCATGAATAAAGGTTTCCATATGCTTGTAACAAGTTCAATTCTCCACTACTTATTAGAATCAAGGTGCTAAGATCATTAGGTCTTTTATTCAAGGTGTAATGAGGGTTTAGAGAAAAAAGGTAGAAAGATGGAAAGAAAAAGAAGATGATCAAAGCAAGATATTTCAAACATAAGCAGTGAAGACATTAAAAAGGAGCTAAAAATGGGCAAGCAAAACACACATTTTTTCTTTCTTTCTTTTTTTTTTCTTTTCTTCTTTTCGAAACTGTTTTTTATTCTTTTTTTTTCTTTTCTTTTTTTCCGAAGCAATTGCTTCCTTTATTCTGTTTTTTTTCTTTTTTTTTCATTTCGAAGAATTATGCCCTTTATTCGAATTGCAGCTCCTTATTTGCCTAGTAATATAGTTTCTAGCATTTGATCAATCAAAAAGTGGTTAAGCAAGGAAATGGGGTGTAAGGCTAACAAAGGCTCACTAGGCGATGAGAAAGGGTAAATTAAAATGAAAGGGAAGGAAAAGGTTCAAAGCCTAATGCCTAAATCATTTTAAAGCACCTCGTTCTTAGTGTAGTCTCGAATTGTAAGCAAGCCACAAGTTCTAGATTCCTAAAATTCAGGATGACACTCTCAAGCAAAAGAAACGAGCATAATATGAAGAATGCATGCTCAAGGCTCAAATCTTACCAAAATTGGGCTAATTTGATTAAGCTAGGTGAGAAATTTAATTAACACTATCAAGAGTAATTAAAAGAGATGTCAAACTGTAGATTACCCATATCATTTGATTATCAAAATGCTCCAATTCAATCATTCCTAAGCATTAGAACAATTATAACATGCTGGATATAATGCAATGGCCAGAAAAAAAAATCATCTTAAGGTTTAATCAAAATCAAAACATATTATCAAACAAGCAGACAAGTGGTAATTTACCCTCCCCCTCACTTAAATGAATTGCCCCAATTCAGAAAAAATTAAGGAAATAAATAGAAAACAAGGGCAAAAGATACTCCCCGTGGATGTAGAGTGAGTCGATGGGAAAGGTGCACTGTGAGTGGCTCGGATCAGCGGCGGCAGAGGGCTTTGAATGGACTGTCGGATGTGCGAAAGAAGGTGCAGCGAAGGGTGGTTCAGCATTGGCACCCGTCGAATGTTTGCTGGTCGTCGGCCATCACGGTAGGGAGGAGGAGTAGGGACTGGCCCGAGTTGCTGAAAGGATGCGAACGGCGACTGAGCGGTGGAAGCCGTATGAGTGGGGTTCTCGACCGGGGGCTGGGGGTTTGCCGTCATCGACCACCGCGGCGTGGAGGAGGTGTGGGGCATTGCGGCTGAGTGAGTTTGCGGCTGGGTGTGTTGTGTTTTTAGGGATTTAGAGGTTTTGCGGGAAAGAAAGGGAAAGGGAAAGGGGGGGAGAGTTTGACGATATGTTTAAAGGGGAAGGGCTTGGGGCTATCGTGCACCGTTCACTGAGCGTGCTAAAATGCACCACGTTTAATGAAACGGTGCACTTTGGCAGTGGGAATTTGATTATCCTGCTGCATTCGAAATGAAACCTGCAAAGGAAAATTTATTAAGGCAATAAAAAAAAATAAAGAAACATAAATTAAATTATTAAAAACAAAGAAGTAAAAATTGAAGAAAAATAAACCAATGGGTTGCCTCCCATTTAGCGCTTTGTTTAACGTCGTTTAGCTCGACGACCTTTGCTAAATTTTTGGCTCTTCAAAATAAAGGTCTTCAAATAATCGATAATGTCCATCGCTCGTCGTTTTAACATCTTCCTTCATCTTTCTTTTTATGCGCAAAGCAACAACTAGGCTTCTACCTCCTTCCCAAGACGACAACTTACTCAAGATGATGTTTGGCAAAGTTTGGTTGTCGCCTAAAAATATGTAATCAAACCATTCCAACCTTGGCTTGGGTTCCTGCAAAATTGATGGAAAATGTTTAGTTCGAATTGGAATTAATCGAAAATCAGAAAGGGAAGAAAGATTTGAAATGATTTCGCCTTTGTTTTTATCGTCGAGATCTGCGAATTCCCTACAAAATTCATAACACAAATCAGTTTCGATCAAATCATTAGCTAACGGATCTATAATATCAATGAAATTTAAACTTGCGACCGAATCAGGATACTTCATAGCTTTGTACATATCAAATTTAACTACTTCCCCATCAAATTCCATAGTTAAGATGCCGTCGCGAACATCGATCTTTGTATGCGCAGTTGATAGGAAAGGTCGGCCAAGCAAGATTTCGGATCCGTTATTGCTGCGATCATTTTCCATGTCAATTATATAAAAATCAGCAGGGAAAATAAGATTTTTTACCTGTACCAACACGTTTTCTAGTACTCCCTCGGGGTAGATGACTGATCGATCAGCTAATTGAACCGTCACTCGCGTTTCTTTCAATGGTTCAGTCGAAATTTTGTTGTAAACGCTTAACGGCATGACGTTGATAGATGCGCCTAAATCGCACATCGCCCTTTTTATCCCAACATTCCCAATTTTACAAGGAACCGCAAACATACCTTGGTCCTTGTACTTTGGCGGCAACGGCTTTTGAAAGATGGCCGAAATATTTTCACCAAGGTTAACTTTTTCATTTCCGGATAGTCGCCTTCGATTTGTGCATAAGTCCTTCAGAAACCTTGCGTATTTAGGCACTTTTCGAATAACATCAAGAGGTGGAATATTAATTTCCACTTTCTTGAATACATCCAAAATTTCCTTCTCTTCCTCCTTTTTATCTCGTTTTGCCAATCTACCTGGAAAAGGAGGAACAGGTTCGTAAGTAGAAACAAAAATATTGGATTTAGAGTTACCTGCAATGGGTGGAGACTTTTCGTTCTGGTCCTTTGGAGAGCTGCCTTGCTCGTCGGATTTTTTCTCATCTTGCTTGGGCAGTTTAGGCGTTATCACCGTTCCACTACGCAAAGTTATCGCACTAACATTTTCCCTTGGGTTGGTTTCGGTTTGGGATGGTAACTTTCCCTGGGATTCTATACGGCTAACGGCTTGAGCTAGTTGGCTTATTTGTTTGTCAATTTGTTGGAGGTGGGATTGTGTTTGGGTTTGGAATTTTTCCTGCGAAACTGCCAATCTCTCAACAATAGACTCAAGCGAGGATTTTTGGGGTGCTTGGTTTTGGTAGGGAGGTTGTTGCCTAGGTTGGTAATTCGGGTTCTGATTACCGTAGCTCAAGTTTGGGTGATCTCTCCAACCGGGATTAAAGGTATTGCTATGTGGGTTATAGGGTCTTTGGGGAGGTCCGGGAAAGTTGTGTATGGCGTTAACCTGGGCACTAGATGGATCTTGGAGTAAGGGACATAGATCAGTTACATGATCGGACATGGTACAAACTCCACAAACTTTGGCAGCTCCTAATTTCCCTGAAACAAGTGAATGCACAATATTAGTCAAATTATCAATCTTATTTTCTAATGTAATTGTGCTTACTGTTTGAACCCGTCGACTGGGTTCACTTGCAGAACCAAATTGTTGCGAATTTGCAGCCATTGTGGAGATTAATGTTCTCGCTGCGGTAGGAGTCATGTTAACGAGCGCGCCACCGCTTGCTGCATCTACCATCTTTTTGTCCATCGGTAACATTCCTTCATATAGGTATTGAAGGAGTGTTTGCTCGGATAGGCCATGTTGCGGACAGCTTGCGCACAGCTTCTTGAACCTTTCCCAATAATCATATAGGGATTCGTCGTGCATTTGTTGGATACTCAATATGTTTCGCCTAATTTCTGTCGCTTTTGCCGCAGGGAAGTATCTGTCAAGAAAAACACGAGAAAGATCAGCCCATGTATTAATAGAATTCGGAGGTAAATAAAATAACCATTCTTTAGCCATTCCGGCTAAAGAAAAAGGAAATGCCCTTAGTTTTATCTGATCCTCTGAAACTCCTTGCGGTTTCATGCTGCTGCACACCATGTGAAATTCGGCGAGGTGTTTATGTGGGCTTTCAGTAGGGAGGCCATTAAAGGTGGGTAATAGGTGAATTAGGCCCGTTTTGAGTTGGAAAGGAGTATCGCCTTGAGGAAAAGTGATGCATAGTGGTTGTTGCACGGTAGGGGCTGCGTTCAGCTCTCGAATTGTTTGATCTGCCATCGGTTCTGGTTCTTGTGTAGGTTCGTCGATTGGTGTGGTCTCGGAAGTGGATTCCTGTTCGGATTGTCGTGTGCTTTGTTGCTTCTTTCGTCGAAGTGTTTCGCCGTGAGTTCTACGAGCGCTTGCTTCAATTTCCGGGTTATATGGAGCCAAAGTACCCGGATTCTTCCTGGTCATAAAATAAAACAAAAATCAGTCAAAAATTGCCAAAAATAAATCTCCCCGGCAACGGCGCCAATTTTGACAAGTCATCGTTAACCGGTCAAAATAAATATAAATAATTAACCTCTTTCAGCAATAAATAAAATAAGAAATTAAATAAGTATAGGGAAAGAGGGTCGATCCGCAGGGAGATTAGCTGGAATTGTTGACTTGAATTTGTTGAATCCGAAATCCCAGGAATATCTGCAAGGAAATAAAAAAAAAGGGGTGATATTTGATTTCGAATGAAGTAAAAAAATAAATGCAAGAATTAAGGAAAATAATAGAAAAAACCAAATGTGCAAATTAGCCTCGAGTTAGCCTTGTCAATTCCTTCGATCATTGAAATAGATTTTTACTTCGGGGATCATGTCGGTTACAGTCTGCGAGGCCCAACCCGTCGCAACTTGCTTTTCTCTCGAGTAACCAATTCTCCCAAGACTATCTTCGAAGGTTGATTCTTAAACAAATTAGCCACGTCTATCGTCGTTAAAGTGTTTAGTTTTGAAAGCAGGAAAAGCCCGACTCAGAAATTGTCTAAAAGTAGAATCGCTTCTGATTTTATCTTTCCTTAGCGGACCGCCGCTAAGAGTGTTCACAGGAAGTCGAAATTGCCACAGGCCGATCCTTCCTCCCAACTATGTCTTTAAAAGATTCCAGATCAACGAGCTCTTTTGATTTGAAAAACGATTAAAAACTTTAGTAAGGCCGATTGCCAAACTATCTAAACAGAAAGATAAAAATGTATTCCCGAAGGAATTTAGGCAATGTTCAATTCTCACGATTAGAATTGATTTGGCTAACTCTTGGCTCAAGAAATTTAGCTAAGCATGATATTGATTATCATGCTTAACTTGGTTTTGGAAAAATAATTAAATAACATAAAATAAATGAAATAAGAAAATAAAGGAAAAGAACTTGAATTAAAACTAAAAATGTTTACAAAGGTAAAAACTAAAAATGATGGATGAATGGATGATCTAAGCCTTTACCAAGGGTGGTATTTATAGGCTTAGATTTACAAAGATAAAGTGATAAAATAATTTAAAATAATAAACAATTTCTCAAACAATTCAAATGTTTTAAAATTTAAATGCAGGAATCTAATCGGATAAGCTGATAAGCTCTCTATGAACGTTCCAGAAGCTTCTAGAAGTCGCCACGTCATTGCCACGTCACTGCCACGTCAGATGCGTCGTGCCCGGTGTCGTGCCCATGATGCCAGTCATGACAGAATTATAATAAAAACTGCAGAAATGCCCCATTTTCACTGCTATTTCTAGAATTGGGTCCCTGCACAAAATGTAACGAAAACAACATGTATTAAGATGCAAGAAGTCCCAATAGCTAGAAAAATAACAAATGAAATATGTCATAATTGAGCACTCATCAGCTCACAATTAACCACATATTGGCAACATAAACTACAATCTGTATTGGCACCTAGCTATGACTCGAATACGCGGATAACCCGTTGGAACGCATTTCCAACAACAACATTACCTCGGTGGGATTCCACTCATCACCGGTCCTTGCATGTGCGGGATTCCACTCATCGCCACATGCCCTACGGATGGGATTCCACTCATCATCACGTAGAAATATAAATAAAATTTCCGGGCGAACCCGTACTCCTCCTTGGTGACTCAACGCCACCAAGGCCACGCGCGACTTTTGACTCATGTGTACACACTAACATCCTAATGATCGATCATTTGTACCCAGGCATACTAGTGCCAATACTACACATTTCATTAATCATTCATAATGTCAATTCATAACACTTCCGTGCTTAGCACGTACTCACCATGACTTACCATCATGTACAAACCACATTTCCATGTCTAGCATGTACTCACCATGATCCCCGAATCATACAAACACCTCATAATATCATTACACATGTCAACACTACATGCATCTCAACAACACAATTATCACATCATATTTCACACACATGTATATCTCTATCACATTCATCATCAACATGCACGTAACAATGCATTAAGCCATGCCTCCACATACATGTATAACAACATAAGCATAGCCACCATAAGCATGATTAAACATGAGGCATAATTCAACACTTTAAAGATCAACCAATGTCTCTAACTAAAGTTTGGGATTAGGCCACCACCCTAATCCCAACTCTAGGTGGGTCTACCAATCCCAACCTAGTTCATATGCTTGAACCAACACTTGAAAACCATTTAAAAGTATTTAACCACTCACCTAAACATCCAAGCTCCAAGCCAAGCTAGCAACCTCCCTCAAATTTCCAGATTTCTTCCCGAAGCTTTTCCAACACGAATTCCCGCTTCCAAACAACCTCAAACACATTTCAAACAATTCCAAATCAGCCCATCACCAAAAGACCAACCCGGAACACAATTCAAATACAATTCACAATGTTGCCAGCCATGACCAAACCCCATTTTTAGCAATTTCGGACAGCCCCTAAACCATGTCCAAAAACCATGTTTCCAACATCCATAGCACCCACAAACAATCCCAAATCAACCCCTAACCATAGTGCTACCATTGGGCTATCAATTTCCACCTAAAACAACCCCCAAAACTCACCCAAAACCCTCCAAAAAACCTATTTTTACCCAATTTCGGAAATTCATTTAAAATACTCTAAAAATTATATATGTTGAACTATTTGATTCACAAACATCATATCTAACCATTATAAATCAAAAGCTTTAGTAAAAACCCATAAAGCTCCATCCTTTAACCTAAACTTTCAAAAACCCAATTTTTAAAACATTGATGAAAATGAAATATATTTGTACTTCCAAGTAGAGGAAGATGAGAGTAAGTCGGAAATATAATTACCTTTCAAAACCGAGCCAAAATGGAGGAGAAATGAGGTGGAAAAGTGAAAGAGAGATGGGAGAGCTCTTTTCACGTTGGTATTTGGTTGAGGAAGAGGATGAATAGTGAAAGTGTTGGATAAGGGGATTTAAAATCAAAGTTGGGCTATTTACAAAATGGCCATTAATGAATGGCTCTCTTCTTTATTCTTTAAAAATTCTTCACTTTGCAATTTCTTCAATTTGGTCCAACGTAAAATATTTGTTTTTGAAACCCGAAACTTAAAAGATTATTTTAATTGTAAAACCGAGCCCAAAATAATATTAAAATATTATTTTCACCCAACCCCTAAACCCGAGTGTTACAACTCTCCCCCACTTAAGGAAATTTCGTCCCCGAAATTTATCGATCACGGAGGGCCACTGAAACATGCACCTCCACGCTTTCCTCTTTCACCACAACGTACTAACCAACTCAAAAGACTTACCACACAACACTTGCTATCTTACACTAAGATCTCAACTGATTTTTCAAGGCATGCCAATTTCAAACTCAACTCAATCTCTTCAACAAACATGGCACGGAACAGATCTAACTCACATTTCTGAATCATAGATACACGTAACACATCTCAAACCCCTTTCTAACTCTGGTGGTAACCGCAACAGATAACAACAGAACTAGCCCGATTCACAATCTCATACAACACTGTTCAAAAATTGACCGAGGACTTTCTCTGACTGATCATCTGACTTCATCAATTAACCAAACACTACGCAGGCGTCTTCAAAAACAATCTAGCAGAAATTTCGGATCTCTATTACCCACTTCCATTATGAACCTTCCACGGGTGTAACAAACTAGAAGAAAACTGAAGTTCGGTCTTGACACGCTGGCAATTTACACACTTACTCTCATATTGAACCACATTATTCATCCACTCAATCCAGAAGTACTCATCTTCAACCCACAATACGTCTTCATACAACTCAGATGCAATACAAATGAACTGCCGTATGCTTCGGTCAAATCAATATGTCTCAAACACTATGTCAATCGGTGCAACTATTCTGTCTCTGAAATGCAAAACTCTGTCATCTCTGAAACTGTATTCTGAAGGTCTTCCTTCTACTATGCCTCGCACGTGAGGTGCCAAGAATCTGTCTTGCAACTGTTTCTCTTCAACATTCTGACTCAAGGTAGTCTCAACTCGAAACTCGGCCACAAAACTACTATCATTTGATATACGGAATTCGGCAATTGCAACTCGTAACTCAACTACTAATCTAACAGCAAATACAACTCGAAACTCGGTTGCTACGTAGACTCTCTTCAGATAGTTCTCAATCTTGAGATCACAGTCTTCAAGCAATTCTAACTACTCATGTTGTTCAAGTTTCAACCCTTCCTAAGTCTTCAAATATTTCAAGTTCTGATGATACGTGCATATACATTGCATTTCTTACTATATAAGCTTTGTCTCTAAGTCTTCGAAGCAAATACAACTGTAATTAACTCTATGTCTCATATCAAATAACTCTTCTCACGGTCTTCCAACTATCTTGATGAACAAGCTACAATCTTCTGTCTTGCATAAGCACACAACCTAACTCTACATGTAACACATCACTATGGTTCACAAATTCTTTCTCTGTTATAAGCTGACTCAAGGTCGAAGCTCTCTTCAAAGTTTCTTTCGGTTTCTCAAGGGCTCATTATCTCGCATCTAACCACACAACTGAACATTCTTCTGTAGCAATCTATCAACGGAGCAACTATCTTCAAAAGATTATTTACAATTTCTGAAAGTAACAATACTAGACCTAGGAACTATAGATATCTGTCACAGTCTTCAATTTCTTCCAACTCATATCTTCTTTTGCCTACTTGGGATTTTCTCTAACACATTCAGCTGATCTACATGTCCTAGGAGGACATCTTCGTTAATCTCGGAGTTCACGTTGGCTCAACTTGGCATTCAACTGATTCTCTAATAGAATCTACAATACTAACTCGAAAGCTTGTCATGGTCTTCTTCGGTACTTGAATATACTCAGGTATCATCTATGAGGACTACTACAAACTGATCAGGAAGCTTAGGAAAATATTCTGTTCAACATCTCTATAAAAGTAACCAACACACTAGTCCAACAAAACAGCATAACTCGGAACTCAAAACGGTCACATCTTGCCTCAAAAGTTGTGTTCGGTACTTCAAATTTTCTCACTTTCAACTGGTAGTAAACGGATCTCAAACTAATCTTCAAATAGACTGAAGCACACACTAACTGACCAACCAATCACTGACACTCGAAAACAGATACTAATCATTCACTGTCACTTGTTTCGACTGTATGTAATCTGATCACATTCTTGTATGGTCTTCTCTCTTCTTCACAAATTGCACTGTAGAACTCTGAGATGATGCACTAAGCCTAATGAATCTAAGGTCTAACAAGTCTCGAAGTTAATTCTTCAACATTCTCAATTCTTCCGGGATTCACAAGTTACAAAGCAAACAAAACAGAAGCAACCTCGAAAACGGTCTCAATAACAAACTCTTCTCCTCTAACAAGAGGTAAACCGGCAATTCTTCCAAATACTTCTAGGAAAAGAAAACACAAACTATCCTAACACGTTGCAGTCCAATCTTCATTCAAAAATCAAATCCATCACAATTGCTAAGCAAGCCTGTCAACTAAACTCATTCAACCTTTGACCTCTAAATCTGGATCAACATTCAACAAGAAGTTCACCTCCTCACCTACCACTACAGTCACACAAAAATTTGCGTCTTCAAAGCAACTCTCTCTTTGTCTCAACGTATACACTAACTCTATGCTCTTCGAGCCAAACCTTGACAAAAGGTATATCAAAACCGTAGAAAGGCAATCACTTCACATCTACTAGAAACTAGTAACTCTGAACCACCAACAAACATATTCTGTACATCTTTCTGATCACTACTATCTCCCAAAAAGGTCTAGTCACATGCGTCCCTACGTCTAAAATCTCAACAGAGATACGTCAAAATCTTTGCACGCTCACACAAACGGACGATTCTGCAAAAATTGTAACTTCACAAGTACACAACTGATAGTCTTCGGTCCTCTTGTTTTCAGACTGATTCTTCAACAAAATCCGACTCTTCTAGACTATTCGTAGAGCATTTCAAAACTTCAAAAACGCGGTTCTGGGCACACACAGACAACCATACTGGAAAACCACCCAGACGCACACTGGCCCCAAACACACAAATCGGTTCCCATTCACGGACACTGATCGGCTGTCTTGCATCGAAATCATAGGCTGAACCCCAACGGTCACCACTAACGTTTCTGGCTTTTAGATTACTCACACGAGACCCCTACCTAGATCTCGCCAAAAGAACTAAGGTACTCATACCTACCTCATCGAGCACATTCAGACTTGCATGCTTGTTAACAACATACAGAAGTACAAACTCAGAATCAATCAGAAGAGACAAACTCAAAACTGTACCAAGGGCTTATCCACTATAACATAGATACCACCTGACTCCCACTCATAGGTCTTCACTTCTTTTCACCTACCAATACCAAAATCGGTCTCATCGTCTCCCACCAGCAAGAATCAACTCACGTGCACGCGGACTCGAGCAAACAAATTGTTCCTCCACTCCGGTACAACTATACTCCCCTAACTATAGCAAAGGACTTCCCCTACATCATCCCCATTTTCAAAACCCCAACTTCCACTTACCGATTCGCGGCTCACACACTGGCCCTAAACTTACTAAAAGCAATAAATCAATCAACAATTTAACATACAAGTTGGGTTAGCAAAGGAAAGGTCCAAGTGGCTCAAGTATGATTTCCCTCACTTAAAATCCTTTTTCCGATGTAATAGAAGCAATGGGACTCTACTAAACATGTTTCAACCAAATCAACACACATACATGCTCAACCAAGCATATAACAAGGATTACTTGCTAAACAAGCAACACATGCGTACGATCAAACAACATGCATTCTCAATCAAACAATCACACATCACAGCATACACGGAAAACAAACAGCATGCTTTTAAACAAGCAATCAACATACTTGTCATACAAGCAATCGTACTTACAAAACAAGCAAACACCGTGCATATCAATTCAAAACTTAAACTTACCTCACTTACCTGCCCAAGGTCTCGGAAACCTTAGGCTCTGATACCAACAAATGTAACCCCCTCGTCCCGGTCTGGTCGGATGACCGGTCCGAGTGGGCTACACGGGGAAAACCGAAGCGAAACCCGTTAAGGCTTCCCTTCGGTTAACGACCCAGAAAATTTCTTTTAACTTTAATCTTATCTATATGCATATTTAATTCCTACGTGAAGCACAACAGCGGAAGATACAAACAACGAAACGTTCACCGACCAAACAAAACATAAACCGTCCATTTTACTTCATTACAGCAGGCCGTTTCGAAACGCCCATAGGGTGTTCCGAAACGCCTTGACTTAGTTAAAGGCCAGGGTCAACCATAAGGCGACCGTTCCGAAACAGGGGAGACCCGTATCGGAACGACCTTGACGGTCAATATCTCGTGGTCAACGAGATTTGACCGTTTCGGAACTTCAGAGGCCCGTTTCGGAACGGCTTCATCTCGCCAATTTCTCAAAATTCCAGTAGCGAAAACGTTCCGGAACGACCCTCATCCGTTTCGAAACGGCAGGCCATTTACGCAGGGACCGTTCCGGAACAGGGGGACTCGTTCTGAAACGCCCCCTGTCTGCAGACTCGTCTGGGCTGTTTTGAGGCACAAGGGTGCCCCAAAACACCATCAAAACACCATACAACAACAAAACAATTCGACTTAAGGTTTACCAACTAAACTAGCATGCTTCAACATGATTTAAACATGTCTAACACTAAGGCGACACCCCACAAACATGCTTTCATACAAACATCATTCAAACACATGTAAAAACACATAAGGCATAAGACTAACATTCAAAAGAGCAACTTAGGCATGAGTTAACATTCATCACACAAGCATCTGGCAAGACACATCATGCTTACAAATCAAGTCAACCATAGACATACATCAAACACAAACAACAACACCTATCCCATTGCTTTACTATTACAATCTTTAAGTTTAAACATCATACTTGAGCTAACCGTAAGCAACACTTGGAGGCCTTTCCTTGCCCTTGCCACCCACAAACCATTGATCTGCATTGTCGAACAAAAGAGAGCGTAAGAATAAAAGCTTAGTGAGGGTAAGCTCATAAAACAAACCTTCGACAATGCAGGGTCCAAGCACGAGCTACAACCAAGATAAAATGCATGACCATACCTTTGATCCACACGAGCCATAAATATAGATGATGCATGAACATATATTCATTGTCATGACATGCTCAACATGTTTAAATCCACAACATATGAAATCACATATATTAAACCATGTTAGCAACACCTCCCAAAACACATTGGCTCACAATTAACCACATATTGGCAACATAAACTACAATCTGTATTGGCACCTAGCTATGACTCGAATACGCGGATAACCCGTTGGAACGCATTTCCAACAACAACATTACCTCGGTGGGATTCCACTCATCACCGATCCTTGCATGTGCGGGATTCCACTCATCGCCACATGCCCTACGGATGGGATTCCACTCATCATCACGTAGAAATATAAATAAAATTTCTGGGCGAACCCGTACTCCTCCTTGGTGACTCAACGCCACCAAGGCCACGCGCGACTTTTGACTCATGTGTACACACTAACATCCTAATGATCGATCATTTGTACCCAAGCATACTAGTGCCAATACTACACATTTCATTAATCATTCATAATGTCAATTCATAACACTTCCGTGCTTAGCACGTACTCACCATGACTTACCATCATGTACAAACCACATTTCCATGTCTAGCATGTACTCACCATGATCCCCGGATCATACAAACACCTCATAATATCATTACACATGTCAACACTACATGCATCTCAACAACACAATTATCACATCATATTTCACACACATGTATATCTCTATCACATTCATCATCAACATGCACGTAACAATGCATTAAGCCATGCCTCCACATACATGTATAACAACATAAGCATAGCCACCATAAGCATGATTAAACATGAGGCATAATTCAACACTTTAAAGATCAACCAAGGTCTCTAACTAAAGTTTGGGATTAGGCCACCACCCTAATCCCAACTCTAGGTGGGTCTACCAATCCCAACCTAGTTCATATGCTTGAACCAACACTTGAAAACCATTTAAAAGTATTTAACCACTCACCTAAACATCCAAGCTCCAAGCCAAGCTAGCAACCTCCCTCAAATTTCCAGATTTCTTCCTGAAGCTTTTCCAACACGAATTCCCGCTTCCAAACAACCTCAAACACATTTCAAACAATTCCAAATCAGCCCATCACCAAAAGACCAACCCGGAACACAATTCAAATACAATTCACAATGTTGCCAGCCATGACCAAACCCCATTTTTAGCAATTTCGGACAGCCCCTCAACCATGTCCAAAAACCATGTTTCCAACATCCATAGCACCCACAAACAATCCCAAATCAACCCCTAATCATAGTGCTACCATTGGGCTATCAATTTCCACCTAAAACAACCCCCAAAACTCACCCAAAACCCTCCAAAAAACCTATTTTTACCCAATTTCGGAAATTCATTTAAAATACTCTAAAAATTATATATGTTGAACTATTTGATTCACAAACATCATATCTAACCATTATAAATCAAAAGCTTTAGTAAAAACCCATAAAGCTCCATCCTTTAACCTAAACTTTCAAAAACCCAATTTTTAAAACATTGATGAAAATGAAATATATTTGTACTTCCAAGTAGAGGAAGATGAGAGTAAGTCGGAAATATAATTACCTTTCAAAACCGAGCCAAAATGGAGGAGAAATGAGGTGGAAAAGTGAAAGAGAGATGGGAGAGCTCTTTTCACGTTGGTATTTGGTTGAGGAAGAGGATGAATAGTGAAAGTGTTGGATAAGGGGATTTAAAATCAAAGTTGGGCTATTTACAAAATGCCATTAATGAATGGCTCTCTTCTTTATTCTTTAAAAATTCTTCACTTTGCAATTTCTTCAATTTGGTCCAACGTAAAATATTTTTTTTTGAAACCCGAAACTTAAAAGATTATTTTAATTGTAAAACCGAGCCCAAAATAATATTAAAATATTATTTTCACCCAACCCCTAAACCCGAGTGTTACATATTTGGAGTACACATTCACTTGCCAAATATAAATATTAAATATGCTCAGCTTAGGAATATATATTTGTTTATCTTACCATCATTCACTTCCAATGAGTTGACTCTACTTTCCACCATGACCAGGATACCGCCACCTGCTGAGTCCTTGAAGATTTTCCATTCTTAAATTTCATGTAGTATTTGCTTAGCTATAATTATTTTTGTCAACTTAACCACTAGACAAGTTTTTTTTAAAAAAATAAAATCACAATTCAAAAGTAAGGCTAAATAGATGATGAAAAACATATGATGGTTAATACACTGGTTGTTTTGTCTGAATCTGAACAATATCCCACATCATAAAGGAAATACCAGAGCACCAAAAGGCTTGTTAGAATTTCAGAATATATAAAATACCCTCTTTGGTAGGTCTTAAAGAGTGAGATCTTTTGTAATTGTAAAATCCTAAAAAGGATTTCAACATTTGATTACAACTCATAGATCTAACTGGAGGGGGAGAATGATTGATATGGAAGTGCGGGGAATCAAACCCCGTGCCTCTCACATGCGAAACGAGCGCTCTACCATATGAGCTACAACCCCATGATCTATCATTTGTTTCCAAGATGAGAGGAACAAGCGATGGCCTGAAACAGTAAAAAGTGAAGTGCAAGGCAGTTGGCGCAAAACAAGTGCTAAAGAGGTTTCAATTGCATACTCTGTATATTGACAAAATGAATGATGATTTTAATTTAACTTTTTTATTTCTTTAAAGTTGTTGTTACTAGCTGTCATTCTATATCAAAAACAGAAACATTTACAGCCAAACTGGTAAGAATTGTTTTGATTCGACCAAATCTAAAAAAAGTGAAAACAAAACTAAATCTGATTTGAGGGAAGAGGCACATGCTTCATGATTTGAGGACAACAGACAATGTTTAATGCCATGCTGTTGTAGTGTTGTTTAAAGCCTAGCAAACAAGTTGTAAGATGTTCTGAATTGGGTTTAAATTTTGACAGAAACAAAAAACATGGAGATTAAACAGTTGATGTTGCAGGCTCTTCTTTTAGCCATTCATGTGCCTCATTGCTAAGCCTTAGAGACAGTTGTGGCAAAATCTCCCAACATTTGATCCAAACAACATTGCAAATTACATCAAATCTTGATATAATTCCAGAAAAAAAGAAGGGAAGGTCTGTCAGACAGTTGTCCGACCACCCCAACCATACAAGACAAGCTGGGAACGATCTTCTGCGATCAAGGTGGTTCATTGAAGCACCAAACCAATAATTACGCTCTTAGCCCTTAAAACTCAAGGACACAGAGGTACAAGCTTATAGAACAGATCGTGTTCAAGTAAGGTCGTGCCCTTAGAGCTCCCAGTTCCAACTAAAATACCACGAGCTCTAGTATTTTCTTTATGATGTGGGAGCTTGTTCAGATTTGGACAAATCAACCAGTGTCTGAACCTACATGTGTTTTCCACGATCTATTTATCCCCTTTAAAGAACATATACCATAAATAGTTAACTACATCATCCTGGATATAACTATTTTTTTATAATCATTGATTATTAGCCTGTTTAATGCTTTATGTATAATTTCTAGCCTTAATTTTGAATTATATTTCCTTTATTTAAAAAAATATTGTCTATTAATTAAGCTTATGATTGTATAAAAAATGTTGTTTCAATTTTTAAATTTTTTTAAAAAAAGAGTAAAAATACTCGATAGAATCCAACCAAAATTTACTTTTAAAAACAGGATTTTTCTAAAACTTTTTTTTTATTTTTCTATTTTGAAATAATTTTGCGATGTGTTTTAATTAGTCACATGCAATAAAAATTAGAAAAGTGTTTGATGTATTGGTAAGGCACATTGCACTCTCAAGGAGAGGACGTGAGTTTGAACCTTAGAGACGACATTGTTGGGAGGGCAACCTCGCACTCCAAATATAAACCGTAAGATAAACATGCATATAAAAAATAAGAATTAGAAAAGTTATAAACATAATGATAGTGTATGAGGCAAAGTGAGAAAAAATATACTGTATTTTAAATTCTCTAAACTCTAATTTTAAACCCTAAACTTAAATTTTTATTGTGAGCAATAAATAAGGGCACCGGGAAGGAGAAGATGATTTTTGTCCAAATAATACAGGGTTCTTTTATCTAAATCTAATTAGTTGGCATCTCGAACCGGCAAATAGGACAATAATGACTTTGTTTCAGCCATCGTTCAATGCAACTACCATGAAAGCTATGAGAACATGGCATCCGAGATGCTTCATATCCAACCTTTAGTTTCTCCAAACATATCATGCACTTTTCTTCATCTCCATCTCCATCTTCTACTCTAACCCTCTTCAACATCTCCTTGATCGATAATTCTTTCGCCGCAACCATCCCATAGTTAATGTTCTCAAACTCCGACATCGATTCTGCCAAAGCCCTCGACTCTTGGGCTTGGCTGGTCTCATTTTCCACCACCACTGCTTGCATCGCAGATTGTAAGTACATGACCTCACAATAATATCCTCTGTGAACCACCATATTTGCAATTATAAATCCATGTCCGATGATTTCTCGGACGATGGTGTTGTAAGAAGTAGAGGATGTGTCGATGCCGAGTCTTGTGAATGCTGGATCAAGAACTTTGTGGATCCGGTTGCGGCTTTGCAAGACGTCGAGACCAAAACAAAGAGTTTCTTGCGAGGGGAAGGGATTGGTGTTGAAAGTGGTGTAATCGCCTGCCATAGGATCATAGCAGCGGAGATCAACGTCGATGGTTAAAGTGATTTTGGTGAGGACTGGAGGTATATACCCAGGTTGATGTTCGAACAGGAGTGGCTGAACAAGGTGGGAAACAACATTCGACGGGTAAGAAACTGAAGCCATTGCCATTGAAGAAACTTGGAGAAGTATAGCTCTAACGTAAAAATCACAATGTTTTGAGAGTTTCAAATTTATAAGGGCATAAGGAAACCCTATTTTTGGAACATTAAGTAAATATTGTTTGATTAATCTAAGCCTTTATCTGAAAATTCATGTTTCTTGAACCTCAAGTAACCATTTGATGGTTATATATATATATAAAATAAAAATAAAAAACATAATCACGCTCAGACTAGGAATCCTGTCTCCTTAGAACTCAAGGATACAGAGGTAAGACCTAGAGGACAGATCCTTTTAAAGTAAGGTCGGGGTTTTTCAGCTCCCGGTTCTAACATAAATGCTATTGGCTTTGGTCTTTCCTTTAATATTTGGGATTTTGTTCAGCTTCCGAAAAAACATGGTAATGCATGACTTAGAGCAAGAAATAGGATGAGACAGTTGGGTAAAAAATGGTAATGCATGACTTAGAGCAAGCATGGCATGTGAAATAATCATGATAATATGTGTAAGTTGAAGAAAGAAGAGTATGGTCATGGCTTCATATGTTCATCCTTGGAACCAATGTCAGGTGGCAGCTAGAGTTCCCCCAAACACTTCAGTAGGTCACGAGGGATTGGAGCGCATTACCCCCAGTGAAGTGATCAAGGGAACTCCAGAGGACAACTGACTCTCTGTGTCTTCTTTGTGGTTAGATGCTTTGGCAATACAAGGGAAACCTATCTATATATAACTAAAGCCTCTATATGTGCAGGTGGCCCTTGGTGAATGCATTAGGTACGAAATAAAATCAACACATGGAAAGTTACCCAAACTGAATCTAGTCAAAACTATGGCGTTTGGGGGAAGTAGAGAATATTCTTGAGCTCTTCCCACACCTTTTCCTCACTTGTACTGTTGTCAACTTGTCATAGTTCAGAGAGTTTTATATGCATCGGCCTTAGTAACTTGGATATATCTTCCATTAATAGTCCAAGCTATAGTCAATTAGGAGTGTCCGTACCAGTGTGTATGTTTTTGACAAGACATTACATAAACAGGTTCAACAGCTGCTATGATTCTGTGAAAATGCTGGATAGAACTAAAGTATACATGGCCAGAATTTTATGCCACTTTTCAGCACAAAATCTTTCCTAAGAATCCATCTAGTTTAGTATCGCGTCTAGATTAATTTTTCCCAGAGATTTTATAGACATGGAAACATGGTATGAGAAGACTGGCAAGTGAACATGGACGCAACTAGGGGAGAATTGAGAGCTAAAGAATCCGAGTGGTGTCAGGACAATCTTCTTTTTCAACCTGTCTTTTTCCCGGCTCGAATCCGAACAAGAATCTGAAGTATTGCAGATGCTAAAAGAGATTTCACTTGAAAAAAGGTTGCCAAGCATGAGAAATGGTGTGTTATACCAGAAAGAAATGTTCCTTTATACTTCCGAAAGGTGTACAGAAAAAGTTTAGAAAGGATAACATACCCTTTTCTTTTCCCTCAAATATCGGCCAGGTTCATTTCCAACAACATGAAAGCTATGAATTTCAAAAGCATGTCAATATCTACACTCAGTGAACCTTGCCTATTTATACAGCCTGCCAACCCTCTGTGCATAAACCGTAGAATGCGAAAGGGAATGTCAGCCGTTCCCTGGAGTTTCCCTGACCACTTCATTGGGGCTATTTTAAGAGAGGAAATTTTGTGGCACTGAAGTGTTTGGGGGAACTCTGGGAGATAGTTGACTTGACACTGTTGGAGGCTTGGCTCTAGGGAAGGTTTCCCGGTACAGTATAAAGTTGTTTAACCATTGTTTTATGCATTCCGATGGTGTTTGATGAAACCAAGTCTTTCACACATGTATTGTTCAACAGTCATAGATTTGCAGATATTCTTTAACCATTTTGTATCAAAACAAAAACAGATCCCAAATTTCATATCTAACTGTAGTTTGACATCTCAAGCAGGCAATTGTGGCTATGGGAGTGGCAAGGGAGGTAGATGACCTTCACGGTCGTGTGAGGCCTTTCATTCATCCGGACCTCCAAGCCTCCGGTGTCCCTCTTTCAATGCTGCCAAGTAAAGTATTGGGTTTGTGCTCTATGTAATTTCTGTGCAATATTCAAATATTAAAATCAAGTCGGTGATGGTTTTTGTAACGATACGACATGAGTGATTACCCGGTGTCTCAGAAAAAGAGGGTTCAAAACGAGTTTAAGCTTAAGGTAAAAAATGGTACAAGGTTTACACAAGCTTGTTAGATTTAGGGTTTAAGTTGTATGGTTTAAAATTTAGGATTTTTGGTAAGTGTTTAGAGTTTAGATTTTAATGTTTTAGAATTTAGATTTTAAGATGGGTTATGTAAATTGTAATATTTTATTGCACAACTTGTGTATCAAGCAAAATAGAAAAGCACTTCAGAAAAATAAAATGTTGATGTACTTCATGGGTTGAGTTACACTCATTTTTATTAAAACAAAATCAGCTTATTACGCAGATAGCAAGTCGACAAATATTTTTTTTAATTGAATGCTCTATTTTAATAAATTGCATAGAACCCTTAAATCTTTGTATCGCCTCTGATTATTGCTATATATATACTGGCGGTGGAAACTTTTAGTTTTCACAAGTGCCTTAGTTTTAGGGTTTAGGGAATCAGTTTAGGGTGTGGAGTTTAGGGATTTGGGTTTAGTAGTTTAGAATTTAAATATTGCAGATAGAATTTAGGGTTTATAGGTTAAAACCTAAATCCTCGAATATTACCCTAACTTCTAAACCCCTACACCCTAAATTGAGTCTACAAGGCCTAAAACTAAGGCACTTCTGAACCCTAAAATTAAAGGGTGTCAAAGTATTTTTCATGTGTGTGTGCGCGTGTGCGTGCGTGCGTGTGTGTGTGTGTATGTGAATTACCTCCATCCAACTCCAAAAAAATGTGTAAAAGTAATTGAGTTTTACATTGTGTAAGTGGATATATATATGAGAAAAACTTTATACATAAATTGTGTAAGCTTTAGATTACACGAACTTGTCAAATTTAAGGTTTAGATATTTAGTTTAGGGTTTAAGATTTATGAATTTAGATTGTATCGTTTAGAATTTAGGACTTAGGGTTAGAGTTTATTGTTTAAAGGTTAGAGATTTTAGATTGTATAGTTTAAATAGAAAAGATTATATAACTTTTTACCCATATTATATATTAAAAATATAATGTTAATATAAATATATAAAAGAACTATATAAGAAAAAAATGTTAATATAATTTTTGACCCATATTATATATTAAAATATAATGTTAATATAAATATATATAAGATTATATATATATCTTTAACGATCTATATAAATGAATAATGTATATAAAAATTTAAAAAAAGTATGAACAAATAATACCATAAAATTACACTAGTATATTAAAAAATAGTGTATATAAAAACTATATACATAAGAAAAAAATTAAATTATTTATATGCAATGTTAAAATTATAAGAAAAAAATTTGTACAATATATAAGGGCAGAGTCACTTAAGTAATTGGGGTGTTATTTGATATTTAAAATATGTTGAAAAAAATCCTTACTATTTATGGTATATAAAAGATCATTAAAAATAATTGTGACACCATTTTTAAGAAACTATACACCATTTTTTAAAAGGCATAATACCAAAAAAAATGGTCCTAACGTTAGTCAACTAACAATAAATGGCTTAAAATGACGTGACAAACTTACATAGCAGTTCATATTGATATGTCAGCGTTATGTAGACAAAGATGTTGACTTGAAAGAATGTATCAAGTATGTAGTGAGAACTTTTCTCCAATTAAACTAGCCACATTTTAAATTGATGCATTCGAACTTGCACTAACTATTATATCATCCACGTAAATTAGGACATATGTGAACGTACCTACATTATTTTTGATAAAGAGTGAACTGTCAGCCTACGATCCTTTAAATCCAATACTAAGAAGGTAATATTTGGGCTTGAAATACCAATTTCTAGGTGTCTACCTCAGACCATATAGACGTTTTGCAATTTACACACCAACTTCAACCCATTGTGTGCAAATTGTTTAAACCCTTGTGTTTTGGACTATAACCAAAGAAGGTGCATGGCTGTGACTTGTAGCTCAACTTATGGTTCTGATAGGGTTTTAGATGTGAGAAGCATCGACACCCAAAAACCCTCGTAAACTGGTTGCTTGTTGTGTATTACTCCAAAGGGTGATTTTTTATGGAGCACTCGAGTAGGTCAATCTAATACTTTTCAATATGTTAGTTGTGAATTTCTTTATATTTTTAAGATTTTTTGAAAATTTTGAAAAATTAAAAAATACAAAAAAAATTGAATTATTTTTTGTTAGAATTAAGGGGCCGAACGAGATATTTCTTATTTATTTTAGCATATCATGTCACCTCATTAACAACACTTAATAGCATGTTGCTTGTTTTGTAAAAAAATCAAAGTAATGTTCATTTTGTAAAATTTAAAAGTTGAGTGACCAAAATAAATATTTTTGGATAGTTTAATGACTATTTTTAAACTTTACCCTTAAATTTATCCAATGATTTGAGTTATTCAAGGACTAGACTAGGATGAAATTTTGGAGAACACAAGTTGCTTATCTTTGAAACTAATAAGGTTTTAAAATATAATTAAACCATAAAAATAGAGGGTTGATGCTTAATTCCAATAATTTCAAAACTAACAAGTCCTAACAAGTAATTAAATCAAAAAATTAATGGTAAGGATTAATTTCATTAATTTTAAGGGTAAAATACACAGATGATCACCGAACTTTTAGAATTTTTATTGGGATCACCCAACTTTTATTTTACATTTTGGTCTCTCTCGTTACCTTCCGTTAGAAAATGATGACGTGGCACTTCATCTTATTCTTCAATCTATTTCTTCATGTCTTCTGTTTTTTCCTACATGAGCATAAGAAATTACAAAAGTATAAACTTTCATCTACTGATTTTTTTTTTCATTTATTCTTCTTCCTTTAAATTTTATTATGGATAAATCTTAATATCTCCCAACACTATATTATTTTAAACAAATTACAAAAGTACCGGCTATCTCTGGTGGTTTCCTTAGAACCGTACTTGAGAGTTTCCTACCTCATACGGCTCGGCAGTAAATTCTTTTGGTGTCCTATTTTTTTACCCTACCTTATATCCAAGTGAATAAGATGAATAAGATTTCTCATAGATCTATCGATTTGTCTCGGGTTAACCAAAAGGGGTTAATTCCATAAGTTTCAAACTTGAATTTTGATTAAATTAATAAGAAGTTTTATCTTTTCTCCCACCTTTCAGAAAAATAAAGCCTTGTTCACAGTGATTCCTGGTTGCTTGCTATCGCGCAGAACTTGACAACACTTCTTAACAATATTAAAGTAGTAAAATGAAAAGGAGCATCTCATTTAACATTTTGGCATCCACATTTCCCTCTCAAGGCCCAAACTGTGTGCTCAAACTGAGTAAGATGTAGGGCTGGGCGTTCGATCGAGTCGAGTTAAAAAATTTCGAGTTATTTGAGTTTGTAAGTCTTACTTTACGATTCAAAATTTATTTGATTTTTTTTCGAGTCAAGTCGAGTTTAAAATATTTGAGTCGAGTCGAGTTTCGAGTTTCTGTACAAATTCAATTGTACATATATATTTCTTCGTATATATATTTCTATATGCATATACGTAGCGATGCATGTATATATTTCTATATGCATATATTTAGGGCTAGACATTGCACATATTGATTCTAATTTCAACTGCTTGTTCCTCACATCTTGGAAACATATGATAGATCATGGGGGTGTAGCTCATATTGTAGAGCGCTCGCTTCGCATGCGAGAGGCACGGGGTTCAATTCCCTGCACTTCCATATTTCAGATATGAAAAGTCAAATCAAATTCATCAGTTTTAATTTGCTAGCTTCAGCTCCAAGAAAAGGGTATTAGAGTTCCAAAATGTATATATACCTCTGCTAGCCTATGAGTTAGATCTTTTGGTAGTAATTGCAAGCCTGAGTTGGAGATGAAAACCCTGTCTGGAAACGATTTTAACATTTAATTACAACTCGTGGAAGTAACCATTAAGAAGAAAAACCCACTTTCAGGTGTAGTGAGTGACACTATAATGAGAAAGAGTCCAATAAGCAGAACGAGTCCTGCAATCACATGCACAGACACACGATTTTTCTGAAGAATGTTGTGTTTCACCATGGTTACTTTAAAATAGATGGATAAATCATTTTTACCAGCTAAAGCTAATGTGTTCCAAGTTAGAACTGTTCCTATCATTAAGGAGACCGGCACCCCGGTGCAGATCATAAGCTGTAGAAATAAGATGTGAAATAATCAGACAAAGCTTTGTACATATTTCATCGGATTTTAATCTTTGTTATGCATTCGAGCATTCAGATAATGGATCTGTTAATCTAATATCAAGATAATGTTACTTGGTTGACGACTGTTAGTACTCCTCAAAGATTCTTTGGCGCAATTTCTACTATAAATAGCAGTACCTTGTCAAGCAAGGCATCATTGTGTAAAAAGATTTTAGGAGGGAATTATAGAAGATATTCTGAACTTCACAACATATTAGAAGACATCTATTCCATAGCATGTTTCCATTCTTCCAATGTCAAAAGACAAAGCCCCCTTTTTGTTCTGATCAAAAACATCGAATAACAATATATTTCTGCGTAACCGGTTTATTTGCAACTTAAGCAATGATAAATTCAGAGGTGAAGCAATATCACAAGTAGCAAGCCACCCTGCAACACAGAAGTCAGTAGCTCTTCTCATTGCCTGCACATATTTAGAAATGAACATAATGCTATACCAAAGGAAAAATAATTAGTAAAACTTATCCCCTTTCGACCAATAAAATTAACAATCAGTCCACTCGCGAAAAGTCAGTATAGAACCAAAAACTGAATCTGCAGATTCAAAGATCACATCAAATACATCAATTTAAATTTGCTAACTTTAGCTGCAAGAAAAGGTTTATTAGAGTTTCAAAATATATAAAATACCTATGCTAGCTTAAGGAGTGAAATCTTTTGTAATTGCAGCCTGAGTTGGAGATGAAACCCCTGCCTGAAAAGGATTTTAACATTTTATTATAACTCATGGAACTAAATTCAGGGAGAGGATCATTGATATAGAAGTGCGGGGAATCGAACCCCGTGCCTCTCGCATGCAAAGTGAGTGCTCTAGCATATGAGCTACACCCACATCACCTGTCATCTGTTTCCAAGATGAGAGGAACAAATGATGGCCTGAAACAGTAAAAAAGTGAAGTGCAAGGCAGTTGGCGCAAAACAAGTGCTAAAGAGGTTCCAATTGCATACTCTGTATACTGAACAGTTGCGTGACCACCCCAGCCTGACAAGACAAGCTGGGAATGATCTTCTACGGTCGAGGAGGTTCAATGAAGCACCAAACCAGTAATCAGAGCAACTCAAGGACACATAGGTACGAACCTATAGAACAAATCCTGTTTAAGTAAAGTCGTGCACTTAGAGTTCCCAGTTCCAACTTAAATACCACGAGTTCTAGTCTTTTCTTTATGATGTGGGATCTTGTTCAGATTTGGACAAATCAACAAGTGTCTGAACCTACACGTGTTGTCCACGATCTATTTAGCCCCTTTAAAGAACATATACCATAAATAGTTAATTGCAACATCCCGGATATAACTATATTTTTATAATCATTGATTATTAGTCTGTTTAATGCGTTATGTATAATTTATAGCCTTAATTTTGAATTATATTTCTTTTATTTAAAAAAATCTTATCTATTAATTAAGCTTATGATCGTATAAAAAACGTTGTTTCAATTTTTAAAATTAAAAAAAAAGTAAAAATGCTCAATAGAATCCAACCAAAAATTACTTTTAAAACAGGATTTTTCTAAAACTTTTTTATTTTTCTATTTTAAATAGTTTTGTGATGTGTTTTAATTAGTCACATGCAATAAGAATTAGAAAAGTGTTGGATGTATTGGTAAGACACATTGCACTCTCAAGAAAAGGACGTGAATTTAAACTTTGGAGACGACATTATTGAGAGGGCAGCCTCACATTCCGAACATGAATTGTAAGACAGACATGCATATAAAAAAATAAGAATTAGAAAAGTTATAAATATAATGATAGTGTATGAGGCAAAGTGAGGAAAAATTAATACACAAACCAAATTAATAATTTGGTTAAAATATAACGGAAAAAATATATTAAGCCTAATATAAGTTATTGAAATTTATAAAAATAATATCTTATATTACTTTATATTATTTTCTACCTAAACAACTTTTTTAACCAATTTGATACGTAATCTTAGATCAAATATTAAGGTATGTTTTTAATATCAAGCACGGGCACATAATTTTATGTTAAAGGTGCTAATTTTTTATATTTAATAAAATTATACGATAAGTTAAAATTTCAAAGGAAAAAAATTAAATTATCAATATAAATATAAAAAATATAAAATATATAAGAATATAAAATTCTCATTAAGTGTGACTGCCCTCCAAGCACTTTCAGTCCATCCCTATAATTATGTGTTAGAAATGTAAAGACTAGGGAATCAAATTGGCTTTGTTTACTGGGAAAACAACTAAACTATTTTCTAAGAGATTTACAAAGTGATTAAATAGATTTTGTTCCCATAACATTCAAAGGAAAGACGAAGAAATACAGACAATTTTTTTTTTACTATTTTTCGGTCTTTTTTTATGTCTCGACACTAAAAAATTCAATTCTAACTCTTAATTCTAAATTTTAGGTCCTAAACCTTAAACCATATGACCTAAAAATACACTCTATCCTAAATTGGTTTGAATCTAATACTTCTCTTGTCCTAGCCATATTTAGAGGTACTTTATTTGGAGTACACATTCACTTGCCAAATATAAATATTAAATATGCTCAGCTTAGGAATATATATTTGTTTATCTTACCATCATTCACTTCCAATGAGTTGACTCTACTTTCCACCATGACCAGGATACCGCCACCTGCTGAGTCCTTGAAGATTTTCCATTCTTAAATTTCATGTAGTATTTGCTTAGCTATAATTATTTTTGTCAACTTAACCACTAGACAAGCTTTTTTAAAAATAAAATCACAATTCAAAAGTAAGGCTAAATAGATGATGAAAAACATATGATGGTTAATACACTGGTTGTTTTGTCTGAATCTGAACAATATCCCACATCATAAAGGAAATACCAGAGCACCAAAAGGCTTGTTAGAATTTCAGAATATATAAAATACCCTCTTTGGTAGGTCTTAAAGAGTGAGATCTTTTGTAATTGTAAAATCCTAAAAAGGATTTCAACATTTGATTACAACTCATAGATCTAACTGGAGGGGGAGAATGATTGATATGGAAGTGCGGGGAATCAAACCCCGTGCCTCTCACATGCGAAACGAGCGCTCTACCATATGAGCTACAACCCCATGATCTATCATTTGTTTCCAAGATGAGAGGAACAAGCGATGGCCTGAAACAGTAAAAAGTGAAGTGCAAGGCAGTTGGCGCAAAACAAGTGCTAAAGAGGTTTCAATTGCATACTCTGTATATTGACAAAATGAATGATGATTTTAATTTAACTTTTTTATTTCTTTAAAGTTGTTGTTACTAGCTGTCATTCTATATCAAAAACAGAAACATTTACAGCCAAACTGGTAAGAATTGTTTTGATTCGACCAAATCTAAAAAAAGTGAAAACAAAACTAAATCTGATTTGAGGGAAGAGGCACATGCTTCATGATTTGAGGACAACAGACAATGTTTAATGCCATGCTGTTGTAGTGTTGTTTAAAGCCTAGCAAACAAGTTGTAAGATGTTCTGAATTGGGTTTAAATTTTGACAGAAACAAAAAACATGGAGATTAAACAGTTGATGTTGCAGGCTCTTCTTTTAGCCATTCATGTGCCTCATTGCTAAGCCTTAGAGACAGTTGTGGCAAAATCTCCCAAAATTTGATCCAAACAACATTGCAAATTACATCAAATCTTGATATAATTCCAGAAAAAAGAAGGGAAGGTCTGTCGGACAGTCGTCCGACCACCCCAGCCATACAAGACAAGTTGGGAACGATCTTCTGCGATCAAGGTGGTTCATTGAAGCACCAAACCAGTAATTACGCTCTTAGCGCTTAAAACTCAAGGACACAGAGGTACAAGATTATATATATCTTCCGCGATCTATATAAATAAATAATGTATATAAAAATTTTAAAGATAAAGTATGAGCAAATAATATCATGAAATTACACTAGTATATTCAAAAAAAATAATGTATATAAAAACTATATACGTAAGAAAAAAATTAAATTGTTTATATGTAATGTTAATATTATAGGAAAAAAATTGTACAATATATAAAGGCGGAGTCACTTAAGTAATTAGGGTGCTATTTGACATTTAAAATATGTTGAAAAAAATCCTTACTATTTATGGTATATAAAAAATCATTAAAAATAATTGTGACACCATTTTTAAGAAACTATACATCATTTTTTAAAAGATATGATACTAAAAAAATGACCCTAATGTTAGTCAACTAACAATAAATAACTTAAAATGACATGACAAAACTACATGGCAGTATACATTGATATGACAATGTCATGCAGACAAAGATGTTGACTTGAAAGAATATATCAAGTATTTAGTGAGAATTTTTCTCCAATTAAACTAGCCACATTTTCAATTGATGCATTCGAGCTTGCAGTAACTATTATATTATCCACGTAAATTAGGACATATGTGAACGTACCTACATTATTTTTGATAAAGAGCTACGATCCTTTGAATCCAATACTGAAAAGATAATATTTGGGCTTGAAATACTAATTTTAAGGTGTCTGCCTCAGACCATATAGACGTTTTGTAATTTGCACACCAATTATGTGCAAATTGTTTAAACCCTTGTGGTTTGGACTATAACCAAAGAAGGTGCATGTCTGTGACTTGTAGCTCAACTTATGATTCTCATAGGGTCTTAGATGTGAGAAGCATTGACACTCAAAAACCCTCGTAAACTGGTTGCTTGTTGTGTATTGCTTCAAAGGGTGGTTTTTATGGAGCACTTGAGTAGGTCAATCTAATACCTTTTCAATACGTTAGTTGTAAATTTCTATATATTTTTAAGATTTTTTGAAATTTTATAAATACTAAAAAATATAAAAAAATTGAATTTTTTTTTGTTAGAATTAAGGGGCCGAACAAAATTTTTTTTATTTATTTTAATATGGCATGTCACCTCATTAACAACACTTAATAGCATGTTGCCTGTTTTGTAAAAAATTCAAAATAATGTTATTTTATAAAATTTAAAAGTTGAGTGACCAAAATAAATATTTTAAGATAGTTTAATGACTATTTTTAAACTTTACCTTTAAATTTATCCAATGATTTGAGTTATTCAAGGACTAGACTATGATGAAATTATGGAGAACACAAGTTGCTTATCTTTGAAACTAATAAGGTTTTAAAATATAACTAAATCATAAAAAATAGAGGATTGATACTTAATTCCAATAATTTCAAAACTAACAAGTCCTAACAAATAATTAAATCAAAAAATTAATGGTAAGGATTAATTTCATTAATTTTAAAAGTAAAGTACACAGATAGTCACCAAACTTTTAGAATTTTTATTGAGATCACCAAATTTTTATTTTATATTTTGGTTACTCTCGTTACCTTAAGTTAGAAAATAATGATGTGGCACTTCATCTTATTCTTCAATCTCTTTCTTCATGTAGTATTTGCTTAGCTATAATTATTTTTGTCAGCTTAACCACACCTGCTGTTTTTGACTAATCCTCACTATTTTTTACCCTGCAGATTTGGAATGTGAATCAGACAAGTTTAGTCATTTCTACACTTTCATTCTTAGACTCAGTACTGCCCTATCAAGAAGGATTTGGAATTGGCATGCGTTGTGTTTTATTTTGTTACAGTTGGGCTACTATGCGAAGGCAACGGCTCCTTGGAAACCGATGGAACTGCCGATCCCTTGAATAGCACCAAGTAAAACTCTGTCCTCAGCTTCATTCTTGTTAGTCTCCCTAGAAATAGGATGAAAACTCTTGAGACAGTTGGGTAAAAAATGGTAATGCATGAGTTAGAGCAAGAAATCTTGATGCATGGCATGTGAAATAATCATGATAATATGTGTAAGTTGAAGAAAGAAGAGTATGGTCATGGCTTCATATGTTCATCCTTGGAACCAATGTCAGGTGGCAGCTAGAGTTCCCCCAAACACTTCAGTAGGTCACGAGGGATTGGAGCGCATTACCCCCAGTGAAGTGATCAAGGGAACTCCAGAGGACAACTGACTCTCTGTGTCTTCTTTGTGGTTAGATGCTTTGGCAATACAAGGGAAACCTATCTATATATAACTAAAGCCTCTATATGTGCAGGTGGCCCTTGGTGAATGCATTAGGTACGAAATAAAATCAACACATGGAAAGTTACCCAAACTGAATCTAGTCAAAACTATGGCGTTTGGGGGAAGTAGAGAATATTCTTGAGCTCTTCCCACACCTTTTCCTCACTTGTACTGTTGTCAACTTGTCATAGTTCAGAGAGTTTTATATGCATCGGCCTTAGTAACTTGGATATATCTTCCATTAATAGTCCAAGCTATAGTCAATTAGGAGTGTCCGTACCAGTGTGTATGTTTTTGACAAGACATTACATAAACAGGTTCAACAGCTGCTATGATTTTGTGAAAATGCTGGATAGAACTAAAGTATACATGGCCAGAATTTTATGCCACTTTTCAGCACAAAATCTTTCCTAAGAATCCATCTAGTTTAGTATCGCGTCTAGATTAATTTTTCCCAGAGATTTTATAGACATGGAAACATGGTATGAGAAGACTGGCAAGTGAACATGGACGCAACTAGGGGAGAATTGAGAGCTAAAGAATCCGAGTGGTGTCAGGACAATCTTCTTTTTCAACCTGTCTTTTTCCCGGCTCGAATCCGAACAAGAATCTGAAGTATTGCAGATGCTAAAAGAGATTTCACTTGAAAAAAGGTTGCCAAGCATGAGAAATGGTGTGTTATACCAGAAAGAAATGTTCCTTTATACTTCCGAAAGGTGTACAGAAAAAGTTTAGAAAGGATAACATACCCTTTTCTTTTCCCTCAAATATCGGCCAGGTTCATTTCCAACAACATGAAAGCTATGAATTTCAAAAGCATGTCAATATCTACACTCAGTGAACCTTGCCTATTTATACAGCCTGCCAACCCTCTGTGCATAAACCGTAGAATGCGAAAGGGAATGTCAGCCGTTCCCTGGAGTTTCCCTGACCACTTCATTGGGGCTATTTTAAGAGAGGAAATTTTGTGGCACTGAAGTGTTTGGGGGAACTCTGGGAGATAGTTGACTTGACACTGTTGGAGGCTTGGCTCTAGGGAAGGTTTCCCGGTACAGTATAAAGTTGTTTAACCATTGTTTTATGCATTCCGATGGTGTTTGATGAAACCAAGTCTTTCACACATGTATTGTTCAACAGTCATAGATTTGCAGATATTCTTTAACCATTTTGTATCAAAACAAAAACAGATCCCAAATTTCATATCTAACTGTAGTTTGACATCTCAAGCAGGCAATTGTGGCTATGGGAGTGGCAAGGGAGGTAGATGACCTTCACGGTCGTGTGAGGCCTTTCATTCATCCGGACCTCCAAGCCTCCGGTGTCCTACTTTCAATGCTGCCAAGTAAAGTATTGGGTTTGTGCTCTATGTAATTTCTGTGCAATATTCAAATATTAAAATCAAGTCGGTGATGGTTTTTGTAACGATACGACATGAGTGATTAACCGGTGTCTCAGAAAAAGAGGGTTCAAAACGAGTTTAAGCTTAGGGTAAAAAATGGTACAAGGTTTACACAAGCTTGTTAGATTTAGGGTTTAAGTTGTATGGTTTAAAATTTAGGATTTTGGGTAAGTGTTTAGAGTTTGGATTTTAATGTTTTAAATTTTAGATTTTTAGATGAGTTATGTAAATTGTAATATTTTATTGCACAACTTGTGTATCAAGCAAAATAGAAAAGCACTTCAGAAAAATAAAATGTCGATATACTTCATGGGTTGAGTTACACTCATTTTTATTAAAACAAAATCAGCTTATTACGCAGATAGCAAGTCGACAAATATTTATTTTTTCAATTGAATGCTCTATTTTAATAAATTGCATAGAACCCTTAAATCTTTGTATCGCCTCTGATTATGGCTATATATATATATACTGGCGGTGGAAACTTTTAGTTTTCACAAGTGCCTTAGTTTTAGGGTTTAGGGAATTAGTTTAGGGTGTGGAGTTTAGGGTTTGGGTTTAGCAGTTTAGAATTTAAATATTGCAAATAGAATTTAGGGTTTATAGGTTAAAACTTAAATCCTCAACAATTACCCTAACTTCTAAACCCTTACACCCTAAATTGAGTCTTCAAGCCCTAAAACTAAGGCGCTTCTGAACCCTAAAATTAAAGGGTGTCAAAGTATTTTGCATGTGTGTGTGCGCGCGTGCGTGCGTGTGTGTGTGCGTGTGTGCGCGCGTGCGTGCGTGTGTGTGTGCGTGTGTGTGAATTACCTCCATCAAACTCCAAAAAATGTGTAAAAGTAATTGAATTTTACATTGTGTAAGTGGATATATATATGAGAAAAACTTTATACATAAATTGTGTAAGCTTTAGATTACACGAGCTTGTCAAATTTAAGGTTTAGATATTTAGTTTAGGGTTTAAGATTTATGAATTTAGAATGTATCGTTTAGAATTTAGGACTTAGGGTTAGAGTTTATTGTTTAAAGGTTAGAGATTTTAGAGTTTATTTAGCTTAAAAAAGAAGAAAAAAATGGATTTGCATTGTGGGGACTTGAACCCACGACCTCACCCCGTCCTTCACCCATGTGTGCTTAACCATTGAGCCAAATGCCAAGTTCTATCAAGTGTTGTCTGCATAAATATTTGAATAAAGTTTGAGAAGCTTATTGAAAAAGATTAAATAAAAAGGAAACGTGTTTGTCCACCTACCTCATCTAATTTTTTTTCTTGTTCGAATCAATGAGACGAGTTTCCAGAAAATCCCAAAACCCATTCGATAGCTCACATGTCTCCGTCCGACATCGTCCACCGCGCCGCCGTGAGATTCACCGTCGTTACCGGAGTGACCGCCGTCTCGCCTTGGTCACGACCCAGTTGACCACTCGCGCATCGGAGCTTCCGTTCGCCGTTGGTTTTGGGTCAAAGGTTCGTCGAAACCCTTGGTTCGCCGCCCCTCTTCTTTTCGCGATTCCGGCCACCCACGTCGACCGTTCGAGAAACGAACTTCGGTTTCGTGTTCACGGCGTTGAGGTGAGCAAAACCCCTTTTGTTGATCATCCATTCGCCATCGACAAAGGCCTCACCGGAGCAACGAGTATTCCGACCGTTCACCTTCGTTTTGGGTAAGATTCGGTGCATTTCCGGCTTGATTCTGATTTTATTTCAACATGTATTGTATGGGTTGAACTAACTATGCTTTCCCCTCTGTTTTTCTGGCGAAATCGAGGCTTATAAGGTCTTCGGCGACAATTTCGGCCACCGTTCGGCCACCAGAAGTTTTTGGGTAAGTGAATCGGCCCAACCCGGACTGAACCGGTCCAACCCGGTCTGAGCCCAACCCGACCCGCCAACCTGAGTCTGACCCGATCCGTCAACCTGAGTCCGACCCGACCCGTCAGCCGAGTCAACTCGTCCGAGTCAGTCGAGTCAACTCGTCCGAGTCAGCCCGAGTCAACTCAGTTGACCTCTGCCCGTTGATTGCTGACGTCAGCGTTGACCTACTGATGTCAGCATTGACTTTGACCATGTTGATCGTTGACCTGCTGACGTCAGCGTTGACCTGCTGACGTCAGCGTTGACTTTGACCGTTGACCAAAAAGTCAAATTTTCCGAAAACTCTTATTTTATGTTTTTCAGCGTCCTGAGTCCGTTTTTGAAGCCCGTTTTGCAAAATTCCAATCCGAAAGCCTCCGAATCTAACCTTGAATCCGAGATTGCTTATATGTATTAAATTTTGGTTATGAGCTCTCTGAATAAAGACTGAAATGTGAATCTTTGTCGTTGAAGGTATCAAGGTACCCTTGAATTTGAGATGTTGGGGGCCGTCGAATCTTGGGATCGAGTGCGATCGAATGAGGTGTCATGAATCAACTGTTATAGCTCAGAACTAAGGTAATACACTACTACCCCTTGTATGCTTTATGAACATGCTGATATTCGGTTAACGCGTGCATGCTTATGATGACGTATATTGTAAATTCTGCTTAAATTAAATCAGACTCGAGCAATAAGTATGGATATTAATAAGATCAAATTATCCAAATAAGATTACTAATGGGCTAACAGTATCAGAAGTTCTAATAGTTAAATTCAGTTAATCCGCAACTCAATCAACAGTGTGTAAGAATCGAGGCCCAGGATACGGAGTGAGAGATATTAATTATGAAATTACAAAAATGTCCTTGGAGCATAAGTATGACTAAACTACCCCTCTAATAAAGGAAATGACCTAAAGTCGGCATTCGACCTGATTATGCAATTTACACTACCCAAGAGGTATGTTTTAATGGAAAGACTTCGACATCATTATGCAATACGTGTGATACAAACTTGGATAATCCCCCAAACTTTGTATAATGCATGAATGAGAATTCTCTGGAAATATTGTTGAAATCCTAAGTCGACCCTTATGACAGTAATGTGTGAATTAAATGAGAATGTTCGTAATGACAAAAAAGACAGGAATGCCCTCGAGCACTGAAATGTCTGATTAATTTGAATGATGTTATACCCTCAAGTTCTGTAAAGAATGAATCATCTGTAAAAGGCCGTAGAGTTAGGACGACTTAATCTGTATCGGGTACGTAAACGATAGAGGTACTAAATAGTAAAATCTGACGAAAATGGTGGATTTATCCCAATTTCTAAAATGACTGAATTGCCCTCTTAAGTTAAACAAGCAGTTATGCATTTGATGAAATTATGGGATCTTGAATAAGACTTTAAGGGTTAAAGTGCCTCTAAGTGTTAGGAAGTACACTCATGTATGTTAATCACCCATGATAATTAAAAGACTAATGCCCTCGTTGGCCAAAATAATTAAGATAGCCCTGAATGTATCCGATATCGTGACAAACCTTGACATAGAAATCTCTGAATGCCTGATTGGAAGCCAAATAAACAAATAAAATTTTCTGAGCAACTGTTTATGCTTTGCTGATATAAATTACTAAATTGTCCATATATGATAAAATGACCATAATGCCCTTGTAGGCTTAAATGACTAAATAACTCATGATGCGTCTAAACCCTCAAGGATCTTGATATATCACATCCTGAATATCTGGGTTAAACCTTTAGTATGAACCCCTTCTAATAGGGGCCACGTTTCAGAAATCCGTTCAAGTTGTCAAGGGTTCAATATGTCTTATTCCGTAAATGCCAAGTATCTCAAAAAAATGATTTGTCACACCTAGTCTGTTCCATGTGTGATATATTCTGTTGAATGAATTGTATAATTATTTAGTCATGAATAATATTATGTTTGATGAACATTTCAATTGTTATTGAGATTGCATCACTATGTTAGAAAATGAGATAAAATGATGAACTTGATATACGATGATATTCTCTGCCTACCTAATATATGTCTGCTCAATCTGTATACTTGGTATGTGATCGTTTGATCTGTGATGGTATTGTCTGACTGTTTGATGAATTTGTTAGCATGATATGTTAGTTTGACCTATGATGGGATAATCTGTTTGCATGATGAATGTTGAAAATGTCTGCTCTGCTCAATAGCATGAACTTCTGTTTTTGATACTCTGAATAGAATATGTCTGTTACATGTATTATGTTACTCATGTCTGGAATCTGAACACCGATTACTATCTGGGGTATACTGTTGGGTTATGTTATGAAGTGTCTGCAGGTACAGCCCTGATCCAGCTGGTAAACCCTTCTGTTAAGCTCCTACGCCCATGGGCCTAGGGTAAGTCTTTCTGGACCTAAGGCATCCCCTTAGGTAGGCTCCTACGCCTCAGGCCTAGGGTAAGACCTTCTGTATGCAGTTCATGGGGAATTGCATTCTGGTGTAAGGTTGGAGGGTAGTAAATTTCTATATGAACTCGAACATTTGCATTTAATTGTTATGTGTTCATATGAGGCGAATGATAAGTACCTATGCGTGTTTGATCTGAAATTTATGGAACACACTAGGATTCTTGAATTCAACTTCATCAATCTACCACCATGTTGATTCTCTGAACAATAAGATATCTCTTAATACTCAGTAATGTAGGAAGAACAAACTTTGTTGTCCTCAAGTATAGTGCATTGCTAAAATAGCGAATCATAAATGAAAATAACTATTGTCTGAAACATCATAATAATGTTATGCTTCACCATATATTTGCATGTGCTAATAGTATCTTCTGGTAGTTTTGTATTACTGAGCTTTCCCAAGCTCATGTTGTTTTTACAATCTCAGGATAAAAGATCAGTCAAGTTGCACCTATCATTGTCGGTATGAGAGTTGTTCGACTTGGCATGGAGCGTGGTATCTGTGTAACTAGGGGCATGTGTGTCGTGTTTTGTATTCGATGAAATGAGTCTGAAACTTATTTTCGCAACTTGTATTATAATTGTTTTATCGTTTTGAATGATTTCTGAAATTTTATTTTAAATCATAAATTTGATTTAGGATCTTTAAGGTTTAATGGTATGTTTATTTGAAATTTGTCATGGGCCGCTCTGGTGACCCTAATGTAACTTCCTAGGATCCGTATTAATGCATAGACAGGTCTAGGGTGTTACATTTAGTGGTATCAGAGCTTAGGGTTGCGTCATTCTGGGTAGATCGGCCGATCGTCTGTCATTGGGTGTTTGGTCTGTGCATGCCCCTAGATTCTGACCGTACTCCACCAAGCCGAGACTCTGATGTCGAATTTTTTTTCCTGAAATAACTGAATCTAAGCTTTCTGTACGCTGTAACTCGAATCGTAATGACAAGGAATGTCTGTAACATTCGTCTGTGAATTGAATTAACTTAATGGATTTGAACCTGGAGTGAGAACCTGAGATGGTTCGTACATGTGAAATTGAATATCTGATTTAGTGAAGAATAAATGTTTGGTTTTATGAGGTAACTGATATAAGATTTCATGAAGGGCTATTCAGTGATAATGATCATTTTTATACCCTAATGGAAATGTGATAAAGACTCTATGAACTTACAAGAAAAGTGTTTGTGATTTGCTGAAAGTGTATATTCTGTGGTGCCTCTGTTGTACACGAGGGAAACAGTTGCCTGAATATTATGCTGAAGGTATGAGATATCCATTCAATACCCCAGTTATGTTTTGGTTGGTATAAAGAAAGACATATCTTTGAAATTTGAGGCATGGTAGACCATTATGTACCATTTCTGACTGAAATTTAATATATACATCTTGATTCCGGAAAGCCTTATGGGAGGCTTTGGGTACTTGTTTGAATTACAGTTAAAGTTCATCGTCCGTAAACTGATGATCAACTTGAAAGAGTAATTCGGATTCTAAGAGATATACCTTTGGGTTGTATGATTGACTTCTGTGGTAGTTCCAAATGTCTCTTATTTTTTACTAAGACTGGTTATAGTAAAAGATATGAGACAAGTTTTCGCTTGGCACCTTATGAAGTATAGTATGGTTTAGAATACCATATTCAAATAAGTTGGTTTGGGGTGTAAAACGAGATGGGTTTTGGCCAGGATGGTCTAAGTGATTGAGGGCGCTATCAGATTGACATGTGACCGTTTGAGAGTCTCAAGAAACAAGGATACTCTGATGGAAAAGTTTCAGTACAAAAATAGATGAAAGTGTAGTCTCTTTATTTCTCCGACTCTAGTAAATTTCGAGGACAAAATTTCTTTTAAGGTGAGAAGAGTTGTAACACTCTGGTTTTATTTAGCTTAAAAAAAGAAGAAAAAAATGGATTTGCAATTGTGGGGTTTTGAACCCACGACCTCACCCCGTCCTTCACCCATGTGTGCTTAACCATTGAGCCAAATGCCCATTTCTGTCAAGGGTTGTCTGCATTAATATTTGAATAAAGTTTGGGAAGCTTATTGAATAAGATTAAGTAAAAAGGAAACGTGTCTGTCCACCTACCTCATCTAATTTTTTTTCTTGTTCGAATCAATGAGATGAGTTTCCAGAAAATCCCAAAACCCATTCGATAGCTCACATGTCTCCGTCCGACATCGTCCACTGCGCCGCCGTGAGATTCATCACCGTTACCGGAGTGACCGCCGTCTCGCCTTGGTCACGACCCAGTTGACCACTCGCGCATCGGAGCTGCCGTTCGCCGTTGGTTTTGGGTCAAAGGTTCGTCGAAACCCTTGGTTCGCCGCCCCTCTTCTTTTCGCGATTCCGGCAACCCACGTCGATCGTTCGAGAAACGAACTTCGGTTCCGTGTTCACGGCGTTGAGGTGAGCAAAACCCCTTTTGTTGATCATCCATTCGCCGTCGGCAAAGGCCTCATCGGAGCAACGAGTATTCCGACCGTTCACCTTCATTTTGGGTAAGATTCGGTGCATTTTCGGCTTGATTCCGATTTTATTTCAACATGTATCGTATGGGTTGAACTAACTATGCTTTCCCCTCTGTTTTTCCGGCAAAATCGAGGCTTATAGGGTGTCCGGCGACAATTTCGGCCACCGTCCGGCCACCGTCCGGCCACCAGAAGTTTTTGGGTAAGTGAATCGGCCCAACCCGGACTGAACCGGTCCAACCCGGTCCGAGCCCAACCCGACCCGCCAACCTGAGTCTGACCCGATCCATCAACCTGAGTCTGACCCGACCCGTCAACCGAGTCAACTCGTCCGAGTCAGTCGAGTCAACTCGTCCGAGTCAGTCGAGTCAACTCGTCCGAGTCAGCCCGAGTCAACTCAGTTGACCTCTGCCCGTTGACTGCTGACGTCAGCGTTGACCTTCTGATGTCAGCATTGACTTTGACCATGTTGACTGTTGACCTGCTGACGTCAGCGTTGACCTGCTGACGTCAGCGTTGACTTTGACCGTTGACCAAAAAGTCAAATTTTCCGAAAACTCGTATTTTATGTTTTTTAGCGTCTTGAGTCCGTTTTTGAAGCCTGTTTTGCAAAATTCCAACCCGAAAGCCTCCGAATCTGACCTTGAATCCGAGATTGCCTATATGTATTTAATTTTGGTTATGAGCTCTCTGAATAAAGACTGAAATGTGAATCTTTGTTGTTGAAGATATCAAGGTACCCTTGAATTTGAGATGTTGGGGGCCGTCGAATCTTGGGATCGAGTGCGATCGAATGAGGTGTCATGAATCAACTGTTATAGCTCGGAACTAAGGTAATACACTACTACCCCTTGTATGCTTTATGAACATGCTGATATTCAGTTAACGCATGCATGCTTATGATGACGTATATTGTAAATTCTGCTTAAATTAAATCAGACTCGAGCAATAAATATGGATATTCATAAGATCAAATTATCCGAATAAGATTACTAATGGGCTAACATTATCAGAAGTTCTAATAGTTAAATTCAGTTAATCCGCAACTCAATCAACAGTGTGTAAGAATCGAGGCCCAGGATACGGAGTGAGAGATATTAATATGAAATTACAAAAATGCCCTTGGAGCATAAGTATGACTAAACTACCCCTCTAATAAAGGAAATGACCTAAAGTCGGTATTCGACCTGATTATGCAATTTACACTACCCAAGAGGTATGTTTTAATGGAAAGACTTCGGCATCATTATGCAATACGTGTGATACAAACTTGGATAATCCCTCAAACTTTGTATAACGCATGAATGAGAATTCTCTAGAAATATTGTTGAAATCCTAAGTCGGCCCTTATGACAGTAATGCGTGAATTAAATGAGAATGTTCGTAATGACAAAAAAGACGGGAATGCCCTCAAGCACTGAAATGTCTGATTAATTTGAATGACGTTATACCCTCAAGTTCTGTAAAGAATGAATCATCTGCAAAAGGCCGTAGAGTTAGGACGACTTAATCTGTACCGGGTACGTAAACGATAGAGGTGCTAAATAGTAAAATCTGACGAAAATGGTGGATTTATCCCAATTTCTAAAATGACTGAAATGCCCTCTTAGGTTAAACAAGCAGTTATGCATTTGATGAAATTATGGGATCTCTAATAAGACTTTAAGGGCTAAAGTGCCTCTAAGTGTTAGGAAGCACACTCATGTATGTTAATCACCCATGATAATTAAAAGACTAATGCCCTCGTTGGCCAAAATAATTAAGATAGCCCTGAATGTATCCGATATCGTGACAAACCTTGACATAGAAATCTTTGAATGCCTGATTGGAAGCCTAATAAGCAAATAAAATTTTCTGAGCAACTGTTTATGCTTTGCTGATATAAATTACTAAATTGTCCATATGTGATAAAATGACCATAATGCCCTTGTAGGCTTAAATGACTAAATAACTCATGATGTGTCTAAACCCTCAAGGATCTTGATATATCACATCCTAAATATCTGGGTTAAACCTTTAGTATGAACCCCTTCTAATAGGGGCCACGTTTCAGAAATCCGTTCAAGTTGTCAAGAGTTCAATATGTCTCATTCCGTAAATGCCAAGTATCTCCAAAAAAATGATTTGTCACACCTAGTGTGTTCCATGTGTGATATATTCTGTTGAATAGATTGTATAATTATTTAATCATGAATAATATTATGTTTGATGAACATTTCAATTGTTATTGAGATTGCATCACTATGTTAGAAAATGAGATAAAATGATGAACTTGATATACGATGATATTCTCTGCCTACCTAATATATGTCTGCTCAATTTGTATACTTGGTATGTGATCGTTTGATCTGTGATGGTATTGTCTGACTGTTTGATGAATTTGTTAGCATGATATGTTAGTTTGACCTATGATGGAATAATCTGTTTGCATGATGAATGTTGAAAATGTCTGCTCTGCTCAATAGCATGAACTTCTGTTTTTGATACTCTGAATAGAATATGTCTGTTACATGTATTATGTTACTCATGTCTGGAATCTGAACACCGATTACTATCTGGGGTATACTGTTGGGTTATGTTATGAAGTGTCTGCAGGTACAGCCCTGATCCAGCTGGTAAACCCTTCTGGTAAGCTCCTACGCCCACGGGCCTAGGGTAAGTCTTTCTGGACCTAAGGCATCCCCTTAGGTAGGCTCCTACGCCTCAGGCCTAGGGTAAGACATTCTGTATGCAGTTCATGGGGAATTGCATTCTGGTGTAAGGTTGGAGGGTAGTAAATTTTTGTATGAACTCGAACATTTGCATTTAACTGTTATGTGTTCATATGAGGCGAATGATAAGTACCTATGCGTGTTTGATCTGAAATTTATGGAACACACTAGGCTTCTTGAATTCAACTTCATCAATCTGCCACTATGTTGATTCTCTAAACAATAAGATATCTCTTAATACTCAGTAATGTAGGAAGAACAAACTTTGTTGTCCTCAAGTATAGTGCATTGCTAAAATAGCGAATCATAAATGAAAATAACTATTGTCTGAAACATCATAATAATGTTATGCTTCACCATACATTTGCATGTGCTAATAGTATCTTCTGGTAGTTTTGTATTACTGAGCTTTCCCAAGCTCATGCTGTTTTTACCATCTTAGGATAAAAGATCAGTCAAGTTGCACCTATCATTGTTGGTATGGGAGTTCTTCGGCTTGGCATGGAGCGTGGTATCTGTGTAACTAGGGGCATGTGTGTCGTGTTTTGTATTCGGTGAAATGAGTCTGAAACTTATTTTCGCAACTTGTATTATAATTGTTTTATCGTTTTGAATGATTTCTGAAATTTTATTTTAAATCAGAAATTTGATTTAGGATCTTTAAGGTTTAATGGTATGTTTATTTGAAATTTGTCATGGGTCGCTCCGGTGACCCTAATGTAACTTCCTAGGAACCGTATTAATGCATAGACGGGTCTAGGGTGTTACAGTAATTTCTGTGCAATATTCAAATATTAAAATCAAGTCGGTGATGGTTTTTGTAACGATATGACATGAGTGATTACCCGGTGTCTCAGAAAAAGAGGGTTCAAAACGAGTTTAAGCTTAGGGTAAAAAATGGTACAAGGTTTACACAAGCTTGTTAGATTTAGGGTTTAAGTTGTATGGTTTAAAATTTAGGATTTTGGGTAAGTGTTTAGAGTTTGGATTTCAATGTTTTAAAATTTAGATTTTAAGATGAGTTATGTAAATTGTAATATTTTATTGCACAACTTGTGTATCAAGCAAAATAGAAAAGCACTTCAGAAAAATAAAATGTCGATGTACATTATGGGTTGAGTTACACTCATTTTTATTAAAACAAAATCAGCTTATTACGCAGATAGCAAGTCGACAAATATTTATTTTTTTAATTGAATGCTCTATTTTAATACATTGCATAGAACCCTTAAATCTTTGTATCGCCTCTGATTATGGCTATATATATATACTAGCGGTGAAAACTTTTAGTTTTCACAAGTGCCTTAGTTTTAGGGTTTAGGGAATCAGTTTAGGGTGTGGAGTTTAGGGGTTTGTGTTTAGTAGTTTAGAATTTAAATATTGCAAATATAATTTAGGGTTTATAGGTTAAAACCTAAATCCTCAACAATTACCCTAACTTCTAGACCCCTACACCCTAAATTGAGTCTCCAAGCCCTAAAACTAAGGCGCTTCTGAACCCTAAAATTAAAGGGTGTCAAAGTATTTTTCATGTGTGTGTGCGCGTGTGCGTGCGTGCGTGCGTGTGTGTGTGCGTGTGTGTGAATTACCTCCATCCAACTCCAAAAAATGTGTAAAAGTAATTGAGTTTTACATTGTGTAAGTGGATATATATATATATATATATATATATATATATGAGAAAAACTTTATACATAAATTGTGTAAGCTTTAGATTACACGAGCTTGTCAAATTTAAGGTTTAGATATTTAGTTTAGGGTTTAAGATTTATGAATTTAGATTGTATCGTTTAGAATTTAGAATTTAGGACTTAGGGTTAGAGTTTATTGTTTAAAGGTTAGAGATTTTAGATTGTATAGTTTAAATAGAAAAGATTATATAACTTTTTACCCATATTATATATTAAAAATATAATGTTAATATAAATATATAAAAGAACTATATAAGAAAAAAATGTTAATATAATTTTTGACCCATATTATATATTAAAATATAATGTTAATATAAATATATAAGATTATATATATATCTTTAACGAACTATATAAATAAATAATGTATATAAAAATTTAAAAAAAAGTATGAACAAATAATACAATAAAATTACACTAGTATATTAAAAAAATAGTGTCTATAAAAACTATATACATAAGAAAAAAATTAAATTATTTATATGTAATGTTAAAGTTATAAGAAAAAATTTGTACAATATATAAGGGCAGAGTCACTTAAGTAATTGGGGTGTTATTTGAATTTAAAATATGTTGAAAAAAAATCCTTACTATTTATGGTATATAAAAGATCATTAAAAATAATTGTGACACCATTTTTAAGAAACTATACATCATTTTTTAAAAGGCATAATACCAAAAAAAAATGGCCCTAACGTTAGTCAACTAACAATAAATGGCTTAAAATGACGTGACAAACTTACATAGCAGTACATATTGATATGTTAGCGTTATGTAGACAAAGATGTTGACTTGAAAGAATGTATCAAGTATGTAGTGAGAACTTTTCTCCAATTAAACTAGCCACATTTTCAATTGATGCATTCGAACTTGCACTAACTATTATATCATCCACGTAAATTAGGACATATGTGAACGTACCTATATTATTTTTTATAAAGAGTGAACTGTCAGCCTAGGATCCTTTAAATCCAATACTAAGAAGGTAATATTTGGGCTTGAAATACCAATTTCTAGGTGTCTGCCTCAAACCATATAGACGTTTTGCAATTTACACACCAACTTCAACCCATTGTGTGCAAATTGTTTAAACCCTTGTGTTTTGGACTATAACCAAAGAAGGTGCATGGTTGTGACTTGTAGCTCAACTTATGGTTCTGATAGGGTTTTAGATGTGAGAAGCATCGACACCCAGAAACCCTCGTAAACTGGTTGCTTATTGTGTATTACTCCAAAGGGTGATTTTTTATGGAGCACTCGAGTAGGTCAATCTAATACTTTTCAATACGTTAGTTGTGAATTTCTTTATATTTTTAAGATTTTTTGAAAATTTTGAAATATTAAAAAATACAAAAAAATTGAATTATTTTTTGTTAGAATTAAGGGGCTGAACGAGATATTTCTTATTTATTTTAGCATATCATGTCACCTCATTAACTTCACTTAATAGCATGTTGCTTGTTTTGTAAAAAATTCAAAGTAATGTTCATTTTGTAAAATTTAAAAGTTGAGTGACCAAAATAAATATTTTTGGATAGTTTAATGACTATTTTTAAACTTTACCCTTAAATTTATCCAATGATTTGAGTTATTCAAGGACTAGACTAGGATGAAATTATGGAGAACACAAGTTGCTCATCTTTGAAACTAATAAGGTTTTAAAATATAATTAAACCATAAAAATAGAGGGTTGATGCTTAATTCCAATAATTTCAAAACTAACAAGTCCTAACAAGTAATTAAATCAAAAAATTAATGGTAAGGATTAATGTCATTAATTTTAAGGGTAAAATACACAGATGATCACCGAACTTTTAGAATTTTTTTGGGATCACTCAACTTTTATTTTACATTTTGGTCTCTCTCGTTACCTTCCATTAGAAAATGATGACGTGGCACTTCATCTTATTCTTCAATCTATTTCTTCATGTCTTCTGGTTTTTCCTACATGAGCATAAGAAATTACAAAAGTATAAACTTTCATCTACTGATTTTTTTCATTTATTCTTCTTCCTTTAAATTTTATTATGGATAAATCTTAATATCTCCCAACACTATATTATTTTAAACAAATTACAAAAGTACCGGCTATCTCTGGTGGTTTCCTTAGAACCGTACTTGAGAGTTTCCTACCTCATACGGCTCGGCAGTCAATTCTTTTGGTGTCCTATTTTTTTACCCTACCATATATCCAAGTGAATAAGACGAATAAGATTTCTCATAGATCTATCAATTTGTCTCGGGTTAACCAAAAGGGGTTAATTCCATAAGTTTCAAACTTGAGTTTTGATTAAATTAATTAGAAGTTTTATCTTTTCTCCCACCTTTCAGAAAAATAAAGCCTTGTTCACAGTGATTCCTGGTTGCTTGCTATCGCGCAGAACTTGACAACACTTCATAACAATATTAAAGTAGTAAAATGAAAAGGAGCATCTCATTTAACATTTTGGCATCCACAATTCCCTCTCAAGGCCCAAACTGTGTGCTCAAACTGAGTAAGATGTGGGGCTAGGCGTTCGATCGAGTCGAGTTAAAAAATTTCGAGTTATTTGAGTTTGTAAGTCTTATTTTACGATTCAAAATTTATTTGAATTTTTTTTCAAGTCAAGTCGAGTTTAAAAAATTTGAGTCGAATCGAGTTTCGAGTTTCTGTACAAATTTAATTGTACATATATATTTCTTCATATATATATTTCTATATGCATATACGTAGCGATGCATGTATATATTTCTATATGCATATATTTAGGGCTAGACATTGCACATATTGATTCTAATTTCAACTGCTTGTTCCTCACATCTTGGAAACATATGATAGATCATGGGGGTGTAGCTCATATGGTAGAGCGCTTGCTTCGCATGCGAGAGGCACGGGGTTCAATTCCCCGCACCTCCATATTTCAGATATGAAAAGTCAAATCAAATTCATCAATTTTAATTTGCTAGCTTCGGCTTCAAGAAAAGGGTATTAGAGTTCCAAAATGTATATATACCTCTGCTAGCTAGCCTAAGATTTAGATCTTTTGGTAGTAATTGCAAGCCTGAGTTGGAGATGAAAACCCTGCCTGAAAACGATTTTAACATTTAATTACAACTCATGGAAGTAACCATTAAGAAGAAAAGCTCACTTTCAGGTGTAGTGAGTGACATTATAATGAGAAAGAGTCCAATAAGAAGAATGAGTCCTGCAATCACATGCACAGACACGCGATTTTTCTGAAGAATGTTGTGTTTCACCATGGTTACTTTAAAATAGATGGATAAATCATTTTTACCAGCTAAAGCTAATGTGTTCCAAGTTAGAACTGTTCCTATCATTAAGGAGACCGGCACCCCGGTGCAGATCATAAGCTGTAGAAATAAGATGTGAAATAATCAGACAAAGCTTTGTACATATTTCATCGGATTTTAATCTTTGTTATGCATTCGAACATTCAGATAATGGATATGTTAATCTGATATTAAGATAATGTTACTTGGTTGACGACTGTTAGTACTCCTCAAAGATTCTTTGGCGCAATTTCTACTATAAATAGCAGTACCTTGTCAAGCAAGGCATCATTGTGTAAAAAGGTTTTAGGAGGGAATTATAGAAGATATTCTGAACTTCATAACATATTAGAAGACTTCTATTCCATAGCATGTTGCCATTCTTCCAATGTCAAAAGACAAAGCCCTCTTTTTGTTCTGATCAAAAACATCGAATAACAATATATTTCTGCGTAACCGGTTTATTTGCAACTTAAGCAATGATAAATTCGGAGGTGAAGCAATATCACAAGTAGCAAGCCACCCTGCAACACAGAAGTCAGTAGCTCTTCTCATTGCCTGCACATATTTAGAAATGAACATAATGATATACCAAAGGCAAAATAATTAGTAAAACTTATCCCTTTTCGACCAATAAAATTAGCAATCAGTCCACTCGCGAAAAGTCAGTATAGAACCAAAAACTGAATCTGCAGATTCAAAGATCACATCAAATACATCAGTTTAAATTTGCTAACTTTAGCTGCAAGAAAAGGTTTATTAGAGTTTCAAAATATATAAAATACCTATGCTAGCTTAAGGAGTGAAATCTTTTGTAATTGCAGCCTGAGTTGGAGATGAAACCCCTGGCTGAAAAGGATTTTAACATTTTATTATAACTCATGGAACTAAATTCAGGGAGAGGATCATTGATATGGAAGTGCGGGGAATCGAACCCCGTGCCTCTCGCATGCAAAGCGAGTGCTCTAGCATATGAGCTACACCCACATCACCTGTCATCTGTTTCCAAGATGAGAGGAACAAATGATGGCCTGAAACAATAAAAAAGTGAAGTGCAAGGCAGTTGGCGCAAAACAAGTGCTAAAGAGGTTCCAATTGCATAATTTGTATACTGAACAGTTGCGTGACCACCCCAGCCTGACAAGACAAGCTGGGAATGATCTTCTACGGTCGAGGAGGTTCAATGAAGCACCAAACCAGTAATCAGAGCAACTCAAGGACACATAGGTACGAACCTATAGAACAAATCCTGTTTAAGTAAAGCCGTGCACTTAGAGTTCCCAGTTCCAACTTAAATACCACGAGTTCTAGTCTTTTCTTTATGATGTGGGATCTTGTTCAGATTTGGACAAATCAACAAGTGTCTGAACCTACACGTGTTGTCCACGATCTATTTAGCCCCTTTAAAGAACATATACCATAAATAGTTAATTGCAACATCCCGGATATAACTATATTTTTATAATCATTGATTATTAGTCTGTTTAATGCGTTATGTATAATTTATAGCCTTAATTTTGAATTATATTTCTTTTATTTAAAAAAATCTTATCTATTAATTAAGCTTATGATCGTATAAAAAACGTTGTTTCAATTTTTAAAATTAAAAAAAAAGTAAAAATGCTCAATAGAATCCAACCAAAAATTACTTTTAAAACAGGATTTTTCTAAAACTTTTTTATTTTTCTATTTTAAATAGTTTTGTGATGTGTTTTAATTAGTCACATGCAATAAGAATTAGAAAAGTGTTGGATGTATTGGTAAGACACATTGCACTCTCAAGAAAAGGACGTGAATTTAAACTTTGGAGACGACATTATTGAGAGGGCAGCCTCACATTCCGAACATGAATTGTAAGACAGACATGCATATAAAAAAATAAGAATTAGAAAAGTTATAAATATAATGATAGTGTATGAGGCAAAGTGAGGAAAAATTAATACACAAACCAAATTAATAATTTGGTTAAAATATAACGGAAAAAATATATTAAGCCTAATATAAGTTATTGAAATTTATAAAAATAATATCTTATATTACTTTATATTATTTTCTACCTAAACAACTTTTTTAACCAATTTGATACGTAATCTTAGATCAAATATTAAGGTATGTTTTTAATATCAAGCACGGGCACATAATTTTATGTTAAAGGTGCTAATTTTTTATATTTAATAAAATTATACGATAAGTTAAAATTTCAAAGGAAAAAAATTAAATTATCAATATAAATATAAAAAATATAAAATATATAAGAATATAAAATTCTCATTAAGTGTGACTGCCCTCCAAGCACTTTCAGTCCATCCCTATAATTATGTGTTAGAAATGTAAAGACTAGGGAATCAAATTGGCTTTGTTTACTGGGAAAACAACTAAACTATTTTCTAAGAGATTTACAAAGTGATTAAATAGATTTTGTTCCCATAACATTCAAAGGAAAGACGAAGAAATACAGACAATTTTTTTTTTACTATTTTTCGGTCTTTTTTTATGTCTCGACACTAAAAAATTCAATTCTAACTCTTAATTCTAAATTTTAGGTCCTAAACCTTAAACCATATGACCTAAAAATACACTCTATCCTAAATTGGTTTGAATCTAATACTTCTCTTGTCCTAGCCATATTTAGAGGTACTTTATTTGGAGTACACATTCACTTGCCAAATATAAATATTAAATATGCTCAGCTTAGGAATATATATTTGTTTATCTTACCATCATTCACTTCCAATGAGTTGACTCTACTTTCCACCATGACCAGGATACCGCCACCTGCTGAGTCCTTGAAGATTTTCCATTCTTAAATTTCATGTAGTATTTGCTTAGCTATAATTATTTTTGTCAACTTAACCACTAGACAAGCTTTTTTAAAAATAAAATCACAATTCAAAAGTAAGGCTAAATAGATGATGAAAAACATATGATGGTTAATACACTGGTTGTTTTGTCTGAATCTGAACAATATCCCACATCATAAAGGAAATACCAGAGCACCAAAAGGCTTGTTAGAATTTCAGAATATATAAAATACCCTCTCTGATAGGTCTTAAAGAGTGAGATCTTTTGTAATTGTAAAATCCTAAAAAGGATTTCAACATTTGATTACAACTCATAGATCTAACTGGAGGGGGAGAATGATTGATATGGAAGTGCGGGGAATCAAACCCCGTGCCTCTCACATGCGAAACGAGCGCTCTACCATATGAGCTACAACCCCATGATCTATCATTTGTTTCCAAGATGAGAGGAACAAGCGATGGCCTGAAACAGTAAAAAGTGAAGTGCAAGGCAGTTGGCGCAAAACAAGTGCTAAAGAGGTTTCAATTGCATACTCTGTATATTGACAAAATGAATGATGATTTTAATTTAACTTTTTTATTTCTTTAAAGTTGTTGTTACTAGCTGTCATTCTATATCAAAAACAGAAACATTTACAGCCAAACTGGTAAGAATTGTTTTGATTCGACCAAATCTAAAAAAAGTGAAAACAAAACTAAATCTGATTTGAGGGAAGAGGCACATGCTTCATGATTTGAGGACAACAGACAATGTTTAATGCCATGCTGTTGTAGTGTTGTTTAAAGCCTAGCAAACAAGTTGTAAGATGTTCTGAATTGGGTTTAAATTTTGACAGAAACAAAAAACATGGAGATTAAACAGTTGATGTTGCAGGCTCTTCTTTTAGCCATTCATGTGCCTCATTGCTAAGCCTTAGAGACAGTTGTGGCAAAATCTCCCAAAATTTGATCCAAACAACATTGCAAATTACATCAAATCTTGATATAATTCCAGAAAAAAGAAGGGAAGGTCTGTCGGACAGTCGTCCGACCACCCCAGCCATACAAGACAAGTTGGGAACGATCTTCTGCGATCAAGGTGGTTCATTGAAGCACCAAACCAGTAATTACGCTCTTAGCGCTTAAAACTCAAGGACACAGAGGTACAAGATTATATATATCTTCCGCGATCTATATAAATAAATAATGTATATAAAAATTTTAAAGATAAAGTATGAGCAAATAATATCATGAAATTACACTAGTATATTCAAAAAAAATAATGTATATAAAAACTATATACGTAAGAAAAAAATTAAATTGTTTATATGTAATGTTAATATTATAGGAAAAAAATTGTACAATATATAAAGGCGGAGTCACTTAAGTAATTAGGGTGCTATTTGACATTTAAAATATGTTGAAAAAAATCCTTACTATTTATGGTATATAAAAAATCATTAAAAATAATTGTGACACCATTTTTAAGAAACTATACATCATTTTTTAAAAGATATGATACTAAAAAAATGACCCTAATGTTAGTCAACTAACAATAAATAACTTAAAATGACATGACAAAACTACATGGCAGTATACATTGATATGACAATGTCATGCAGACAAAGATGTTGACTTGAAAGAATATATCAAGTATTTAGTGAGAATTTTTCTCCAATTAAACTAGCCACATTTTCAATTGATGCATTCGAGCTTGCAGTAACTATTATATTATCCACGTAAATTAGGACATATGTGAACGTACCTACATTATTTTTGATAAAGAGCTACGATCCTTTGAATCCAATACTGAAAAGATAATATTTGGGCTTGAAATACTAATTTTAAGGTGTCTGCCTCAGACCATATAGACGTTTTGTAATTTGCACACCAATTATGTGCAAATTGTTTAAACCCTTGTGGTTTGGACTATAACCAAAGAAGGTGCATGTCTGTGACTTGTAGCTCAACTTATGATTCTCATAGGGTCTTAGATGTGAGAAGCATTGACACTCAAAAACCCTCGTAAACTGGTTGCTTGTTGTGTATTGCTTCAAAGGGTGGTTTTTATGGAGCACTTGAGTAGGTCAATCTAATACCTTTTCAATACGTTAGTTGTAAATTTCTATATATTTTTAAGATTTTTTGAAATTTTATAAATACTAAAAAATATAAAAAAATTGAATTTTTTTTTGTTAGAATTAAGGGGCCGAACAAAATTTTTTTTATTTATTTTAATATGGCATGTCACCTCATTAACAACACTTAATAGCATGTTGCCTGTTTTGTAAAAAATTCAAAATAATGTTATTTTATAAAATTTAAAAGTTGAGTGACCAAAATAAATATTTTAAGATAGTTTAATGACTATTTTTAAACTTTACCTTTAAATTTATCCAATGATTTGAGTTATTCAAGGACTAGACTATGATGAAATTATGGAGAACACAAGTTGCTTATCTTTGAAACTAATAAGGTTTTAAAATATAACTAAATCATAAAAAATAGAGGATTGATACTTAATTCCAATAATTTCAAAACTAACAAGTCCTAACAAATAATTAAATCAAAAAATTAATGGTAAGGATTAATTTCATTAATTTTAAAAGTAAAGTACACAGATAGTCACCAAACTTTTAGAATTTTTATTGAGATCACCAAATTTTTATTTTATATTTTGGTTACTCTCGTTACCTTAAGTTAGAAAATAATGATGTGGCACTTCATCTTATTCTTCAATCTCTTTCTTCGTGTCTTCTGTTTTTTCCAACATGAACATAAGAAATTACAAAAGTATAAACTTTCATCTACTGATTTTTTTTTTTCATTTATTCTTCTTCCTTTAAATGTTATTATGGATAAATTTTAGGGTAAACTATACCATTGACCACCATACTTTGGTTAATGTAATAAAATGACCACCTTAAAAAAATCGACTCAATTGACCACCCAAACTATTGAAATTGGATCAATGTGACCACCAGCTGTTAATGGGCTAACAGAAGGTGACGTGGCAGTTAAAAAATTAAAGGTATAATTACACATTTGGTCTTTACTATTTACACATTTTTCAATTTAGTCCTAATTTTAAACTAATAAATAAATTAATTAGGTGGTGACACGTGTCAACACCTTATTGGAGGAATTTAATTATTTATATTTGATATAATAAATTATTTTCCTCCTCCAATCAGGTGGTGACACGTGTCACCACATATTTAGAGGAGAAAAATAAATTCAACTACACATGCTATCTAGGGGAATTGAACCTGGGCAATCTAGGTGTAAACTGCATCAAGCACAATTTTGTGCTTTAAAACACCAAATTCAATATATATCTCTTATTGTTTTCTACATTTATGAGCTAAAAAGCTCAAACCCTAAACACTAGTTTTTCATATATATAACCCTAAACCTTAAACCCTAAATATTTCAAATTAATTTTACACTAAACATTTCAAATTAATTTGAACAAGATGAACATAGACAAATTGAAACTTTAACTCGAATTGTAACCAGTCCAACCAACTAACTCTTGGATGTTACCTGATTATCTTTATCAGAGAAAGTTTTCAAGCAATACTGAATCACACGATGACCATTCATGTCCTTGGTCAATGCAACAGCTCCAGGGCCTACAGTTGACATTTCCTTGGCTGGGAATCGAACCTGGTTTAGCAAGTTTTCAGCTGCCACCAAATTGAGAAAACATATTAGAAACAAGACAAGACAACATCTTAAGACAAACAAAAAGACAAAACCTGATTAACCAAACATACCCATGAAGATTGAGACAGATATTAATAAACCGAAATATATTCTTAACAGCCATCAAAAGAATACGAAATTTCTGTTCCTCGCTACAAACATCCAAAACTTCTTGAACAACATAGTTGGCAAAAGGGTCCAACATCAAGTCACAAACATGATCAATGAACTCCACGAAAATCATATCGATTTCCTCTTTCGAAGCTTCGACAATGGCCTTCTGTAGAAACCTACAACCATACTGATCTTTTGCAAAAGGGTCCAACATCAAGTCACAAACAGATATTAATTGTTGTTTTTTTAACGCGATTGGATTATGTGAGTGATGAGGAAGAAGATGAATTTGAATGGTAACAAACAATAAGACATATAATGTAATTGGTGATTTTTAGCATTGTGCTTGGTGTAGTGGTTAAGGTGCTGCCTTTAAACTTGCTAAACTCAGGTTTGATTCCCAGCATAGCAAGTTTGGGGATTTGATTTTTCTCCTCTAAATAGGTGGTGACACGTGTCACCACCTGATTGGAGGAGGAAAATTATTTATTAATCAAATATAAATAATTAAATTCCTCCAATAAGGTGTTGACACATGTCACCACCTAATTAATTTATTTTATTAGTTTAAAATTAGGACTAAATTGAAAGATTGTGTAAATAATAAGGACCAAATGTGTGATTATACCTTTAATTTTTTAACTGCCACATCACCTTCCGTTGGCCCATTAACGGCTGGTGGTCACATTGATCCAATTTGAATAGTTTGGGTGGTCAATTGAGTCGATTTTTTTTAAGATGATCATTTTAATACATTAACCAAATTATGGTGGTCAATAGTATAGTTTACCCTAAATCTTAATATCTCCCAACGCTTTATATTCTTTTAAACAAACAAAAGTACCGGCTATCTCTGGTGGTTGTTCATAGTGATTCGTGGTTGCTTGCTATCGCGCAGAACTTGACAACACTTCATAACAATATTAAAGTAGTAAAATGAAAAGGAGCATCTCATTTAACATTTTGGCATCCACAATTCCCTCTCAAGGCCCAAACTGTGTGCTCAAACTGAGTAAGATGTATGGTTGGGCGTTCGATCGAGTCGAGTTAAATAATTTTGAGTTATTCGAGTTTGCAAGTCTATTTTACGATTCAAATTTTATTTGAAATTTTTTTCGAGTCAAGTCGAGTTTAAAAAATTCGAGTCGAGTCGAGTTTCGAGTTTCTGTACAAATTTAATTGTACATATATATTTCTTCGTATATATATTTCTATATGCATATACGTAGCGGTGCATGTATATATTTATATATGCATATATTTAGGGCTAGACGTTGCACATATTGATTCTAATTTCAACAGCTTTCTATATGCATATATAATATACATTTATATTTCTTCATATTTTGACATGTGATATACATAACATATTAGACATAATTGATAGAATCGACTCGAACTTGAAAATTATCATCTATTTAATAAAATTTTCGAGTTATTAGAGTTATTCGGATTTCCATTTCATAACTCAAATTTTATTTGAAATTTTTCCGAGTTGAGTTTATGAAATTACGAGTCGACTTTTTTTGCCTCAAGTCGAGTCAAATAATTCAATTTTTTCGAGCCGAGTCGAATTTTTTCCACCCCTAACAAGATGTATCTATACAAAGCGAAATATCTCCAATTTTAAAAACAACAACAAAAAACAAACAGGCTTTCCACAATTTTGTACTTATACCATAGCATCGGGGCGGAACCAAGAATTTACTTAAAGTAAAATGACAAAAGATGCCCCCAACGTTTGCATGTTTTGTTATTTGACCTCCTATTCTTTTTTTAAGCAAATAACCCCCCAACGTTTCAATTTGATCCAAATATGCTCCTGTGGATGGAAACTGCCAGTCAACGAATGACATTGACTGGACTTGCCACGTGTTAAGATCTGTTGACGTGTCAACATCATATTCAATACGTGTCAACATCATATTCGCCATGTGTCACCATTCGGTTCAACCACGTGTCAGCATGATAGTCAGATACGTGTCACCATAAAGAAGGGTATAACAAAATAATTTTTTTTTTAAATCTGGCGTGGCATATGCCATGTCAGCTGATCCTAACGCATAACAAGTCCAGTCAGAATCAGCTATTGACCGTTAGTTGACTGTCAATTTTCATCCAACATGGGTATATTTGGACCAAATTGAAACATTGAGAGTTGTTTGCTCCAAAAAAAAAAGAATAGGAGGCCAAATGACAAAACATGCAAACGTTGGGGACATCTTTTGTCATTTTACCTTTATTTAAGGGGTATTATTTTGAATTGTATTTTAAATGAGTTAATTATTTATAAAGAGGTATCAATTATATATTTTTATATAAAAATTATATAAAAAATACAATTTTAAAAAAAATTAAGGTGTCAACGGACACCTTAATTACCAATGTGGATTTGCCCATGCATAGCATCATCCATAAACTTGGTGCTTTGAATGATTGACCAATCAGATTAGGGATGACAATATAATCTGAATCTGATTTGATCTGAAGAAAAAAAAAATCTAATACAAATTCAATTGAAAAAAAATTTGAATCTGAATCCGAAAAAAATGTCCAAGTCCAAATAGGAGGTGAATCGGATATGGACATTGCCATGATCCGATCCAAATCCATATCTGATTTGAGTCTGATCCATATATGAATCCGAATAAAAATATTTAAAACTTTTAGATTTAATATATATATATATATATATATATATATATATATATATATATATATATTGAAATCCTAATTAAGTCGAATTGGGATAATGTATATTAATATCGATATATATTGAAATTTTAATTAAATTAAATTGGGATAATGTATATTAATATAGATATATATATTAAAATCCTAATTAAGTGAAATTGGAATTATTATTTTTTTTGCTCGGCAAATATGATTTTATTAATTTCATATAAGTCTACCTGGCATTATGTGCCTCATTCAAAACCTCCCTAATCGTAAGGGAATGAAAAGAGTACACATAAATCAGAATACAAACTAATGCTCTCCCAAAACAAAAAACAAAAATAAAAAACAGAACCTGGTAATACATTACACAGTTTCGCCATCTTCCTACTGAAACAGATTAATCAAAAGTAAACAATAAGTTACTATCATGATTTAAAGGTTTCTGCTCTGGTTGACCCTGTCTTCGCTAAACCTTTGGTCAGTCTGTTAATTAGGATTTCTGGACCAAGATGAGGAAAATATACTAAATGTGAAGAAAATTTTGTAAAGCTTGGAAAAAAATGAGTTACTGGCTACATTTTGATTATATTTTTAACTTGTTTCATCTTAGATTGTAATATTTATTAGACATTTTATAATTGTGATTTGGAAAGTAGTTATGCTAGTAGACTAGTAAGACAATAGTAGTTTATGTAAGGATAATTTATTTGTTGTTGAGTTATTTTAGTTAGAGTTTGAGTTGTTACTTTAATTTGTTTTATATTGTACTGTAATATTTGTTGAGATCTGTTTGTGCTATTAGTTTAAATATATTTGTTTGATGAAAATTATTTTTTATTTAAAGATATTTGTTTGAGTTGTTACTTTAAAAAAATTAATTGCATTTGGACTTTTGAATTTAGATTTAGATTTGGATTTTAGATATTTTATTGGATTGAACTTGGATTTATGTAATCGGACTAGGATTCACACTTAAACTTTTTTCAGGTTCGATTGTTAATTGGATTGGACTTAAACTTTATAAAGTTCGATCCAAGTCTGATCTATTGTCATCCCGAAATCATACGGTAACTTTGCAAATAAAATTTTAAAACTCATTTAACGAGAACTTTTTCTAAATCTGAATTTTAAGATCCAACAATAGTCAACCTACGAACATAGAACTAGTATTTACTTATGGTAGACAGAGAGAACAATACAGTTAGCCTGAATTGAAAAATAAACCATGATCCTGCAGCAATAGAGTTGTGTAAACTGAGACTCAATGAGCGATATTTGGCAAACATACCTCTCATTCTTGCCAAATCCAAATCCTGCACCAAAATAGAAAGCAACAACAAGCAATCACGAATCACGGTGAACATCAACCAGAGATAGCCAGTACTTTTGTAATTTGTTTAAAAGAAGATGAAGTGTTTGGAGAGATTAGATTTATTCATAATAACATCTAAGGAAAATAGAACAATATATGAAAAAAAATCGGGAGAGAAATGTTATACTTTTGTAAGTTCTTATGTTTATGGAGGAGATAAAGGAAGAGATTGAAAAAGAAGATAACGTGTCACATTAATATTTTCTGATGGAAGGTAACGAGAGGGACTAAAATGAAAGCGAAATAAAAGTTGGGTGACCCCAATGAAAGTTTTAAAAGTTTGGTAATCAAAATGAAAACGACCTAAAAATTTAGTGATCATTTGTGCACTTTACCCTAATTTTAATTAGTACTGCGTCCTCATAAATAAAGATCAAACCTCTCATCTCATGGTTAAGAGATGAGGTGAACAACCACCCCATTACACCAGATCTAACTATTATTAAAGCATTAAAGGAGTGTTCAGAAATTCATCGTGTAATTAAATTTGAGTGTAATTACACCGTTGTGGCACATTTAGAGAAACATGGTAACTTTGGGTTTACTGAATTGAGCGTAATATCCTAATTACACTCTCCAATTTTTAATAAGAGGGATAATAATTGGTATAATTACGCAGGTAATTATACTTTTCAGTTGAGTATAATTATTATTATTATCATTATATTAGAGTTTTATAATATGCTTAATAGTAATTTTATGAAGGTTCAATGATAAAGCCTGAAAATTTAAATTATGATGTCAAAATTTAAAAAAATGTGTCAATATTTTTAAAATGATGTCAAGTTTATTTATATATAAATGTATATTATATATATATATATTCTTATAATATATGTATATATATAACCCTTCATTTATTTATTTATATATATGTGGACAATTATCTCATGCAGTGTAAGATATTTTGTAACACCCGTATTTTTGGGTTAGAAGTTAGTCGGGTTAGTGGTCCGAGTCGGTAAAATTAAATTTAACCTTTTGATCATGGCTTGAGTTAATTGAGTTTTAAATAACAAGGAGGGACCAAATTGGTAATTTAGCCCAAAAATTTTAAAAAGGAAGACAACTTTTTGGAAAGTTAAAAAGAACAAACAAAAAAATGGTCTTCCTCCCCATTTCTTTTCCCCAACGTTAGAAACCCCTAAACCTCTCTCAAACCACCAAATCACTATTCCATTAAATTCCATCTTCATCTCAAGGCCATTTTAAAAGGTAAACACATTTTTAGACTCTCCTCTTTATCCTCTACGTTTGTATAGTTTAATATTTCAAAACCACTCACTCTTGTGATTTTCAAGTTTTAAAGAAAGGATGGATTTTTATGGAGTTTTTCAATTTGTTTTGAAATGTTGAGTTGGGTTTTAGTTTATTCACCTTAAAATGTACATAATATGTTAAAATAGTAAAGTTTGGGTGAAAACCCGAAATGGGTTCTTGAGGCAAATTTTAAGGTGTCTAAAACTTGGGTTTTGGTGAGTTTTAGGGTAAAATTGAAGGGCTGATGGTTTAGGTATGTTAGGAGGGTGTTTTGGGACCATTTGGGTGTCATTTGGATGTTTGAAAATGGAAATTTCAGCTAGATTTTGAAGGAGCACGAAAATGGGTATTTTGGGGGATTTTTTTTATTGGAAAATTTGTTGAAGCTTGGCTTGAGCTTAGGAGTTGAGTGGTGATTGAGTTTTAGCATTGATTGGGAATAATGGATGTGTTTTTGATTTGCTAGAAGCAAGAGGAGACGTTGAAGAAGCATTGGGATTGAATCCGGGCTTGTAGGAGGCTTGCGTTGGTTGCTAAGGAAGGGTGGTGAGTGACTTTAAATATGTTTTAAAGATTGGTTCAAGTGTGTGTGGTGCATGTGTGGAATGTGTTTGGTAGGCCTTTCCAAAGTGAGAGTTAAATTGGTAACTTAACTCCTTGAATTTTAGTATGCTATCCATGCCATTGTCTATTTATGAATGAGATGTGTGGATTGATTGAATATGTATGCCTTGCTATGTATATACAATGTGTATGAGACATGAATGGTGGATATGTGATGTGTTAAATGAAATTGGCACTAATTAACTTACCGGGTGTAAATGATCGATCATTAGGATTAATGTGCACACAAATTGAGTCAAAACGTACGTGGCCTTGATGGCGTTGAGTCATCAAGGAGGAGTACGGTGATGTAACATTCCACCGGAAATTTATATATATTCTACAGGATGATGAGTGGAATCCCATCCGTAGGGCATGTGGTGATGAGTGGAATCCCGCCCATGCAAGGTCCGGTGATGAGTGTAATCCCACCGAGGTAATGTGGTTGTTGAGATTAAATCCGCACATTCGGGTAATCTAATAGTGGCCAATTGAACTTGTTCCATTAACTGTAATGTGTGATATTGATATGTGATGTTTGAGCTTAGTATGATGTGAGATGCCATACATGACTCTTGAAAGACTAGCTAGGCCTACTTGTGGATTTACCTATGCATGTTAGATATGAGAATTAGGGAATACATGCTTGAACCCTGCATTGTTGATGTTTTCGGTTTTAGAGCATCCTCACTAAGCTTATAGCTTACGCTCTCATTTTCAACAATGCAGATCATTAGCGTGGTGTTAGCTCGGAGCAAGGCAAGAAGGGCTTTCCAAGTTTTTGTTGCTCAAGTATGGTTAAACAATTATGTAGTAGCTTAGCAATGTTGCAAGAGTGTGTGTCTTGTATGAGCTATGAATGACTCATGTATGGTTTTGATGCTTGTGAATTGACTTAAATTGTAATCACGATATGTCTTGCCAAATGCTTGTGTGATGTATGTCCTATGGATATTTAAGAATGCTTTTGATGGCATGTAAACCTATATGAGATGAATGATGCCTTTTGACTATTAATGTTTTCAAGCATGCCTTTTTGAAATGTTGTTAATGTGTGATTGCCATGTATGATTGATTGTTTAAATCTATGCCTTGTGTGTGTTTGAGCATGCTAGACATAGGGCGTATGCCTCTAGACCTTGTTTGCTTGTATTGTGTGCCTTTAGGGGTCCTATGGGATCTTTAGATTGGTTAAAATTCCCCTAAGTCTGGTTTTCAAAGGTTGCAGACAGCCCGCGTTTCGAAACGGGCTGGGACGTTTCGGAACGGGTAAGGCTTTAGGGACCCCGTATCGGAACGCGTTTTGATACGGTTTGGCCTGTGAAACCTGTGTTCCGAAATGCGTATCGGAATGTTTTGGCTACTGGAATTCTGAGAAATTGGCGAGATGAAAGCGTATCGAAACGGGTCTAAGGGTTTCGAAAAGGTCAAAATCTCGTTGACCACGAGAAGTTGACCGTTGAGGGCGTTTCGGAACGGTTGACCTCCGTTTCGATACGGCCCCTCCGAATGGGCTTTGGGCAGTTGACCTGGTCAAGGCGTTTCGATACGCCTCAAGGTTGTTTCGAAACGACATGCTTAATGGATTAAAATTGGGCTGTTTAAATGTTGTTTTGGGTCCGAGTGTTTATCTTCTGCTTTTTATTCCGCTGTTTGATCACATAGTATTTGAATGAGCCTTTAGAAAAGATTAAGTTAAAGAAAAAAAATTTAGAGTTGCTAACCGAGGGGGAACCTTAACGGGTTTCACTTCGGTTTTCCCCGTGTGGCCTACTCGGACCGGTCATCCGGCCAGACCAGGACGAGGGGGTTACATTTGTTGGTATCAGAGCCTGAGGTTACCGAGACCTCGGACAGGTAAGTGAGGGAAGCTTGATGTGTTAAGCGGTTGTATTGTTCGATGCATGCCTTGCCATGAATTCTTATTATTTGACTGTCCGTATAAGGTTCGAAGCATGAGTTGTGGTGTTCGGTGTAGAGTGTGTGCCCATTGCTACTATTACTTAATTTAAAAAGATTTTATGGTAAAGGAAGTACTTGAGCACTATTGGACCCTTGCTTTGGCTAACGTAATCCCTATCTGTTTGTTGTTGTAGTTATTACCTTGCTAGTTGTACCATGAGACCACGTGGGGGGCCTAGGATGGTTCGAACGGAACCACGGGCAGCGGCTCTGGGAGTTGAGCCAATAGTTAGAGTTAAGGCTCAAGTGGGAGAGCATGTGGTTGGAGTTGGAGCTCCTCCACCACCTCATCCACCTGGAGTAGGAGGCGAGGTCGGGACCGAAGGAGAGGGACCTCAGGGAGGCCAAGGTGGCCAAGGACCAGCCGGAATAGACTTAGCTCCTTTGGTTCAGGCGATAGCCGGGGCATTTTAGGCTGCAGTAGCTGTGGGTCAGGCAGCAGCACATCATCAGGGAGAGGGCACTAGTTTGCCATTAGAGAGGCTCCATGGTCTAGGGGCCGAAGAGTTCAGAGGGTCTACTCCAGAGAGATCAGAGTTGTGGTTTGAGAAGACTGTCCGTATCCTCGCTCAGATGGGATGTACTGGTGAGTGCAAGTTAGGATGTGTTAAGTCCTTACTTCAGGGTGATGCCTACACTTGGTGGGTCACCATTACTACGGGTATGGATGAGGCCGAGATTACTTGGGAGTTGTTTGAGTCAGCATTCCGTAAGAAGTATCTGGGTCCGAGATACCTCGATGAGAGGAAGATGGAGTTTATGGCTTTGCTTTAGGGGAGTATGACCGTGACCGATTATGAGATCCGATTTGTCAGATTGAGTCAGTATGCTTCTGATCTTGTTCCCACTGAGGTGGAACGATGTAACAGTTTCCGTTATGGGCTGAATGAAGAGATCAAAAGGTATACTCTAGCTTTAGACTACACTGATTTTGATGTCTTGGTCGCGAGGGCCAAGAACTTAGAGCACAGTTTGGGCTTGACCAAACGATCTGGTGGTTCTAGTTCTGGTAAGAGGTCCAGTGACTATGATAGACGTGATGCCAAGAGGCATCGGGACAATAGGCATCACTATGATTATAGGCGTGGTGGCGGTAACCACGGTAGGGGCCAACATGGTCAGAGAGCTGGTGGGAAGTTGCCCACATGTGCTACTTGCGGGAGGAACCACACCGGTGTGTTGGGGAAATTTCCACTCATGTTGGAGTTGTGGAGCTAAAGACCACATTAGGCGTGACTGTCCACATCAGGTGGGACAGGCACCAGCTCAGGCTCCTGCTAGAGCCAGTGATTTTCAGAGAGGCCGCGGGCGCGGTAGAGGTAACTTCCAGCCGAGGAACGATGGTCAGAGGAACATAGCACATGTAGTTGCAGTTCAGCCGGAGGGCGGAGGTCAGGCCAGAGTTTACGCTCAGCATGGGATCAGCATGACAGTTAGTGTTACTAGTTCCTTTGGGGACACGGTAGTAGTTAGAAAGATGTACAGAAGGTGTCCGTTGATGGTTAAAGGACATGTGTTTCCAGTGGATATGATGGAGCTTCCTTTCTATGGTTTTGATGTAATTCTGGGTATGGACTGGCTCACGGAGCATAGAGCTAGGATAGATTTTGAAACTAAGAGGATTTCTTTGAGGCTCACAAATGATTATGAGATCGTAGTGGTGGGTGAGAACGTGAAGTTCTTGTCCAATGTAGTTTCAGTTCTAGAGGCTAAGAGGTTAGTTGAGTTGGGATGTGAAGCATACTTGGCATATGTGATGAACCCTAACATGAGTGAGGTTAGACCTCAGGATATCCGGACAGTATGTGACTTTCCTAGTGTGTTTCCGGAAGAGTTGCCAGGGTTACCACCGAACAGAGAGGTAGAGTTCACCATAGAGACTTATTCTGATTCAGCTCCTATTTTGATTGCTCCGTATCACATGGCACCGAAAGAACTGAAAGAGTTGAAGACTCAGTTTCAAGAGTTGACAGATAGAGGCTTCATTCGACCTAGTTCTTCACCTTGGGGTGCACCAGTTTTGTTTGTGAAGAAGAAAGATGGAAGCATGAGAATGTGTATAGATTATAGACAGTTGAATCAATTGACAGTGAAGAATAAGTATCCGTTGCCTAGAATTGATGACTTGTTTGACCAGTTGAGGGGAGCATCAGTCTTTTCGAAGATTGACTTGAGATCGGTTACTACCAGCTAAAGGTAAGAGAGGTTGATGTACCGAAGACGGCCTTTAGGACTAGGTATGGTCACTATGAGTTTTTAGTCATGCCTTTTGGGCTGACTAATGCACCGGCTGCTTTCATGGATATGATGAATAGGATCTTTCATCAGTACCTAGATCAGTTTGTGGTTGTTTTTATAGATGACATCTTGGTGTATTCGCGAATTGAAGAAGACCATGACCGACACTTGAGACTGGTTTTGAAGACTTTGCTAGATCATCAGTTGTATGCGAAGTTGAGCAAGTGCAAATTCTTGATCCGGGAGGTAGTCTTCCTAGGACATGTAGTGCCAGCTGATGGGATTAGATTTGATCCGAAGAAGATTGAGGCCATTGTTGAATGGAAGCAACCGAAGTCTGTAACAGAGGTACGTAGCTTCCTAGGCTTAGCCAAATATTATAGAAGATTCGTAGAAGGTTTCTCTAAGTTAGCCGCTCCATTGACACAGTTACTTCAGAAGAGTGTTCAGTTTGAGTGGACAGATGCAAGACAGAGAGCTTTTGAGAAATTGAAAGAAGCTTTGACCCAAGCACCGATCTTGATTCAGCCAGAGTCGGGGAAGGACTATGTAGTTTACAGTGATGCTTCTTATGTAGGGCTAGGGTGTGTTCTTATGCAAGACAGGAGAGTAGTGGCTTATGCCTCAAAACAGTTGAAGACCCATAAGCGCAACTATCCGACCCATGACATAGAGTTAGCTGCAGTTGTGTTTGCTCTGAAGATTTGGAGGCACTATTTGTATGGTGAGAAATGCACAGTGTACACCGATCACAAGAGTTTGAAGTACATTATGACTCAGCGAGATTTGAATCTCAGACAGCGTAGGTGGTTAGAGTTGCTAAAAGACTATGATCTTACCATTGAGTACCATTCGGGTAAGGCTAATGTAGTGGCTGATGCATTGAGTAGAAAGATGGTCGTGGATTTGAGAGCCATGTTTGCTAGATTGAGCTTGTCCAGGGATGGTGGCTTGGTAGCCGAGCTTCAGGTTAGACCTACTCTAGGTCAGTTGATTAGAGAGAGGCAGCTCTTAGATAGATCTTCGGCACCTCACGTGCAAGATATAGCGGAAGGTAGACCTTCATACTACAGTTTCAGTACCGATGGGGTTTTGTGTTTCAAAGATAGGATAGTTGTGCCAGAGGATAGTGACTTGAGACGTACGATTTTGACTGAAGCCCACAGTAGTCCGTTTGCTATGCATCCTGGAAGTACGAAGATGTATCATGATCTGAAGAATGAGTACTTTTGGGTTGGCTTGAAGAGAGATGTAGCCAACTTTGTGAGTAAGTGTTTAGTATGTCAGAGGGTGAAGGCGGAACATCAGGTTCCCTCGGGTTTGTTACAGCCGTTGAGGATTCCGGAATGGAAATGGGAGAACATCACCATGGATTTTGTTTCGGGCTTGCCTTTGACTCCTACGAAGAAGAACTCAGTGTGGGTTATTGTGGATCGTTTTACGAAGTGTGCTCACTTCTTGGCAGTCAATACTACTTACACTCTTGATAGATTGGCCGATTTGTACATTGATGAGATTGTTAGACTGCATGGTGTACCGAAGTCTATTGTGTCCGATAGAGATCCGAGGTTTACATCTCGATTTTGGGAGTGTCTGCATACAGCTTTGGGTACCCGTTTGAACTTCAGCACGTCTTATCACCCTTAGTCAGATGGTCAGTCAGAGAGAGTTATACAGATCTTAGAGGATATGTTGCGTTGTTGCATCATTGACTTTCAGGGTACATGGGAAAAGCACTTGCCTTTAGTTGAATTTGCTTACAACAAGAGCTTCCAGTCGAGTATTCAGATGGCTCCGTATGAGGCTTTGTATGGCCGAAAGTGTAGAACTCCAGTTTGTTGGGCCGAAGTGGGACAGAAGTTGTTGCCTATGCCGGATTTGCTCAAGGGGACAACCGACAAGGTAAAATTGATTTGTGATCGATTGAAGGCTTCTTCGGATAGGCAGAAGTCCTATGCCGACTTGAAGAGGAAGGAAATTGAGTTCTCAGTGGGTGAGAAGGTATTCTTGAAAGTGTCTCCGTGGAAGAAAGTAATGAGATTTGGCCGAAAAGGGAAGTTGAGTCCGAGGTACATAGGACCGTATGAGATTGTGAAGAGGGTTGGTCCGGTTGCTTATCATTTGCGTTTGCCATCTGAGCTAGAGAAGATACACGATGTATTTCATGTTTCGATGCTCCGTAAGTATAGGTCTGATCCATCACATGTTATGCCTGTAGAGGAGATTGAATTGAATCCGGATTTGACTTATGAGGAAGAACCAGTTGGGATCCTAGCTTCTGATAGTAAGGTGTTGCGGGGTAGATCGATTGAGTTAGTAAAAGTGCGGTGGCAACGTCGAAGTGTGGACGAGGCCACTTGGAAGAGGAAGGAGGATATGGAAAGGCAATTTCCGTATCTCTTTCAGTCAGGTAATTTTGGGGATGAAATTCCTTAAGTGGGAGAGAGTTGTAACACCCGTGTTTTGGGGTTAGGAGTTAGTCAGGTTAGTGGTCCGAGTCGGTAAAATTAAATTTAACCTTTTGACCATGGCTTGAGTTAATTGAGTTTTAATTAACAAGGAGGGACCAAATTGGTAATTTAGCCCAAAAGTTTTAAAAAGGAAGACAACTTTTTGGAAAGTTAAAAAGAACAAACAAAAAAATGGTCTTCCTCCCCATTTCTTTTCCCCAACGTTAGAAACCCCTAAACCTCTCTCAAACCACCAAATCATTATTCCATTAAATTCCATCTTCATCTCAAGGCAATTTTCAAAGGTAAACACATTTTTAAACTCTCCTCTTTATCCTCTACGTTTGTATAGTTTAATATTTCAAAACCACCCACTCTTGTGATTTTCAAGTTTTAAAGAAAGGATGGATTTTTATGGAGTTTTTCAATTTGTTTTGAAACGATGAGTTGGGTTTTAGTTTATTCACCTTAAAATGTACATAATATGTTAAAATGGTTAGGTTTGGGTGAAAACCCGAAATGGGTTCTTGAGGCAAATTTTAAGGTGTCTAAAACTTGGGTTTTGGTGAGTTTTAGGGTAAAATTGAAGGGCTGATGGTTTAGGTATGTTAGGAGGGTGTTTTGGGACCATTTGGGTGTCATTTGGATGTTTGAAAATGGAAATTTCAGCTAGATTTTGAAGGAGCACGAAAATGGGTATTTTGGGGGATTTTTTTTATTGGAAAATTTGTTGAAGCTTGGCTTGAGCTTAGGAGTTGAGTGGTGATTGAGTGTTAGCATTGATTGGGAATAATGGATGTGTTTTTGATTTGCTAGAAGCAAGAGGAGACGTTGAAGAAGCATTGGGATTGAATCCGGGCTTGTAGGAGGCTTGCGTTGGTTGCTAAGGAAGGGTGGTGAGTGACTTTAAATATGTTTTAAAGATTGGTTCAAGTGTGTGTGGTGCATGTGTGGAATGTGTTTGGTAGGCCTTTCCAAAGTGAGAGTTAAATTGGTAACTTAACTCCTTGAATTTTAGTATGCTATCCATGCCATTGTCTATTTATGAATGAGATGTGTGGATTGATTGAATATGTATGCCTTGCTATGTATATACAATGTGTATGAGACATGAATGGTGGATATGTGATGTGTTAAATGAAATTGGCACTAATTAACTTATCGGGTGTAAATGATCGATCATTAGGATTAGTGTGCACACAAATTGAGTCAAAACGTACGTGGCCTTAATGTCGTTGAGTCATCAAGGAGGAGTACGGTGATGTAACATTCCACCGAAAATTTATATATATTCTACGGGATGATGAGTGGAATCCCATCCATAGGGCATGTTGTGATGAGTGGAATCCCACCCATGCAAGGTCCGGTGATGAGTGTAATCCCACCGAGGTAATGTGGTTTTTGAGATTAAATCCGCACATCCGGGTAATCTAATAGTGGCCAATTGAACTTGTTCCATTAACTGTAATGTGTGATATTGATATGTGATGTTTGAGCTTAGTATGATGTGAGATGCCATACATGACTCTTGAAAGACTAGTTAGGACTACTTGTGGATTTACCTATGCATGTTAGATATGAGAATTAGGGAATACATGCTTGAACCCTGCATTGTTGATGTTTTCGGTTTTAGAGCATCCTCACTAAGCTTATAGCTTACACTCTCATTTTCCACGATGCAGATCATTAGCGTGGTGTTAGCTCGGAGCAAGGCAAGAAGGGCTTTCTAAGTTTTTGTTGCTCAAGTATGGTTAAACAATTATGTAGTAGCTTAGCAATGTGGCAAGAGTGTGTGTCTTGTATGAGCTATGAATGACTCATGTATGGTTTTGATGATTGTGAATTGACTTAAATTGTAATCATTATATGTCTTGCCAAATGTGTAACACCCAGAAAATAGTATAAAATAAAATAAAGGATAATGTTAAAAAAAAAGGAGGAAGTGAGGGTTGTGGGAATTGAACCCACAACCTCAAGGGATTTAAGCCGGGTGCCCAACCATTGAGCTAAGTGAGCTCTTGGCTCTAATCTTCCCCCATAGTTCTTTTAAACCATATCTTTTGGAAATAAAATAATATTAAAATCAAAATATCCTACCTACCATTTCAGTGTGAATTAATTAAGCATGTGTTCCCAAGAAAGAAAATTTCGAGAACCCCTTTCCCCTTTACCGTCGTCCCTATTGCCCTTACCCTAAACGAACCGCCGCCGTCCATTCATCGTCACCGCCGCGCCGTGCTTCCCACCGCCACCGCCATACGAACCACCTCGACGTCCCGATCAAAACCCCTAAGGTCAATCGCGCAACCGTAGCCACAATCGTCGGCAATCACTCGTTGAACGTTCGACGAATCTCGGGGTTTGAGGCCGATCGGTTTTCTGCCGATTACGGCCGTTGTTGGCGTCGTTTCGCCACACCACCACCGTCATTGGATTCCTCGTCTTGAGCTGAGCAAAACCCCTAAAATATTTCGTCCTATCGGCGCCGGAAAGAGTTGGTCGGAGTTACGTGGTTTTCCGGCGACATCGAAGCTTTAAGGTAAGAGTTCATCGATTTTCGGCTTCGTTTTGGTGTTTAATCGTGTGAGGTAATTGCTTGTCTAAAAATCTAAGTTTTTCCGGCAGAAACGACGCGAAAGGAGCTTTCTGGTGATGTTCTGGTGACCGTCCGGCGACCTTCGGGTTCTTTAAGGTAAGAGCCGGTCCGTGTAGACCGAACCAGTTGAACCGGTCAACTCGGTCAAACCCGTTGACCCGTTGACCCGACCCGCCGACCCGTTGACCCGATCCGTTGACCGATCCGACCCGTTGACCGAGTCAACTCGTTCGAGTCAACTCAGTGAGTCAACTCGTCCGAGTCAACTCAGTGAGTCAACTCGTCCGAGTCAACTCAGTGAGTCAACTCGTCCGAGTCAACTCAGTGAGTCAACTCGTCCGAGTCAACTCAGTGAGTCAACTCGTCCGAGTCAACCCACTGAGTCAACTCGTCGAGTCATCCTTGGACCAGTGACGTCAGCGTTGACTTTGACCGCTGACGTCAGCGTTGACTTTGACCAAAAAGTCAACTTTCCCCGAAAAGTCCTATTTTATGTTTTTCGACGTCCCGAGTCCGATTTTGAAGCCCGTTTCGCGAAATTCTAACCCGAAAGCCTCCAAATTAGACGTTGAACCCTAGCATGCATATGTATAAGTTATGTCTTTCAAGAGAAATTGATGATTGAGAACTGATGTTCAACTTCTGATCTAATAGGTACTCGTGGATCTCCCGACCGTGCCTACGCCCAGCCCAGCTCGTCTCGATCTGTACCGCCTCGTGATCCTATCGTCACTCGTACGACCTGAAAACTTAGTATTTTACTATGATTAAGGTGTAAATCTGTTAGTAACCATAATCCCTGTCTATTTAGGTTCCAGCATTGTAGCGGAGCGTGATCTTGGTGCTCGATAGATCTTCTGACCGATCTCATCTTTTGAGGTGTGTTCCTTGTGTGCTATATAACCGTTTTAATATTGTTTTACATGATGAAAATATGTTATTGAACTGAACACATGCTCATGATTGATAGAGTGTTTTTGCATGATTATGATATGATTTCTAAAATAAGCATGATTATATTATATGTGTGATACATCATAGTTTTGATTGAAAAATATGCTTACTGATTACCGCTTTATGGAAAATACATGTCTATATTACATTTACCGAAATTACAGTTGTTATTGATAATCGAACTATTACATAGGTTGTTACTGGGGTATTTGGGATAGAATATGAAGTGACCGCAGGTTCAGCCCTGATCCAGCTGGTAATTCCTTACCGTTACAGGTTCCTATGCTTCGGCTAGGGTAATTCTTACCGTACCGTACCGTTCCTAAGGTAATCCCTTAGGTTGGTACCTATGCCCAATGGGCACTGGTTAATGCCTTTGACGCAGTTTTGGGGAACTGACTCTTGGAGTATGGTTGGAGGGTAGAGAAAAGATTAAACCGAACCGTACTGTTACTTAAACTTGATGTTTTTGAACTAGAAATGTATATTATATTGTTGTTGTACATGTTTTACTTGCACTATTGGAACACACTGAGCTTTCTAGCTCACGCCCCAAATTCTTTCCCCTTTCAGATATTTTGGATAGGCCACCCCGTAGCCGACACTTGGAGGATCGACACATTTGGTATTCTTTTTGAATGTAATGTTTCTATCCACCGTTTGTACTTTTAGGGTGACATGTGCCTATATTTTGTTATGTATGATATTAAACTATAAGTATTTTGAAATGCTAACTAATATTTATTTTGTAACCATCCTATGATGGGTTTATTTAAGTAACCATGGCTGCCTATATTATTTATGATGTCTATGTTGTGAGTGACTTTGAAAAAAAATATTATTGTTTTATGTGTTAAACAGGTTTATTTAACTTGATGGTTTTTACTAAGTTCTGTCGTTATGCTGTCGAAATTAACGCTTAGTTTGCAAACATGTTTTCTACTTGAGTTTTAAATTTTAATGTGCCTTACTTGACTTGGTCTTTCCGCATATGCCGGTCTAGGGGGTTACATTTAGTTGGTATCAGAGCTTTTGGTTTTAAACACTCGGACTGTGGAAAAGCCCTTATAATGTACTGTTTTAAAAACGTTTTTCAAAGTATTGTGAAAAGAGGCCATGTCACCCAATTTTACATGCTTAATTGTGTTCGATTCTCTGGTGTCATAAACTGATCCTAAGTTTTATCTTTGTAGAGATTCTCTGAGATGAGCACCAGCAGGGGTCGACGACCCGCTCGTAGGCGAGGTCGACCCGTTAGATTTGCAGACTCGATGGACGATCCAGTGATTGCTCCATCTGCTCGTGTTGATGCTTCTGCCCCCGTAGATCTTCCACCTTCTACCGAGCCTTCTGCCCCTCGTGGTCCTTCAGTTTTGACCACCCCGACTGCTCCGACATCTGTCCCGTCTGCTCCGTCATCTGCTCCTGATGTTGATGTGGCTACTCCGGTTAGAGGAGCGACGATTTCTGGGCCCGAGCCTACGATTGGGGTTACTGATGAGGGTTTGAGTAGACAGTTTCTTCAGCTGATTCAGGGTGTAGTTAGAGCATCGGGGGTCGTTCTAGAAGTCCCTATCTCCCAGACTTTGTTTGCTAACGGGATCAAGACTTTTTCTGGATCTCTTAGTGGAGCACCGACTGAGGCTGAGGAGTGGTTGTATGATATCGAGCGACGTATGACAGAGATGGGTTTTGAGCCATCGAAGAAATACTTGGGTGCTGTATCTATGCTGAACGGGAATGCCCGCACCTGGTGGGAGTCTATTATGAGTAGCGTTCCCTCTGATCGATTGACATGGGATTTCTTTAAGGAGCGTTTTAGGAACCGTTATCTGGGCAAGCGGTTCTTGAGGGAGAGACGTCAAGCATTCAAGAACTTGGTGCAGGGTTCTATGACAGTGGCCGAGTACGATATACAGTTTCTGGAGCTACAAAAGTATGGTCCTGGTTTGGTTCGTACCGAGAAGAACAGATGCGAAAAGTTCGCAGAGGGCCTCCGTATTGGGATACGTGACAGAGTGGCTACACATCATGATGAGGTATTTGAGAATTTAGTAGATCGGGCTAAGACTGCAGAACAGATGGAGATTTTGGCAGCTAGTTAGGGTGGCAGGGATAGAGACCGAGATCGGGGTCGAGATCGAGGCCGAGATTGGGGTCGATCTAGGAGACCTAGTCAGGGTGAGTCCTACGGACGTCCAGATAAGAGAACCCGCACCGCTGACTCTCAGAAGAGTAATACGAGTTCTAGGCCTTTAGCGCCTTCTGTCCCAGCTGCCAGTCGAGGTGATTCTTTGGGTTTTTCATCCATGCCTGCATGTGAGCACTGTGGTAGGAAACACGGAGGAGAGTGTTGGAAGATGATTGGTCCTTGCTTCCGGTGTGGGTCTATGGATCATTTCCTTAGGGATTGTCCACGTTCACCTTCCACTGGGGTGTCCACTCAGACTCCTGCCCGTACTCAGACACTTGCTCGTTCACAGACATCTGTACAGACTCCGGCTAGAGGCCGTAATCAGGGTAGAGCTTCTGGGTCTGCTGTTAGATCTGAGAGTAGAGGTCGATCCTATCAGAGTGGGGGACCAGCTATGACCGAGGCTAGGCAGCCTGCACTTGTTTATGCCACCAGACGTCGAGATGACAGAGATGAGCCAGACGTCATTGCAGGTACATTTACTATGTTTTCTGTTCCATATTTTGCATTGCTCGACAATGGTTCTACCCATTCCTATGTATCGAGATCCGTGTCCCGAGACCTCCAGATTCCTGTTGAGACCATCGAGAATACAATTACCGTTATGAGTCCAGTGGGCCAGTCTGTTGTTGTAAATAAGGTTTTCAGGCGATGTCCCCTCGAGGTGCAAGGGGAAATCTTTCTAGCTGACCTTATGGAACTACCATTAGAAGAGTTCGATCTGATTCTTGGCATGGATTGGTTGACTGAACACCGGGTTAACTTAGATTGTGAGTCCAAGAGAGCAGTTTTGAAGACTTCTGATGATCGTACAGTGGTTCTTATTGGTGAGCGCCGAGGGTATCTGTCCAATGTGATATCTGCTTTGGCTGCCGATAGGATGATCCGGAAGGGCTATCAGACTTTCATCGCCTGTTTCTTGAATACCAAGGGTTCCTTGTCAAAGATTGACGAGATTCGCACTGTTAGCGAGTTCCCTGATGTCTTTCCTGAGGAATTACCTGGATTACCTCCGGATAGAGATGTTGAGTTCGAAATTGAGACTTATCCTGGATCTGCACCAGTCTCTATGAACCCTTACCGTATGGCCCCAAAGGAACTTAAAGAGCTGAAGATTCAGTTGCAAGAGCTCCTTGACCGAGGTTTCATCCGACCTAGTTCTTCACCTTGGGGAGCTCCGGTCTTATTTGTGAAAAAGAATGATGGTTCCCTTCGGTTGTGTATTGACTACCGTAAGTTGAACAAGCTGACAGTAAAGAACAAGTATCCTCTACCCAGGATCGATGACTTGTTCGATCAGTTTCGAGGAGCCACAGTTTTCTCGAAGATTGATCTTCGTTCCGGGTACTATCAGCTAAAGATAAAGGGGTCCGATGTAGCAAAGACGGCCATTCGCACTAGATATGGGCATTACGAGTTTTTAGTGATGCCGTTTGGTCTAACTAATGCTCCTGCCGCTTTTATGGATCTGATGAACCGTGTGTTTCGGCCCTATTTAGATCAGTTTGTGGTGGTGTTCATTGATGACATCCTAGTCTACTCCTGGACTGAAGCAGAACATGTTGAGCATTTGAGGATTGTTCTGCAGACTCTTAGACAGCACAAACTGTATGCCAAGTTGAGCAAATGTGAATTTTGGCTCAACGAGGTGACATTTATGGGGCATGTGGTATCGGCTCGGGGTATTCAGGTTGATCCGAGCAAGATAGAGGCTATTGTGAGTTGGAAGCAACCCAAGAATGTTTCCGAGATCCGTAGTTTCTTGGGTTTAGCTGGGTATTACAGACGTTTCGTCGAGGGTTTTTCTATTATTGCCGCTCCCTTGACGAAGCTGTTGAGGAAGGATGTCCCATACATCTGGACAGATGCTCAGCAGGATAGTTTTGAGAAGTTGAAGACAGCTCTAACACAAGCTCCAGTCTTGGTGCAGCCCGAATCTGGAAAGGATTTTGCAGTTTATAGTGACGCATCACGCTCTAGGCTTGGATGTGTTTTGATGCAGGATGGCAGAGTAATAGCTTATGCGTCTCGTTAGTTGAGACCGCATGAGTGTAATTATCCTACCCATGATCTAGAGCTGGCCGCTGTGGTTTTTGCCCTGAAGATTTGGAGACACTATCTCTACGGAGAGAAGTGTTATATCTACACAGATCACAAGAGCCTAAAGTACATCCTTACACAGAGAGAGCTTAATCTGAGACAACGTCGTTGGATTGAGCTTCTTAAGAACTATGATTGCGTGATTGAGTACCACCCGGGGAAGGCTAATGTTGTTGCTGATGCTTTGAGTCGTAAGGCTATATCAGACTTGAGATCCTTGTTTGCCAGGATGAGTATATACAGTGATGGCAGTTTACTAGCCGAGCTGCAAGTTAAACCGACATTGGCCGAGGAAATTAAGGCCAAACAGCTATTAGACAGTTCCTTACTCCCTGTCATGCAGCAGGTTGAACAGGGATCTACTTCTATCTATGCCTTTGATCAGGATGGAGTCTTGTGCTTCAAAGGTCGTTATTGTGTACCAGATGATGCCGAGTTGAAGCGGGCTATTCTTAGTGAGGCTCATAACAGCCCTTATGCTATGCATCCCGGTGGAGACAAGATGTATCAAAACCTGAGGCAGAGATATCGTTGGGAAGGTATGAAGAAGGACATTTCAGATTATGTATCTCGGTGTTTGACTTGCCAGCAGGTTAAGGCAGAACACCAACATCCTTCTGGTTTGTTGCAGCCTATCAAGATCCCCGAGTGGAAATGGGAACGTGTCACGATGGATTTCGTTACAGGGCTTCCTCTGACACCTTCTAAAAAGGATTCGGTCTGGGTGATTGTTGACCGACTCACCAAGTCAGCTCATTTTATTCCAGTTCGAGTCACCTACTCTTTGGAGAAGCTGGCTAAACTGTACATCTCTGAGATCGTCAGACTTCATGGGGTACCTTTACCTATCATCTCTGATCGGGATCCGAGATTTACCTCCCGATTCTGGTTGGCCTTGCACAGTGCTTTGGGTACCCGTCTGAATTTCAGTACATCCTTCCATCCGCAGGCAGATGGACAATCGGATAGGGTGATTCAGATTCTTGAGGACATGTTACGGGGATGTGTGATAGATTTCCGTGGTAGTTGGGAGGATTTCTTATCCTTGGCTGAGTTTGCATACAATAACAGCTATCAGGCTAGTATTCGTATGGCACCGTATGAGGCTTTGTATGGTCGTAAGTGTCGTACTCCCATCTGTTGGACAGAGTTGTACGAGAAGAAGACTTTGGGCCCAGAGCTAGTTCGAGAGACCGAGGAGACTGTCAGATTGATCCGCAATCGTCTGAAAGAAGCTTTTGATAGGCAGAAGTCCTATGCTGATCGGAGGAGGAAAGACATTGAGTTTGAGGTTGGTGATCAGGTTTTTCTGAAGGTGTCTCCATGGAAGAAAGTTATGAGATTTGGGCGCAAAGGCAAATTGAGTCCAAGATTTATCGGATCGTACCGTATTCGGAAAAGAGTCGGGCCTGTTGCTTATCAGCTTGAGTTACCTCCTCAGCTTAGCCGTATTCATGATGTGTTCCATGTATCTATGTTGAGGCAGTACCACCCAGATCCGAGCCATGTTATTCAGGTACAGGATGTGGAGTTGAGACCAGATTTGTCTTATGAGGAGGAACCTGTTCAGATCTTGGATCAAGACGAGAGAGTTTTAAGGAATCGACGTATTCCAATGGTTAAAGTACAATGGAGTAATCGAGGTCCTGAAGAAGCTACCTGAGAGACTCTGGAGTCGATGAAAGAGCAGTTTCCGCACTTATTCCACTCAGGTAAATTTCGAGGCCGAAATTTTTTTTAGGGGGGGAGAATTGTAACACCCAGAAAATAGTATAAAATAAAATAAAGGATAATGTTAAAAAAAAAGGGAGGAAGTGAGGGTTGTGGGAATCGAACCCACAACCTCAAGGGATTTAAGCCGGGTGCCCAACCATTGAGCTAAGTGAGCTCTTGGCTCTAATCTTCCCCCATAGTTCTTTTAAACCATATCTTTTGGAAATAAAATAATATTAAAATCAAAATATTCTACCTACCATTTCATTGTGAATTAATTAAGCATGTGTTCCCAAGAAAGAAAATTTCGAGAACCCTTTTCCCCTTTACCGTCGTCCCTATTGCCCTTACCCTAAACGAACCGCCGCCGTCCGTTCATCGTCACCGCCGCGCCGTGCTTCCCACCGCCACCGCCATACGAACCACCTCGACGTCCCGATCAAAACCCCTAAGGTCACTCACGCAACCGTAGCCACAATCGTCGGCAATCACTCGTTGAACGTTCGACGAATCTCGGGGTTTGAGGCTGATCGGTTTTCTGCCGATTACGGCCGTTGTTGGCGTCGTTTCGCCACACCACCACCGTCATTGGATTCCTCGTCTTGAGCTGAGCAAAACCCCTAAAATATTTCGTCCTATCAGCGCCGGAAAGAGTTGGTCGGAGTTACGTGGTTTTCCGGCGACATTGAAGCTTTAAGGTAAGAGTTCATCGATTTTCGGCTTCGTTTTGGTGTTTAATCGTGTGAGGTAATTACTTGTCTAAAAATCTAAGTTTTTCCGGCAGAAACGACGCGAAAGGAGCTTTCCGGTGATGTTCCGGTGACCGTCCAGCGACCTTCGGGTTCTTTAAGGTAAGAGCCGGTCCGTGTAGACCGAACCGGTTGAACCGGTCAACTCGGTCAAACCAGTTGACCCGTTGACCCGACCCGCCGACCCGTTGACCCGATCCGTTGACCGATCCGACCCGTTGACCGAGTCAACTCAGTGAGTCAACTCGTCCGAGTCAACCCAGTGAGTCAACTCGTCGAGTCAGCCTTGGACCAGTGACGTCAGTATGACGTCGACGTTGACTTTGACCGCTGACATCAGCGTTGACTTTGACCAAAAAGTCAACTTTTCCCGAAAAGTCCTATTTTATGTTTTTCGACGTCCCGAGTCCGATTTTGAAGCCCGTTTCGCAAAATTCTAACCCGAAAGCCTCCAAATTAGACGTTGAACCCTAGCATGCATATGTATAAGTTATGTCTTTCAAGAGAAATTGATGATTGAGAACTGATGTTCAACTTCTGATCTAATAGGTACTCGTGGATCTCCCGACCGTGCCTACGCCCAGCCCAGCTCATCTCGATCTGTACCGCCTCGTGATCCTATCGTCACTCGTACGACCTGAAAACTTAGTATTTTACTATGATTAAGGTGTAAATCTGTTAGTAACCATAATCCTTGTCTATTTAGGTTCCAGCACTGTAGCGGAGCGTGATCTTGGTGCTCGATAGATCTTCTGACCGATCTCATCTTTTGAGGTGTGTTCCTTGTGTGCTATATAACCGTTTTAATATTGTTTTACATGATGAAAATATGTTATTGAACTGAACACATGCTCATGATTGATAGAGTGTTTTTGCATGATTATGATATGATTTCTAAAATAAGCATGATTATATTATATGTGTGATACATCATAGTTTTGATTGAAAAATATGCTTACTGATTACCGCTTTATGGAAAATACATGTCTATATTACATTTACCGAAATTACAGTTGTTATTGATAATCGAACTATTACATAGGTTGTTACTGGGGTATTTGGGATAGAATATGAAGTGACCGCAGGTTCAGCCCTGATCCAGCTGGTAATTCCTTACCGTTACAGGTTCCTATGATTCGGCTAGGGTAATTCCTACCGTACCGTACCGTTCCTAAGGTAATCCCTTAGGTTGGTACCTATGCCCAATGGGCACTGGTTAATGCCTTTGACGCAGTTTTGGGGAACTGACTCTTGGAGTATGGTTGGAGGGTAGAGAAAAGATTAAATCGAACCGTACTGTTACTTGAACTTGATGTTTTTGAACTAGAAATGTATATTATATTGTTGTTGTACATGTTTTACTTGCACTATTGGAACACACTGAGCTTTCTAGCTCACGCCCCAAATTCTTTCCCCTTTCAGATATTTTGGATAGGCCACCCCGTAGCCGACACTTGGAGGATCGACACATTTGGTATTCTTTTTGAATGTAATGTTTCTATCCACCGTTTGTACTTTTAGGGTGACATGTGCCTATATTTTGTTATGTATGATATTAAACTATAAGTATTTTGAAATGCTAACTAATATTTATTTTGTAACCATCCTATGATGGGTTTATTTAAGTAACCATGGCTGCCTATATTATTTATGATGTCTATGTTGTGAGTGACTTTGAAAAAAATATTATTGTTTTATGTGTTAAACAGGTTTATTTAACTTGATGGTTTTTACTAAGTTCTGTCGTTATGCTGTCGAAATTAACGCTTAGTTTGCAAACATGTTTTCTACTTGAGTTTTAAATTTTAATGTGCCTTACTTGACTTGGTCTTTCCGCATAGGCCGGTCTAGGGGGTTACAAAATGCTTGTGTGATGTATGTCCTATGGGTATTTAAGAATGCTTTTGATGGCATGTAAACCTATATGAGATGAATGATGCCTTTTGACTATTAATGTTTTCAAACATGCCTTTTTGAAATGTTGTTAATGTGTGATTGCCATGTATGAATGATTGTTTAAATCTATGCCTTGTGTGTGTTTGAGCATGCTAGACATAGGGTGTATGCCTCTAGACCTTGTTTGCTTGTATTGTGTGCCTTTAGGGGTCCTATGGGACCTTTAGACTGGTTAAAATTCGCCTAAGTCTGGTTTTCAAAGGTTGCAGACAGCCCGCGTTTCGAAACGGGCTGGGATGTTTCGGAACGGGTAAGGCCTCAGGGACCCCGTATCGGAACGCGTTTCGATACGGTTTGGCCTGTGAAACCCGTGTTCCGAAACGCGTAACGGAACGTTTTGGCTACTGGAATTTTGAGAAATTGGCGAGATGAAAGCGTATCGAATCGGGTCTAAGGGTTTCGAAACGGTCAAAATCTCGTTGACCACGATAAGTTGACCGTTGAGGGCGTTTCAGAACGGTTGACCTCCGTTTCGATACGGCCCCTCCGAATGGGCTTTGGGCAGTTGACCTGGTCAAGGCATTTCGATACGCCTTAAGGGTGTTTCGAAACGGCCTGCTTAATGGATTAAAATTGGGTTGTTTAAATGTTGTTTTGGGTCCGAGTGTTTATCTTCTGCTTTTTATTCCGATGTTTGATCACATAGTATTCGAATTAGCCTTTAGAAAAGATTAAGTTAAAGAAAAAAAATTTAGGGTTGCTAACCGAGGGGGAACCTTAACAGGTTTCACTTCAGTTTTCCCCGTGTGGCCTACTCGGACCGGTCATCCGGCCAGACCGGGACGAGGGGTTACATATTTTTACACAAATATCCCTAACCTAGGGTTAAAATTCAAAATTAAAATCTTTAACCTTAAATCTCTAAGTACTAAACCCTAAACATTAAACTCTAAATTCTATACATTACATTTTAAACTCCTAACCTCTAAACTCTAAATTTTTTTTTGAATATAACCGCTAAACTATAAATAAAATTATAAACTAACTCGCTTGTGGAAAGTAAAGTTTACACCGTCGGTGTATGCGATAATAATCATAAACTAAAATCATAACTTGATGTTAATATTTGAATCTTGCACAACAGTTGCATAGAGCACAAACCTAAGGCTTTACTTGGGTGCATTGAAAGAGGGACACCGGAGGCTTGGAGGTCCGGATGAATGAAAGCCTCACACGACCGTGAAGGTCATCTACCGCCCTTGCCACTCCCATGACCATAATTCCCTGCTTGAGATGTCAAACTATAGTTAGATATGAAATTTGGGATCTGTTTTTGTTTTGATACAAAATGGTTAAAGAATATCTGCAAATCTATGACTGTTGAACAATACATGTGTGAAAGACTTGGTTTCATCAAACACCATCGGAATGCATAAAACAATGGTTAAACAACTTTATACTGTACCGAGAAACCTTCCCTAGAGCCAAGCCTCCAACAGTGTCAAGTCAACTATCTCCCAGAGTTCCCCCAAACACTTCAGTGCCACAAAATTTCCTCTCTTAAAATAGCCCCAATGAAGTGGTCAGGGAAACTCCAGGGAACGGCTGACATTCCCTTTCGCATTCTACGGTTTATGCACAGAGGGTTGGCAGGCTGTATAAATAGGCAAGGTTCACTGAGTGTAGATATTGACAGGCTTTTGAAATTCATAGCTTTCATGTTGTTGGAAATGAACATGGCTGATATTTGAGGGAAAAGAAAAGGGTATGTTATCCTTTCTAAACTTTTTCTTTACACCTTTCGGAAGTATAAAGGAACATTTCTTTCTGGTATAACACACCATTTCTCATGCTTGGCAACCTTTTTTCAAGTGAAATCTCTTTTAGCATCTGCAATACTTCAGATTCTTGTTCGGATTCGAGCCGGGAAAAAGACGGTTGAAAAAGAAGATTGTACTCGGATTCTTTAGCTCTCAATTCTCCCCTAGTTGCGTCCATGTTCACTTGCCAGTCTTCTCATACCATGTTTCCATGTCTATAAAATCTCTGGGAAAAATTAATCTAGACGCGATACTAAACTAGATGGATTCTTAGGAAAGATTTTGTGCTGAAAAGTGGCATAAAATTCTGGCCATGTATACTTTAGTTCTATCCAGCATTTTCACAAAATCATAGCAGCTGTTGAACCTGTTTATGTAATGTCTTGTCAAAAACATACACACTGGTACGGACACTCCTAATTGACTATAGCTTGGACTATTAATGGAAGATATATCCAAGTTACTAAGGCCGATGCATATAAAACTCTCTGAACTATGACAAGTTGACAACAGTACAAGTGAGGAAAAGGTGTGGGAAGAGCTCAAGAATATTCTCTACTTCCCCCAAACGCCATAGTTCTGACTAGATTCAGTTTGGGTAACTTTCCATGTGTTGATTTTATTTCGTACCTAATGCATTCACCAAGGGCCACCTGCACATATAAAGGCTTTAGTTATATATAGATAGGTTTCCCTTGTATTGCCAAAGCATCTAACCACAAAGAAGACACAGAGAGTCAGTTGTCCTCTGGAGTTCCCTTGATCACTTCACTGGGGGTAATGCGCTCCAATCCCTCGTGACCTACTGAAGTGTTTGGGGGAACTCTGGCTGCCACCTGACATTGGTTCCAAGGATGAACATATGAAGCCATGACCATACTCTTCTTTCTTCAACTTACACATATTATCATGATTATTTCACATGCCATGCTTGCTCTAAGTCATGCATTACCATTTTTTACCCAACTGTCTCATCCTATTTCTTGCTCTAAGTCATGCATTACCATGTTTTGTCGGAAGCTGAACAAAATCCCAAATATTAAAGGAAAGACCAAAGCCAATAGCATTTATGTTAGAACCGGGAGCTGAAAAACCCCGACCTTACTTTAAAAGGATCTGTCCTCTAGGTCTTACCTCTGTATCCTTGAGTTCTAAGGAGACAGGATTCCTAGTCTGAGCGTGATTATGTTTTTTATTTTTATTTTATATATATATAACCATCAAATGGTTACTTGAGGTTCAAGAAACATGAATTTTCAGATAAAGGCTTAGATTAATCAAACAATATTTACTTAATGTTCCAAAAATAGGGTTTCCTTATGCCCTTATAAATTTGAAACTCTCAAAACATTGTGATTTTTACGTTAGAGCTATACTTCTCCAAGTTTCTTCAATGGCAATGGCTTCAGTTTCTTACCCGTCAAATGTTGTTTCCCACCTTGTTCAGCCACTCCTGTTCGAACATCAACCTGGGTATATACCTCCAGTCCTCACCAAAATCACTTTAACCATCGACGTTGATCTCCGCTGCTATGATCCTATGACAGGCGATTACACCACTTTCAACACCAATCCCTTCCCCTCGCAAGAAACTCTTTGTTTTGGTCTCGACGTCTTGCAAAGCCGCAACCGGATCCACGAAGTTCTTGATCCAGCATTCACAAGACTCGGCATCGACACATCCTCTACTTCTTACAACACCATCGTCCGAGAAATCATCGGACATGGATTTATAATTGCAAATATGGTGGTTCACAGAGGATATTATTGTGAGGTCATGTACTTACAATCTGCAATACAAGCAGTGGTGGTGGAAAACGAGACCAGCCAAGAGTCGAGGGCTTTGGCAGAATCGATGTCGGAGTTTGAGAACATTAACTATGGGATGGTTGCGGCGAAAGAATTATCGATCAAGGAGATGTTGAAGAGGGTTAGAGTAGAAGATGGAGATGGAGATGAAGAAAAGTGCATGATATGTTTGGAGAAACTAAAGGTTGGATATGAAGCATCTCGGATGCCATGTTCTCATAGCTTTCATGGTAGTTGCATTGAACGATGGCTGAAACAAAGTCATTATTGTCCTATTTGCCGGTTCGAGATGCCAACTAATTAGATTTAGATAAAAGAACCCTGTATTATTTGGACAAAAATCATCTTCTCCTTCCCGGTGCCCTTATTTATTGCTCACAATAAAAATTTAAGTTTAGGGTTTAAAATTAGAGTTTAGAGAATTTAAAATACAGTATATTATTTGTACCTCTGTGTCCTTGAGTTTTAAGCGCTAAGAGCGTAATTACTGGTTTCGTGCTTCAATGAAACACCTTGATCGCAGAAGATCGTTCCCAGCTTGTCTTGTATGGCTGGGGTGGTCGGACAACTGTCTGACAGACCTTCCCTTCTTTTTTCTGGAATTATATCAAGATTTGATGTAATTTGCAATGTTGTTTGGATCAAATGTTGGGAGATTTTGCCACAACTGTCTCTAAGGCTTAGCAATGAGGCACATGAATGGCTAAAAGAAGAGCCTGCAACATCAACTGTTTAATCTCCATGTTTTTTGTTTCTGTCAAAATTTAAACCCAATTCAGAACATCTTACAACTTGTTTGCTAGGCTTTAAACAACACTACAACAGCATGGCATTAAACATTGTAATCAAATGTTGTAATCAAATGTTGAAATCCTTTTTAGGATTTTACAATTACAAAAGATCTCACTCTTTAAGACCTACCAGAGAGGGTATTTTATATATTCTGAAATTCTAACAAGCCTTTTGGTGCTCTGGTATTTCCTTTATGATGTGGGATATTGTTCAGATTCAGACAAAACAACCAGTGTATTAACCATCATATGTTTTTCATCATCTATTTAGCCTTACTTTTGAATTGTGATTTTATTTTTAAAAAAAAAAACTTGTCTAGTGGTTAAGTTGACAAAAATAATTATAGCTAAGCAAATACTACATGAAATTTAAGAATGGAAAATCTTCAAGGACTCAGCAGGTGGCGGTATCGTGGTCATGGTGGAAAGTAGAGTCAACTCATTGGAAGTGAATGATGGTAAGATAAACAAATATATATTCCTAAGCTGAGCATATTTAATATTTATATTTGGCAAGTGAATGTGTACTCCAAATAAAGTACCTCTAAATATGGCTAGGACAAGAGGAGTATTAGATTCAAACCAATTTAGGATAAAGTGTATTTTTAGGTCTTATGGTTTAAGGTTTAGGACCTAAAATTTAGAATTAAGAGTTAGAATTGAATTTTTTAGTGTCGAGGCATAAAAAAAGACCGAAAATAGTAAAAAAATGTGTCTGTATTTCTTCGTCTTTCCTTTGAATGTTATGGAAACAAAATCTATTTAACCACTTTGTAAATCTCTTAGAAAATAGTTTAGTTGTTTTCCCAGTAAACAAAGCCAATTTGATTCCCTAGTCTTTACATTTCTAACACATAATTATAGGGATGGACTGAAAGTGCTTGGAGGGCAGTCACACTTAATGAGAATTTTATATTCTTATATATTTTATATTTTTTATATTTATATTGATAATTTAATTTTTTTCCTTTGAAATTTTAACTTATCGTATAATTTTATTAAATATAAAAAATTAGCACCTTTAACATAAAATTATGTGCCCGTGCCTGATATTAAAAACATACCTTAATATTTGATCTAAGATTACGTATCAAATTGGTTAAAAAAGTTGTTTAGGTAGAAAATAATATAAAGTAATATAAGATATTATTTTTATAAATTTCAATAACTTATATTAGGCTTAATATATTTTTTCCGTTATATTTTAACCAAATTATTAATTTGGTTCGTGTATTAATTTTTCCTCACTTTGCCTCATACACTATCATTATATTTATAACTTTTCTAATTCTTATTTTTTATATGCATGTCTGTCTTACAATTCATGTTCGGAATGTGAGGCTGCCCTCTCAATAATGTCGTCTCCAAAGTTTAAATTCACGTCCTTTTCTTGAGAGTGCAATGTGTCTTACCAATACATCCAACACTTTTCTAATTCTTATTGCATGTGACTAATTAAAACACATCACAAAATTATTTTAAAATAGAAAAATAAAAAAGTTTTAGAAAAATCCTGTTTTTAAAAGTAAATTTTGGTTGGATTCTATTGAGCATTTTTACTTTTTTTTTTTAATTTTAAAAATTGAAACAACGTTTTTTATACAATCATAAGCTTAATTAATAGACAAGATTTTTTTAAATAAAAGAAATATAATTCAAAATTAAGGCTAGAAATTATACATAACGCATTAAACAGACTAATAATCAATGATTATAAAAATATAGTTATATCCGGGATGTTGTAGTTAACTATTTATGGTATATGTTCTTTAAAGGGGCTAAATAGATCGTGGAAAACACGTGTAGGTTCAGACACTGGTTGATTTGTCCAAATCTGAACAAGATCCCACATCATAAAGAAAAGACTAGAACTCGTGGTATTTAAGTTGGAACTCGGAACTCTAAGTGCACGGCTTTACTTAAACATGATTTGTTCTATAGGTTCGTACCTATGTGTCCTTGAGTTGCTCTGATTACTGGTTTGGTGCTTCATTGAACCTCCTCGATCGTAGAAGATCATTCCCAGCTTGTCTTGTCTGGCTGGGGTGGTCACGCAACTGTTCAGTATACAGAGTATGCAATTGGAACCTCTTTAGCACTATTTTTGCGCCAACTGCCTTGCACTTCACTTTTTTACTGTTTCAGGCCATCATTTGTTCCTCTCATCTTGAAAACAGATGACAGGTGATGTGGGTGTAGCTCATATGCTAGAGCACTCGCTTTGCATGCGAGAGGCACGGGGTTCGATTCCCCGCACTTCCATATCAATGATCCTCTCCCTGAATTTAGTTCCATGAGTTATAATAAAATGTTAAAATCTTTTTCAGGCAGGGGTTTCATCTCCAACTCAGGCTGCAATTACAAAAGATTTCACTCCTTAAGCTAGCATAAGTATTTTATATATTTTGAAACTCTAATAAACCTTTTCTTGCAGCTAAAGTTAGCAAATTTAAACTTATGTATTTGATGTGATCTTTGAATCTGCAGATTCAGTTTTTGGTTCTATACTGACTTTTCGCGAGTGGACTGATTGCTAATTTTATTGGTCGAAAAGGGATAAGTTTTACTAATTATTTTTCCTTTGGTATAGCATCATGTTCATTTCTAAATATGTGCACGCAATGAGAAGAGCTACTGACTTCTGTGTTGCAGGGTGGCTTGCTACTTATGATATTGCTTCACCTCCGAATTTATCATTGCTTAAGTTGCAAATAAACCGGTTACGCAGAAATATATTGTTATTCGATGTTTTTGATCAGAACAAAAAGGGGGCTTTGTCTTTTGACATTGGAAGAATGGCAACATGCTATGGAATAGAAGTCTTCTAATATGTTGTGAAGTTCAGAATATCTTCTATAATTCCCTCCTAAAACCTTTTTACACAATGATGCCTTGCCTGACAAGGTACTGCTATTTATAGTAGAAATTGCGCCAAAGAATCTTTGAGGAGTACTAACAGTCGTCAACCAAGTAACATTATCTTAATATCAGATTAACGGATCCATTATCTGAATGTTCGAATGCATAACAAAGATTAAAATCCGATGAAATATGTACAAAGCTTTGTCTGATTATTTCACATTTTATTTCTACAGCTTATGATCTGCACCGGGGTGCCGGTCTCCTTAATGATAGGAACAGTTCTAACTTGGAACACATTAGCTTTAGCTGGTAAAAATGATTTATCCATCTATTTTAAAGTAACCATGGTGAAACACAACATTCTTCAGAAAAACCGCGTGTCTGTGCATGTGATTGCAGGACTCATTCTGCTTATTGGACTCTTTCTCATTATAGTGTCACTCACTACACCTGAAAGTTAGCTTTTCTTCTTAATGGTTACTTCCATGAGTTGTAATTAAATGTTAAAATCGTTTTCAGGCAGGGTTTTCATCTCCAACTCAGGTGCGGGGAATTGAACCCCGTGCCTCTCGCATGCGAAGCGAGCGCTCTACCATATGAGCTACACCCCCATGATCTGTCATCTGTTTCCAAGATGTGAGGAACAAGCTGTTGAAATTAGAATCAATATGTGCAACGTAAAGCCCTAAATATATGCATATAGAAATATATACATGCATCGCTACGTATATGCATATAGAAATATATATACGAAGAAATATATATGTACAATTAAATTTGTACAGAAACTCGAAACTCGACTCGACTCAAAATTTTTTAAACTCGATTTGACTCGAAAAAAAAATTCAAATAAATTTTGAATCGTAAAATAAGACTTACAAACTCAAATAACTCGAAATTTTTTAACTTGACTCGATCGAACGCCCAGCCCTACATCTTACTCAGTTTGAGCACACAGTTTGGGCCTTGAGAGGGAATTGTGGATGCCAAAATGTTAAATGAGATGCTCCTTTTCATTTTACTACTTTAATATTGTTATGAAGTGCTGTCAAGTTCTGCGCGATAGCAAGCAACCACGAATCACTGTGACCAAGGCTTTATTTTTTGAAAGGTGGGAGAAAAGATAAAACTTCTTATTAATTTAATCAAAATTCAAGTTTGAAACTTATGGAATTAACCCCTTTTGGTTAACCCGAGACAAATCGATAGATCTATGAGAAATCTTATTCATCTTATTCACTTGGATATATGGTAGGGTAAAAAAATAGGACACCAAAAGAATTGACTGCCGAGCCGTATGAGGTAGGAAACTCTCAAGTACGGTTCTAAGGAAACCACCAGAGATAGCCGATACTTTTGTAATTTGTTTAAAATAATATAGTATTGGGAGATATTAAGCTTTATCCATAATAAAATTTAAAGGAAGAAGAATAAATGAAAAAAAATCAATAGATGAAAGTTTATACTTTTGTAATTTCTTATGCTCATGTAGGAAAAAACAGAAGACATGAAGAAATAGATTGAAGAATAAGATGAAGTGTCACGTCATCATTTTCTAACGGAAGGTAACGAGAGAGACCAAAATGTAAAATAAAAGTTGGGTGATCCCAATAAAAATTCTAAAAGTTCGGTGATCATCTGTGTATTTTACCATTAAAATTAATGAAATTAATCCTTACCATTAATTTTTTGATTTAATTACTTGTTAGGACTTGTTAGTTTTGAAATTATTGGAATTAAGCATCAACCCTCTATTTTTATGGTTTAATTATATTTTAAAACCTTATTAGTTTCAAAGATAAGCAACTTGTGTTCTCCATAATTTCATCCTAGTCTAGTCCTTGAATAACTCAAATCATTAGATAAATTTAAGGGTAAAGTTTAAAAATAGTCATTAAACTATCCAAAAATATTTATTTTGGTCACTCAACTTTTAAATTTTACAAAATGAACATTACTTTGAATTTTTTACAAAACAAGCAACATGCTATTAAGTGTTGTTAATGAGGTGACATGATATGCTAAAATAAATAAGAAATATCTCGTTCGGCCCCTTAATTCTAACAAAAAATAATTCAATTTTTTGTATTTTTTAATATTTCAAAATTTTCAAAAAAACTTAAAAATATAAAGAAATTCACAACTAACGTATTGAAAAGTATTAGATTGACCTACTCGAGTGCTCCATAAAAAATCACCCTTTGGAGTAATACACAACAAGCAACCAGTTTACGAGGGTTTTTGGGTGACGATGCTTCTCACATCTAAAACCCTATCAGAACCATAAGTTGAGCTACAAGTCACAGCCATGCACCTTCTCTGGTTATAGTCCAAAACACAAGGGTTTAAACAATTTGCACACAATGGGTTGAAGTTGGTGTGTAAATTGCAAAACGTCTATATGGTCTGAGGCAGACACCTAGAAATTGGTATTTCAAGCCCAAATATTACCTTCTTAGTATTGGATTTAAAGGATCGTAGGCTGACAGTTCACTCTTTATCAAAAATAATGTAGGTACGTTCACATATGTCCTAATTTACGTGGATGATATAATAGTTAGTGCAAGTTCGAATGCATCAATTTAAAATGTGGCTAGTTTAATTGGAGAAAAGTTCTCACTACATACTTGATACATTCTTTCAAGTCAACATCTTTATCTACATAACGCTAACATATCAATATGTACTGCTGTGTAAGTTTGTCACGTCATTTTAAGCCATTTATTGTTAGTTGACTAACGTTAGGGCCATTTTTTTGATATTATGCCTTTTAAAAAATGATGTATAGTTTCTTAAAAATGGTGTCACAATTATTTTTAATGATCTTTTATATACCATAAATAGTAAGGATTTTTTTTCAACATATTTTAAATATCAAATAAGACCCCTATTACTTAAGTGACTCTGCCCTTATATATTGTACAATTTTTTTTCTTATAATATTAACATTACATATAAATAATTTAATTTTTTTCTTATGTATATAGTTTTTATATACACTATTTTTTTAATATACTAGTGTAATTTTATGGTATTATTTGTTCATACGTTTTTTTTAATTTTTATATACATTATTTATTTATATAGATCGTTAAAGATATATATATATATATATATAATCTTATATATATATATATATTAACATTATATTTTAATATATAATATGGGTCAAAAATTATATTAACATTTTTTTCTTATATAGTTCTTTTATATATTTATATTAACATTATATTTTTAATATATAATATGGGTAAAAAGTTATATAATCTTTTCTATTTAAACTATACAATCTAAAATCTCTAACCTTTAAACAATAAACTCTAACCCTAAGTCCTAAATTCTAAATTCTAAACGATACTATATAAATTTATAAATCTTAAACCTAAACTAAATATCTAAATCTTAAATTTGACAAGCTCGTGTAATCTAAAGTTTACACAATTTATGTATAAAGTTTTTCTCATATATATATCCACTTACACAATGTAAAACTCAATTACTTTTACACATTTTTTGGAGTTGGATGGAGGTAATTCACACACACGCACGCACGCACGCACACACACATGAAAAATACTTTGACACCCTTTAATTTTAGGGTTCAGAAGCGTTTTAGTTTTAGGGCTTGGAGACTCAATTTAGGGTGTAGGGGTTTAGAAGTTAGGGTAATTGTTGAGGATTTAGGTTTTAACCTATAAACCTTAAATTATATTTACAATATTTAAATTCTAAACTACTAAACCCAAACCCCTAAACTCCACACCATAAACTAATTCCCTAAATCCTAAAACTAAGGCACTTGTGAAAACTAAAAGTTTTCACCGCCAGTATATATATAGCCATAATCAGAGGCGATACAAAGATTTAAGGGTTCTATGCAATTTATTAAAATAGAGCATTCAACTAAAAAAATAAATATTTGTCGACTTGCTATCTGCGTAATAAGCTGATTTTGTTTTAATAAAAATGAGTGTAACTCAACCCATGAAGTACATCGACATTTTATTTTTCTGAAGTGCTTTTCTATTTTTCTTGATACACAAGTTGTGCAATAAAATATTACAATTTACATAACTCATCTTAAAATCTAAAATTTAAAACATTAAAATCCAAACTCTAAACACTTACCCAAAATCCTAAATTTTAAACCATACAACTTAAACCCTAAATCTAACAAGCTTGTGTAAACCTTGTACCATTTTTTACCCTAAGCTTAAACTCGTTTTGAACCCTCTTTTTCTGAGACACCGGGTAATCACTCATGTCGTATCGTTACAAAAACCATCACCGACTTGATTTTAATATTTGAATATTGCACAGAAATTACATAGAGCACAAACCCAATACTTTACTTGGCAGCATTGAAAGAGGGACACCGGAGGCTTGGAGGTCCGGATGAATGAAAGGCCTCACACGACCGTGAAGGTCATCTACCTCCCTTGCCACTCCCATAGCCACAATTGCCTGCTTGAGATGTCAAACTACAGTTAGATATGAAATTTGGGATCTGTTTTTGTTTTGATACAAAATGGTTAAAGAATATCTGCAAATCTATGACTGTTGAACAATACATGTGTGAAAGACTTGGTTTCATCAAACACCATCGGAATGCATAAAACAATGGTTAAACAACTTTATACTGTACCGGGAAACCTTCCCTAGAGCCAAGCCTCCAACAGTGTCAAGTCAACTATCTCCCAGAGTTCCCCCAAACACTTCAGTGCCACAAAATTTCCTCTCTTAAAATAGCCCCAATGAAGTGGTCAGGGAAACTCCAGGGAACGGCTGACATTCCCTTTCGCATTCTACGGTTTATGCACAGAGGGTTGGCAGGCTGTATAAATAGGCAAGGTTCACTGAGTGTAGATATTGACATGCTTTTGAAATTCATAGCTTTCATGTTGTTGGAAATGAACCTGGCCGATATTTGAGGGAAAAGAAAAGGGTATGTTATCCTTTCTAAACTTTTTCTTTACACCTTTCGGAAGTATAAAGGAACATTTCTTTCTGGTATAACACACCATTTCTCATGCTTGGCAACCTTTTTTCAAGTGAAATCTCTTTTAGCATCTGCAATACTTCAGATTCTTGTTCGGATTCGAGCCGGGAAAAAGACAGGTTGAAAAAGAAGATTGTCCTGACACCACTCGGATTCTTTAGCTCTCAATTCTCCCCTAGTTGCGTCCATGTTCACTTGCCAGTCTTCTCATACCATGTTTCCATGTCTATAAAATCTCTGGGAAAAATTAATCTAGACGCGATACTAAACTAGATGGATTCTTAGGAAAGATTTTGTGCTGAAAAGTGGCATAAAATTCTGGCCATGTATACTTTAGTTCTATCCAGCATTTTCACAGAATCATAGCAGCTGTTGAACCTGTTTATGTAATGTCTTGTCAAAAACATACACACTGGTACGGACACTCCTAATTGACTATAGCTTGGACTATTAATGGAAGATATATCCAAGTTACTAAGGCCGATGCATATAAAACTCTCTGAACTATGACAAGTTGACAACAGTACAAGTGAGGAAAAGGTGTGGGAAGAGCTCAAGAATATTCTCTACTTCCCCCAAACGCCATAGTTTTGACTAGATTCAGTTTGGGTAACTTTCCATGTGTTGATTTTATTTCGTACCTAATGCATTCACCAAGGGCCACCTGCACATATAGAGGCTTTAGTTATATATAGATAGGTTTCCCTTGTATTGCCAAAGCATCTAACCACAAAGAAGACACAGAGAGTCAGTTGTCCTCTGGAGTTCCCTTGATCACTTCACTGGGGGTAATGCGCTCCAATCCCTCGTGACCTACTGAAGTGTTTGGGGGAACTCTAGCTGCCACCTGACATTGGTTCCAAGGATGAACATATGAAGCCATGACCATACTCTTCTTTCTTCAACTTACACATATTATCATGATTATTTCACATGCCATGCATCAAGATTTCTTGCTCTAACTCATGCATTACCATTTTTTACCCAACTGTCTCAAGAGTTTTCATCCTATTTCTAGGGAGACTAACAAGAATGAAGCTGAGGACAGAGTTTTACTTGGTGCTATTCAAGGGATCGGCAGTTCCATCGGTTTCCAAGGAGCCGTTGCCTTCGCATAGTAGCCCAACTGTAACAAAATAAAACACAACGCATGCCAATTCCAAATCCTTCTTGATAGGGCAGTACTGAGTCTAAGAATGAAAGTGTAGAAATGACTAAACTTGTCTGATTCACATTCCAAATCTGCAGGGTAAAAAATAGTGAGGATTAGTCAAAAACAGCAGGTGTGGTTAAGCTGACAAAAATAATTATAGCTAAGCAAATACTACATGAAATTTAAGAATGGAAAATCTTCAAGGACTCAGCAGGTGGCGGTATCCTGGTCATGGTAGAAAGTAGAGTCAACTCATTGGAAGTGAATGATGGTAAGATTAGAGGTGGCAATCGGGTCATTCGGTTCGGGTTCAGTTCGGGTCATTTCGGTTCGGGTCATTTTGGGTCTATCTAGAATCGGTTTAGATTCGGTTCAGGTCAGTCCGGTTTGGGTTCGGGTCTAATTCGGGTCTGTGTTGAGTCGAATTCGGTTCGGGTCAAAATTGGATCAGTTGTTTTCGGGTCGGGTCAATATCGGATCGGTCGCTTTCGATTCGGGTCAAAATCGGGTCGTTCGGGTCACTTTTGGGTCGGGTCAACATTTAAATTTTCGGGTCAATTCGATTTGAGTTAGGTTAAAGGTTTGAGGTTTAGTATTTATGGTTTAGTTTAGAGTTGTTGATGTATGAGATTAATTCTGATTCAACTTGTTAATCTATGCATTTGAATTTGATTAAATATTTAAATCAAAGTATCCATATCAAAACTTTTTGTATAATTATATTAAATCAAAGTTTATTATATGTAATAATAATAATAATAATAATAATAATAATAATAATAATAATAATAATAATTTCTGAAATGAATTAATTTATTAAACTTAGGATCTAATTGAGCTAACTAAAATCTAAAAGCATAAATCAAGGACATAATTAAAATAATTCTAAAACTAAATGTGAAATTTCAATTAAATTAATCTAAATTGAAACTCACTTAAATTTTTAAAAAAAAAAAGAGAAAGACAATTGGTAAAAATTTGGAGGGAAATAAGCCTCCAATTTTTTAAGCTAGATTGAAAAAAAAAAGACAATTGGAAAAAATAGGGAGAGAAAAGACAAAATTTTGGAGGGAAATAAGCCACTAATTTTTTAAGCTAGAGATTAATTACTTTTTAAGTCATGTTACATTTAAAATGTTGCATTTTAGTATAGAGAGGAAAAGTCTCTTCCATGATATAGAGGGAAAAGACAAAAATTTGGAGGGAAATAAGCCACCAATTTTTTAAGCTAGATTGAAAAAAAGAAAAAGACAATTGGAAAAATAGAGAGAGAAAAGACAAAATTTTGGAGGGAAATAAGCCGCCAATTTTTTAAGCTAAAGATTAATTACTTTTTAGGTCATGTTACATTTAAAATGTTACATTTAAAATGTTACATTTTAGTATAGAGAGGAACAATCTCTTCCATGATATAGTATAAAAAGATAATAAAACATACTTCTTTTTATTATTTATTATATTGTTAAAAATAGATATTCGGGTTAAAATCGGGTCAAAATCGGATTAAAATCGGGTCGATATTCGGTTCAGCTTTCGGTTCGGGTCAAATCGGTTCGGGTCCATTTCGGTTCGGGTCTATTTCGGTTCAACAAAAAATTTCAGTTCGGTTCGGTTCGGTTTATTTCGGGTTTTGGGTCAACTTCGCATCATCATGTTCGGGTCAAAATCGGGTTTCGGTTCAGGTAATTCGGTTTGGGTTTCGGGTCTCGGGTCAAGTTTGTCAGGTCTAGGTAAGATAAACAAATATATATTCCTAAGCTGAGCATATTTAATATTTGTATTTAGCAAGTGAATGTGTACTCTAAATAAAGTACCTCTAAATATGGCTAGGATAAGAGAAGTATTAGATTCTAACCAATTTAAGTTAGAGTGTATTTTTAGGTCTTATAGTTTAAGGTTTAGGACCTAAAATTTAAAATTAAAAGTTAAAATTGAATTTTTTAGTGTTGGGGCATAAAAAAAGACCGAAAAACAATAAAAAAATTGTTTGTATTTCTTCGTCTTTCCTTTGAATGTTATGGAAACAAAATCTATTTAATCACTTTCTAAATCTCTTAGAAAATAGTTTAGTTGTTAATTTCCCAGTAAACAAAGCCAACTTGATTCCCTAATCTTTACATTTCTAACACATAATTATAGGATGGACTGAAAGTGCTTGGAGGGCAGTAACACTTAATATGAATTTTATATTCTTATATATTTTATATTTATATTGATAATTTAATTTTTTCCCTTTGAAATTTCAACTTATCGTATAATTTTATTAAATATAAAAAATTAGCATCTTTAATATAAAATTATGTGTTCGTGCTTGATATTAAAAACATACCTTAATATTTGAGCTAAGATTACGTATCAAATTGGTTAAAAAAAGTTGTTTAGGTAGAAAATAATATAAAGAAATATAAGATATTATTTTTATAAATTTCAATAACTTATATTAGGCTTAATATATTTTTTCTATTATATTTTAACCAAATTATTAATTTGGTTCGTGTATTATATTTTCCTCACTTTGCCTCATACACTATCATTATGTTTATAACTTTTCTAATTCTTATTTTTTTATATGCATGTCTGTCTTACAATTCATGTTCGGAATGTGAGGCTGCCCTCTCAATAATGTCGTCTCCAAAGTTTAAATTCACGTCCTTTTCTTGAGAGTGCAATGTGTCTTACCAATACATCCAACACTTTTCTAATTCTTATTGCATGTGACTAATTAAAACACATCACAAAATTATTTAAAAATAGAAAAATAAAAAAGTTTTAGAAAAATCATGTTTTTAAAAGTAAATTTTGGTTGGATTCTATTGAGCATTTTTACTTTTTTAATTTTAAAAATTGAAACAACGTTTTTTATACAATCATAAGCTTAATTAATAGACAAGATTTTTTTAAATAAAAGAAATATAATTCAAAATTAAGGCTAGAAATTATACATAATGCATTAAACATGCTAATAATCAATGATTATAAAAAATATAGTTATATCCGGGATGCTGTAGTTAACTATTTATGGTATATGTTCTTTAAAAGGGGTAATTAGATCGTGGAAAACACGTGTAGGTTCAGACACTGGTTGATTTGTCCAAATCTGAACAAGATCCCACATCATAAAGAAAAGACTAGAACTCGTGGTATTTAAGTTGGAACTGGGAACTCTAAGTGCACGGCTTTACTTAAACAAGACTTGTTCTATAGGTTCGTACCTATGTGTCCTTGAGTTGCTCTGATTACTGGTCTGGTGCTTCATTGAACCTCCTCGATCGTAGAGGATCATTCCCAGCTTGTCTTGTCTAGCTGGGTTGAAACCTCTTTAGCACTTGTTTTGCGCCAACTGCCTTGCACTTCACTTTTTACTGTTTCAGACCATCTTTTGTTCCTCTCATCTTGGAAACAGATAACGGGTGATGTGGGTGTAGCTCATATGCTAGAGCGCTCGCTTTGCATGCGAGAGGCACAGGGTTCGATTCCTCGCACTTCCATATCAATGATCCTCTCCCTGAATTTAGTTCCATGAGTTATAATAAAATGTTAAAATCCTTTTTAGGCAGGGGTTTCATCTCCAACTCAGGCTGCAATTACAAAAGATTTCACTACTTAAGCTAGCATAGGTATTTTATATATTTTGAAACTCTAATAAACCTTCTCTTGCAACTAAAGTTAGCAAATTTAAACTTATGTATTTGATGTGATCTTTGAATCTGCAGATTCAGTTTTTGGTTCTATACTGACTTCCGGTGCTATGAGCACCAATCGCGAGTGGACTGATTGCTAATTTCATTGGTCGAAAAGGGTTAACTTTTACTAATTATTTTTCCTTTGGTATAGCATTATGTTCATTTCTAAATATGTGTAGGCAATGAGAAGAGCTATTGACTTCTGTGTTGCAGGGTGGCTTGCTACTTGTGATATTGCTTCACCTCCGAATTTATCATTGCTTGAGTTTCAAATAAACCGGTTATGCAGAAATATATTGTTATTCGATGTTTTTGATCAGAACAAAAAGGGGGCTTTGTCTTTTGACATTGGAAGAATGGCAACATGCTATGGAATAGAAGTCTTCTAATATGCTGTGAAGTTCAGAATATCTTCTATAATTCCCTCCTAAAACCTTTTTACACAATGATGCCTTCATTGACAAGGTACTGTTATTTATAGCAGAAATTGCGCCAAAGAATCTTTGAGGAGTACTAACATCCGTCAACCAAGTAACATTATCTTAATATCAGATTAATAGATACATTATCTGAATGTTCGAATGCATAACAAAGATTAAAATCCGATGAAATATGCACAAAGCTTTGTCTGATTATTTCACATCTTATTTCTATAGCTTATGATCTGCACCGGGGTGTCGGTCTCCTTCATGATAGGAACAGTTCTAACTTGGAACACATTAGCTTTAGCTGGTAAAAATGATTTATCCATCTATTTTAAAGTAACCATGGTGAAACACAACATTCTTCAGAAAAATCGCGTGTCTGTGCATGTGATTGCATGACTCATTTTGCTTATTGGACTCTTTCTCATTATAGTGTCACTCACTACACCTGAAAGTGAGCTTTTCTTCTTAATGGTTACTTCCATGAGTTGTAATTAAATGTTAAAATCGTTTTTCAGGCAGGGTTTTCATCTCCAACTCAGGCTTGCAATTACTACCAAAAGATCTCACTCTTAGGCTAGCAGAGGTATATATACATTTTGGAATTCTAATACCCTTTTCTTGGAGTTGAAGCTAGCAAATTAAAAATGATGAATTTGATTTGACTTTTCATATCTAAAATATGGAGGTGCGGGAAACTGAACCCCGTGCCTCTCGCATGCGAAGCGAGCGCTCTACCATATAAGCTACACCTTCATGATTTGTCATCTGTTTCCAAGATGTGAGGAACAAACGATGGCCTGAAACAGTAAAAAGTGAAAGTGAAATGAATGACAGTTACCGCAAAACAAGTGCTAAAGAGGTTCCAATTGCATACTCTCTATAGTAACAAAATGAACGATGCTTTGAATTTAACTTTTTTTTATTTCTTTAATGTTGTTGTTACTCACATGTAGAGGTATCTTAGACTCCTAGTAGTTGTCATCCTAGTTCAAAAACAGAAACATTTACAACCAAAACTGGTAAGGATTGTACATTTTGATTCGACAAAATCTAAAAAAAAGAACAAAAGTGAATATGATTTGAGGATGGCAAAGTTGAAGGGAAACAACAGTTGATGTTTAACGTCATGTTGTTGTAGTGTTGTTTAAAGCCAGTAGCAAACAAGTTGTAAGATGTTCTGAATTGGGTTTAGATTTTGACAGAAATGCAAAACATAGGGAGATTGAACAGTTGATGTTGCAGGCTCTGCTTTAGCCATTGCTGATTGTCTTCTATAATCCCAGTCCTAGAGACAATAATGGCAAAGGAAAAATCCCCCAAAATTTGATCCAAACAATTTTTCAATGGAATTAACGATTACATCAAATCTTGTAATAATTCAAGAAAAAGATGAGAAGTGTGTCAGACAGTTGCGTGACCAACTTAAACTGGGAACATTAACCAAAATTTTGGGGGTACATAGGTACAAGCATGTAGAACATATCATGTTCAAGTAAGATCGTGACCTCTCGACTCATGGTCCCAACTTATATACCATTAGCTCTTCTTTCCTTTATGATATGAAATATTGTTCAGATTCAGACAAAACAATCAGTCTATTAACCAACATATCATGTTGAGCGACGGTCGTCAATGTCGCTCCCCCAGTCTGCATCTGAAAATGCAGTAAGTAAAAGGGTATCCATGCCTTGAGGAGAGAACCAGAGACCTTGATCCATAGTCCCCAAAAGATAGCGTAGACGTATCACTGCTTGCCAGTGTATATCGGATGGACGTTGCATGAATTGTGCAACTTTATTGACATAATAGGATATGTCGGGTCCCGTGTGGCAAATGTATTGGAGAGCTCCAACAACACTGCGATTGCCTTGACAATCTGAGTTTGGGATATGTGACCATTGGTGTAGAGACAGGTTTGGCATCCAGCTGGCCAGTTTTCTCAAGGAGATCTCGAATGTATTGCTTCTGAGTCAAGAAGAGACCAGCACCAAAGTGGAGAACTTCAATTCCAAGGATGAATTTCACTAAACCAAGATCCTTGATTGAGAATTTTGCATGCAAAACATCAATAATGTGTTGAACATAATCCTGACAATTCCCTGTGACAAGAATGTCATCGACATATACCACTAAATACACAGTGATGGTATTGTTGTTGTACACAAACAATGAATTGTCTGTTGAAGAACTTCTAAAACCAATAGACTCCAAAAAGACTTTTAGTTTCAGGTAGCAATTGCGTGGTGCCTGCCTCAGACCATAGATTGCCTTCTTCAGACGACATACAAGCGATTGAGTAGATGTAGACTCCTTGACAAACCCTGGTGATTGATGCATGAACACAGCTTCATGTAAATCACCTTTCAAAAAGGCATTGTCAACATCTATATGGCGTACTGGCCAAGAGTTTGTGACAGCAACTGAAATAACTATATTGACAGTGAAAAAATGAACCACAAGACTAAATGAGTCAAGGAAATCATGACCTGGAACTTGAGTGTAGCCATTGGCAACCAAACGTGCCTTGTACCTATGGACAGATCCATCAGGGTTGCATTTGAGTTTGAAAATCCATTTGCACCCGATGGCCTTTTTACCAACTGGAAACTCCACAAGATCCCAAGTGCCATTACTTACAAGGGCATTAAATTCTGATACAGCTGTAGCAGTCCACTATGGGTGTTGAAAGGCTTCTTGAATTGATACAGGGGTCGAGCTATAGGCAAGATGGTATAATTTGGGTTTGAAAATACCCACTTTGCTGCGAGTGATCATGTGGTGTTGATTATGCTAACTGGGCACTGGAGAAGTAGGTGATGCAGGATCAGGATCTGAGGTAGGCTCTAGGTGATCATGAACAGTCTGATCACGAGGTAGGTGACACAAGAATGTCAGAAGAGACATGCCCCGATGCAGGGTTAGGTATAGGAGATACATTGTGAGCAATAGTAGTCTCTTTTGGAGAAGAAGAAGATTCAGTAGGATGATCAAGGGAGTCAACGTGCTCTTTAGTAGTAGTAGTAGGATCAGATGTTGAATCAATGTAGGAAGGGAACTGCGAAAAAACAGGTCTCGTGGTTGAAGGGGAAGCTGCAGGCACATTCCATGGGAAGACAATCTCATTAAAGATTACATTTCGAGACACATATAGCCTCCATGTACCATCAAGACAATAGTAACCTTTATGCTTAGGGGAATAACCCAGAAACAGACAAGGAGTAGAGCGAAATTCAAGCTTATGTTTTTTGAAAGGATGTATGCGAGGGAAGCATTCACACCCAAAAACTCTAAAGACACTATAATCCGGTGGTCGATCGTATAATTTCTGATAGGGAGAAACATTACCCTGACATCGAGAAGGTAGATGATTGATCAGAAACGTGGCAGTCAAAACAACATACGCCCAAAATTTCAAAGGCATATTGGCTTGAGCCAAAAGAGTGAGGGCTGTCTCGACGATGTGGAGGTGTTTACGTTCCACCACGATGTTCTGCTGAGATGAGTTAGGGCATGTGACCCTATGAATCATACCAAGTTCAGCACAAACATTATCCAAAAACTGGAATTCACCACCACCATCTGACTGTATAGCACGAATGGTTGTATTAAACTGAGTTTGAATCAAAGAATGAAACACAGTGAAAGCTTTGGAAGCTTCAGACTTAGCTATTAGATCGATCTGAGGCAGGCCCCCATACATCTACTTCAACAATTTCGAATGGAGTTGAATACACTGTAGAAGAAGTTCGATAAGGAAGAGTGTGACTCTTTCCTAATTGACAAGCTTTACAAATAACATTCTTGGGTAAACTAACATGTTTATTTAAACTGAATTAATCACTTCTGGAGAAGAATGCCCCAAGCGTTGATGCCACAACATGAAGGAGGAGTCACCACTGACAGAAGCTGCACAAACTGAAACTAAAGGTGAAGAAGCAAGGTTGGAAAAGCTGTATAAACCATCTTGTTGTGTGCCATGCAAAAGTGGAACCCCTGTAGCTTCATCCTTCACACAGCAATACCCATCATGAAACTCAAAATACACAGAGTTATCAGATGTGAATTTCGAAACTAATAGCAAATAGCGAGTGATTCATAAAACATGTAAAAAATGATGAAGATGCAGCTCACGAGATGAAGTCAGTATAGAAGCATGACCAATGCTAGATATAGACAGTGAGGAACCATCACCTATGTGTACAGAACCATTACCAGTATACTGAGAAGAACCATAGATCGTGGTAGGTTGACTTGTCACGTGATGCATTGCACCAGAGTCAGGGAACCAGGAGACCGAACTAGAACCAGTGAGAGAGTTGATCTGAGGGGTCGATATCACTGGTGAAGAGTCCTGAGTATCACAAGGAGGAGTGGTAGCAAGAAATGGATCATATGCCACCTCAACCGTGTTAGGAGCAAAGTGTACAACATTAGCCTGAGTTGTATCAAATTCACGAGGCCCAGATGAAGAAGGAACCCCCTTGAAGTTCTTGTCAAATCGATACCAACAACGATTGACTAGGTGCTCTAGTTTCCCGCACAACTGACATTGGGAACGGGGGCAGCCACGAAAACGACCACGAGCATCATCCTGACGATAGGACCGTTGAGGGGAGAACGATGAAGAAGAGTTAGAATCCTCAAATCTTGTGGCATGAATTGTTGCGTGTAAAAGAGTCTATCGCAATTGTAGTGCAAGTGTACACGACGCAAGTAGTAAAGTGATACGAAGTATCGGATATCGTCTCCACAGGGATTGGGCTAATGACTTCACCTTAATTCACTGCACGAAAGTAAAGGAAATATTTAAGGAAGTTGTCACGAGAATAATAGAATAGACTTAAGTAAAAAAGTAGAAATATCAAGATAGAGAGAATGGGCTGGTATTGAATTGCTCAGTAGTGCAGGTATTGCAATGCTTAGGAAATCCAGTTCTGTCGTCGCGCCCGTCGCCGGCAGCACCTGTCGCGGCAGCAAACACACCAACTCAGTATGTTCAAGTTTGGCAAGAATCCCAGATCTGCCTTGGCCTATCCCTAGGTCCAAGTCTGTCGATGATCACGTCTTGATGATACCTCCCGGCGTGAATCGAAGGATGAACACCGATGTGTATGAATTCTTCTTTAGCCACTTAACCTCGCCCTATCCCTAGGCACGAGATAGTTCAACTATAAACTAGAGAACTTGCTCTTATTTCTTTCGTATACTTAACTCTCCCGATGCTAAATAAATGGATAACCTCACAATGCTCTCACGATGCTCTTGCAAGATATTAAAAACCAAAATAAGAGAACTTGAAGTTTATTTTATTGAACTTGGAAAATCCTAAAACAAAACAACCCTTGCAACTACTTTACAAATCAACCCGTGGCCCTAGGGGGTTTTTAGAACATATCGACGGCGGGTAAACGGCGGAGGGGTTTTTGGGTTATCGGTTATCGGGTATTGGAGTCTCTCCTAGGTTAAAATCTATGCCCTTATATAAGCTTTGGGCTCAAGTATTCTAAGTTAACAAGGATTACAACTTTAATTAAAAGTAAGATTCTAGTAAAGACTTAATCTTCAAGTATCCTACTTTTCAGCCGCATTCCTTATTTCTTGGGATTTCCTCTCCTTGAGCTTTGGCTTGACATATCTTTTGATCCGGGGCTTGGAAAAATATATGGTTTTCACACGACAGACGAGCATAATTTTCTCTATCTATCGAGGTCCACTTTACTTTTTCTTTCCGTAAAACTGCTGTCACCATGCTGTCACGGCAGATCCATGGCAGCATCATCTTCGTCGTCTGCTTGTCCAGTTCAGCTCTTCTGCTTCTCTGCCCTGCGCCCGCCTTCTCCGTCAACTATGGCAGCAACCTGCAAAATCAGCCATCTTTTAGTAGAATCCGTGCCTTTAATATATTTGTGATGTTTTGCTGTAAACTAACCTAAATGCAATGCAATGATGCTTGAATGCAACAGAAATATGGGTTAAAAGGGTGTAAATAATAGAACTTTTACACACTCAACACACCCCCAAACTCAAGTTTTTGCTTGCCCTCAAGCAATTAAGACCTAAAAGAAAAATGAATATTTTTGTTTTGGCTTTTAAACAATGAACTTTCATTTACCCGTCATTCGTTCCCTGTGGCGGCAGCAACCCGTCGGATACTTTAGGATCTGTCCAGAATCTCCCTATAGTTCTCGTGCAGTGTGTGCATGCTTGTGAACAGTTATGTGCTAAGACTCTCTTAGTTTCACTAGAATATTCAACTCTTAACTCGAATTTTTATGCCAAAGTTTATCTTTTTGAAGGCACATTTTCGTGCTTCTTTTCTTTTATTTTCAAGCTAAGTTTTACTAGAGCCGGTTTTAGGCACCTCTAGTTAGCTTCCTAGAGCCGGTTTCGGGCACCTCTAGGTTTTTGAGTTTCTTTTGCTAAACTTCTTTCCTAGAGCCAGTGTTAGGCACCTCTAGGGGCTATTCAAGTACTAAGCATCCTATTCTAGTTTGGCTAAAAGAAATCTAAGCAATATAACAGTCACAATGGTGTTTAAGTTTTCAGAACTATAGAAAGACTCTAAACTTCTCCTTAAACTATCCTAAAGATGCTGCCACGACAGAGCTGTCGCGACAGGTAAGTTCAAATCACAGTTTTAAGCCAAAATTTTTAGTTTTTTTTAAGAGAACTTTAAATAAAAGACACAACAAATAATTAAGATGTACTAAGACTCCATTAAAATGGAGGGTTGCCACCCCCAAACTCGAGGGTTGCATTGCCCTCAATGCAAATGACAGACAAAATAAATGAAGGCAGGTACATCACAAAATATAGATAAGGCAGCAGCAATAAGAAGAAAATAAAAGACTTAAATTTTAAGCGTTGTCGTCACTGCTGCTGCTGACACGGATTTGGCGGCGGATTCGTGGCCGTGGGGCAGGCTGGGTCGGCTGCTCTACTGCTTGGATGTCTGAGCTACTACTGTTGTCCCAAGTGCTGCTGGTAGTTGTGTTGGCCTTTGGCATGAGCTTTCTGTCGGCCATTCGTTTCTGCCTCTTGACAGACGTGAATTCCTTCTCCAAATTCCTCCGAATAGGAGGTTCTGCCTCGTTGTCTGCCCAGATGGAAGAAGAGGAAAAGCCAGCTACGTAGGCATCGATGTCATCTGAGGGCTATCGCTTCGTTCCTCGGGCGAAAGTGTCGGTCGGAGGACTGGCAGCTGCCGTCGGGGCAGGTGATGGTGGGGAAGCAGCGGAATGTTTGTGTGGGGAGGCAGGTGGTGTAGGTGTGTGGGCAGGGGTGGGGATGGTGAAATAATGGGCAGGGAAGGTGGGGAAAACAACATCGGGATAATTTAAAGTATTGGTAATGAAGTTTATCGTTGAGTTGGCGAAATCTCGGATGAATGTCATCAGCCCCATCTGTCTGTCTTCCACTCGTTGTATGGCGGCAAGGATCTGAGCCGATTGGTCCGTCGGAGCAGCTGCTACGGCAGGTTCATGGGCAGGTTCAGGAGCAAGTTCCTCGGATGATTCTGCTGGGGTGGCAGTCGGGTTGAAGGAGGAGATGGGTGCTGCGACTATCAGCTCCATTAGGCTGGTAATGTTGTTATCGGTCCAGCCTCGTCCCTTGACCAGTTTATCGGTGGTGGCTTTTGGTACAGCAGCACAGCGGCAGAGAGAGGTGATCATGAATGGTAGGCAGAGGAGGGCAGTTGGTCGAGTGGTGCAGTCCAAGACGCTCTCCCTCATGTAGCGGCCCACGTTGATAGGCCGGTTGTTCATGATCGAATGAATGAGGGCTAGCCTCTGCTGGTCCACTATCGTGTGATGTGAGGACGGCAGGATGCGCTTCTTGATGAAAGCGTTCCATAGCTTGGCTTCTGGAAGCAGCTGCCCCTTTTTACAGTATTGGGGTTCTTCTTGCTCGTATTCCACTTCGTCCCTTCTTCTGTCACCTCTGCCATGACAGCACCGAAAGCGGCAGAGTCGAGGGTGTCCAAAAATTGCTGATGGGCATCGTCGTTGGGACCAAAATAGAGGCCATACATATGGTTGATGCTGTCGGCTGTGAATGGTACCTCTGTCCCTCGGACAGTTACTGATGTTGTCGTCCTGCTGTCGATGGCAACATAGAACTCCCTCACCAGCGTGTCATTCAATTCTGCTGGCTGCTCTGCGAATTGCTCCCATAGCTGAGCCTTTATTGCCCTTGCGATTAATGGTCGAAGCCCCATATTTACTGCCTTACGAGTGTAGATGAACCCTCTTTCTTCCCAGAGTTCCTTAGTTGCGAAGGACTGCGGGGTGGGTGCTGCCGGTGAAGAGGCTGAAGCAGCACTACGGCGGGTTATTCTGGAAGACATATTAATTGCAAGGGTTTTGTGAAAGTAAAGAAAACAAAGAAAAACTAAAGAGGAGAGCAAGTAAGAATAAGCAGAAGTGAGGAAAATGAAAATGAAACAGGGTTATATAGAGGTAGGGTTGCTGCCCGTTTAATGCTGTAACGGCAGGCGTGAATAACGGGGCGACTGTTGAGTTTTGGCGTGTCTGACGCGTCTGACACGCATTTATCCGTCTGTTACGCGTCTGTCACACGCTTCTGCGTCTGCCGTGACAGTCTGTTGACAGCCTGTCTTATCCGTGTCTGCGGCGGCAGCTGGAACGACAGGCTTCAATAAATGGCTCTGTTGGGCTGATGGATGGATGGTGGGCTTGGGTCACTTCTCCTTTTCGTCTTGCCTCCTTTATTTCCTAAAAAATAGAAAATAGAAAAACATTATTCGAATAAATTAAACCTTAATACTTAATAAATAACAAATAATAAAAAATAAATAAAAATAAAACTTAGGTTAAATTAGGGATGCCTTGTGGGGCATCTCCTAAGGTAACCACTTCCTGTATTCCTGGGGCTTCAGTCCCCTGATAATGCTTGAGGCGCTGTCTGTTGACTTTGAATTGGTGCCCGTCTTTTAATGATCGTATAGTGATGGCACCATGGGGAAAAACTTGTACCACTTGGAACGGGCCAGACCATCTAGATTTTAGCTTCCCTGGGAAGAGTTTCAGTCTAGAATTGAACAACAACACAAGCTGCCCTGGGCAGAACTGTCGTGGCAGCAACTTCTTGTCATGCCACTTCTTAGTTTTCTCCTTGTAGATTCTTGCATTGTCGTAGGCCATTGTCCGTATTTCTTCAATCTCGTTCAGATCTAACAGCCTCTTCTGGCCTGCCTTGTCCAAATCCATGTTCACTGCCTTGATTGCCCAGTATGCCATTTGCTCTATCTCGACAGGCAGCTGACAGGCTTTCCCATAAATCAATCGGTATGGAGACATGCCTAATGGAGTCTTAAAAGCTGTCATATATGCCCATAATGCATCATTGAGGAGTAAAGACCAATCTTTCCTAGTTGGCTTAACCATCTTCTCAAGAATGTTCTTAACTTCCCTATTGGATATTTCAGCTTGTCCATTGGTCTGTGGGTGGTATGCTGTCGCGATCCGATGCTTGACACCATATTTCTTCAAGGCGGCAGCAATAACCCTATTATCAAAATGTCTCCCTTCATCACTGATAATCGCCTTAGGGATGCCAAACCTAGAAAATATGTTTTTGTGTAGAAACTTTTGGACCATTTTGGCATCATTCTTTTGGGTTGCGATTGCTTCTACCCATTTGGAGACATAATCCACTGCTAGGAGGATGTAAAGATTCCCACATGAAGATGGAAAAGGTCCCATAAAATTGATCCCCCAAACGTCGAAAATTTCGACTTCTAAAATGTTCTGCAGTGGCATCTCGTTTCTCCTCGAGATGTTTCCTGTCCGCTGGCACCTGTCACAGTTCTTGTAGAAGTCCTGTGCACTTTTATACAGTGTCGGCCAGTAGAACCCTGACTGCAGCACCTTGGCAGCAATTTTGTTGCCTCCTAAATGTCCTCTATATTGTGAAGCGCGGCAGTGATGGAGTATGTCTTCTTGCTCTTCTTGTGGTACACATCTCCTTATAACCTGATCTGCACATATTTTGAAAAGAAGAGGTTCGTCCCAATAATAATGCTTAACATCATTTTGGAACCTCTTCCTGGCTTGATAATTAAGATCAGAAGGCAGTATTCTGCTAACTATAAAATTAACGAAATCAGCATACCAGGGAAGTTCAGAAGACTTACCTGCCGCCATGGCTGTCGCGGCAGCGATTGCGGCAGCAAAGAGCTGCTCATCTAGAAAGGTCTCCAGTATGTGTGTCTCGTCAATTGGTAGACTCTGTCCATTCTCCAACCTTGACAAGTGGTCTGCTACCTGATTTTCTGTCCCCTTTTTGTCCTTGATTTCAAGGTCGAATTCTTGCAATAGCATGATCCACCGTATCAATCTAGGCTTTGCATCCTTCTTCGCGAACAAATACTTAAGGGCAGAATGGTCTGTGTGCCCTATTACTTTCGTCCCAAGTATGTAAGAACGGAACTTGTCAATGGAGAACACTAAAGCTAACAGCTCCTTTTCTGTGGTGGTATAGTTCACTTGGGCGTCATTCAATGTCTTGCTGGCATAATATATGACATGAAACAGCTTATCTCTGTGCTGCCCAAGTGCTGCCCCGACAGCATAGTCACTAGCATCACACATAATCTCAAATGGCTGTGTCCAGTCTGGTGGTTGTACTATGGGGGCTGTTACTAGTTTTTCCTTTAGAACCTTGAATGCTTCAGTACATTCATCATTAAAGTCAAAGGGTCGGTTCTGCTCCAAAAGATAGCATAGGGGCTTCGTGATTTTTGAGAAATTAGCAATAAATCTCCGATAAAACCCAGCATGCCCTAAAAAACTTCTAATGCCCTTGACTGTGGTCGGCGGCGGCAGCTTCTCGATCACTTCTATTTTAGCCATGTCGACTTCTATCCCACGACAGCTAATCTTATGGCCAAGGACTATCCCTTCATCCACCATAAAGTGGCATTTTTCCCAATTTAAGACCAAGTTTGCTTTTTCATATCTTTCAAGCACCTTTTTTAGATTGCCGAGGCAGCTCTCAAAATCATCTCCAAAGACGGAAAAATCATCCATAAAAATCTCAAGGAAGTCCTCCACCATGTCGGAGAATATAGCCATCATGCACCTTTGGAAGGTGGCGGGTGCATTACATAATCCAAACGGCATTCTCCTAAAAGCGTATGTTCCGTAGGGGCATGTGAAAGTCGTCTTTTCTTGATCCTCTGGTGCGATCGCAATTTGATTATAACCTGAATAACCATCAAGAAAACAATAGTAAGGTTTACCCGCTAGTCTATCAAGCATTTGATCAATAAAGGGTAAAGGGAAGTGGTCCTTTCAGGTAGCTTTGTTGAGCTTTCGATAGTCCATACAAACCCTCCAACCGGTCACAGTCCTGGTTGGGATTAACTCATTGTTTTCATTGGTAATCATGGTCATTCCTCCTTTCTTTGGAACGCATCGCACCGGGCTCACCCATTTGCTGTCGGAGATGGCGTAAATAATACCAGCATCTAACCATTTGATTATCTCTTTACGCACCACCTCCTTCATCGCATGGTTTAGCCGCCTTTGGGCATCAATAGTCGGCTTATGATCTTCCTCTAGAAGGATTTTGTGCATGCATAATGCCGGACTAATGCCTTGTATGTCTGCTATCGTCCATCCAATCGCCTTTTTGTGCTGCCGTAACATGCCGATGAGCTGTCGTTCCTGTTCCTGCGGCAGCTTAGAAGAGATGATTACGGGCAACGTATCATTTGAACCAAGAAAAGCATATTTTAGCTGCCCTGGCAGGGTCTTCAATTCTAAGGCAGGTGGTTCAACAGTAGATGGCTTTTGGATTAAATGGTTCTCCGAAGTATAATTCAAAGGTTCGAATAACTTACCTGAACGATTGTCTATCCAGTTTACCTCCTCCTGATCTTCAGTATCAGATGAATCGGATTTAGAGGAGTTGCTGTCGTTGATGCTGTTATCAGTGCTGTCGTGACAGGCCTGTAGGTGGCTGCCGCGTCAGTGACCAAATTGAATATCATGACAGCCCGACCTGATGCAGGGTTGATCAAGGGTAACATCAGTGATAGCCTTGCATTCCTCGTCCACATCAGCATGTTTCATTGCTTGGAGAACATTCAACTTAATCTCTTGATCATTCACTCGCATGGTGAGTTCTCCTTTCTCCGCATCAATTAATGATCTTCCCGTGGCTAAGAAGGGTCGCCCAAGGATGATTGGTGCATTTTCATCTGCCTCACAATCTAAAACAAGAAAGCCAGCAGGAAAAATAAACTTATCCACTCTTACCAAAATATCTTCAATTTTTCCTTCTAGATGAACGTAAGAGTGGTCTGCCAGCTGCAGAGTTACTGTCGTGGGCCGCGCCTTTCCAATACCTAATTTTTGAAAAACAGACTTTGGCATTAAATTAACACTAGCACCAAGATCACAAAGTGCCTTACCTACAAATTTATTTCCGATTACACAAGGTATGATGAAGCTCCCCGGATCCTTTTTTTTCTAGGGTGGCTGCCGATGAAGAATACTCATGCAACCTTCTATCATCTTTACCATTTCAAATTCCCCAAGTTTAGATTTCTTCGACATAACATCCTTGAGAAATTTAGCATAACCGGGCATTTCCCTAACGGCATCTAACAGCGGAATATTAATATGAACCTGCTTAAAAATATCATAAATCTTTTTAAGTTGAGATTCTTGCTTAGCTTGCTGAATCCGTTGGGGAAAAGGTGGCGGGGGACGATAGTCAGCAATACGTCCTTCCCACTGCATGCGAATCTGAGGACGGTAATCATCATTTTTCTCCTCTGTCGCTTCTGCTGTCGTGACAGGCTCATCGGCAGCAGTCTGTTTATCACCTGTCGGGGCAGCTTCCCCGGCAGGTTTGTCTAAGACTGGATCCTTTACTGTTTCAGTTTCCTTTTCCGGCTCTGGTAGTTTCTTCCCACTCCTAGTAGTAATTGCCTTGCACTGCTCATGTGTGGGCTGCCTAGCATTTTCAGTATTACTAGGGAATCCTCCATTCTGCCTTGGCTTAATATGTTGCGACACCTGACCCATTTGTGTCTCCAGAGATTTCAAAGTAGCTTCATGATTTGTCATCCTCATCTCTGTTTTATCCATGAAATTCTGTCTTCTTGACAAACTGATTCATATTCTCGATATAAGTACCGGTCTGAGACATGAAGGTGGCCAGAGTCTGTTCCAATATACTGCTTGTGGCAGCTGGTGGCTGCTGTTGCTGCTGCGGCGGTAGGTGCGTCGGCAGTTGCTGTCGCGTCAGCAATCTAGGACCTCCCTGATTCTGATTATGTGCTTGTGGATTCAGGGCATTATTAGGATTACTCCAGGAAAATTTGGGATCCTTCCTCCAATTGGAATTATAGTTGTTGGAATTATAATTCGGCTTGTAGTTTCCAACATATTTTCCCTCTTCTACTTGTATTGGGCACTCATCCCGACTATGATTTCCCTCACAGATGTCACATACTTCCTCAACAGCAAATCCTTGTAATCCGTCATCATTCAATAACCTTTTCATTGCTTTAGTAAGGAATGCTACCTGTGATTTCATCGTGTTGTCGGCTTCATAATCCTTAACAGCAAGTACACGTTTACCCCCTCTTCTTGCAGTCAGAAACTGCTCCTCATTCTTGGCCAGATTTTTCAAAACTTGTAATGCCTCGTCCGGATCTTTATCCAATAATAGTCCAATTGCTGCTGAATCAATTCGAATGCGAGTTTGTAAGTTGGCAGCATTGTAAAACTTTGTTACTTGATTCCAGACAGGGAATCCATGCATTGGGCAGTTCCGTAGAAGAGTAGTAAATCTGTCCCAGGCCTCGTGCATCGGCTCGTCATCTTCCTGTTGAAAAGTAGCAATTTCGTTACGTAATCGCTCAGATAAATGTGAAGGATTAAAACGAGATAAAAATTCACGAGATAAATCTGCCCAAGTTCTAATTGAACCCGGCGTAAGTTTATTCCACCAAGTTTTAGCTCTGTCCCTCAATGAATGGGGAAATAACCGAAGCCTCAGTATCTCAGGATTAACTCCTGGTAGTCTAAACGAACCACAGATCTCCTAGAACGTTTTAAGATGCTCCCTGGCATCTTCTGTCACAGCACCACTAAATTGCTCGGCATTGTTGATCATACTAAACATGACAGGCTTAAGCTCGAAGTTATCAACATCAATATCCGGCAGCGTGGTTTCCAACTCTACATGATCATTCAGCATGTAGTCCCGGCAGGACCGTCGTCCGGCTGCCGCGGGCGGGTCGCCGACAGGCTCTATAACATCGCCGACAGGTGGTATGCCACCGCTAGCAGGTGGGTTATGGGCCATCTTCTCTAGTTGTTCCTTGAGGTATTCGTTCCTGGCTAAAAGGTGACGAAGTTGTTTCTTGAGATTGAAGGAACGTTCAACTTCTGGATCTAATGGATACTCAGGATCTTCACCTCTTTTCGATCTGCGCATAAACAAGAAAACCTCGTGAAAAGCAAGAGTTGAAAGCACCAAAGAAAAATAGAAAAACAAAAATAAAAAGAAAAACAAAAACAAAAAGTGCAATAAAAGAAAGGTGTAGTTATGTTGCCAATCCCCGGCAACGGCGCCAAAAACTTGTTGCGTGTAAAAGAGTCTATCGCAATTGTAGTGCAAGTGTACACGACGCAAGTAGTAAAGTGATACGAAGTATCGGATATCGTCTCCACAGGGATTGGGCTAATTACTTCACCTTAATTCACTGCACGAAAGTAAAGGAAATATTTAAGGAAGTTGTCACGAGAATAATAGAATAGACTTAAGTAAAAAAGTAGAAATATCAAGATAGAGAGAATGGGCTAGTATTGAATTGCTCAGTAGTGCAGGTATTGCAATGCTTAAGAAATCCAGTTCTGTCGTCGCGCCCGTCGCCGACAGCACCTGTCGCGGCAGCAGTCCGTTGGTCGTCGCGGCAGCAAACACACCAACTCAGTACGTTCAAGTTTGGCAAGAATCCCAGATCTGCCTTGGCCTATCCCTAGGTCCAAGTCTGTCGATGATCACGTCTTGATGATACCTCCCGGCGTGAATCGAAGGATGAACATCGATGTGTATGAATTCTTCTTTAGCCACTTAACCTCGCCCTATCCCTAGGCACGAGATAGTTCAACTATAAACTAGAAAACTTGCTCTTATTTCTTTCGTATACTTAACTCTCCCGATGCTAAGTAAATGGATAACCTCACAATGCTCTCCCGATGCTCTTGCAAGATATTAAAAACCAAAATAAGAGAACTTGAAGTTTATTTTATTGAACTTGGAAAATCCTAAAACAAAACAACCCTTGCAACTACTTTACAAATCAACCCGTGGCCCTAGGGGGTTTTTAGAACATATCGACGGCGGGTAAACGGCGGAGGGGTTTTTGGGTTATCGGTTATCGGGTATTGGAGTCTCTCCTAGGTTAAAATCTATGCCCTTATATAAGCTTTGGGCTCAAGTATTCTAAGTTAACAAGGATTACAACTTTAATTAAAAGTAAGATTCTAATAAAGACTTAATCTTCAAGTATCCTACTTTTCAGCCGCCTTCCTTGTTTCTTGAGATTTCCTCTCCTTGAGCTTTGGCTTGACATATCTTTTGATCCGGGGCTTGGAAAAATATATGGTTTTCACACGACAGGCGAGCATAATTTTCTCTATCTATCGAGGTCCACTTTGCTTTTTCTTTCCGCAAAACTGTTGTCACCATGTTGTCACGGCAGATCCATGGCAGCATCATCTTCGTCGTCTGCTTGTCCAGTTCAACTCTTCTGCTTCTCTGCCCTACGCCCGCCTTCTCCATCAACTATGGCAGCAACCTGCAAAATCAGCCATCTTTTAGTAGAATCCGTGTCTTTAATATATTTGTGATGTTTTGTTGTAAACTAACCTAAATGCAATGCAATGATGCTTGAATGCAGCAGAAATATGGGTTAAAAAGGGTGTAAATAATAGAACTTTTACACACTCAAAATGAATCCCAACAGGTGATCTCAGCGGATCAAAGACTCTGGTTTCAGCATCAACTAGCAAAGAAACAACAGCCTCAACAGAAAAGGGCTCACGACTGCCGGAGATTACAGCAACAAAGGGGTCATATTCCGAGGGTAATCCATTGAGTATCGTGGCAATTTGTTCAATAGAGGACACCGGGTTTCCACTAGACGCAAGCAAATCACAAATCTCTTTAATTTACATCGTATATGTATGCATCGAGAGAAAACCCTTCTTATGAGAACGAAGACGGTAGTGAAGATGCATGACCCTCGTGGTAGAAAGTTGGGAATAGAGTTGAGTGATGGCAGCCCAAATTTCAGCAGTAGTATCAGCTCCAACTAGATTAGGAAGTATATCAGGGCCAATGGTGGACAGTAACCATGAGGCAAGGGAGTTGTCTTGTTTGACAAAACGCATGTAAGCTGGATTAGAGTTTGCAACACCATTGACAGCAGGAAGAAGTTTCGATGGCGAGGAAATAGAGCCGTCGAGGTAACCCTCCAAACCATGGCCACGCATCATCAGAGTGACTTGCTGCTCCCAGAGCAGGAAATTCGAATCATCCAACTGAATGTTTATCCGTTTGTTAGAGAAAGACTGCTCCACCGCATCATCATCAGAAGACGTCAGAACCGAGGTTGAGGGAGCCATGACAACGAGAAGAAAACGAACAAAGATGACAGCGAAAGACTAAGCCTGGATTTCCAATACCATGTTAAACGTACAACAAAGAATATAGAAGAAAGGATTTCATTTCATTCAGCTTGACAAAAACCTTACACCAGCTATCCATTTATAGTACATGAAATAACAACTTTTCAAAAGCTTTTTACCCTAATAACCTCACACCAACAAACTCTCTCAACAACTTGTGGACAGCTCACCATACAGGCTGTCAAATTGCACACCTCAACAACGAGTCGTTATTTATTGTCTAACAGTAATTACCATCGGTCATCTTCAAAAATTCAGTTCCCATTCTTGTTGTAGCAGGCATATTGATAAATCTCAAAAAACTTTAATGGAATCACATATATATCCGTTCAATTTGTTTATTGGCAAAGTATGGCTTACCATTTTTCTTTGTTGTTTGACACTAATGTTACTCGGGATCAGATATACATAAGTTCTTTTTCGGCTGGAATGGGTGCAGTTCCTTGGGTTGTCATGTCTGAGGACATGAGTTTGCTCATTTCCACCGTGACCAGGATATGAGTATGCTTAATATTACTCGGTCATATATATGTTTAATTATCTTAAATTTTTTAGAGCAAGATAATAATAGATAGTAACACCAAACATCAGTTATTTGCAGTCATGAATCCATATGAATTAATCTACCAAACAATGCTTTCGATACAGATCTAAGCAAAATCCTTACATAATTGAAGATTGTTACTCATTCCGGATAATCTGTAAAAATATTCTATGTATCTATGTGTTGTTTCTTTGAAAAAAGAATAATTATATAAATTATGCACCCGATGTTTAAACACTGACTGTTTTGTCGGAAGTTGAACAAAACCCCCACACTAAAGAGGAAAGATGAAAAAAATTATATTTAAGCTTGAACCGGGAGAAATATGAGCACAACCTTACTTGAACAAGATATGTTCTATAGGATCGTACCTCTGTATCCTTAAGTTCTAGGGAGACAAGATTTCATATCTGGTTGATGAACCGAGGTTGTTTGATCAGAGCGCACTTACTGGTCTGATGGCTCATTGCTGGATCACCTTGACCGCAGAGGATCATTCTCAGCTTGCCTTGTCTGGCTAGCGGTTAAGTTGGTGAGATTTGCTATTAAAAATTTTGGTATAGTTACACAATTAGTCCTCTATATTTATACAATATATATATATATATAAATAGTATTAGTACCCAGAAAAATTGAAGAAAAGCTTACCTGTAAAAGCTGTTTCACCTTCTATAGCACGTCCTCCACTAAGAGCACCTCCAGTAACATGCAATTTTAATATATATTTATTTCGATTTCATGTCATTTTAAATTTAAGGTTTAGGGTTTTTTTTATTTAGTGTTTAAAGATTTAGTTATTTCAGTCCTCCGGAATACGTTATTTAGTTAGACTTTTTACAGTTAAATATGTGACAAAAGAAGCCAAGGCCTAAGAAGCATCAAGAAACAAAAGCGGTTAAGTCGGTGAGATTTGCAGGCAATAATAATAATGATAATTCAGAATCAATGTCCCCAAAACAGAAGCAAGCAAAAGCTTTAAATTCTCATCAGCTCATACAACATACTGTTGCTGTTGTAGGTAAAAACAATGGATGGTAAAATAAAACCAAACTCAACCATCTAAACTCCCCACACCATCAAATTTGGTCCCAAAGATAAGCATTAATTATACATGGGGATGGGGTGCGGGGAATGCACCAAACCTAACAACCAAAAGTGCAACCAAAATAAGGTGTTTGTTTGTTTGACAACTAAGTTTTAGATTAAATGCATGTTTTGGTATCCCTTCCAGCGCAAGGCAATGAATGTCCTAAGAACACTTTCGGACATAAAAACATCAATTCTGTCTCGAATCTCAACAAACAACTCCCACTCACCTTATTATTATTTCCATAAACATGATTCTTGAGAAACCTTTGCTTAATGATCAGGTATGGGTTTGGACAGTTGAGTTTGGTTTTATTTCACCATTCAATATTGTTTTTAACTGCTGCAGCAGTATAATCTTTGAAAGGTATGATGTTCGGTTAGATGAAGTTCGTATCATTTTGTGCTTTGACATCCCATTCTGATCGGATATCGATTACTAGAGAAACATCGTATTCTAGTGGTTATAAGGGATCATGGTCTAGTAAGTAGTGAGTTATGAACTTCAACAACTTGTACTACCTCTGGGTTTCTCAGGACCACGGTTTCTTCATAATATCGCACCATGTTCCGATCACCTAACCATAATACAATAACACAAGTGAATTGCCATCTGCATCTGTATCAGTATTCTCTTCCAAATATATTCTTTTTGTTAGTTTAAGGATAGACAAGTCAAAACTATGAACAAAACATTATACAGGCCGAGGATATAGTAAAACTATTTCCTACTTGGGGCTAAATATACCAAAACCATGCTTTAGATACAAACCTAAGCAATATCCGTAAATAATTAGAGATTGTTTCAACTTAAAACTACAAAACCTTTAATTTGGAACAAAAGATTGAAAAGTGTTAAAAGATTAACGTTGAAAGAAGCTGTCATCTATAGAACTGTGGGATTATGTTATTAACCCATAAAAGCCGACTCATTTCGGATAATCTGTAAAAACATTCTGTGTGTTGTCTCAGTTGAAAAAGAATGAATAAGTAAATTCTGGACCCAAAGTTTTCTCAAAGAAATTGAGGTCTTGAACCTAAGCCCAATCCGTGTGTTGGTTAAAAATAGACTATTTTGTCTGAAGTTGAACAAAGTCCCACATAGTAAAGGAAAGACCAAAGCGAATGGTATTTAAACTACCACCGGGAACGCAAAGGACACGACCTTACTTGAACAGGATCTGTTCTATAGGCTCGTACCTCTGTATCCATGAATTCTAAGGAGACAAGATTCCAAGTCTGGTTGATGAACCGAGGCTGTGTGATCAGACCGTGATTACTAGTCTGGTGTTTCAGTGTTGATCCACCTTGACCGCAGAGGATCGTTCTCAGCTTGGCTTGTCTGGCTGGGATGGTCACGCAGCTGTCTGACAGACTTCCTCCCCCTTTTTTCTCTATTTTCTCTATAAGATCTGATGTAATCGTTGATTCCATTACGGTGACTTAAAGTCTAAACCCAATTCAGGAGATGAGATCTTAAAAGTTGAAATCTTCATGTGCCAATACTTGGATATTATTATTTCTTCCATGTACTGTGGTGTTGGGCAAGAAGGCAAAGACAATTACCAAGTTGCTACAGCTGAAGTTGAACCCCCCTGTATTTGTTTCTCTTGTTGTTTGCTAGTGGCTTTAAACAACAATAAAAACAACTCATTGCTCTGCATGTGGCTCTTCCCTTAAACTTTGTCATCCTCAAATCAGATTCAATTTTCTTCTTCTTTTTTTAACAATCCCTTACCAGTTTGTCTGTAAATTTGATATAAGGATGACAGCTACTAGGTTACCTTTCTACCTGTAAGTAACAACTACATTAACGAAATAAAAAAAAGGTTAAATTAAAACCATCATTCATTTTGTCAGTATACACAGACTATGCAACTAATTGAAACCCCACTTTAGCACTTGTTTTGCGCCTACTGTCATGCACTTCACTTTCATTTTTTACTGATTCAGGCCATTGTTTGTTTCTCTTGTCTTGTAAACAGATGACAGATGATGGGGGTGTAGCTCATATGGTAGAGCGCTCGCTTCGCATGCGAGAGGCACGGGGTTCGATTCCCCGCACCTCCACAATTGAGAATTATTTTTGAAATTAAAAAATAAATCCACTAATTACTAAAAATTTCGAGTTATTCGAATTTTCATTTTACAACTCAAACTTTATTTGAAATTTTTTCGAGTCATTCGAATTTTCATTTTACAACTCAAACTTTATTTGAAATTTTTTTGAGTCATTCGAATTTCCATTTTACAACTCAAACTTTATTTGAAATTTTTTCGAGTCATTCGAGTTTATAAAATTTCGAATCGAGTTATTCGGTTTTTTCTAGTCGAGTTTTGCTCACCCCTGATATTAGCATAAGACATTAGTTAAAAGTTTCTAAAAGGAATAAAAGTTTCATCGAAATGATGTTGGAAAAAGCTAAAATATTATTTTAATCACTCTTTTTTGTTATTTTAGTTCAATATCGGATCATTAAATCTATAGATAATGAAGTCAAACAGAAGAGAAAATAAGTAGAGAAACTTTGATATGTTTGTTCAAAAAAATAGAGAAACTTCGATATGTTTGTTCAAAAAAATAGAGAAACTTTGATATTCTACATTTGTGAATTTGTAAAATCTTTATTTGTTTTTGCAATTTTTTTGATTTAACATCCTTTGTATGAATTCGTCTAGCATCCTTTACAAGAACTTGTTTAGCTAGTATATCAAGTTCTATGAGTTATTTTTCCCTTTAAATGAGAGCTGATAAAAAAATATCATTAAAGTAATCAAAATAAATAAAAAAACTCATAGAATTTTTTTTATGTCAGCCAGACAAGTTTCTAAAATAAAAACAGCATATTTTGTATTATTATTATTTTTTACATCTAATTCGTAAACATGTTCATGAAGATTTTGTTTTTATTTTCGTGTATTCTATAATTTATTTTTCGTATATTTTTTTATGACTGCTACTTGTGATTATATTATTTTTATATATTTAATTCATTCATATATTTTTTTAGTTTATACCATTAAAAATCTAAATAGTTTTTTTTTTTGAAGGTTACCTTGTCCTAGTCTAATACATTAGATTTTTACGAGTAGATTACTAAGTTAAATCAACAGCATTAAAGCAAACAAATCTCAACATGGACGGATCTTGACAACCCAGTTTGAGGGTGCCTACTTAAAATTTAAAAAAAATAAAATTTAAATTAATTTTTTTTGAGATTTTAAAAGGTTTAATTTAAAATTTTCATAAATATGTAGGAGTTTAACTAAAATTTTCAAATAAATGGTACTTATCAAGACTTTTAAAAATTTTAGTAGGGAATTTAATTAAAATTATTTAAAAATTTTAAAATATAATATTAATTTTTAAAAATTTTAAAAAGATCAAATTAAAATTTTTAAAAGACTAAATATAAAAATTTCAAACTTTAGGGCCGTGCTCCATTAGCTTCAATAAAGATCCACCTCGGAAGCACAGAAAGCTAGTTCTATGTTGATTAATTCTTAGAGTTTTGGATAGAGGAAGTGGGAGAAAAGAGAAAACAAAGAAATATGAGTAAAAAGAGAGGGTGAGAGATTTAGGGGTGCTTATCGAGCGAGTTGGTCGTGAGTTGGGCAGTGTTCGACTCGTGATCGTTAAAAATTTTTGTTGTTTGGCTCGACTCGTTGCTCGTTAAGTTCGTTAAAATTGTGCTCGATTCGTGCTCGTTAAAAAAATTTGTTGTTCAACTCGACTCATTGCTTGTTAAACTCACTAAAAAATTTACCTTATTTTTAACTAAAAGTAAAATTGAATAATACTATATGAGGCTTAATACTAACATAAATTAACAAATTTAACAAAAAAAATATCAAAAGAGTGTATAAACACTTTCAAAGCCCAAATCCAAACTAACAATCCACAAATACACCAAACTAGCATTTTAAAACTAAAATAACAATCCACAAATTCACAAAACTATCATATTAAAACTAAATTAACAATCCACAAGTACATCAAATTAAAGTAATTACTAAAAAGATATTTTAAAAAAATAACAAATGAGATCTATCCACGTAAAAACAAGTTCCAATTAATAGAGTTCAGTTTTTATTTCTAAAAATGAGCAAATTACTCTGTTGGCTATTCCACTTTCCTATTGTACTCAAAAAGGTCATTTTTAGGTTTAAAATTTTAAAATTCTAAGATTTAGGATTTTGAATAAAGGTACTAATATTATTATCAGTGTTTTAATAAATCGTTTTAGATTTATTTGAATTTTAAATATTTTATAAATATTATATTTTTTATTAAATAAAAAAAGATTCGTACCCATACAATATGAGCACCCAGACAAAATCAGGAAAAAATTTATCTACTATTATATTTTAATTTAATTATATTAGTTTCAATGATGATTAAAATATAAATTTAGAATTTTAATTTTTAACATAAAAAGATAAAAGTTGAAAAATTAGAATTATAAAATTTTATAAAAATACTAAATTAACTAAAAAATCATACTAATGAAATAATACTATATATAAATTGTAAGTGAAAATGTAAAAGAATTTTTCAACGCAAAATACTTGGTTTGGTCTATCAGGCTTCATTACATTTGAAAGTTTTGTAGACACTAATGCTTGAATTTATTTAGCCTTTAGGGTTGAGTTGAACTAAGGAGACTTTGATTCAATTGGTCATCAAACAAATAGAAGGGCTTGAGTTGCAATCGACACCAGATGGTTGTATTATACAACGGCAAACATAAATATGAAAACTATTCAACTTAGGAGGCAATTGACCAAGAAAAACTTAAACACAATTCAACAACGACCAAGTCTCAAACAAAACATGATAGCTGATAAGGCATATCAAAATTGGTCCCACAAAATGCCATGTAGAAAAGCAAATTTTAGAAAACTATGATTGAAGTGACAAATAATTATCTCACTTCTTCTTGGCGGCAGATTTGGTGACCTTGGCGCCGGATGGGTCCTTCTTCTCAACACTCTTGATCACACCAACAGCCACGGTTTGACGCATGTCCCTGACTGCAAAACGTCCAAGAGGTGGGTACTCGGAGAAAGTCTCCACAACCATAGGCTTGGTGGGAATCATCTTCACCATCCCTGCATCACCATTCTTCAAGAACTTGGGCTCCTTCTCCAGCTCCTTACCAGATCGCCTGTCAATCTTGGTCAACAATTCAGCAAACTTCACGGCAATGTGGGATGTGTGGCAATCAAGGACTGGGGCATAACCATTTCCGATCTGGCCAGGGTGGTTCATGATGATGACCTGAGAGGTGAAGTTGGCAGCCTCCTTGGCAGGATCATCCTTAGAGTTTGAAGCAACAAAACCACGCTTGAGATCCTTCACAGCAACGTTCTTAACATTGAATCCAACATTGTCACCAGGTAGAGCCTCAGGGAGGGATTCATGGTGCATCTCAACAGACTTAACTTCAGTGGTCAGACCAGTGGGACCAAATGTCACAACCATACCAGGTTTAAGGACACCGGTCTCAACACGACCAACAGGGACAGTTCCAATACCACCAATCTTGTACACATCCTGAAGTGGAAGACGGAGTGGCTTGTCTGAAGGTCTCTTGGGCTCATTGATCTGGTCAAGAGCCTCAAGCAAAGTTGGACCCTTGTACCAGTCAAGGTTGGTAGACCTCTCAATCATGTTATCACCCTCAAAACCAGAGATTGGAACAAAGGGGATCTTATCAGGATTGTACCCAACTTTCTTAAGATATGAAGAGACTTCCTTCACAATTTCATCGTACCTTGCCTTGGAATACTTGGGGGTTGTAGCATCCATCTATATCAAATGAAAATTGAAAATCAGATCAGACACAAAACCAACAAAGTTATAGTAAAGGTTCATCAATACAATATAATAATAGGCTTGAATGATTGTAAACCAAACCTTGTTGCAGCAGCAAATCATCTGCTTGACACCAAGGGTAAATGCAAGCAAAGCATGCTCACGGGTCTGACCATCCTTAGAGATACCGGCCTCAAAACCACCGGTGGTTGAGTCAATAATGAGAACAGCACAGTCAGCCTGGGAGGTACCAGTAATCATGTTCTTGATAAAGTCACGATGTCCAGGGGCATCAATGACAGTGCAGTAGTACTTGGTCGTCTCAAACTTCCACAGGGCAATATCAATTGTAATACCACGTTCACGCTCAGCCTTAAGCTTGTCCAGCACCCAGGCATACTTGAATGACCTTTTGTTCATCTCAGCAGCCTCCTTCTCAAATCTTTCAATCACACGCTTGTCAATACCACCAAGCTTGTAGATCAAATGACCAGTGGTTGTTGACTTCCCAGAGTCGACATGGCCGATGACCACAATGTTGATGTGAATCTTCTCCTTACCCATTATAGAACTCGCGAGAAAATCTAAAAATCAAGAAGAAACACATTCATAAACTAATTCACATAAATGCAAAATCAAAACTCAATAAAATCATATATACTATACAATAATTCAACTTATTTTAGAGAAAGGAAATAAATCAAAAGTTCAAGCTCAGCAGATTCAGTATCAATAGAACGTGGCCGTTGCCTGGGATTCGAGCTCAGGTCCTCACAGATATGGAGTTCTTTCCACTGAACTACAGACACTATAATTTTTAGCATAACTCTTACAATGAAAACAATCAAAATTTTCACCTAGAGAAAACAGATTCTTCTCCATTTTAATTATTTCGTTAACAAATTGTACACTGATTTTCATTTGATTCTATAGATCTGTCACTGTAGTAACAGGAATTGTTTTCTCAAAAAATAAATTATAGGATTTTGATATATATCAAATCATAAATTTCTAAACCAACATAGATGCATAAAATCTAAAAACACAACCAAAACAAAACAAAAGGAATCAGATCCAGAACTACACAAAACAGTATTATCCAAAGAGAAAACAGATAAGAATCATACAACGAGCTACAGATCAGATAAGATTTTTTATCCAAAACAACAAAATTAGAAAATTAATATTTCGAAGAGATTGGTACCTGTTTGCTAAAATGAACTAGATTTGGATTTGCAGACCAGAAGCCGTATTGTGCGGAGAACGAGTGACAGAGGCCGAAAGCAGCGGCCTGGTTCAACTTAAATAGCCACGCTCTCAGCTTTGGTTTATCTAGGGTTTCTTTTTGAGACGTTGGATTATGTTTAATCCAACGGCCGCAATTCGACATCTCAGCACAGCCGATAAAGGTTTTTCCATATTTTCTCCACTTCCTTGCACGTCAGACTAGGTGCCCTAACAAGACATTATTTTCCACTGGTAAACCAATAATACCCTTTTCCTTTTGCAAAATGACACGAAAATCCTTAAGCAATTTTAAACCACTAATTTACCCCTCCGCTTTTTTTTCAATTGAAGAGATGCTCAAAGCTAGAAGCAGCATGATCAGATATGCAGTAGGAGAACCCAAAATATCTCGATCAGTCAAAGGCTCGATATGTTCGGAGGCTTCATTAAATACTGAAAGCCGAAAAAATTGTGAGAAAAACGGTTTAGACATTTCGTCTGTTATCATATTGCATTCACACGAAATCTATTTAAACTCAGTATACCATGCACGATCCCAAAGTGAGACACAAATGACTTTTATTAGGTGCATAGGGTTGCTTGGAGCCGAGAAATCAAGCACTAGTCGGATGGCATGAGCACGGTCGAATTTCATCTGCAATCGTTCAACTCTCTGCATCCAAGCAAGTTGGAGATCAATGATTATACTCCACAACTCCCCTTGTAAAGGGCAGACAACAACAACATATTTGTGGTAACCACTAACCAGTGATCCATTCGCCAGCACGATTACGGATAACACCTCCAATCAGGGACGGTGCTACATGTTGAATGGGAGGGGTTGTTTGTAACACCCGTGTTTTGGGGTTGAGAGTTTGTCGTATGTGTTGGGTTCGAGTCATCCAAATCGGTTTAATTTAATTAGACCTTGGTTTTAATTTAAATGAGATTAAAATTGAAGTAATGGCATTTTTGTAAATAAGTTAAAATAAAGAAAGACAAGCTTTTTGAACCAAAAAGAAAAAAAAGAAGTCATCTTCTCCCATTCTTGTTTCCAACGTGAAAATCCTCCCAAAGCCCTAAATCACTATTCCATTCCTTTTCTCCATCGATTCAAGAGCTCCTTTGAAGGTAATTTTTTTTTTGAACTCTCCTATTCATCCCAAGCATTTCCATGGTTTTAGATTTCAAAACCATCATCTTTTTAATCTTTCAAGTTTGAAGAAAGTATGAATTTTTAATGGGTTTTCAGCTTGTTTTTGGTTTGTTTAGTTAGGTTTTGAGTTAAGCTCACCTTAATACACCTCATATTTTGAAATGGAAGGATTTTGACAAAAATCCCGAAATGGGTCTTGGGAGTGTTTTTGAAAGTGTCAAAACTTAAAATTTTGGTGTGTTCTTGTGTTGGGTTGAAGGGCTGATGGTTTAGGGTTGTTAGGGAAGTATTTTGGAAGCCTTTAGATGTCATTTGGGTGTTGGAAATGGTGGATTTCAGCTGGGTATTTGGGGTGTACGAAAATGTGAGTTTTGTGGTTAGTTTGGGTTTGAAACTATGAAGTTTTGGCTTGTGATTGTGGGTTGAGATTGTGGCTGAATTTAGCATTGATTTGGTTGAGTAATACTTGTCTTTTGATTCTAACGCAAGAGGAAACATCGGAGAAGGTTCGGGATCGAATCCGGAAATAGTGGAGGCTTGAGTAGCTTTGCTTGGTGTGCTTAAGGAAGGGTGGTGAGTGAAACTTTTAAATTTGTTTAAATTGGTTCAAGTGTGTGTAGATGAGGTTTAGGAATGTGCTTGGTAGGCCATTCCTAGGTAGAAGTTAAATTGGTAGTTTAACTTCTTGTGTGTTTCCAAGCTTTAGATGTTTATGTTTATCCTATTCTTGTGAAGCATGAATTGTGTATGTATGAATATGCATTGATGTGTGTGATGATGGATGTGTGCTATAAATGATGGTTGCTATGATGTAGTTTAATAGTATAATTGACACTAGTTAACTTACCGGGTATAAATGATCGATCATTAGGATTAGTGTGCACACGGTTGAGTCAAATTCGCGCGTGGCCTTGGTGGCGTTAAGTCGTCAAGGAGGAGTACGGTGATGTAATATTCCACCGGAAATTGTTTATATTATACGTGATGATGAGTGGAATCCCATCCGTAGGGCATGTGATGATGATTGGAATCTCATCCATGCGAGGTCCGGTGATGAGTGTAATCCCACCGAGGTAATGTTGTTGTTGAGTGTAATCCGCGTATCCGAGTAAACTAATAGTAGCCAATATACTTGTTCAAGTATATATGATGCTTAGATAAATGCTTTATCTTGTTGAGCTTAATATGAAGTAAGATGCCATATTATTGTCTCTTGTGTTGCTAGCTAGTTTGCTATGTTGATGCTTATGTATGTTGTGTGTGATGTTAAAGATTATATGCTTGAACCCTGCATTGTCGTTGTTTTTTGTTTAGAGCATCCTCACTAAGCTTCTAGCGTACGCTCTCATTTTTGACAATGCAGATCAGTAGCGTGGAGTTAGCAAGGAGCAAGGCGAAAGGGGCATTCAAAACTTTTGTAGTTGCTCAAGTATGGTTTAGTAAATAAAGTTGTAGTTTAGCAATGAGGCTTCTATGTGTTTGTATGAGCGTTGTATGACTCATAAATGTTGTATGTTGTTTATGCTATGCTTTGGATTTGTAAACCATGTTATGTTTTGTTGAATGCTAGTAAGGAGAGGTTATGCCTTGGATGTTATATGTTGTTTTGGCAAGCATGTAAACCTTGTGTGGAGACATGTACCTTGTGCCTTTTAAGCTTTTAAGTATGTCATGATATGCAATATCTATCTCTAAGTGAATGCCTTGTTGGATATGTCTTGTTGTCCCTCTAAATTGTTCTACATGCTAATTCTTGGTTGTGGAATGTTGTATGGATGCTTGTATGTGGCTAGGGAAGTCTTAAAATGCATTTAGTGTTTAGTCTTGTGTTGTTTTGCTGTCAATTGGTGTCTTGCAGTGCAGGGCGTATCGATACGCCTAAGGGTCGTATCGATACGGTCCTACACTTTGGGACACAAAATTGGCTAGGGGTACCGATACTCGGGGGTGTATCGATACGCCCAAAGCTCATTGGAATTCTGAGATTTTCACGAGTCTTTGGCGTATCGGTACGGGCTATAGGCGTTTCAGTACGGTTTTTTCTCGTTGACCGTGAGATGTTGACCGAGAAGGGCGTATCGGTATGCCCAAGGGCTGTATCGATACGATCTTCTTGTGTTGATTGAAGGCAGTTGACTTGGTCAAGGCGTATCGATACCCTTGACTGGTGTATCGATATGGCCTGCTCTGTGACTTTAAAATGGGTTGTTTAACATGTTGTTTTGGGTTCGGTTGTTTTTCTTTCTTGATGTTTCCCGCTGTCGTGATCACTTAGGAAATAATATGCCTTTAGACAAGATGTAATTAAAAGAAATTTTCTAGGGTTGCTAGCCGAGGTGGGACCTTAACGGGTTTCACATCGGTTTTCCCCGTGTAGCCTACTCGGACCGGTCAGCCAACCAGACCGGGACGATGGGGTTACATTTGTTGGTATCAGAGCCTGAGGTTACCGAGACCTCGGGCAGGTAAATGAGGTAAGTTTGATGTGTTAAGTAATTGTTATGTTTCGGTGTATGCTATGCCATGTATGCTTGTTGTTTGTTCATTCATATGGTGTTTGGAAGCATGATTGTTGCGTTTGGTGTAGTGTCGAGTTCCCATTGCTACTATTACTTAATTTGAAAAAGTTTTGTAAAGGAAGATACTTGAGCACAGTTGGACCCTTGCCTTTGCTAACTTAATCCTTATATGTTTGTTTGTTGTAGTTGTTATCTTGCTAGATGTAATATGAGACCACGAGGGAGGCCTAGGATGGTTCAACCGGAACCACGGGCACAAGCTCCGGGAGTTGAGCAAATTGGTAGGGCACAGGCTCATCAACCTCCTCCACCGCCTCCTCATCAAGAGGGAGGCGAGGCGGGAGCCGAGGGCGTAGAACCTCAGGTTGGCCAAGGATCGGCCGGAATAGATTTAGCTCCTCTAGTTCAGGCGATAGCCGGGGCTTTTCAGGCTACAGTGGCTGGGGGTCAGGCAGTGGCACAACCCCAGGGAGAGGGTACTGGTTTACCACTAGAGAGGCTCCGCAGTTTGGGAGGTGAAGAGTTCAGAGGATCTACACCGGAGAGGTGTGAGTTGTGGTTAGAGAAGATCGTCCGTATTCTGGCACAAATGGGATGTACCGGTGAACGCAAGCTAGGGTGTGTTATATCTTTTCTTCAGGGTGATGCCTACACTTGGTGGGTCACCATCACTACGGGTATGGAAGAGGCTGAGATTACTTGGGAGTTTTTCGAGTCCGCTTTCCTTAAGAAATATCTGGGTCCCCGTTATCTCGATGAGAAGAAGAGGGAATTTATGGCTTTGCTTCAGGGAAGTATGACAGTGACAGACTATGAGATCAGATTTGTCAGGCTGAGTCAGTATGCATCTGAGCTTGTTCCTACTGAAGTGGAACATTGTAACCGTTTCCGCTAGGGGTTGAATGAAGAGATCAAGAGGTACACTTTAGCTTATGACTACACAGATTTTGATGTCTTGGTCGCTAGGGCCAAGGACTTGGAGCACAGTTTGGGCTTGACCAAACGATCTGGTGGTTCTAGTTCCGGGAAGAGATCTAGTGACTTTGATAGAGGTGATGCCAAGAGGCATCGGGACAACATGCATCACTATGACCATAGACGTGGTGGAGGTAACCACGGTAGGGGCCATCAGGGCCAGAGGGCTGGTGGGCGGTTGCCCACGTGTGCTAGTTGCGGGAGGAATCACACCGGTGAGTGTTGGGGGAATTTTCACTCATGTTGGAGTTGTGGAGCCAGGGATCATATTAGGCGTGACTGTCCACATCAGGTGGGGCAGGCACCAGTTCAGGCTCCTGCTAGAGCTAATGACTTTCAGAGAGGCCGCGAGCGCGGTAGAGGTAACTTCCAGCCAAGAAATGATGGCCAGAGAAACATATTGCCTGTAGTTGCAGTACAACCAGAGGGCGGAGGCCAGGCCAGAGTTTACGCTCAGCGTGGGGATCAGCATGACACAGATGTGATTGTAGGTAACTTCTCGATACAGTCTTTGGGTTTGCTTTCTTTGATTGACTCCGAGTCTACACATTCTTATATTCTGAGTGAGCATGCAAAGTTGTTGAAATTGCCTTATGAGATATTAGAGGTAGGAGTTAGTGTTACTAGTTCTTTTGGGGAAACGATAGTAGTTAGAAGGATGTACAAAAGATGTCCGCTTATGATTCAGGGGCATGTATTTCTAGTGGATATGATGGAGTTACCATTTTACGGCTTTGATGTGATTTTGGGCATGGACTGGCTCACTGAGCATAGAGCTAGGATAGACTTTGAGACTAAGAGGATTTCCTTGAGACTCGCGGATGATTATGAGATAGTGGTGGTAGGTGAGAACGTGAAGTTTTTATCAAATGTAGTTTCAGTTTTAGAGGCTAAGAGACTAGTTGAGTTGGGTTGCGAGGCGTATTTGGCCTATGTGATGAATCCAAAAATGAGTGAGGTTAGACCTCAAGACATCCGGACAATGTGTGACTTTCCAAGTGTGTTTCTGGAAGAATTGTCGGGTTTACCACCTGATAGAGAGGTAGAGTTTGCCATAGAGACTTATTCAGATTCAGCTCTTGTTTCGATTGCTCCGTATCGTATGGCACCGAAAGAACTGAAAGAGTTGAAGACTCAGTTGCAAGAGTTGACAAATATAGACTTTATCCGACCGAGTTCTTCGCCTTGGGGCGTTCCAGTTTTGTTTGTAAAGAAGAAAGACGGAAGCATGAGAATGTGTTTAGATTACAGACAGTTGAATTAGTTAACAATGAAGAACAAGTATCCGTTGCCGAGAATTGATGATTTGTTTGACCAGTTGAGAGGGGCACCAGTCTTTTCGAAGATTGACTTGAGATCCGGTTACTACCAGCTAAAGGTAAGAGAGGTTGATGTACCGAAGACGGCCTTTAGGACTAGATATGGGCCCTATGAGTTTTTAGTCATGCCTTTTGGGTTGACTAATGCACCGGCTGCTTTCATGGATATGATGAATAGGATCTTCCACCAATATCTAGATCAGTTTGTAGTTGTCTTCATAGATGACATTTTGGTGTATTCACGTACTGAGGAAGACCACGACCGACAGTTGAGGTTAGTTTTACAGACTTTGTTAGACAATCAGTTGTATGCAAAGTTGAGTAAGTGTGAGTTCTGGATCCGAGAGGTAGTCTTCCTAGGGCATGTAGTGTCAGCCGATGGGATTAGAGTTGATCCGAAGAAAATAGAAGCTATTGTTGAGTGGAAGCAACCGAAGTCAGTAACAGAGGTTTGTAGCTTTCTAGGCTTAGCTGGATACTATAGAAGATTCGTAGAAGGTTTCTCGAAGTTAGCCGCTCCATTGACACAGTTACTTCAGAAGAGTGTTTAGTTTGAGTGGACAGATGCAAGACAGAGAGAGCCTTTGAGAAGTTGAAAGAAGCTTTGACCCAAGCACCGATCTTGATTCAGCCAAAGTCAGGGAAGGAGTATATAGTTTACAGTGATGCTTCCTATGTAGGCCTAGGTTGTGTTCTCATGCAAGACAAAAGAGTGGTGGCATATGCCTTAAGACAGTTGAAGACTCACGAGCGTAACTATCCGACCCACGATATAGAGTTAGCTGCAGTTGTGTTTGCTCTAAAGATTTGGAGGCATTATTTGTACGGTGAGAAGTGCACAATGTACACAGATCACAAGAGTTTGAAGTACATCATGACTCAGGGAGATTTGAATCTCAAACAGCGTAGGTGGTTAGAGTTGCTAAAGGACTATGATCTTACGATTGAGTACCATCCGGGGAAGGCCAATGTAGTGGCTGATGCCTTGAGTAGAAAGGTAGCTGTAGATTTGAGAGTCGTGTTTGCTAGATTGAGCTTGTTCGGAGATGGTGTCTTGGTGGCCGAGCTTCAGGTTAGACCTACTCTAGGTCAGTTGATTAGGGAGAAACAACTCTTAGATAGATCTTTGGCACCTCATGTGCAAGACATAGTCGAGGATAGACCTTCAGACTACAATTTCAGTACCGATGGGGTCTTGTGTTTCAGAAATAGGATAGTTGTGCCAGAAGACAGTGACTTGAGACATACGATCTTGACTGAAGCGCACAGTAGTCCATTTGCTATGCATCCTGGAAGTATGAAGATGTACCGCGATTTGAAGAATGAATACTTTTGGGTTGGTTTGAAGAGAGACGTAGCCGAATTCGTGAGTAAGTGTATGGTGTGTTAGAGAGTGAAGGCGAATCAGGTTCCCTCAGGTCTGTTGCAACCGTTGAGAATTCCATAATGGAAATGGGAGAATATTACCATGGATTTTGTTTCGGGCTTGCCTTTGACTCCTACGAAGAAGAACTCAGTTTGGGTTATAGTAGACCGTTTCACGAAGTGTGCTCACTTCTTGGCAGTTAATACGACTTATACCTTAGATAGATTGGTCGATCTGTACATTGGTGAGATTGTTAGACTTCATGGTGTGCCGAATTCTATTGTGTCTGATAGAGATCCGAGGTTTACAGCTCGATTTTGGGAGTGTTTGCATATAACTTTGGGTACTCGTTTGAATTTCAGCACGTCTTATCATCCTCAGACAGATGGTCAGTCAGAGAGGGTTATACAGATTTTAGAGGATATGTTGTGTTGTTGCATCATTGATTTTCAGGGTACGTGAGAGAAGCACTTGCCTCTAGTTGAGTTTGCTTACAATAACAGTTTTCAGTCGAGCATTCAGATGGCTCCGTATGAGGCCTTGTATGGTAGAAAGTGTAGAACTCCAGTTTGTTGGGCTGAAGTAGGACAGAAGTTGTTACCCATGCCAGATTTGCTTAAGGGGGCAACCGATAAAGTGAAAATGATTTGCGATCGCTTGAAGGCAGCTTTGGATAGGCAGAAGTTCTATGCCGACTTGAAGAGGAAGGAAGATGAGTTTTCAGTGGGTGAGAAGGTATTCCTAAAAGTGTCTCCGTGGAAAGAAGTAATGAGATTTGGCCGAAAGGGGAAGTAGAGTCCGAGGTACATAGGGTCGTATGAGATTGTGAAGAGGGTTGGCCCAGTTGCTTATCAGTTGCGTTTGCCATCCGAGCTAGAGAAGATACACGATGTGTTTCATGTTTCGATGCTCCGTAAGCATAGGTCAGATCCATCACATGTTATGTCTGTAGAAGAAATTGAATTGAATTCGGATTTGACTTATGACGAAGAACCAGTTGAGATCTTAGCTTCTGACAGCAAGGTATTGCGGGGTAGATCGATTGAGTTAGTAAAAGTGCAGTGGCAACGTCGAGGGGTGGACGAGGCCACTTGGGAGAGGAAGGAGGATATGTAAAGGCAGTTTCCTTATCTCTTTCAGTCAGGTAATTTCGAGGATGAAATTTTTTAAGTGGGGGAGAGTTGTAACACCCGTGTTTTGGGGTTGGGAGTTTGGCATGTGTGTTGGGTTCGAGTCGTCCAAATTGGTTTAATTTAATTAGACCTTGGTTTTAATTTAAATGAGAATAAAATTAAAGTGATGGCATTTTTGTAAATAAGTTAAAATAAAGAGAGCCAAGCTTTTTGAACCAAAAAGAAAAAAAAAGAAAAAAAGAAGTCATCTTCTCCCCATTCTTGTTTCCAACGTGAAAAACCTCCCAAAACCCTAAATTACTATTCCATTCCTTTTCTCCATCGATTCAAGAGCTCCTTTGAAGGTAATTTCGTTTTTAAACTCTCCTATTCATCCCAAGCATTTTCATGGTTTTAGATTTCAAAACCATCATCTTTTTAATTTTCCAAGTTTTCCAAGTTTGAAGAAAGTATGAATTTTTTATGGGTTTTCAGCTTGTTTTTGGTTTGTTTAGTTAGGTTTTGAGTTAAGCTCACCTTAATACACCTCATATTTTAAAATGGAAGGATTTTGACAAAAATCCCGAAATGGGTCTTGGGGTGTTTTTGAAAGTGTCAAAACTTAAAATTTTAGTGTGTTCTTGTGTTGGGTTGAAGGGCTTATGGTTTAGGGTTGTTAGGGAAGTGTTTTGGAAGCCTTTAGATGTCATTTGGGTGTTGGAAATGGTGGATTTCAGCTGGGTATTTGGGGTGTACAAAAATGTGAGTTTTGTGGTTAGTTTGGGTTCGAAACTATGAAGTTTTGGCTTGTGATTGTGAGTTGAGATTGTGGCTGAATTTAGCATTGATTTGGTTGAGTAATACTTGTCTTTTGATTGGTTAGAAGTAAGAGGAAACATCGGAGAAGGTTCGGGATCGAATCCGGAAATAGTGGAGGCTGAGTAGCTTTGCTTGGTGTGCTTAAGGAAGGGTGGTGAGTGAAACTTTCAAATTTGTTTAAATTGGTTTAAGTGTGTGTAGATGGGGTTTAGGAATGTGCTTGGTAGGCCATTCCTAGGTAGAAGTTAAATTGGTAGTTTAACTTCTTGTGTGTTTCCAAGCTTTAGATGTTTATGTTTATCCTATTCTTGTGAAGCATGAATTGTGTATGTATGAATATGCATTGATGTGTGTGATGATGGATGTGTGTTATAAATGATGGTTGCTATGATGTGGTTTAATAGTATAATTGACACTAGTTAACTTACTGAGTATAAATGATCGATCATTAGGATTAGTGTGCACAGGGTTGAGTCAAATTCGTGTGTGGCCTTGGTGGCGTTAAGTCATCAAGGAGGAGTACGGTGATGTAATATTCCACCGGAAATTGTTTATATTATACGTGATGATGAGTGGAATCTCATCCTTAGGGCATGTGATGATGAGTGGAATCCCATCCATGCGAGGTCCGGTGATGAGTGTAATCTCACCGAGGTAATGTTGTTGTTGAGTGTAATCCACGTATCCGAGTAAACTAATAGTGGTCAATATACTTGTTCAAGTGGATATGATGCTTAGATAAATGCTTTATCTTGTTGAGCTTAATATGAAGTAAGATGTCATATTATTGTCTCTTGTGTTGCTAGCTAGTTTGCTATGTTGATGCTTATGTATGTTGTGTGTGATGTTAAGGATTATATGCTTGAACCCTGCATTGTCGTTGTTTTTGGTTTAGAGCATCCTCACTAAGCTTTTAGCTTACGCTCTCATTTTCGACAATGTAGATCAGTAGCGTGGAGTTAGCAAGGAGCAAGGCAAAAGGGGCATTCCAAGCTTTTGTAGTTGCTCAAGTATGGTTTAGTAAATAAAGTAGTAGTTTAGCAATGAGGCTTCTATGTGTTTGTATGAGCGTTGTATGACTCATAAATGTTGAATGTTGTTTATGCTATGCTTTGGATTTGTAAACCATGTTATGTTTTGTTGAATGTTAGTGAGGAGAGGTTATGCCTTGGATGTTATATGTTGTTTTGGCAAGCATGTAAACCTTGTGTGGAGACATGTGCCTTGTGCCTTTTAAGCTTTTAAGTATGTCATGATATGCAATATCTATCTCTAAGTGAATGCCTTGTTGGATATGTCTTGTTGTCCCTCTAAATTGTTCTACATGCTAATTCTTGGTTGTGGAATGTTGTATGGATGCTTGTATATGGCTAGGGAAGTCTTAAAATGCATTTAGTGTTGAGTCTTGTGTTGTTTTGCTGCCAATTGGTGTCTTGCAGTGCAGGGCATATCGATACGCCTAAGGGCCGTATCGATACGGTCCTACACTTTGGGACACAGAATTGGCTAGGGGTACCGATACTCGGGGGTGTATCGATACGCCCAAAGCTCACTGGAATTTTGAGATTTTCACGAGTCTTTGATGTATCGGTACAGTTTTGTCTCGTTGATCGTGAGATGTTGACCGAGAAGGGCGTATCGGTAGGCCCAAGGGCTGTATCGATACGGTCTTCCTGTGTTGACTGAAGGCAGTTGACTTGGTCAAGGCGTATCGATACCCTTGACTGGTGTATCGATACGGCCTGCTCTGTGACTTTAAAATGGGCTGTTTAACTTGTTGTTTTGGGTTCGGTTGTTTTTCTTTCTTGATGTTTTCCGCTGTCGTGATCACTTAAGAAATAATATGCCTTTAGACAAGATGTAATTAAAAGAAATTTTCTAGGGTTGCTAGCCTAGGTGGGACCCTAACGGGTTTCACATCGGTTTTCCCTGTGTAGCCTACTCGGACCGGTCAGCCGACCAGACCGGGACGAGGGGGTTATATTGTTGCCCCCCGTTAGGAGGAAGAAAAAAAATTACCTTTTGATTTCTTATATTTTTCCTGAAAAAATTAGAATAATTATGAATTTGCCCCTCACCTTTCAAAATTTATGTTCCCCAACTTCAAATCCTAGCTCTGTCTCTGCCTCCAATGGAACCAAACCCCGACTATGAAGAGATAATTGCATCGTTGTTAAGACAAAATCACTTTATTTTTTACAAGCGGACTTCTAAAGTTACTACATACCCTTTTTAGGGTCCTAAACTCTAACCTCCTAAATTATAAAAACTAAACTTTGAAACATGAAATATATTCTTAAACATTAAAATTTAACCACAAACACTAAAACTCTAAACCATAAACCTTAATCTTTAAACTCTAAAAACTAAATGCTTGTGAAAAATAAATTTTCACCACCCGTGCATAAAATATTTTCGCATAATTTAGAGTGACCTACACTAATAATCAGTGTCCCAATTTCTTACTAGGACGGAGTATTTTGCTCAATACAAAAGGCACTAATACAGTATTGCCAGTCATGGTTATAGAGTTTTGTTACATTATTTCCCACTTTAGAAGTTGGTTGTATTTATTGGTTTGATTTTGCTTCGGTCTCTTTCAAAACTTTCAAGTTTTTACTAACAATGACTTATTCACTTGATTGTTTTGTCAATAGATGCAGGTTGAATTTCATAGATATTGTCACTCCCGTAGACTTTCGCTACCCGGGACGTGCGACCTTAGTCGACTCACGAAACCTTGTGCGACTAAGTAAGCCTAAATTCACTTGTCACGGGGCTAGACTCCTACTAACAAAACCACGCGACCTTAGGCGAAGCTCTCCTGAAAAACGCCTAAGTTAAGCTGGATTCTCGCTCTAGAAGATCAAACACTTCTAAAGCCCTTGAACGAAAGATCGTTCTTTGCGAAAGCTAATCAAATGAACTCTGAAAGTGATTGCAACCAGAACGAACGAAGAACGCTTAAGAACACTCAAGAACAATGAAGAACAACTCAGAGAGTTAGAGTAAATGCTTCTTTGTATTACTCAGAGAGTTAGAGTAAATGCTTCTTTGTATTACTCAGAGAATGAATGAATAATGAGGTGATTACAACTGAGCTGGGGAGGCTCTATTTATAGTTGAACTCCCCTTGATCCAACGGTACAGTTTAAATTACATCGACGGTCGAGATCTACTATATCTCTAATTCAAATATCTAATTATCACAAACATTATCTCTACGATAATTACAAATAATATAAGTGATAATCACAATGGCTTATCGCATTTTACTATCCAAGTTACCCCGGTAAATCCTCAATGGAATTTACTAAGTCTGGTGGGCTTGCGGGCTTCATAGCATTTTCCAAGTGCCAGGCCAAGTCTGATGGTCTTGGTGAGCCCGATGCTCCGCGCACAACCTCGCTGCTCGATGTTTGCGCCAATGACTCGGTCCCAAAAGTTTGGTCCGTGACATTCTCCCCTGCTGAACTTAGCGACGCCCTCGTCGCTCCACTCGAACGATCCTGGGCAGGGTCAACTTGATAACTCGTCGATGCCTCGGCTTCGTGCAATCTTCCCATACGAACTGCTTGCCTCGGTTCAAACTGGTTTGGACTATCGCGCGCTAAGACGCCACTTGGTACATCATCATCGTATGAACTCTTTCCCACAAAATCCGATTTACCTCGACTTGGATCCTCTTGATCCGGAGGGCAAAGACTTGGAAGTCACAACATTGAACACCTGTCGAGCTCCTATAACTCCGAAAGGTCCCTTCCAATCTTTGGTTCTCTCACACCGATGACTGGGTCTTACTCGACCTACGCTCATCAAAGATGGTAAATCAAAATCAAAAACACTAAGAATGTGTTTCTGATGTACCTTTCTCTCGGTCGCTGCATTTACTCTAAAATGGGTCAGCCCTTCTTTCATCTTGAAGTCTGGCCCCCTTTGCATCGAACCTCCCTCCTTGGAGTTCTTTGCATGCATCGGCCCTTCTGCCACGAAGTTCGTTGCCCCTGATTGCATCCACCCTCTTAAACAAGAGTTTGGTGCTTGCTTCTTCTTGCATCGGTCCTTCTTCTTTGAAGACCGGTGCTTCCTCTTGCGTCAGCGCTTCTTACTTGAAGTCCTTCCCTCATTTCCAACCTTGCCCATAGGTTGTGTCTCAACAGTCTCAATTTCCCTCAACGGCTTGGCCTTACTTGGCCCTTTCCTAACTTTGGTCTCTGAAGAAGTGTTCTTTACACGAACACCCTCGGCTTGTTCTTACTTCGGCCCTTTTCTAGTCGGTGCCTATGAAGTGATGCTCTTTTCTCCAAGAACATCCTCGGAAATCTTTCCCTTCGACCTTCTTCTAACGATGGTCTTTGAAGCCATGTTCTTCACATGGACATGCTTGACGGACTCATTCTTATCCGTCTCGGACATGTCTAACTCATTCTTCCCTCGGTCAAGATACACCTTGGCAGAACTCAACGGGCAATCTCGCACCTTGTGAGGCCACTTACATCGGTAGCACTCCAATGGCTTCTCCTCCCTCGGCTTGACAGTTTCCTCATTCGCTGTCACACCAGGTCTCGGTCTTGGCTTGACTACTTTGGCACTTGTTGTCGAATCCTGACTCTCACTCGGCTTGGCGGCACTGGCATATCTAATCGCCCCAAGTCTCACTACTTCCCCCCTTGACTCGTCTGCTGTCCTCACCGTGGCAGCAAGGCGGTTCTTCTCGGGACATCCCCTTATCAAATGGGAACCATCACAGAAGTAGCACTTCAACTTCTTACTCCCTTTCTTCTTCGGCACAGGCTTAGACTCACCAGTCCCTTTGTCTTTCGAACCGGGCTTGGTTGATTCAACACGAGCTTTCTTGCTTTCTGTAGGCTCGATCGGAGGTTTGGCAACGCTGACTGTCTCTACAAGCCTCTTGGCATCACCTTGCTCTAATGCGCGCTTTGCTTCCGGTCTAAGCTCCTCTAAGAAGGTCTTGAGCACACCATATTCACTCAATTCGGTCTTGCAACTAAGCAGCTCACTCTTGAGCTCATTCATCTCCTTTCGCAAAGCCTCCATCTCGACTCTACCAACATAACTCTTCTGACCTAACGTTAACTCATCGAGGATATATCGTGTTGTGTCTTTAAAATTGCGCTCAATAGATCTCCATTCTTCAAAATGTGACTTCACATCACTTAGAAACTTCTTGGCCTCCCTTTCGGATTCCACAAGTCTATCGACCCTATTCTCAAACGATGAAAGGTCTCTCAATTGTTTGTCCTTTACTGAGGCTATCTCGGTCTCAAGGGAGTTGTCACGGCCATCAAGTTTGTCGTTCAACTCAGTAAGAAGGTTCTCAATCTCGTCTCTGATTTTCCCCTTCGATTCCTCGATAGCTTCTTCTACTTGGCCCGTTGTTGCCAATTTATTCTTCGGTGCCATCTCGTTCCCTTCTTTGCCACGAACTAGCCTGATCTCTGATCACTTCGACTAACTCCAGCGACAAATTCTCACCATGCCTGTCTGCAACTGCAAGCTGGCTCGAACGCAAGTCCCCTCGACTCGCTCTGATACCAATTGTCACACCTGTAGACTTTCGCTACCCGAGACGTGCGGCCTTAGTCGACTCGCGGAACCTTGTGCGACTAAGTAAGCCTAAATCCACTTGTCACGTGGCTAGACTCCTGCTAACAAAACCACGCGACCTTAGGCGAAGCACTCTTGACAAATGCCTAAGTTTAGCTGGATTCTCGCTCTAGAAGATCAAACACTTCTAAAGCCCTCGAACGAAAGATCGTTTTATGCGGAAGCTAATCAAATGAACTCTGAAAGTGATGGCAACAAGAACGAACGAAGAACGTTTAAGAACACTCAAGAACAATGAAGAACAACTCAGTGAGTTAGAGTAAATGCTTCTTTGTATTACTTAGAGAGTTAGAGTAAACGCTTCTTTGTATTACTCAGAGAATGAATGAATAATGAGGTGATTACAACTGAGCTGGGGAAGCTCTATTTATAGTTGAACTCCCCTTGATCCAACGGTACAGCTTAAATTACATCGACGGTCGAGATCTACTCTATCTCTAATTCAAATCTCTAATTATCACAAACATTATCTCTACGATAATTACAAATAATATAAATGATAATCACAATGGCTTATCGCATTTTACCATCCAAGTTACCCTGGTAAATCCTCCATGGAATTTACTAAGTATGGTGGGTTTGCGAGCTTCATAGCATCTTCCAAGTGCCAGGCCAAGTCTGATGGTCTTGGCGAGCCCGATGCTCCGCGCACAACCTCGCTGCTCGATGTTTGCGCCAATGACTCGGTCCCAAAAGTTTGGTCTGTGACAACATGCACAAACACAAGGAGTAATCCACGTGATTTTTAATTTTATTTAATAGGTAATATAAATAAAATAACAAATACAAACAATTTCTTGTTAAAAAAATATAGATAATTTTATCAGAATGGACAAATCTATTGTAACAGAGCAAAATACTCTGTAATAATCAGATTTTGAAATGGAACAAAAAGCGAGCTTAAACATTGTTAGAGATTCGGTTTCTGGGTTAGTAATTCGGGTTTTGGACCCAGGTTTTAGATATATTAAAACATGACTAAATTGGAAGAATTTAAAATTTGGATGCATGTTTAAATGAAGCTTGGTGACCAAACTGTAAAAGGAATGAAGATGGGAATCTAAAGTGCAAACTTTCAAAACGTTCAATGATCCAAGTGGGGTAATTTGCCCATTTTTCTTTAAGGCAAGATGATAAGGATGAATGATGGAAAATTAGTCAATTGAATGGTTAAGATTCAAAGTAAGAGAGTAGTTATGAATCTTAACCGTTTGATTGACTAATTTTTCATCATTTCTCTTTCCATCGTTCATACCGAACAAAGTCTAAATCTCAAGAAAAGTGATTTCCCACCCAATGACTAACCTCAAAAGCTAAAATTTCTAGCATTGGGGTAAAAAATCACTTTTGATGATGAAATTATTTTTTTACCCTTAATTATTTAACTCAAATTGATTGTCTTTTGTAATAGTCTAAAGTTGATTACAAGATAGCATATATGTTCATACATATTCTTTAACCCTTTGATAATACACACACATCTTGTAGACAGAGTAATTGAACTCAGGTCTTCGAGATGAAGCTAAGGTTTATAAATGCATAATAATTTATTATTTCAATATAATAATATAAAAACAATATTAATTTAAAATTAAATTATTAATAATAATATGAAAATAACACTAATATTAAAAACAATATTAATTATAATAATTTTTAATATATTAAATTAACAATTTTTATATTAATCTAACAATTTATATTAATTATTTAGAAATATTTAAAGTTTATATTATATATATAAATTATTGATGAATCGTCATGATTTCTATATTTTTATTATAATTTAAGTTGATTTATTTTATATAATTTAAATTCATTTAGTTTTACTTTAAAATATCATGTCTAGACTATATATATTTTTTAAAAGTACATTTATACAACAATGCAACACTAAAATCTTACAACTAATTTTTCAAAATCACTTTCTGCAACTTTTTTTCAAATTAGCCTTCAGTTACCCCATCAGTCAATGTAGGTTGCATATTTTATAGATAGACATAAAAGCCGAGAATAATTCACCGGATATCAAATTTTAATTAATATCAATTATGAGCAAAGTTACATTTGGGTCACCTAATTATTAAAACTTACACTTTGGTCACTCAATTGGGTAAGGTTACATTTGGGTCTTCCTTTACATTTAAAAAATGTATATCAATTTACGTATTAGATTAATTAATAATTTCTTTTGAGTTGTGAGGAGCTCGATTCGTTCAACCGATATGGCTCACCAAGTGGTGGAGAGGTGGATTTATGGGTGGAAGGGTTGAGGAAGCTAAAAAGATAATTGACACAATGACTTATCGTGGTTCAACCTTCTAACCAAGGTCTACATCCACTACCTTAGCTCCCCACTAAGGATTTCCAATCAATCCACTATTGATTCGTCCCCTTTTCTAGGCTTAGGAGGAAACCCTTATACACCGATCAAGCTTTCTACCCAAAGCCTTGATCAAACCCTCTTTTACAAAGAGATAATAAAAGCAAACACAAATCCCTCTAATAGGTGTTTGTTTGCACAATCAAAGCTCTCACCCAAAACCTAAAACACTTGAGCAAATTTGACAATTTTGGCTCACTAGTGTTTGTCTATACAAAAATTGATAATTTAAGCACTAAGACAATATTTGATCATTTGTTGATTGACAATATGAGCATTAACCATATCTTGATGCTTGGAGGTTCCTTTTATACTCCTTGATGAGTTTATAGCCACTACTAGCTGTTGGGGATGAATTTGAGTCGTTGAGGACTTTATTTCCCACCATAAATTCACTTTTGTAGCTCACCGTTTCAAAACAGTCGTGCCCGTTTTGAAACACCCTTTAAGTAGTAAAAGCCATTGCAGTCTGATGAGGCACCCGTATCAGAACGCCCTTGGCCGTTTCGGAACACGTATCACAACGCCTAGTCCCATATCGAAACGACTTGCATTTAAAAGTTAGTTGGGAAATAGCCGTTAGGGTTTATGACCGTTGTGGTCAATGCCACGTAGGCGTATCGAAACGGCATAGCCCGTTTCGAAACGCTGGGCAAAATCCTCATCCAAAGAAAGGTCGTTTCGATACCAATATCGAAACGTTTTAGCTACTGGAATACACCGTATCGAAACGCCCTAAGGTGTTTCGAAACGCCTGGAAGGTTTTGTGAAATTTGACTTTTAAAAACATGTTAAACCCTTTTAAAACATCCCTAAACATAGTTTCAAGTTATTTGGACTTTGGAAATAGTTTTGAATTCTTTTTAAATCAGTCCAAAACATTTTTCAAGTATTATATCAAAACATTAGTTCTACAATTTCAAATGAAGTATTTTAGTATTAACAATGGTATACAAATGATTTGGAAGTAAAAATATGAAATTGATGTATTTTCTTAAATATGAATGGTGACCCACCAAATGTAAATTTGTCCATAGTTGAGTGACCCAGATGTAACCTTACTCATAAATGAGTAACTCAAATGTAACTTTTAATAATTGAGTGAGTCAAATGTAACCTTACACATAATTGAGTGGCTTCTGTTATAGTTTAGCCATAAATTAATCGATATAGTAAATTTCGATAGAATGGACGAACTTTATCGGAACAAAGTGAAATGTCCAATAATAACCAGATTTGGAATGAAACGACAGGTGAGATTGAGTGTCCCAGTTTCTTATTAGGATGGAGCATTACGGGGAATAAACTTTTGTTTACTTCATATCATATGCCCCTACAATAATTTTAATTATATTACGTGTATTATCAATAAAACAGAAATAAAATAAAGGTTAACTACACCGGACACCACTAAACTATAGCCTATGAGTCGAAAATACCACTATCCCGTTAAAACCTAAACGATGTTATGACTTGTAACCCATAACTGTTGACGTTGTTGATGTGGATTATTTTTAATATTTTTCTACGTCATTTGAATGAACACCCTATTTATAACCCCTCAATTCTAAAATTCTTAATCTCTAATTTAACGTCTTTCTCTATCATTTCTCTATATATTTCTGTCGAACAAAATGAAAGGAATGTTTCAAAGGGCTACAACACGCAAGGGTGAAATGAAAGCGGCCATTGGGGTTCCAATCTGTGGGTGTGAATTGTCGGCGCAGTTGAGAACATCATGGTCTAATGACAACCCTAAAAGGAAATTTTTTGGCTGTAAAAACCATGGCAGTTTGGTGCATCAGGCTTGTCGTTTTTTCAGTTGGTTTGATCCTCCAATAACCCACGTGTAGAAGTTATTCTTCTAAGAATGTTGAAGAGAATCATAGCAAATGAGGCTCAAAGAAGGAAGGAGTAAATCAGAATTTTTATTTTGATTTTATGTGTTGTATTAATCTTGTACTAAAGTTTTCAATGTAGTACTAATTTGGTTGTTGATTTTTGGTGGGTTAGTGGTACTCACATAAGATTTAGTGATGAATGTTGTTTCTTGGTAACTTTAGGGCTTAGGTTTTGTGAAGTTGTTGCTCACATTATTTTTTGGTTAGTTTTTGGTGGATTTAGGGTGTTAGTTTTGGTGGGTTATTAGTACTCATAAAGTTTAGTAGTTTTTAATTGGTTTGAGAAAATGAAATGTTAAGGCTAAGCTTGAAATGAAATGAAACGTTAAGCTAGTTGCTGGTAGTGTTTTTTGTTGATTTATATTATTGTATTGAAAATATAAAGATGAAAAAAATATTTTCAAAATATATCCCAAACAATATAATTAAATCATCAAGTATAACTTAAACTTCAAATGTATCCCAAACATCTTTAAACATATCTTAAACTGTTTGATAACATTTGAACATGGTGCATAGTGCACACAATCACTGATACAAATGTACCTCAAAATATAGTAAAGGGAATGCTTGACTGACTCTTGCCAACACAACAATACAACTCTCTAAAAAATCTATCACAAAATATAACAAAAGAAGTGTTTGACTGACTTTACACCATCCTTGACCTTTTCTCTAAACCTTCATAACAGTTATCTTCTTGCACATTTTTTGTTAAAGTGCTTGACTATGGCCAACATTGTTACTTTCCTGAGAACTTGACATCCATCTAACTGTCATAACACTTGGAGATTGTTGAGTTGGATTTGCAAGTCCTGGAGTAGGGATAAAATAGAAAGGACTGGTTTGTGCTGATGATGTAGCGAGTCTCCTAACCTGTATCATTCAATTTAATAAAGTAAGAAATATAAAGATAAAATCATAATTAAAGCACAATTAAATGTACTTAATTAGTAGTTTTGGTAATCTGACAGATGCACCACCCATTCTTTGGTTTGTTGTCCTTTTTGGTGCATTCACAGGAATGCTAGCACCAACTTCTCCTTTGCAGGTCCTTTGGTTATGACTTGCTTTGTGACACTTAGAGCAGTACATTTTACCCCTTCTTGATAAATTTACCAATAGAATTTGATGGTTCATTTACTTTCTTCACCCTCTTCTTCTTAAGTCTACTTGGTGACCTTTTAAGTTTTGGTTCAATAACCGGCTCACAAGTAGTGTCTTGCACCCACTGATTAGGGCCTTTCATGGGTGTGATGAAATGGCTATATATCTGTTGTTGGATGATTATTCGATAATAAGGGTCAACAAATGATTCAGGCCTCTGATTTTTGTGTGTCATGACTGAAACAATATGTATACATGGAATTCCTTTTCAGAATGAAATTAAAGAATGTTCATTATGGATGAAAATAAACAAAATAACAATATTGATTATGCAAATTAATAGATGACCAACCATTGATATCTCACTTTCTTTAAGAGCATGTTTGATTTTCTAAATTAACAGCATGTTGGTTAGATGGTCCAGCAAACAATTGATAGTTATGTCCTCTAGTATGTGTAGGCCAACACCTTCCAAAAAAAATTATAAGAAGGTTTTGATCTTTCAAATGGACTGTTTTGATGTGAATATTTGTAAATGTAAGAAGATAAGTGTGTTTTAGACTGCTTTGGTATTAGTAAAACCATAAGTGGACTGCTTAGCACATATAATAACCTTAGGAACTTATTTGTGCACACCTAAATATATACACACTAAAAAATGGATTAAATTCGTGACTTAAAAATAAGAAACTATTTTATAAAGGATTATGGGTAATTTTGAGGTATGAATATGTATGAAAATGAATGAAATTGATTTAGGTATTAAAGAACACACTAAGAATTGTATTGAGATATTAAATGTATATACAAGAATTGAGGAAACAATTTTGAAAATATAAGAACTTATAGAAGGGCTAAACTGGTCATCCAAAGACTAAGAAGATTGTTTTGTTAGTAAAAGTAAATTGTTTTGAGGTGTAAAATACAAATGTAGATATATGAACGGCTCGAATAGTTCGAATTGAGGAAACAATACCTAGTGAATTGTTAAATTGTCAATTCAATTTTAGCTTGTATTTTGGGACATAAGATTTCAGTATACGTGTTTGCTTCCTCATTTTTCATTACAATTTTTTGCATGATTTTGGTCCTCACCATCTCTACCAATGTTAAAATGGGTTTATCTCTAGCCTCTAAGATTATCTATGAACACAAAGTTAAATTATTCAAATTCAAGTACATGATAAATTAACTGTGATAGAATTATTGAACTTGAAACATTTTACCTTATTGAAGCACTCTAATAAATTACTCAATAGCATGTCAGACTTGCAAAATAAGAAAAAATGGAATTTGGACCATTGTGAAGGGTCCTTTCCATTCAACCAATTAAAGGCACCACTTGATACTTCTTTTAATTCAGTAATTGCATCTTCAAATTCTTTTGGATAAGTAGCTCTTGTTGTCTTCCAAAGTAAATTCTTCAAGTGTTTTTCTTTAAATTTTTTTATTTTTAAAGTTGTTGTACAAGTGTATAACACAAGTTCTATGTGTAGCACTAGAAAACACTTCTGTCAATGCCTTCTTTAATCTCTAATTCATAATAATAAACTGATTAGTAAAAATATTATGCAAATGAATAAAGTAAGTAATTAGTGGGTAAATGAACAAATACCTTCTGTTTGTCTGAAATAAAGGTGATATTATGATTACTTTCAATCCCCAAGTCGGTAGCTACCAATGGTAAAAATCAGTGCCAAGTAGATTCATTTTCAACCTCAACAAGAGCATAAACAATTGGATAGAGGCTGCCATTTGAATCTATACCAACAGCTGCCAAAAAGCCATTAATGCTTATAATAGGTTTACAACTTGATTTTTAACCTTCCTTGCAAGCTGCTAAACATATGTACATCCTCATAAACATTCTATTATCAAGCATAAAGATGATTATGCTACCTGGATTAAAGGTCTTATGTTCTCCAAGATAATTATATATCATTGAGTACTGACCCTTATGACTCTCAAGAATCATTTTCAGAGCTAAATTCATAGCTCTCAAGCACTTACTTTGTGAAACATTATAAACATAATCATACATTACATCTTTTATTAGTTGTTTACTTGAATATGTAATATCACTCCTATATTTTTTTAGACAATTTTTAGCCAACCACTTATAAGTAGCATTTTTATTTTGAAAACTCATCATGCATAAATGCTCTTCAATGTAAGACTTAATCTGCCATGTTGGGTCTATTTTATCCTCTAGATCAACTCTTAGCCCCAAATATACCAAGGACACCCTTCCTTGCAAATAACATGTAATCTTTTATTGTCAACTCTTTTAAATTTTAAATCTATTATATTCTTAATATCATATTTTCTATTTGCCTCTTTGAGAATATCTTTCCCATCAAATATCATCTCCTTTTGAAACTATGAGTTCGCCATGTCCACTTCAGTGTTGAACTCTGGAGCTCTTACCTTCTTCTTTTTTGGATCATTTAAGTTAGACTCAGATACACTATGCAACTCTCCTCCTTTAGTGACATAATCATTATCCAATCTAACATGACAACCTCCCAAATCATTGTTTAGGTTCATTTCAAACCCTATAATTCCAGGCACATCATGTGCATACCCTTCTCGATCACTACCATCATTCTCACTATCTTCAAACCTACTGCCAGGATTTTCAGATTCACTATTATCATAATTTGCTACATAATCTGAGTCTTGATCAGATCCACTATCGTCAGGATTTTCAGCTTCAACAGTAGCTTCTTTAGTACCTTCTTCAGTAGCTGGAACAATTTATGTAACCCCTTCCTCTAAGTAGACATGTATGTGTCTATTTTTAGTCATATCTTCTAACATAAAAATTAAATCAGTATATGTTCTTAAATTCTTAACACTAAATTTCTTTCCAGATTGTCTCCAGTACAACAAATACCTACTAGAGTATCCTAACTCATCTACTATGTCATACACTTCAAGCATTGACATGCTTTCTGCATGACACATATCAAAGTAGTCTATATTTTTTTGTGTAATGAAATCTTGGTGAATTCACCATGAACCCACCATGGTGCATAATAAGAGTAAAATATTTAGATGTTGTTCCTGTTGAAAAAAAATAAATTTCAACAAGATAGCTATCAGTCAAATATAAATAATATGCAGTAGTCCCCTATCAACATAATGCTATAAAAAGTACATAAAATTAACTTTCAAATAATACTACAATCGTGTATTCTAGTCCAACATGCATTTTAAATAAAGTAATATTATAATAATTACAGTTGGTTCACCATTCATTCTATACAAAGTATAATATATAATATAAGGTGGTGAATTTATGTGCTAAATTCTAAATAAATACACCAAAACAGAACATGTGCATGGATAATGTCATTACACAAACCAATGAACATGCTGAATTCATGTATACACAGATAGAAAGTAAATATGTCAATCAACATGTTAATTTTAGTTAAGCAACAATATTTCACTTTAAGTCTAATATTGTAGTCAGAAACCTAAGTAATTCCAGCCAATTGTAAAATATAAAGTAACCCTAAGTTCTTGGATTCAGTATACAAAGAGGAGTATTTGAAAATAAATCTCACAAAGAAAAGTACAAATTTGTTTGAATGCTTACCATATTAGAAGCCCGACTTTCTTTTACTTCGCAACACATGCTTTTCTATTGTTATTCGAACTGCAAAAAAAATGACGTTAATCAATCACTCTTATTAACCCTAAAAATATCAAAATGAAACTCAAGTGATTTCAGATACAAAGATGACAAACTCAGGTAATTTTAGAGACGGCAAGAACAATCCACAATGATTTTAAAGAGATTTTTCTTCTAGCAATTTTTTTCAACAAAAACGAGAGAACATTCAGACTTTTCGTAATCTAGATTTGGAGATTTTTTATCGAGGGTTAGTGTAAAAGGATTAGTGTTAATTTGTTGTTTTAAGTAAAATACTTCAGCCTATTAAAACTACATCGTTTTAGGCATATTACTTTTAACACATTTTTTATTTTTAGTTTAGAAAATAAATGACGTGAAAAAATATTAAAAATAATCTACATCAGCGGCGTCAACGGTTTTGGGTTACAAGTTATAATGGCGTTTAGGTTTTAACGAGGTAGTGGTATTTTCGGCTTATAGATTAAAGTTTAGTGCTAGTTTTGAACACTTTTAAAATTCAGTGGTATTTTCGACTCAAAGACTATAATTTAGAAGTATTCGGTGTAGTTAACCCCAAAATAATTACTAATACATGTTATGATAAACTCAATCTCGTCCGGACCTAAAGTCCAAACACCAACCCAACCTAACAATCCAATGCCTACCTAAACCCAATAACCCATCGAAGCCAACTATTACCCAGTCCAAATCCTAAACCAATATGTATAACCCAATTCCCTTCCCTAACCTTCAACCATCACCCAAAACAAAATCCCAAATTAACCCCAAATAAAACTCTAAATCAACTAAAACCCTAAATCAGACAATAACCATGAATCCTAAACATTCTTACAAATCTATAACCACATAACCCTTGTGTCATCCTAACCCTAGTTGCCATCATTATCACCCACCCTAAGCCTCCCAACCACTCGACCAACAAATCCCATGAAATTCGAGTATCAATAGTGCACGAGATGGGCATGAAACAACAGCCACATCTCGAATCACCCCATTCGTTTATAAAACGAACAACGGCAGAAAAAAACTTAAGGACCGCTTCAACACCCGTAATATAAAATTATTGGTAAAACATATGAAGGGGTGGAATAAAAAAATACAGACAGATTTTGTTCGCAGTTCAGGTTGTAGTGATACGAAATTGATAACCTTGGTTACAAAATTTCCTTCCCATTTTAGAAAATGATAATGGAAACACCACCCTGGAAGTTGGTTGTATTTATTGGGTTGATTGTGTGCTTCAGTCTCTTTCAAGGCTTTCAAGTTTATACCAACAATGATTTCTTCACTTAGTTATCCTAACAATCAATGCAGGTTGAATATTTCATAGGTAGGCGCAAAGATCGAAAAAAATTCACGTGCTTTTATATTTCAAATACTAAATAATATAAATAAGGGTAAATTACATATGACCATTGAATTATGGGTTTGGTGTCAAAATGACCACTATATTATTTTTTTCGACAAATGCACCACACAACTATTTAAATGGTTTCATTTTAGCCACACGCCGTAAAAAAATGAAAAAAGTTGACGGAACTTTTAAAAAAATGGTATAATTACACATTTGGTCATCTATATTTATACAATATATCAATTTAGTCCTAATTTTAATCTAATAAAATAAATTAATTATTCAATAAGATGGAGACACGTGTCACCACATGTTTAAAGGAGAAAGACAAAATTCAAGCTTTTGCTTGAGAGGAGATTCAAACTTGCCTGTGATAGAAAGAAAAGTAGTGTCTTAGCCACTGCACCAAGCACATCTTTGTGTTATAAATCACCAGACATTTTATATATCTCTTCTTGGTTTTTACATCTATAAGCTTAAAGCCCAAACCCTAAACATTAAGTTCACTAATTTATAATCTTAAACACTAGATATTTCAAATTAATTTAACATGTATGAACCTTAAACTCTAAACCCTAAATAGCAAACTATAAACCCTAAATATTTCAAATTAATTTCACAGTAAATATTTCAAATTAATTTCACATATATAAACCCTAAACCCTAAATATTTTGAATTAATTTGAAATATTTAGGGTTTATGGTTTATGGTTTATATATGTGAAATTAATTTGAAATATTTAGGGTCAAGGGTTAGGGTTTAAGGTTTATATATGAGAAATTAATTTAAAATATTTAGGGTTTAGAGTTTAGGGTTTAGAGTTATATATGTGAAATTAATTCGACAATTATATATGTTAAAATAAAAGAATGAATGTAGAAAATGTAAGGCACATATATTTAATTTGGAAAATTAAAAGTGGCTAAGTCACTGCTTATCTTCTTATCACACGCAGGTTTGAATCCCCTCTCAAGCAAAAGCTTGAATTTTGTTTTTCTTCAATTTTTCTGGGCACTAGTACTATATATATATACTAAAGATTGTATTTCATAGCATAAAAAGTGTTTGGCTTAATGGTAAGTACTTGCCCCTTGCATTCCAAGGTCCTAGGTTCAATTCCCTTTGTAAGTAATCTCACCACCTGATTGGAGGTGGAAAATTAATTAAATAAAAATAATTAAAGATTCCAATAAGGTGGTGACACGTGTCACCATCTTATTGAATAATTAATTTATTTTATTAGATTAAAATTAAGACTAAATTAATATATTGTATAACTATAGATGACCAAATATGTAATTATACTAATTTTTTTAGCAGTGTCGTCAACTTTTTTCTTTTTTTAACGGTGTGTGGCTAAAATGGAACCATTTAAATAGTTGTGTGGTGCATTTGCCGAAAAAAATAATATAGTGGTCATTTTGACACCAAACTCATAGTTCAGTGGTCATCTGTGTAGTTTACCCTATAAATAAATTAACAAAACAAAGGGTAAACTACTTCATTGACCACCATACTTTTGATAAAGTTACGATTTGACCATATTATTTTTTTCCGAAGCAATTAAACAACCAAACTATTTAAATGGTATCAAGGTAACCACTAGTCGTTAGAAGTTAACGGTAGGATAACGTGGCCAATTAAAAAAAGGTATAATTACATATTTGATCCATACTATTTATATATTCTTTCAATTTAATCCTACTTTTAAATTAATAAAATAAATTAATTATTTAATTAAGTGGTGACACATGTCAACACCTTATTGGAGGACTTTAATTATTTATATTTGATTTATTAAATATATTTTCCTCCTCCAATCAGGTGGTGACACATGTCACCACCTATTTAGAGGAGAAAAAAGAAATTAAGCATTTTGCTTGAGAGGTAAATTGAACATGTGCATACCTTGGGGAATGAGAGTGACTTAGCCACTACACCAAGCACAAGTTTGTGCTTTATATCACTAAATTAAATATATATGTCTTATTGTTTTTGCATTTATTTTTTAATTTCACATATATAACCCTAAACCCCAAACCATAAACACTAATTTCACATATATAACCTTAAACACTAAACCCCAAAATCTAATTTCACATATATAACCCCGAACCCCAAAATTCTATAAACTTCCTTTTGCATATCAAAATACACTTTAAAAATGTAAAATAATAATCAAACTACAAATATATTTGCAAAAGATTTAATGTTCTGTCGACATTAATTTATTAGAATCACTCGTTAGTAAAATATGCATATTTTGCATACAAAAATACTTAAATTCCGGTTTTTTATGATCAGTTTTTTTATTAAAATCACTCATTAAAATTTAAAAACTAGATTCTTAAATAACCCTATATGAATTTAATAAAATTCAAGATAAATTAAATTTTTGGAGTTTGAGGTTTATGGTTATATATGTGAAATTAGATTTTGTGGTTTAGGGTTATATATGTGAAATTAATTTGATGATTACATATGTTAAATTAGCATTTAGGGTTTGGGGTTAAGGATTATATATGTGAAATTAATTCGATGATTATATATGTGAAATTAAAAGAATAAATGCAGAAAACAATCAGACATATATATTTAATTTAGTGATATAAAGCATGAATTTGTGCTTGGTGTTGTGGCTAAGCCACTCTCATTCCCCAGGGTATGCCCATGTTCGATTCACCCTTTAAGCAAAATGCTTTATTAAATCAAATATAAATAATTAAAGTCCAACAATAAGGTGCTGACAAGTGTTACCACCTAATTAAATAATTAATTTATTTTATTAATTTAAAATTAGGACTAAATTGAAAGAATGTGTAAATAGCATGGACCAAATATGTAATTATACCCTTTTTTTAACCAGCAACGTCACCCTGACGTTAACCTCTAATGGCTGGTGGTTACATTAATATCATTTAAATAATTTATTGGTTTAATTGCTTTGAAAAAAGTAATATGGTCAAATCGTAACTTTATTAAAATTATGGTGGTCAATGAAGTAGTTTACCCATTAACAAATGCAAAAAAATTTACCGAAATTATAAAAATTTAGCTAAAGGGTCACTTTTGCCCTTGTAGTAGACCCAATTTATCGACTTTGCCCCTATGGTAATTTCACATCAATTTAGCCTTTGAAGTAGTTCAATTGCATCACCGTTTTCCCCTTGGCTAACAGAAGCTAACATTGACCCTTACGATGGTGACATGGCAGTTTGGGATGACGTGGCAGAGGGCAAAATTAGTTTTCTAGTGAGTTCGAGGGTAAAATTGATTTTTAGTTGAGTACGAGAGCAAAATTAATTTTTAAGTAAAATACGGATTTAAAAAAATATTTAAATGCTAAAATGTTGTAAAAATAATAAAACATTTAAAATGTTTTATTAATACATGGCTAAAAATAATAAAAATACTAAAAATCTAAAAATAAGTAAAAAAATATAAAATTAAAATATAAAAACTATTAAGTTATAAATTATTCAAAAATCAAAACTTAAAAATAAATTTTACCATCTAATCCTAATTTCTGAATTTTAAACTCTAAATTTCAAACATTAATTCTTAAACCCTAATTGAAATTTTTATCAATATAAAGTGAGTATGAATCATAAAAGTATGTGTATAAATTTAATCAAGTAAATGACTTAAATTTTAGAGTTTAAGGTTTGTGATTTAGAAATTAGACATAGAATGTAGAGTTTAATTTTTTAGTATTGAGAGATAGGAGCACCAAAAAGGATAAAAAAAATTTGTTCGGTTGAGACAATCACATTAATTGTACTTTAGAATTCTTCCTTCCTTACAATTTTTTTGAAGAGGGAGAAAATCAAAATCGTCCATTTTTATGAAGGTTTTTATATTTTTTAATACTTTATAAATATTTCAAAATTTAATTATTAAATAATTTATAACTTATTCCTTATGATATTTTAATTTATAATTTTTATTTTATTTTTTAATTATTTTATTTAATTTTAGTCGTATATTAATAAAAATTATTTCTTTTATTTGGTAATGTTATTTTAATATTTCAAAAGTATTGTCTCGCCTCTTTCAGACTCGAATGAAAAATTTCAACAGAATATAAGGCTAATTGGTGGTGACGGTAAGAGAGTTAGATTCTGGAATGCTGTTTAGGAGTGGGATCCATTCCCGTAAAAAATGCATTTCTTAGATTATTCGCGCTAGCTTCCAACAAAATTGGAGTGGTTGTTGATTTCAGAAAGTATATTGAAGGTGAGTGGCAATGGAAGACTGAACTCCGCAGATGCTTGTTTGACTGGGAGAAAGATGTTTGGGATGAATTTCGAGCTCTGATTCAAAATGCTACACCTGAAAAAATAAAAAATGACAGCTTCCGATGGATTGTTAACTCCAACGGAGTTTACTCTTTCAAATCGTTTTGCGAGCTAAACTCACATGTTGACAGGCCAAATGCGAAGTGTGGAAGAACGTTTGGTCGAATCTTGCTTCACCAAAGGTTGAGACTTTCTTATGGAAATTGATGCACGATAAGATTTCAACAAGGGTAGAACTTTCTAAAAGAGGAGCGCTTGGTCAACATTCACTGCTTTTCCCACTTTGCTCATTAGAGGATGAAACTATAACCCATCTTTTCTACCATTGTCGTGTTAGCTGGCACATTTAGCAACGATGGTGCCATGTTTAGGGTGTTTCTAGAGCAATACCGGGTAACATTATCTCCTTCTATACTTCTTGATGTTCAATGTTTGCTCCCATAATTTCAAAAGATATTTGGCAGCTTTCGTTTCTATGTTTTGTGTGGTCTATTTGGTTGTACAGAAACAACGTAGTTTTCAATGGCATCCTAGTCGACAAGAATCAACCTTTCGACTTATGTACCATTCGACTAGGGGTGGATAAATCCAAAATCTCAAAACAGAATTGTATTGAGGGTATAAATGTTAATTACTTTATTTTCTAAGCGTGGATTAAAGATCAGAAAAATCTCATGCCACTGTTTCTCATCACAATATGGGCGATGGCTAAAGGGAATTGGGCACTCTGTGTTTAAATGAAGATTTAAACACTAGGGGTTTGGTTCTGATGGTACCAAGGAGAGTTTTGAAAGCTCTTATCTGTGCAGGCACTTTTTGTTGTAATGTGCTAGTGACTTGATGATGATTGCTTTGTAAGGTTTATTACCCATTAGCAAGTTGCACTATTTTTTTTCGCTTAGGATTAGGGAGGATTTTTAATGAGGCATTTATTAATGGTTAATTATAAATAAAATATTATAATTTTTTTTAAAAAATATTTTTGTATTTTACTCATATTTTTTTGTCTAAGAATTAATTTTGACCTCGTACTCAACCAAAAATTCATTTTACTCTCGAACTCGTTTGAAAAATCAATTTTAGCCTTTGTCACGTCATCGTTGTAATGGTAACGTTAACTTCCATCAGTCAAGGGGCAAACAATAATATAATTAGACTACTTCAATGGCTAAATTGATACGAAAGTACTATAAAGATAAAATCGATAAATTAAAATTACTATATAGACAAAAATAACCTTTTTAGCCTAAAAAATTACTAAAGCAGAGCGGAATGCCCAGTAATAATAGAATTTTGGAGTGTAACGAAAAACGAGCATGAGCATCCCAATTTTTTTATTACGTAACATATTTAAATTTTAGTGATTTAGATTGTATGATTTATAATTTAAGATTTAAAGTTAGAGTGTAGGGTTTACAATTTAAAATGTTAGGGTTAGACTTTTAAGTTTTAGATTTAGGTTGGGTAAAATTTTTTTTACACGGAGACTATGTATCAAAATATAACACTTTTACAAATGGGTAAAATTTTAATACGAAAATTGTATAAAATTTATTTTATAAAAATCTGCATATTTATACTAAAATTTAAATCCTAAATTCCTAACGCTACCTACTAAAAGTTAAACCTTAAACTTTAAACAACCCTAAATTTTAAATACAAAACCTTAAAATATAAACCCCTAAATTAAAAAGCATGTGTAAAGTTTACACCTATGTATCGAAGTTCTTTCCTTCAAAAATGATCAAAAGACCATGATAGTTTGATGGGGCTGTAGTCCCTTTTAAGACTTGTAAACTTTTATCGACAATGGTTTCTTCACTTAGTTGTCTACATGACTCTAATCGAAACAAAAATAAACCGTGATAAATTTCTCGCAGGTGGCAAATGGCAATAGATATTTATTATTTTAAAATGCCTGGGATTCATAACAAATTAATTAATCAGATTTCATTACATTTGAACGTTTAGAAAAATCTAGTGCTGAAATGAAATATAGTTGAGTTCAATTCAATTAGTTGTCAAATATATATCTGTGCACCGGATGAATGCAAAACATAAATGTCGAATCTATAAATCTTTGAAGGCAACTGACCAACAAAAAGACAATTCATCAACAATGACCAAAGTCTCAAACAAAACATAACAGCTGATAAAGTATATCAAACATGGTCCGGCATATTAAAACTAACAAAAATAAAAGCAAAATTTTTTAAAACTACCATGCACTCACAAATATTGCTCAATTGCAATCTCACTTCTTCTTGGCGGCAGATTTGGTGACCTTGGCACCGCTTGGGTCCTTCTTCTCAACACTCTTAATCACACCAACTGCCACAGTCTGGCGCATGTCCCTCACAGCAAATCGTCCAAGAGGCGGGTACTCGGAGAAAGTCTCCACAACCATAGGCTTGGTGGGAATCATCTTCACCATCCCTGCATCACCATTCTTCAAGAACTTGGGCTCCTTCTCCAGCTCCTTACCAGATCGCCTGTCAATCTTGGTCAACAATTCAGCAAATTTCACGGCAATGTGGGATGTGTGACAGTCAAGGACTGGGGCATATCCATTTCCAATCTGGCCAGGGTGGTTCATGATGATGACTTGAGAGGTGAAGTTGGCAGCCTCCTTGGCAGGATCATCCTTAGAGTTTGAAGCAACAAAACCACGCTTGAGATCCTTCACAGCAACGTTCTTAACATTGAATCCAACATTGTCACCAGGTAGAGCCTCAGGGAGGGATTCATGGTGCATCTCAACAGACTTAACTTCAGTGGTCAGACCAGTGGGACCAAATGTCACAACCATACCAGGTTTAAGGACACCAGTCTCAACACGACCAACAGGGACAGTTCCAATACCACCAATCTTGTACACATCCTGAAGTGGGAGACGGAGTGGCTTGTCTGAAGGCCTCTTGGGTTCATTGATCTGGTCAAGAGCCTCGAGCAAAGTGGGACCCTTGTACCAGTCAAGGTTGGTAGACCTCTCAATCATGTTATCACCCTCAAAACCAGAGATTGGGACAAATGGGATCTTGTCAGGGTTGTACCCAACTTTCTTAAGATATGAAGAGACTTCCTTCACAATTTCATCATACCTTGCCTTGGAATACTTTGGAGTTGTAGCATCCATCTATACCAAAAATAATTGAAGATCAGTTAAAGACACCTTAAATCACCAAATCTATCATAAAGGGCCATCAATACAATAATAATAAACAGAAATAAGAGCTAAAGCTCACCTTGTTGCAGCAGCAAATCATCTGCTTGACACCAAGGGTAAATGCAAGCAAAGCATGCTCACGGGTCTGACCATCCTTAGAGATACCAGCTTCAAACCCACCAGTGGTTGAGTCGATAATAAGAACAGCACAGTCAGCCTGGGAGGTACCAGTAATCATGTTCTTGATAAAGTCACGATGTCCAGGGGCATCGATGACAGTGCAGTAGTATTTGGTGGTCTCAAACTTCCACAGGGCAATATCAATTGTAATACCACGTTCACGCTCGGCCTTAAGCTTGTCAAGCACCCAGGCATACTTAAACGACCTTTTGTTCATCTCAGCAGCCTCCTTTTCAAATCTCTCGATCACACGCTTGTCAATACCACCAAGCTTGTAGATCAAATGACCGGTGGTTGTTGATTTCCCAGAGTCAACATGGCCAATGACCACAATGTTGATGTGAATCTTCTCCTTACCCATTATAGAACTCGCGAGAGAAACTAAAAATCAAGAATAAACATATTCATAAACTAGTTCACATAAATATGCAAAATCATAACTCAATAAAAAAATCCAAAGCCTAACCACACTAAGAACTACACCACAAAATCATATCTATGAATATGTAATAATAAAAGCATCGTCGATTTGTTAAAATGAAAAAAAATAAGTTATATACACAATAATTCAACTTATTTTAGAGAAATGAAACAAATCCAAGTTATAACTCAACGGATTCAATATTGATAAAACGTGGCAGCTGGAATTTGAGCCCAGGTCCTCCACGGATATGGAGTTCTTTCCACTGAACTACAGCCACTAAATTTTGAACACAACACTTCCAATGAAAACAATCGAAAGTTTCAATTAGAGAAAACATATTTTTTTCCATTTTGAATATTTCGTTAACAAATTTTCACAGGAATTGTTTTCTTAGAACATGGATGCATAAAATCTAAAACCACAACCCAACCAAAACAAATGAAATCAGGTCCGAAACTACACAAAACAGTACTATCTAAAGAAGAAAAAAACAGATAAGAGTCATGCAACAAGCTACGGATCAGATAAGATTTTTCAACGAAATCAGAACAATAAAATTAGAAAATTAATATTTCAGAGAAAATTTTACCTGTTTGCTAAAATGAAATATATCTGGATTTGCAGACCAGAAGCCGAATAGAATGGAGAATGAGAGACAGAGGGCGAGATCAGCGGCCTTCTTCAACTTAAGTAGCCACGCTCTCAGCTTAGGTTTAACTAGGGTTTCTTTCTGAGACGTTGGATTAACTTTAATCCAACGGCTGACATTCGATATCTCAGCACAGCCGACAACCGTTTTTCCATATTTTTCTCTACTTCCTTGCACGTCAGACTAGATGCCCTAACAAGACATTATTTTCCATTGGAAAACCAATAATACCCCTTTTCTTTTATACAATGACATGATAGTCCTTAAGCTATTTAAACCACCAATTTACCCTCCTCTCTGTAACCAATTTCTTTTTTCGGTCATAAATGGAGCATACTGTAAATTAATGTGGTTAAAGTTCATTAAAAAGTTCTTTACTATTGGGACAAGAAATTTTATCGAGTTCAGTCAAAATATTTTTAGTTATTTAAGTTTACAAGTCATATTTTACGATTTAAATTTTATTTATTTTTTTCGAATAAAGTCGAGTTTATAAAATTCGAGTCGAATTTTTGTATAAATTTAATTGTAATTATTTATAATATTATAATACATATTGGTTCTAATTTAAATGACTTTCTATATCCATATACAATATATTCTTCATATTTTCACATGTGATATACATAATATATCATGCAGAATTGACACACTCGACTCGAACTTGAAAATTGATCAACTAATTACTAAAAATTTCGAGTTATTCGAATTTCTATTTTATAACTCAAATTTTATTTGAAATTTTTTCTAGCGAAGTTTATGAAATTACAAGTCAAGTCAAAACAAATCGATTTTTTTGCATCGAATAATTCATTATTTTCGAGTCGAGTTTTACCCACATGCTAGACATTCATATGTATGTAAAGTCGTAGAAGATCAAGAAAGAGTCATTAGATTTCTGTTGTAAAGTTGTTATTCTTTTATAAACAATTGTTAAGGAAACTACCCTAGTCACTCTTGTATAAATAGATACATCTTGTTTAATAAAAGGTAAGCTGGTTTTCTGAATTTATTTTGAAGTCTTTCTCTAGTTTTCACTATATTCAAACATGGTATCAGAGGTTTTTAAGGCGTTTGAAGCTTCGGCTTCTAAACCCTTCACCAATAAGACGATTTCCATTCGTCTTGATGACAATAGCTACTTACTCTGGCGGCAACATGTCCTGTTTACTATTGAGAGTTTGGCACTCGTGAGTCATGTGGATGGTACCTTGGCCGTACCACCTCAATACGTTCTTGACAATGGAACCAAGGTTCTCAACACTGAGTTTGTTGCATACAAACAACAAGATAGTGTTTTATGCTCGTGGCTACTTTCTTCTATTGGTTAATCGGTACTGCATGCGTTGGTCAATTGCAAGAAGGCACTTGACATCTGGGAAAAGATTCATCATCTTTTTTCAGTTTCCTCAACGACAAAGATAATGCATCTTCACTATTCGTTGAAAAGCTTAAGAAAGCGTGATCAAAGTATGTGTGAATATTTAGTTCAAATTCAGGCGATTTGCGATAGCTTGGCCGTGTGTGTTAATCCGTTGACTAAAACCATGTACATCTCTGCCATTCTTTCTGGTCTGCCACCGGAGTACGAACCGATGGTGGCCGTCATTACCTCTAGTCAGCAACCATACAAGATTGACAGTGTCTACAATGTGCTTCTCGATACAGAGACTCGACAACAAGATTTTTTGGATCAAGTCAATATGACTCAAGGCCCAATTGGTGGTGTAAGCCCACATTCTTTTGGGTCTGCATGTCAATCCTATTTGGGTCATTCGAGTTTTGGTTACCCTAATTCGCAATCCTGGGGTTGGTTCTTCTTTCCCAAGATCGTTTCAAGATCAGTGCTTTGTGCAGAGAAACTTTTAAGGTTAGGATTTTGTGCAAAGAAATTTCCAAGATCAGGCATTTCGTTCCCCTAAAAGCTTTCCTGTCTTTCAAGTGAATCGTGGTGGTTTGTTTCGAGGACATAGAGGTCGTTACTTTGGAGAAAGGTCACGAATTCAATGCCATACATACGACAAAATTGGTCATTTGGCTAGCCGATGTTATTATCGGTTCGATCAAATGTATGAGGGTATTGGTAATTCGTCTGCGAACGATTGTTTTGTGTCTGGTGAAGCAATGGAATAACAAGTTGATGCCCAAAGTGATGATTCAGTTCATATGGTAAGCACTAAGTTGGGTTCTGCAGATGGAGTTGTTACTGGGTATGGGGATACTGCCTGGTATCCAGACTCAGGAGCAACAACTCATTTGACTCCTGATACATGTACGATTACTCATTCTTCTCCTTATTTTGGGTCTAGTAAAGTGTCTGTAGCCAATGGAATGGTTGTCCTTATTTCTAAAATTGGTAAGGCTTCTTTAAATTCTTAGTCTCGATCTTTGATGTTAAATAATTTATTACATGTACCTACGATTAAGAAAAACTTACTTTCAGTTTCAAGGTCTACTAAAGATAACAACGTATTCATTGAATTTTATCCAAGCTTTTGTGTTGTGAAGGATCTAGCAACACATCATCAGGTGATTCTACATGGTTTGAAAAATGAAGGGTTGTACAAACTTACATCCTTTGAGGGCTTGAATCATGCTTCTACTTTTGCTGCTGATTGTTGTTTAAATTCTGATGAATCTACTTTTATCTCAAATTCTTTTGCTATTGATTGTTGTTTAGATTCTGATGAGTCTGCTTTTGTCTCAAATTCTGCTTACTCTGTTAGTTGTTTAGGGTATATCACTTCTTCTTCTGATATGGATAAAATAGTGCATGGATGTAATCTTGTTTCGGATATTTCTTTAGAAGCTTGGAACATGAGGCTAGGACATCCCTCTAGTGCAACTTTAAGCAAAGTGTTGAAATCTTATAATATTTCTTCTGATAATAAAATAATTTTTTGTGAAGCATGTCGTCTTGGTAAAGGTCATAAGCTTGCGTTTCAACGTTCTTTAACTTCTTATGATCAACCTTTGGAATTGGTTCAAATAGATCTATGGGGGCCTACTCCTTTAGTTTCTAATAATTTCTCATATTACATTAGTTTTGTCGATGCGTGTACTCGGTATACCTGGATATATTTCTTGCATCGTAGGTATGATGTTTATAACATTGTTGTTTCCTTTCATAAGATGGATGAAAGACAATTTAATTGTAAGCTTAAAACTATTCAAACTGATTGTGGATCTGAGTTTAAACCTTTGTTGACATGTCTAAATCAAAATGGAGTTGTTTTACGAAATACTTGTCCATACACTTCTGAGCAAATTGGAATTGTAGAGCGTAAACATAGACATATCGTTAAGGTTGGTCTTACCTTAATGGCTCAAGCTTCGGTTCCTTTCAAGTTCTGGTCTGATGCTTTCTATACAACTGTTCATTTGATTAATAAAATGACAACTGGAGTTTTGCTGGGGAGAAGTCCTTATGGAAAACATTTTAAGGAAAAGCCAGATTACAATAGTTTAAAAAAAAATTGGCTGTAATGTTTTACATTGATATGGCCTTACAATCGTTATAAGTTGCAGTGCATGTCCCAAGCTTGAATTTTTTAGGTTACAGTGCGCATCAGAAGAGATACAAGTGTCTCGACAACGATGGTAAGCTTGTTGTTTCAAGGCATGTGCAATTTAATGAAAACAAGTTTCCTTTTGCAGATAAGACTGAAGCATCCAGTGAGAATGAAGGTGGAGTTACTATTATAACAAAGTTCTACAATCCATGGCTTTCATCAAAATGTGCCTGCCCAGCTTTGTCTACTCCATCTAATGGCTCATAAAGTTCCATTGAGAGGCTACAATAGTCAGAAGATGGTGCATGTGTTTGTAGCCCTAGGGTGTCAGGTTCAAGGCACGAGTCAGAGACTTTGGTCAAAATAGAATTAGACACCTTTTCTTTTAGTCTAGTCCATAACACAGAAAGCTCACCTATAGATATTTAAGAGGTTCAAGTTTCACCACTCAATCCTGAAGATAATACAGGGGCTCAAACATTAGTTTATTTAGTGGAAACTGAATTTCAACCAATCATTCCTTCACCAGAGCATAATGAGGCCCAAGAACCAGTCCCTCACTCACTCAATCCCGAGGATAATGTAGAGGCTCAACTTAATGCATCAGTTTGTCCAATGGAAAAAGAATCCCAACTAGTCATTTCTTCACTTGAGCATAGTGAGGCCCAAGAACCAGTCCCCCACTCTATTTCAACAATCAATCCAGTGGATAATTCAAAAGTTCAGTTTGATAATTTAGTTCATCCAGCAGATTCGCATGCTTCTTCCCTGGGCACACAAGGCTCTACTTCAAATAATGATCAGAATGCCTCAAGTTCTTCTTTTGGTGACAGTATCTTAAAGAATACACATCATATGACTACAAGGTCGAAAGAATGAGTATTTAAACCCAAGGTGTTTAGTGTTGAAGTTTCAAATATTGCTATGGAACCATCAGATGTCTATCAGGCTTTAAAAGAAGAAAAATGGAGAGTAGCAGTGGAAAAAGAATTTGAAGCTCTTGTTAGCAAAGACACGTGGGAGTTGGTCGATTTGCCCCATGACAGAGTTCCCATAGGCTGCAAGTGGCTATTTAAGGTTAAAAAGTATCCAGACGGAAGTGCTGCTAGGTACAAAGCCAAGTTAGTGGCCAAAGGATATTCTCAAAAAGCAGGGTTTGACTACAGTGAAACTTATAGTCCCGTGGTTAAACCTATTACTGTTAAGATTTTGTTAAGTTTAGCTCTTAGTAAAGGTTGGGTATTACGACAAATTGATGTTGATAATGCTTTCTTAAATGGGGATCTTGTACAAAAAGTTTACATGGTGCACCCCCAGCTTTGAACAACAAGCTAGTGATAAGAGTAAGTTGGTTTGTCATTTGAAGAAATCACTTTATAGACTTAAACAAGCCTCAAGTGCTTGGTTTGTAAAGCTTCAAGCCTATCTTGTAGATAATCTGTAACGCCCCAATTTTGGGCTTAGAAGTTTTGGGTTTGGACCGGTTCGATCGGAGTGCGGTTCGAATATAAAAGGGTGAATTTAGGAAAGCCTAGTTCGGGTTGCATTAAAAATATGGAAAAATGTCTTAAAATCCTCTTTTATTATATATAAGAGAATGGTGGAATCAATTTTTCAAAATGAGGTTTGGAAGTGTGACATTTTGGGTTAGTGACCAAAATGTAATTTTTGAAAACTGTGTGACTGTTTTAAAAAGGATTGAAACTTTGAATCTTTAAGGAGCTATTTACCCAATAGGAGTTTCTCCAGATTTTTCCTAAATATTAAAGGTTTAATTAATGGTTTTTAAATAAAAGTAAAAGGGAGGGAAGATATTTTGGCATTTTTCAACTAACTTTTCAAAATTCCCATTTTCCTTTTCTCCCAATTTTCTCTCAAACCAAACACATTCTCCAGCACATTTTCCCTCTGATTTTGACATCCAAACATGAGATTTTAATCCTCTTTTGATCTCTAATCATCTCTTCAACAAAACCTTTGCATTTGCTATTTGGATCTTCAAGAATTTTGGTTCCAAAAAGGGAGAAACTCAAGTTTAGAGGTATGAACGTCCTTCTCCTCTAAATTCTCAGTTCTTTACTGAAATTCCCAAGTTCTCAATCCTTGATTTGTGTTTTATAAAAGGTTTTGTAGATGTGTTCTTGATCTTGGCTTTAAAATGCAAGATTTGGTTGGTTTTTGATAAAATTCGTATGATCTGTTTGGGCAGTGTTTTGAGGTGTCTTTTTGATGTTAAATGAATGTTTAATTGATGAGAAATTGAGGTTTAATTAATGCAATCCCGAATAGGTTGATTTTCCTAAGTTTTGCTTGAGTTCTTGATTGTTTTTGGAGTGATCTTGATGATCTGTTATAGCTGGAGGTATAAGGACGTGGTTAGATCCTTTTTGGATGTTAATTGAGGTTTATGAATGTTTAGAATTGATGGATCATGGCTGGGTAGTGTTGTGGAGTTGTTTGGAGATGATTTCGGTTGTGTTTGGTAGCCGAAATGGGAATATTGATGAGAGCAGCGAGTTTAGGTGCTTTCATTGAAGATATTAATGCATGATGATGCATTAATCCTCTGCTTTGATGTGTTTAAAACATGGGAGTCATCTTTGGATCCTTGTGGTGGTGATCCGGAAGCTTGATTGGTGTTTCGGCAAGTGGCGAAACGGAATCGGTGAGTGGATTTTGGTTTTCAGCTTTGAAACCAATGTTTTGAAGGTTTGAGAGCTTAGTATAAGTCTAAGCAACTTAGCTAAGCTCAAGAGTAAGTTTTCGGAAAAACTCTCTTGATGATGAACATGGTTGGTTGTATGCAATGTGACTTGTTTGCATGATTTAAATTCTGTTTTGAAAGCATATTTTAGCATGTTAATTGCTGATTTTATAAGCCATGTGTTGAAGGATGCTCAAGGTAAGAGATCCTTGTCTTTGAACATTGTTAAATGTGGTTTTGATGCTTAATGATGCATGATGTTTATGGCTTTGATAAATGCTTTAAAACAGTGGATTAATGTTGTAAAATGATGTATATTGGCAAGTGATGTATTGAGAATGATTAAGAACACTATGGTGGTTAAAAGTCCATAGGTGGTTCTTGTTTTAAGAACAACATGGTGGTTAAAAGTCCATGGTTGGTTCTTGGTTAAGATCACAAAGGTGGTTAAAAGTCCTTGTGTGAATCTTGTGTGTTTAAGAACAACATGGTGGTTAAAAGTCCAAGGTTGGTTCTTGGTTAAGGTCACAAAGGTGGTTAAAAGTCCTTGTGTGAGCCTTGTTTATTTAAGAACACCAAGGTGTTTAAAAGTCCTTGGGTGATTCTTGTTAAGGACACAAAGGTGTTTAAAAGTCCTTGTGTGGTCCTTGTGAATTGTAAGAACATCATGGTGTTTAAAAGTCCATGGATGATTCTTGTGCTAAGGATACAATGGTGTTTAAAAGTCCATGTGTAGTCCTTGAGAATTGTAAGATCACAATGGTGTTTAAAAGTCCATGTGTGCATCTTATGTTGATTGTATCACTTGCGGCCAATATGACATGTTATGAACTTGAAGCATGAAATGCTTGTTTTAAATGCTTATATGCATGTACAAATGATGATTTGAGCTAAGGTTTATAAATGTGTTTTACAAATGCATTATTGTGTTGCTTTAAATGAGCATTCCTCACTAAGCTATTTGCTTACGCTCTCTCTCTTTTCTTAAACCAATAATGCAGAGCATTGAAGTGCATTTGGGGCAGCAAGGAAGTCAAGCATCCAAGTGAAGGTTTAAGCTCATGTATGGTGAACATTTTCCTAAAACTATTAGCTTTGAGCATTTGGCAATGGGGGACCTATGTTGTAGTTTTGGGAGATGTTTTAGACTCCCTAAGTTGGTTTTATGTTGTTGATGATGTTGGTACATGTAATTGGCCTTTGTGAGGTGGTTATGGTATAGTGATGCTTGAATGGTTTTCTAAGTAGGAAGCATGCCTATAGATTTGGGTATTTCTTAATTTGATGCCATGTTGATGTATGTATGATGCAATTATGTTCCTTGAATGTTGAATGACTCGCTGGTATAATTTGGTTGCATTTGGAGCATGTTTGATGGGTCTATTGTGTGTTTAATCAGCAAAAATCTGCAAATCTGGGCAGGCCGTATCGGAACGGGTGCTACCGTTCCGGAACAGGGGCCTGAAATGGCCTAGGCGTTCCGAAACGGGAGGAACCGTTCCGGAACGGAAATGCTATTGCCAAGCCATGTTTCGGAACCCGTTTCGGAACGGTCCCGCGTTTCGGAACAGGTCCTCCCTGTTTCGGAACACTCGACCGTTGGGCTCTGAATTTGATGGTTATATGTTCTGGAATGTTTGCGTTTTAGTCCTGAATCTTGTTATTGCAATTGAATGAGTTTGAGATGTCCGTTTGAGCTGAATTTTGGCAGAGAAGCATGAAAGATGATTAATTTCATATTGGTAACTTTTAATTGTGTTAAGTCCTTATAATTTTCAGAATTTACATTTTGGTCCCTAATTCCTTAATTTTTGCAATTGAGTCCCTGAATGTTCTCTGATTGTTATGATCTTTGAATATGATGATCTTGTGAATATATCTAGGGATATTGTGCATCTAGACAAGATTAAAAAGAAAAAAAGGGTCGTTAATCAAGGTTGACTTTCGGGTTGACTTTGGTTTTCCCCGTGTAAACTTCTTAATTCGGGTCAAGCGTCTAGGCCGGGTTAAGGGGGTTACATTTGGTGGTATCAGAGCTGAGTTCTCGAGTAATTGGGAATGATTATGTTGATGATTTAAGTATGTATGCTTTGTATGCTTGTTGAGTGAAAGCATGTTGAGTGAATTGTAAATATGTTGCAATTGTGGTGTATGCTGTGGTGAAGCATGTTGTGGGTACCCATTGCCAAATCAAAGCTAATGTAATGATTTGTTTTTAAGTGGAAATGAGCTTGAGTACTTGGATTGCTTACCTTGCTGAGCCTGACTTTGTTTATTGTATTGTGATTGCATTGTTAGTGTATGACACCTCGTAGAGAGTTGAGAGTGAATACGCGAGCCATGGCTCAAAACGAAAATGAAGAGAACGCAGAGAATGCTATGGATTTATCTCCTCCGCCTGGTGGTGGTGGTGCTGAGGGCGAAAGAGCTGATGTTGCAGCTGGTGCTGGGGTCGCAGGACCTGAAGCTGGTCAGGGACAAGCTGTTCCTGACATGACAATGTTAGTGCAAGCTATTGCTGGTGCTTTTCGAGCGGCGGTAGCTGGAGCTCAAGGAGCTGGGCATCAGGGAGATGCTGGAGTTAGACTACCCTTGGAACGCTTACGCAGTCTGGGAGGGACTGAGTTCAGGGGTTTGTCAGCTGAAGGTTCAGAGTCTTGGTTAGAGAGTACCAAGAGAATCTTGGGGCAGATGAGTTGCACTGATGTGCAGAAGCTGGGGTGTGTGTTATCATTGCTGCATGATGATGCATATACGTGGTGGACGACCACAATCTCTGGGATGGCAGAAGCTGATGTAACTTGGACGTTCTTTCAGAATGCGTTCAAGAGAAGGTATCTAGGTGTGAGGTACCTAGATGAAAAGAAGAGGGAATTCATGTCTCTTACCCAGGGGAGCATGTCTGTGGCTGATTATGAGGTTCAGTTTGTCCGACTCAGTCAGTACACACCTGAGCTTGTTCCGGATGAGCGGGAGAGGTGTGAAAGGTTCCGTTATGGTTTGGTGACGGAAGTAAAGATGTATGTGCTGGCTACCGAGTATAATGATTTTGATGTGCTGGTGGGCCGAGCAAAGGATATTGAGATGAACTTGGGTTTATCTTCTAAATGTGCTGGTAAATGAGCTGCTGAATATAATTCCGGAGGTGGACGGAACAAAAGGGGACATGATCAGAAGTATCAGTCCTCAGTTAAGCGAGGAGGTGGTGCACCTGCTCAGGGAGGCAAGACTAGAGTTGATCCGAGCGCTTGTTGGACATGTGGTTCGCGTGGCCATATGAAACGTGATTGTCCTCGAGCTGTGAGGGAGGTACAAGCTCCTGTTGTGGCAGTTGGTAATTCATGTTGGAACTGTGGATCTACAGATCACTTGAGGAGAGAGTGTCCTATGTTGGCTGGTGGCCAAGTACGTGCTCCTGTTGTTGTTGCACCACAGAGAGGTCGTGGGTGCGGCCGTGGTAATTTTCAGCGGAGAGAGGAAGGTGGACGTAATGTAGCCCATGTTGTAGCTGTTCAACCTGAAGGTGGTGGCCAGGCGAGAGTGTTTGCTCAGAGGGAGGGGAGGAATGACGCGGATGTGATCGCAGGTACTTTTACTTTGCAATCCTTGTCATTACTTTCCTTGATTGATTCTGGATCTACGCACTCATACATATTGCGTGAGCATGCTGAATTGCTTGGTTTGCCTGTTGAGTCTTTGGATGTTGGTATGTGTGTCACTAGTTCTTTTGGTGAGACTGTTGTGACTCGAAAGCTTTATAGAAGATGTCCTTTGGTTGTGCAAGATCATGTTTTTCCTGTTGACCTTATGAAGTTGCCTTTCTATGGTTTTGATGTAATCCTTGGCATGGATTGGCTTGTTGAGCATCGAGCTGTAGTGGATTGTGAGAATAAGCGAGTTTCGTTGAAGCTTGCGGATGATTATGAGGTAGTTGTGGTTGGTGAGAATGTGAAGTTTCTTACCAATGTGGTGTCTACATTGGAGGCGAGCCGGATGCTGAGGCAAGGTTGTGAAGCTTATCTAGCTTTTGTGATGAATCCTGGTTCTAAGGAGTTGCGTGTACAAGATATCAGGATTGTGAAGGAGTTTCCTGGTGTGTTTCCTGAGGAGTTGCCTGGATTACCTCCTAATCGTGAAGTGGAGTTTGGGATTGAGCTGTATGAGAACACAACTCCTGTGTCCATTACCCCTTATAGAATGGCACCTAAAGAGTTGAAGGAGCTGAAGACGCAATTGCAAGAGTTGCTTGATCATGGGTTCATTCGGCCGAGTGTGTCACCTTGGGGTGCACCGGTCTTGTTTGTGAAGAAGAAGGATGGCACTATGAGAATGTGCATTGATTATCGTCAGTTGAACAAGTTGACTATCAAGAATCGGTATCCTTTGCCAAGAATTGATGATCTCTTTGATCAATTTCGGGGAGCAGCTGTGTTCTCTAAGATTGACTTGAGGTCAGGGTATTACCAGTTGAAGGTGAAGGATGTGGATGTGCCTAAGACAACTTTCAGGACGAGGTATGGGCATTATGAGTTCCTTGTGATGCCGTTTGGTTTAACAAATGCTCCTGCAGCTTTTATGGACATGATGAATCGTGTGTTTCATGAATACCTGGACAAGTTTGTTGTGGTGTTCATTGATGATATCCTCGTGTACTCGCGTACTGAGGAGGAGCATGAAGAGCATTTGAGAATTGTGTTGCAAGCCTTGTTGGAGAATCAGCTTTATGCCAAGCTGAGCAAGTGTGAGTTCTGGTTAAGTGAAGTGGTGTTTCTTGGTCATGTGGTTTCTGCTGAAGGGATTCGTGTTGATCCTCAGAAGATTGAGGCAGTGATGAATTGGAAGGTTCCTAAGTCTGTTCATGAGGTCCGTAGTTTCCTTGGGTTGGCGGGATACTACCGGAGGTTTGTGGATGGGTTTTCTAAGATTGCTGCACCTTTGACAAAGTTGTTGCAGAAGGATGTTAAGTATGAGTGGATGGAAGCGAGACAGCAGGCTTTTGAGAAGCTTAAGGCAGCTTTGACGCAAGCTCCTATCTTGGTTCAACCTGAATCAGGGAAAGAGTTTGTGGTGTATAGTGATACGTCCTATGTTGGTTTGGGATGTGTGTTGATGCAAGAGGGTAAGGTGGTGGCTTATGCATCGCGGCAGTTGAAAGTGCATGAGCGCAATTATCCTACGCATGACATTGAGTTGGCTGCGGTGGTTTTTGCTTTGAAGATCTGGAGACATTACCTGTATGGTGAGAAGTGTACTGTGTACACGGATCACAAGAGTTTGAAGTATCTGATGTCTCAGAAGGAGTTGAATCTTAGGCAGCGGCGTTGGGTGGAGTTGCTCAAGGATTATGATTTGACGATTGAGTATCACCCTGGAAAAGCTAATGTTGTAGCGGATGCCTTGAGTAGGAAGGTAGCTGTTGAGTTAAGGGCTATGTTTGCCAGTTTGAGTATTTCGCGCGATGGTGGTCTTGTGGCTGAGTTGCAAGTGAAGCCATCTTTGGTTCAGTTGATCAAGGAAAAACAGTTGTTGGATGATTCCTTGGTACCGCATGTTCAGGATATCGCGGAGGGTAGGCCTTTGGATTTCTGCTTTAATGATGATGGAGTGTTGTGTTTTGGTAGTCGGATAGTAGTGCCCAATGATGCTGAGTTGAGGCGTGCTATTCTGACTGAAGGTCATAGTAGTCCTTTTGCTATGCACCCTGGTAGTACTAAGATGTATCGTGGTCTTCGTGATGAGTACTATTGGGTGGGTTTGAAGAAGGATGTTGCGGAGTTTGTGAGCAGGTGTATGGTGTGTCAGCGAGTTAAGGCTGAGCATCAGGTTCCTTCAGGGTTGTTGCAACCGTTGAGAATCCCTGAATGGAAGTGGGAGAGGATTACCATGGATTTTGTATCTGGTTTACCCTTGTCACCATCGAAGAAGAATTCGGTGTGGGTGATTGTGGATCGCCTGACGAAGTGTGCGCATTTCTTGCCTGTGCATACTACGTATTCTTTGGATAAGCTTGCGGAGCTGTACATTGCTGAGATTGTGCGGCTGCATGGTGTGCCAAAGTCGATTGTGTCGGATAGGGATCCGAGGTTTACATCGCGTTTCTGGCAGTGTTTGCATCAAGCTTTGGGTACACGGTTGAATTTCAGTACATCTTATCATCCTCAGTCGGATGGTCAGTCCGAGCGTGTTATCCAGATTTTGGAGGATATGTTGAGGTGCTGCGTGATTGAGTTCCAGGGCTCTTGGGAGAAACATTTGCCTTTGGTGGAGTTTGCCTATAACAATAGTTATCAAGCAAGTATTCAAATGGCACCTTATGAAGTTTTGTACGGGAGGAAGTGTAGGACTCCTCTTTGTTGGGCTGAAACGGGTCAGAAGTTGGTTTCGATGCCAGCTTTGTTGAAAGGAACCACCGAGAAGGTGAAGCTCATTTGTGAGCGTTTGAAGGCAGCTTCTGATCGGCAAAAGTCTTACGCGGATTTGAAGCGTAAGGAGATTGAATATGCGGTAGGTGACCGTGTGTTTTTGAAGGTTTCGCCTTGGAAAAAGGTGATGAGGTTTGGCAGAAAGGGTAAGTTGAGCCCTAGGTACATTGGACCATACGAGGTGATTGAGCGTGTGGGTCCTGTTGCGTACAAGTTGAGGTTGCCTCAAGAGTTGGAAAAGATCCATGATGTGTTTCATGTTTCTATGCTTCGGAAGTATAGATCGGATCCTTCACATGTGATGCCTGTGGAAGAAGTGGAATTGAATCCGGATTTGACCTATGATGAGGAACCGGTGAGGATTCTGGATTCAGATAGTAAGGTTCTTCGAGGCAAGACCATTGAGTTGGTAAAGGTGTTGTGGAAGCATCGTGGTGTTGAAGAAGCCACGTGGGAACGGAAGGATGACATGCTGAAGCAGTTTCCGTACCTCTTTCCTTCAGGTAAATTTCGAGGACGAAATTTCTTAAGGGGGGAGAGTTGTAACGCCCCAATTTTGGGCTTAGAAGTTTTGGGTTTGGACCGGTTCGGTCGGAGTGCGGTTCGAATATAAAAGGGTGAATTTAGGAAAGCCTAGTTCGGGTTGCATTAAAAATATGGAAAAATGTCTTAAAATCCTCTTTTATTATATATAAGAGAATGGTGGAATCAATTTTTCAAAATGAGGTTTGGAAGTGTGACATTTTGGGTTAGTGACCAAAATGTAATTTTTGAAAACTGTGTGACTATTTTAAAAAGGATTGAAACTTTGAATCTTTAAGGAGCTATTTACCCAATAGGAGTTTCTCCAGATTTTTCCTAAATATTAAAGGTTTAATTAATGGTTTTTAAATAAAAGTAAAAGGGAGAGAAGATATTTTGGCATTTTCCAACTAACTTTTCCAAATTCTCATTTTCCTTTTCTCCCAATTTTCTCTCAAACCAAACACATTCTCCAGCACATTTTCCCTCTGATTTTGACATCCAAACATGAGATTTTAATCCTCTTTTGATCTCTAATCATCTCTTCAACAAAACCTTTGCATTTGCTATTTGGATCTTCAAGAATTTTGGTTCCAAAAAGGGAGAAACTCAAGTTTAGAGGTATGAACATCCTTCTCCTCTAAATTCTCAGTTCTTTACTGAAATTTCCAAGTTCTCAATCCTTGATTTGTGTTTTATAAAAGGTTTTGTAGATGTGTTCTTGATCTTGGCTTTAAAATGCAAGATTTGGTTGGTTTTTGATAAAATTCGTATGATCTGTTTGGGCAGTGTTTTGAGGTGTCTTTTTGATGTTAAATGAATGTTTAATTGATGAGAAATTGAGGTTTAATTAATGCAATCCCGAATAGGTTGATTTTCCTAAGTTTTGCTTGAGTTCTTGATTGTTTTTGGAGTGATCTTGATGATCTGTTATAGCTGGAGGTATAAGGACGTGGTTAGATCCTTTTTGGATGTTAATTGAGGTTTATGAATGTTTAGAATTGATGGATCATGGCTGGGTAGTGTTGTGGAGTTGTTTGGAGATGATTTCGGTTGTATTTGGTAGCCGAAATGGGAATATTGATGAGAGCAGCGAGTTTAGGTACTTTCATTGAAGATATTAATGCATGATGATACATTAATCCTCTGCTTTGATGTGTTTAAAACAGGGGAGTCATCTTTGGATCCTTGTGGTGGTGATCCGGAAGCTTGATTGGTGTTTCGGCAAGTGGCGAAATGGAATCGGTGAGTGGATTTTGGTTTTCAGCTTTGAAACCAATGTTTTGAAGGTTTGGGAGCTTAGTATAAGTCTAAGCAACTTAGCTAAGCTCAAGAGTAAGTTTTCGGAAAAACTCTCTTGATGATGAACATGGTTGGTTGTATGCAATGTGACTTGTTTGCATGATTTAAATTCTGTTTTGAAAGCATATTTTAGCATGTTAATTGCTGATTTTGTAAGCCATGTGTTGAAGGATGCTCAAGGTAAGAGATCCTTGTCTTTGAACATTGTTAAATGTGGTTTTGATGTTTAATGATGCATGATGTTTATGGCTTTGATAAATGCTTTAAAACAGTGGATTAATGTTGTAAAATGATGTATATTGGCAAGTGATGTATTGAGAATGATTAAGAACACTATGGTGGTTAAAAGTCCATAGGTGGTTCTTGTTTTAAGAACAACATGGTGGTTAAAAGTCCATGGTTGGTTCTTGGTTAAGATCACAAAGGTGGTTAAAAGTCCTTGTGTGAATCTTGTGTGTTTAAGAACAACATGGTGGTTAAAAGTCCATGGTTGGTTCTTGGTTAAGGTCACAAAGGTGGTTAAAAGTCCTTGTGTGAGCCTTGTTTATTTAAGAACACCAAGGTGTTTAAAAGTCCTTGGGTGATTCTTGTTAAGGACACAAAGGTGTTTAAAAGTCCTTGTGTGGTCCTTGTGAATTGTAAGAACATCATGGTGTTTAAAAGTCCATGGATGATTCTTGTGCTAAGGATACAATGGTGTTTAAAAGTCCATGTGTAGTCCTTGAGAATTGTAAGATCACAATGGTGTTTAAAAGTCCATGTGTGCATCTTATGTTGATTGTATCACTTGCAGCCAATATTACATGTTATGAACTTGAAGCATGAAATGCTTGTTTTAAATGCTTATATGCATGTACAAATGATGATTTGAGCTAAGGTTTATAAATGTGTTTTACAAATGCATTATTGTGTTGCTTTAAATGAGCATTCCTCACTAAGCTATTTGCTTACGCTCTCTCTCTTTTCTTAAACCAATAATGCAGAGCATTGAAGTGCATTTGGGGCAGCAAGGAAGTCAAGCATCCAAGTGAAGGTTTAAGCTCATGTATGGTGAACATTTTCCTAAAACTATTAGCTTTGAGCATTTGGCAATGGGGGACCTATGTTGTAGTTTTGGGAGATGTTTTGGACTCCCTAAGTTGGTTTTATGTTGTTGATGATGTTGGTACATGTAATTGGCCTTTGTGAGGTGGTTATGGTATAGTGATGCTTGAATGGTTTTCTAAGTAGGAAGCATGCCTATAGATTTGGGTATTTCTTAATTTGATGCCATGTTGATGTATGTATGATGCAATTATGTTCCTTGAATGTTGAATGACTCGCTGGTATAATTTGGTTGCATTTGGAGCATGTTTGATGGGTCTATTGTGTGTTTAATCAGCAAAAATCTGCAAATCTGGGCAGGCCGTATCGGAACGGGTGCTACCGTTTCGGAACAGGGGCCTGAAATGGCCTAGGCGTTCCGAAACGGGAGGAACCGTTCCGGAACGGAAATGCTACTGCCAAGCCATGTTTCGGAACCCGTTTCGGAACGGTCCCGCATTTCGGAACAGGTCCTCCCTGTTTCGGAACACTCGACCGTTGGGCTCTGAATTTGATGGTTATATGTTCTGGAATGTTTGCGTTTTAGTCCTGAATCTTGTTATTGCAATTGAATGAGTTTGAGATGTCCGTTTGAGCTGAATTTTGGCAGAGAAGCATGAAAGATGATTAATTTCATATTGGTAACTTTTAATTGGGTTAAGTCCTTATAATTTTCAGAATTTACATTTTGGTCCCTAATTCCTTAATTTGTGCAATTGAGTCCCTGGATGTTCTCTGATTGTTATGATCTTTGAATATGATGATCTTGTGAATATATCTAGGGATATTGTGCATCTAGACAAGATTAAAAAGAAAAAAAGGGTCGTTAATCAAGGTTGACTTTGGTTTTCCCCGTGTAAACTTCTTAATTCGGGTCAAGCGTCTAGGCCTGGTTAAGGGGGTTACATAATCTCAAGTTCAAGGAATTATCAGCAGATGCTTCATTATACTTTTGGGGATATGATGGTCACAAAATATACATCATGGTATATGTTGATAATGTTGTAATTATAGGGGAGAATACAACAGAAGTTAACTCAATCATAAAGGAAATTAATACATCTTTTTTCTCTCAAAGATCTGGGAAACTTGGAATTTTTTCCAAGCATGTCTGTTCAATGTGTTGAAAAAGGTATAATCCTAAGCCATAAGAAGCACATTCTGGAGCTTCTTGAGCAGATGAAGATGTTAGATGCTAATCCGACTCCTACTTCTATGATAACTACACCACATTTGTCTGCTACTGGTGGGAGTCCATGTGCAGATGAAACTTTGTATAGATAGATTGTAGGTACACTGCAACACGTGTGCACAAGAAGACAAGATGTGCAATTTGCTGTGAATAAAGTCAACAAGTACATGCAATCTCCCATAGAAAAGCATTGGAAAGCTGTTAGAAGAATCGTCAAATATCTCAAAGGCATTATAAATCATGAGTTATATTTCAGTATGTCACCAGCTCTCACTACTTTAGTTGGTACTCATATTCGGATTGGGGAACAAGTCTAGATGATAAGCGTTCAATAACAGGTCATTGCATATATCTCGGGGGTAATCTTGTGGCTTGGAGCTCCAAAAAGCAAGAAGTTGTGTCCCGATCTTCAACTAAAGCAGAGTTCATGAGTCTAGCAAATACAATGTGTGAAGCCATGTGGGTTAAGTCTCTTCTTACAGAACTTGGGCTTTCTCTCACCTCTACACATGTGCTTTGGTTTGATAATACAAGTGTAATTGCACACCCTGCAAATCCAATGCAACATGCAAAACTCAAACATGTAGAGCTTGACTTGTGTTTTGTGAGGGAAAAATTGTAAAAGGCTCTTTTCAAATCAATTATGTTCCAGCAATAGATCAGGTGGCAGACATTCTAACCAAACCTTTGTCTGCTGTATTTTTTGTGCGTCTCAAAGAATGTTTGAAAGTCTTTTCTGCTGAAGAACTAAGTCTACAAAGTGCTTATAATGTTGTGTTTCAAAAATCAAAAGAATAGAAGAAGCTTGGGTGAGTATTAGGCATTACAAACAAAAGAGCATAAAGGAAGATAGAAGTATGTTAGACATTCATATGTATGTAAAGTAAATTCCTAGAAGATCAAGAAAGAGTCATTAGGTTTCTGCTGTAAAGCTTTGTAAAGATGTTATTCAGCTATAAACAGTTGTTAAGGAAACTACCCTAGTCACTCTTGTATAAATAAATACATCTTGTTTAATGAAAGGTAAGCTGGTTTTCTGAGTTTATTTTAAAGTCTTTCTTTAGTTTTCTCTATATTCGAACACCCTATTTACTATAGTTTTGTTTAGCAATTAGCAGATAGCTGATAGCGAAAAGAGAATAATGGATTACATTAGTTGATAGCGAATAACATTAGCTGATTCTATAAAAGTATTTGGTAAAATTAACTGATAGTTGTTTGACTAGTGGAACAAGCAAAATGACATGCAAGGACATATTATATTCAACACTTGTTTCAAAAATATTTTTTAATATCATTACAAAGCATATATGAATGATGTATATATTAATTTCTTATTTATAAATTATCTTTTTAATGTAATTTTAATAATTATTAAAGTTAGATGTGTATATTAATTTCTTATTTATAAAATTATATTGTAAATATATATTTATTAATTATTAAATTTAGAAATATATATTAACTTCTTATTTATGATTTTTTTAATTTTATTAGTTAGTCAAATTTATGTAATTATCAAGGACAAAAGAATCTTTGCAATTGTTTTATCTAACCTTCTAATTCAAAAAACTCCTAAAAGATACTTTTCAAATCAAGAGGTTTCACCCTAACCCACTATTACAATAATCTATTTACCAAATATCTAAATCAGCGGATTTGACTAGTCAAATCTCTAAAAATGATTCAAATCTCTAATTTTGGCTAAAAAAATTGTTTACCAAACATGACATATATTTAATATTTTTTAGTCTTTCTAAGATAAAAATAATACTTCTTTGTACTATACTTATAACTTATTTTATTCCTTCATTATATTTGATCCAAAATGGTAAAATTGTTATTAGTTTTTTTTTAATTTGGTCATTCTCAATTTTAAACTTGAGTAAATTAAACTCTCTTGAAACATTTTTTATGAATCTTTACTTAATGTTGTCAAATACTTATGAAAAGTTGAATTCAAAAATTAATTCGTATTCTTTTTTTTAACAAGGCTCAGTTTCATTAACAATAAACATAGAAAAAAATAGAAATACCAATAGCAGAAAATAGTGGAGGAGAAGAGAATCACAACAACAAAAACACAAACAAAAACATAAAGAAAAACAACGCTATAGAGGACCGGAGGCAAAATAAAAAAAGAAGAAGAAACAAAGGAACATGAACGCACAAATGTAGCAAAGCGAAAAAACATCACAACACCCTAGATCGACATGAGAAAGAATATTCGACGAGAGGGACCGAGGGAGAACCAAAGCGAGCAACCATTCTTCAATCTGCATGAACATTTCTGTTGTCACAAAAGCATATAAACGATGAAGGAAATGCAGCGAGAAACCAACAGTAATATTGCGTCTATATCTTGAGCTCGTCGATGACTGAAGGAAAGCAACAAAAAAGACAGAGCCAGAGCACCTATCCCGGATCAACCGCCGGTGGGAAAAGCAAAAGCCCAAACCACCAACAGGGAGATGTCGAAAGATGAAGAACAAGAGGTGGAACTCTTCTTGTTCGTGATCCAACCCCCCCCCCCCCAAAAAAAAAAGGGGCCCAAACAGGCCATGAACACCAGGGGAGGAACCTTCACAACGAGCAGCATAAGGGGTGAACCAAAGCACCGTAAAACAAAAGAGGAAAAAGGAAAGCTAAAACAATAAGGGGAAAGAAATAAAAAAGAGGGAGAAGCGGAGGGGGTGGTGACCGCTTAGAGCATGCAGCGGTGCCACCTAAGAGGCTTCAAGAAATCTTAAAACTTTCTAGAGAGAAGCGGGAGAAAAACCTAAAAGAGAGAGAATGTTTGGCATCCATGAAAACATAAAAAATGTACATTGAATTATTTTTTTAAAAATTTGTGTAGCTCAAGTAAGAGTAAGAGTTTAATTGAAAATGATGATGTATAAATCATAAAAACATTTAAATTTTAATAAAACTTTCAAAATTATGAAAACATATTATAAAATGATATAAATTTTTTCGTTGTTATTATTTAAAGAATTATCCAATCATAGTTGGACATGCATCGTGTACTAAAGAAAAAATTCGTCACCATCATAATTTTCTCTTATTTACTCACTTTCAAAATATACATTGAATAATTTAAACTTTTTTAAGAGGGGTCGATTTGCTCAGTTTTAAAATTGATGGATTTTTAAAGGGTATTTAAAGAAAAATATTTAAACCAAGTAACTATAACTTTAAAATTTTAAAACAAAATATTCTCTTTTCAAAGATAGAATGACTAAAATGTCCGTTTTGGTAGTGGAGATGCTAAAATGAACATGGACTAAAATGTTCTTTTTTATATAGTAAAGTGACTAAAATGAACTTTTAGGTATAGAAAATGACTTCTAATATAGTTTAACCAATTAATGTAAATGATAATATGGAGGTTTAAACTTAATTGTAACGCCCCAAATTTGGACCTAGATGTTAGCTAGATAGATTAGACGGTTCGGGTGAACCGGATTAGTCAGATCTAACTAGTTTAGGGAATTAATTTATAATAAATTGTTTTTGGCTAAAATAATATATGAAAAAATGGTCTAAAATGTTTAATGAATATATTGATAGTTTTTGTAAACTCAATTTGATAAAATAAATTTGGATTAAATGACATTTTTGGTTTGGTGACTAAAATGTAAAGTTTTCAAAACAATTTTTGTGACTAAATTGTAAAAGGATCAAAACTTAGAATCTTTAAGGAGCTAATTTAATAATATTTTTAATCAAACTTTTCCCTTGATTTAGGCTATTTTAAATGGTTATTAAATAAAAATAAAATAGATTTAATTAAATTAGTTTTAATAGTTAATTCACTTTTTTCACGTAACCACTTTTCCTTTCAACTTTTCTTTCACCTTCCTTAGCAAGAAAACTACTTATCTTACTCTAAAATGACAAGGAATTAACTCTTTTTGTTTTCATTTTGATTCTTCAATTGATTTCTTTGATTTCTACAACAAACCGTACTTGTTTTCTTAGAGATTTTACTCAAGTCATGCCAATTAAGGGGGAAGTCAACTATTAGAGGTGATTAGTGGCAGGGCTATGTTGAGGCTCAAAGGGGCCTCGAACCCTGCTAAAAATTTTATATATTAGATAAATTTTGGTATAATAGTATTTTGGCCCTTGTAAAAATGAGTATTTAAATTAAAAAATACAATGATTTATTAAATATTTAATCAAGTATGGCTGAATCAAAGAATGATGAGCTGTGTTCTCAAACTTTTAGTCTAATAACAATTTACGTCTTTATCAAGGCTGTCTCGGACATTTTCGGGGTTCCAAGCAAAAATTAAAAAATGGACCCCTATAAAGCGAAAACATATCTCATTATTTTGAATAATTATTTTAATGTTTCATTATTAAACCATAGAAACATGATTATACTTTGTCAAACACATTATTTTCTTTGTTTTGTTAAGAAAAAAATGAAGGAATTGAATTGTGAGTATGATATGGAGTTTGATTTTGAACAATAAATAAAAAAATTGAAGAATATTATATCATTTATTTTTTATTGTTAGATTGGAGAAGAATAAGGAGAGAACTAAATTTGAAAAAAATAAAGCTTGAGATTTGAGAAAGAGAATTGAATTTTAGTGTTAGATTAATTTATTCATTTGATAAATTAAAAAATAAAATTTAGAAAATATGAATAATTAATTTTCAGGGGCCTAGCAATCGCTCATGGTGCTCCCCCTAATAGTCGACCCTAGTCCTTATAAGTTTAAATATTAGAAAAAAATAGGCCGCCTTCTGAATTTTGAGTTAATTTTTTTAATAAGTCATTATATATATTAAATTCAATATTTCAGCCCCCCCAACACTCAATCTTGGCTCCGCCCTTAGAGGTGATATTCGTTTCTCTCATGTAATCGAAGGTTCTTTACTGAAATTCCCAAGTTCTTGATCATTTGAAATCGATTTTTTATATGTATTGATGATTAAATTAAGATTAAAAGGTTTAAAGTGGGTTTCAATAAGAAATTAGTGATTCTTTGTTATGAATATGATTTTTGGCGGTCTTGGTTGATTTAGATCATATCTAGAGTGTTATGGTGTTGTAACCCTCTTAGCACGGCCTAGACGCTTGACCCAAACTACGAAGATTACACGGGAAAAACCAAAGTCAACCCGAAAGTCAACCTTGATTAACGACCCTTAACTCCACCGCTACTTTCCTGCAAAAGGACGCCTCAACTCAACATCATTCGACACCACTATCCGACTTCCAAAACATAGAACACCATCGGCATTAAAACAAAAATCCGATGGTCTATCCTCAGCGATATCCTAACATGTGGCACCAAAGAATCATCAAACAACTGCTTATCCTTTATCAACTGAACTAGAGATGATTTCACTTGCAATTTAGCAACAAGACCTCCATCTCGCAATATGCTCAAGCTAGCAAACATCGCTCTTAACTCCACCGCTACTTTCCTGCTCAAAGCATCATCTACAACATTGGCCTTTCCCAGATGATACTCGATCGTTAGATCGTAATCCTTAAGCAACTCCACCCATCGCCGTTGCCTTAGATTCAACTCTTTCTGAGACATCAAATACTTCAAACTCTTGTGATCCGTGTACACAGTACACTTCTCACCATAAAAATAATGTCTCCAGATCTTTAAAGCAAAAACCACTGTAGCTAATTCAATATCATGTGTAGGATAATTGCGCTCATGCACTTTCAACTGACGCGATGCATAAGCCACCACCTTACCCTATTGCATTAACACACACCCCAAACCAACGTAGGATGCGTCACTATACACCACAAACTCTTTCCCTAATTCAGCTTGAATCAAGATAGGAGCTTGCATCAAAGTTGCTTTAAGCTTCTCAAAAGCTTGTTGTCTCGCTTCCGTCCACTCATACTTAACATCTTTTTGCAACAACTTCGTTAAAGGGGCAACAATCTTAGAAAATCCATCCATGAACCTCCGGTAGTATCCTGCCAACCCAAGGAAACTACAGACTTCATGAACAGACTTAGGAGGCTTCCAATTCATCACCGCCTCAACCTTCTGGGGATTAACTCGAATCCCTTCAGCCGAAACCACATGACCTAGGAAAACAACTTCCTTTAGCCAAAACTCACATTTGCTCAGCTTAGCATAAAGCTGATTTTCCAACAGCGCTTGCAAAACAATTCTCAAATGGCCCTCATGCTCCTTCTCAGTACGAGAGTACACAAGGATATCGTCGATGAACACCACAACGAACTTGTCCAAGAATTCACGGAACACCTTATTCATCATGTCCATGAAAGCAACAGGAGCATTCGTCAAGCCAAATGACATTACAAGGAACTTATAATGCACATACCTCATTCTAAAGGCTGTTTTCGGCACATCCACATCTTTCACCTTTAACTGATAGTATCCTGACCTCAAGTCAATCTTGGAAAACACAGTCGCTCCCCGAAACTGATCAAAAAGATCATCAATCCTCGGCAAAGGATACTTGTTCTTAACAGTCAACTTGTTCAGCTGACGATAATCGATGCACATTCTCATCGTGCCATCTTTTTTTCACAAACAAGACCGGTGCACCCCAAGGTGACACACTAGGCCGAATGAAGCCACGGTCAAGCAACTCTTGAAGTTGCGTCTTCAACTCCTTCAACTCTTTGGGTGACATGCGATAGAGAGCAATGGACACTGGATTTGTGTTCTCATATAGCTCAATCCCAAACTCCACCTCTCGACTAGGCGGAAAACCAGGTAATTCCTCCAAAAACACTCTAGGAAACTCACACACGGTTCTTATATCTTGAACACGCACCTCCTTTGAATTAGGATTCATAACAAAGGCTAGGTAAGCCTCGCAACCTTGCCACAACATCCGACTCGCTTCCAACGTTGACACCACATTGGCAAGAAACTTCACATTTTCTCCCACCACCACCACCTCATAATCATCCGCTAGTTTCAACGAAACTCGCTTGCTTTCGAAATCCACCACGGCTCTATGCTCCACAAGCCAATCCATGCCAAGGATTACATCAAAACCATAGAACAACAATTCCATGAGATCAACAAGAAAAACATGATTTTGCACTTTCAAGGGACATCTCCTATACAACTTTCTTGTTACAACCGTCTCACCAAAAGAACTAGTCACACACATACCAACATCCAAAGACTCAACAGGTAGACCAAGCATTTGAGCATGTCCACGCAATATGTACGAGTGTGTAGATCCAGAATCAACCAAAGAAAGTAATGACAAGGATTGCAAAGTAATGGTACCTGCGATCATGTCCGTGTCATTCCTTCCCTCGCGATGGGCATACACTCGAGCCGGACCACTACCCTCAGGTTGAACCGCCACAACATGCGCTACGTTTCTTCCACCATCATCCCTACGCTGAAAATTACCATGGCCGCGCCCACGACCTCTCTGAGGCTCAACTGCTCTCACCGGAGCATGTCCCTCTCTCAGCAATTGAGGACAATCTTTCTTCAAATGCCCTCGATTTCCACAATTCCAACATGTTCCAAGGTTACCCCAACACTCACCCTCGTGTCTCCTACCACAACAATTACACTCAGGGGTCCTCAAAACAACATTGGGTCCTTGCTGACCTCTACCAGGGTTACCACCCCCACGTCTAGCATCATAGTGCGACTTCCTATCCTTATGTCTCTTGTTGCGATCTCTACCAAAATCGCGTTCTGCAGCTCACTTTCCTGAGCTAGGTCCACCCGCTCTTCTTGCCAAACCAAGGTTCAATTCAATGTTCTTGGCTCTAGTGACCAAGACATCGAAATCAGAGTAGTCAGCTGCGAGCATATAGGTCTTGACATCCGCTACCAACCCATAACGGAACCGTTCGCACATTTCCCTCTCGCTAGGAATTAGCTCAGGTGCATACTAGCTTAGGCGAACAAACCGAATCTCATATTCAGCTACAAACATGTTCCCTTGCATAAGAGACATAAACTCTCTCTTCTTCTCATCGAGGTAACGCACTCCCAGATACTTCCGCTTGAACGCATTCAAGAAGAATGTCCAAGTCACCTCTTCATCCTCCATTCCGGAGATAGTGGTCGTCCACCACGTATATGCGTCACCATGCAGCAGCGACACGATGCATCCCAACTTCTGCACATTATTGCAATTCAGCTGACCAAGAATCCTCTTGGTGCTCTCCAACCAAGACTCAAATCCTTTCGGTGACAAACCTCTGAACTCCGTCCCTCCTAGACTGCAAAGACGCTCCAAAGGCGATCTCACATTAGCACCATCCTGAGGTGCAGCTCCATGAGCTCCAGCTACTGCTGCCTGGAAAGCTCCAGCAATAGCTTGAATCAGCACAGTCATAACCGGAGCAGCTTGCCCCTGACCATTCTCGGGTCCCGCAACTCCAGCACCAACTCCCGCATTACCAGCCCCAGCTCCACCACCACCAGGTGGTCCACCAGGGGGAGGAGGAGGAAAATCCTCAGCATTCTCCGCGTTCTCATTATCAGCCATAGATCTAGTATTGATTCTCAGCTCTCTACGTGGCCCCATAATAAAAACAATGCACTGACAAGATGCAATAAACACAATTAGGCATAACAAGGTAAGTAATCCAAGTACTCAAGCTTATTTTCGAAAACAATTCTTCTCATTAGCATTGATATGACAATGGGATCCCCAACCACACTCCAAACATAGCATAGCATCACAAAATCATTTCCATTGAATTACACATCAATGTTCATACATCAAACTTTCACCGAAAAGACACAATCATGCATAACCACATACAACAACCACATACCAATCCCCAACTATTCTATAACCTGGCTTTTATACCAAAAAATGTAACCCCCTTAGCCCGACCTAGACGTTTGACCCGAACTACGAAGATTACACGGGGAAAACCAAAGTCAACCCGAAAGTCAACCTTGATTAACGACCCTTTTTCATTTTAATCTTGTCTAGATGCATGTTAACCCTAAGTGAGCACTCACGAATTATGAAAGAGAAAGGCACAACGATCAGATAACATTGAGGGACTCAATTGCTTAAATTACGCGTTTAGGGACCAAAATGTAATTTTTGGAAATTAGAAGGACTTCGCTAATTTTAGGATTACCAATATGAAATTAATCATGTTACATGCTTCTCTGTCAAGTTTCAGCTTAAAATGACATTCCAAACTCAAGCAATTGCATCCATAATATTTAGGACTAAAATGTAAAGCATGGAAACTCAAAATAATTCAAATCAACATCCAACGGTCAACTATATCGGAACATCTACCCACCATACCGAAATGCCCGTATCGAAACGGTGTTGACCGTTTCGGTACGCGGGTATGTTCCGAGACCAGTATCGAAACAGGTCACTCCAGTAGCCAAACTGTTTCGAAACAACTTCAACCGTTTCGAAACACCAAGACCATTACATGCCCCCGTTTCGAAACAATTGAGGGTGTTTCGATACACCTTGCCTAGAAACAACAAATATAGATGGTTTTCACCTTCTAAACCAATCATACATGCCTAAAAGAGCACTTCAACATACCAGCAACTCATTTTACTATTAAGGAACACATTTAAGACTCTCTAACAAGAGCATGGCATCAAACACAAAGTCACATAGTCTAGAGGCATGCTCTCTAGTCTCAAAACCAATATAAGCAACCAAACCTCAAACCAACCATTTAGGACCATTTACAACCCATAAATGCCAACATAAACTTGCCACAAACTTAGGGAGTTCATGTTGGAGTATGCCCAAAGACCAATCATATGATGATTGAATAGGCATACTATTTTACTAGATTTATCAAGTAATGGCATTGCCGTTATTATCATTTGGTATGTTTATGTTCATCAAACTAACCATTGGATAATAATGTCCATACAATAATACGATTATTGTTAAATATGATCCTTAGTCGAATATTATTACCAGTATGGACAGTGATAATATATAAAGACTAATATGTGGTTGATTGATAACAAGTGTTGTCATTGACATAGAGATATCAAAATCAACACATAAGTATTTGTCAGAGAACAACATACTAGATTGACCCGCTATGAGCATGTTTCTTGGATAATTATGTGACAGTCACAACATTGCTCATGATAAACATATGTATAATCCTCAGACTTGAGATCAACATGATTTCAACATAAAGATTTACATATTTTGACATAGTCAAACGTGTGTCGTAACTGACTACATTATAAAGACTGATGATTGGATACGTGATGACCTATGTAGTGAAATATGGTTGATCAAGAAAGGATTTGTCCCTCCTACATAATGGGAGAAATATCTTTGGCCACTTGCTTGAGTGAGATTATAAAATGCATGGCCATGCTCAAATATTATGAGATGAGATATCATAGAGATTCGTTTATCATTATCTACTCAAGACATCAAGAAACACTAGATGGACAACGCAAGTGTGACTAACCCATGACTTGTGTTCATCTAAGATATAAAGGATAAAAGGATGAAATACATAAAGGAAGTTTATTCAGGAATTAGGAAAGTCAAACCATGACTTCATGCAACTTAGGTAGCAATGATGTATTGCTAGATGCCACTCATTGTTTGTAAAATTAGAACAGTTCTAATTTTGCTGCTAACGTTGCATGAACCTACAAGGGTTACACCCTTCGAATGAAACGAACAAAAATTAGAAACCATACTCCCTATTTTAGGGAGGTTGCCGAAAATCCCCTATGGGATAGGGGAAATCGGCAACTCCCTTAAATGGGAATAATATTGGATAAGTATTGTATTTATCAGATATTATTTAGAGTATGAGAAATATTTAGAGACTTAAATATTATAGAATAAGATTCTATAAATTTATATATATATATATATATTTGGAATTTATATAATGTATATATAATTCCAAGTTGATGTAGAATTAGATTCTACATAATTAAAAAAATATATATTTAAATATATTTAAATCCAAATAAAGATAGAATGAGATTCTATATAATAAAAATATATATATTTGGATTAAATATAATGTATATTTAAATCCATGTTTTATGTAGAATAAGATTCTACATAATTAAATATATATTTCATTTAATATTATTAAATATAATGTATATTTAATATAAACCAATTTCAAGTAGAATTAGATTCTATGAATTTTGGTTAAACTTGGATTTAAGGTATTCAACTAGAATTAGATTCTATGAATTTTGGTTGAACTTGGATTTAAGGTATTCAACTAGAATTAAGTCTCTGAATACTACTTAAAGGGACAAGGGCTAGCAACCAAATCATCCATCTTCCTCCCATTGAAGATTTCGACAACATCCCTAGGTATTCCCCACTGGAATTCGACATATCCCAGAAAGCTCTCTGAGAAGTTGTTCGATATTTTTCTGGTGTTCTACTTGCCCCCTGGCAAATCCCTGAAGGTTCCCTTGCTCGATTGCAAGTCCCGGTTGAACTCCTGGTCGATTTCAGACTCTCTGAGGAATCCCTAGAGGGATTTCGACTTCTCCCTGGAAGGTGTTCAAACCTGTCGAAATTTATCTTTAAGTGTTAGGGAGACTGAAACTTTGTTCGTTTTGTTCGGGTGGACTTCATAGAGGTCGTTGCGAACCTGAGACGATTCCGGTTTTACTTGACGTGGTTATTCCGACATACAGTCGGTTTTCTAGTTTTTCCAGAGTTTTAAAAGGTAACTCTTCATCTTTTCACCATGGATTCGTTCTTGTACATGGATCTTGGCTGGATTACGTCGGATTAATTTTTCTGCTGCGTCACGGGGCGTGCCGACGTGACCCAACAGTGGTATTAGAGCCACTTGTATCATGCATGATGTTTGATTCAATTTAGATATTTATCATTTATCGTATCACACCTAATAAAGACTTATTTCGATTATCACTGAATGATTAAGAGTTAATCATAACTATGTTAGGTTGCTTCAATGTTAAATGTTAACATGTTGAGACTAATAGTTAGTCTAGAGAACAAGTAGTTGTTCGTAGTTTCAACGATTTATGAAATCTCTGAAAGGGCTTCTAATTTGATAAAAGTTATCAAACTATCTTTCACGGTGAATCCATAAGAGTTATGGTTAGACGTTATGAAAAATGCATGTCTAGGATTGTCATCATCAAAGACCTGATACTTAAGTGTGCCTAGTGCGCCACCTCTCTTTCATGTTGACCTACCTGTTGCATTTGTTCGTTAACGCAAATGGTTTATGAAACTTCGTGATCCTTCTTTAGCCCATTAACCGCAATATAGGGATAATCAGTTTAAAACTCCGTAAACACGTCATTACTTTGTTCGCACGATGTTTGAAATGCATGTTAGATTGCACAGTGTTTGTTTTGCATGGTTATAGCCCATAGCCTTTATAGTTTTGGTTTTTATAAATACGGCCTTCATGTCGTGCCTTTCTCTATCTTCTATTGTACTTTTCTTCTCATCTCACTCCCTCGCATGTAACGCGAGTTTATGAAAATTGTAAATACTCATGGAGATAAAGCAAGGACAAGGTAGAAGCGTGGTGGGCCTTCCCTGGTGGACCAGGCATTTCAGGAGCATATTCTATCTTCAGTAGAATGGTCCTCCCATTGGCTTGGGACGGGTCGCCTTAGGTTAAGAAAGGGCTATAATCATTGCATATTTATTTACCGCTTATATTTACCTTGTATGTGATGCAATGGATGTTTTATAAGCATGATTAAACATAGTTCTATTGATAGGATCAATGTTAAAATGATGAGATAATTAAGTAAATCCCTTACTATAATTCTAAGTGTAACCCCCTCGTCCCGGTCCGGACGCTTGACCGGTCCGAGTGGGCCACACGGGGAAAACCGAAGCGAAACCCGTTAAGGCTCCTCCTCGGTTAACAACCCAGAAAATTTCATTTAAATTTAATCTTCTCTAAATGCACATTTAATTCCTATGGGATCACAGCAACGGAAGACAAGCATTCGCAACGCAATAACTCGAACACCCTAAGCAAAACAGTCCATTTTATGTGATTTAACAGGCCGTTTCGAAACACCCTCAAGGTGTATCGAAATGCCTTGACCTGGTCAACTATTCTAAGCCTACTTGAGGAGGCCGTATCGGAACGGGGGTCAACCGTTCCGAAACACCCTCTATGGTCAACATCTCGTGGTCAACGAGATTTGACCATTTCGAAACCCCAGACACCCGTTTCGGAACACCTTCATCTCACCCAATTTCTCAAAATAGTAGCAAAAGTGTACCGAAACGGCCCCTAAACGTTTCGAAACGCTCGGTCAAAACACAGGGGACCGTATCGAAACAAGGTAGCTCGTTTCGAAACGCCCTCTGTCTGCAGACTGGTTTTAGCTGATTTAAGGCACAATGGTGCCCCTAAACCCCACTAAAACCACCAACAACACTCTAACAACAATCCTAAAGGCAAATCAACATATGAGCATGCTTGAACATCATTATAGCGAGACTAAACACTAAGGCACAACATCACAAAGCCATACATCCATACATACATTAAAGGTGATAGCTTCAACATAGCCAACACTTAGACAATTCTAGGTAGCAAAATACTAACATGGTTTCAAGCATGGCATACATCCCAAAAATTTAACAAGCACATATGAGGAGTCTAACATGCTCCTAAACAACAACCATAGCAACATGATCCAAAAACATCATAACACGATTACATGTCCCATTGCTTGACCATTACATCTTAATTTAAAAGTTCATACTTGGTAGCTACACAAGCACCACGAAGCACACTTGGAGGCCCCCTTCTTGCACTTAGCAACACACGAACTAAGGATCTACATTGTCGAACAAAGAGAGAGCGTAAGCAATAAAGCTTAGTGAGGGTAAGCTCTTTAAAAACAAACCTCGACAATGCAGGGTCCAAGCACGATCTCAACCAAGGTAAATACACAATTACCAAGGATTCTCAAGAGCCAAAAGTTAAAGACGCATGAACAATATTCAATTATATGCCATGCCCAACAAGCTCCATTTCACAATATATATAAACACATATAAACATCCAAGTAGAAATCACATTCTACAACACATTGATACACATATTAATCAATATTGGCACCTAGCTATGACCCGAATACGCGGATAAACATGTTGGAACTCACATCCAACAACCACTTTACCTCACGGTGGGATTACACTCATCACCGGTCTCGCGGAGGGGATTCCACTCATCCTCACGCCCCGTCGATGGGATTCCACTCATCATCGACTATATATACATACAATTTCCGGGCGAACCCGTACTCCTCCTTGGTGACTCAACGCCACCAAGGCCACGCGCGAATTTAGACTCATGTGTACACACTAACATCCTAATGATCGATCATTTGTACTCAAGCATACTAGTGCCAACATTTAACTCATTCCACGTTATTCATTTCAATCAATTCTGTGCTTAGCACGTACTCACCATGATCACAATCTTGAACCATTTCCATGCATGCCATAAGCATCACAAATCATGCCTCATCTCACATGTATAACACAATATACATAAATCAATCATATCACAAGTCGTACGAGGCATAAACATCCAAATACAAGTTCATCCAATGGCTCTAGATCAAGTTTAGGATTAGGCTACCACCCCAATCATAACTCTAGGTGGGTCTACCAAGCCCCACCTAGTCCAAATGCTCGGACCAACCATTTAAAACCTCTTTAAATATTTAACCACTCACCTAAGCTTCCAAGCTCCAAGCCAAGCAAGCAACCACCCTCAAGTTTCCGGATTTCCCCCCGATGCTTCACTGACCCAAGTTCTTGCTTCTAACCAACCTCAATACAATTCAAACAATCTCAAATAAGCCCAACATTAAAATACCAACCCGGAACACAATTCAAATACAATTTACAATGTTTCAAGCCATGAACAACCCCACTTTTAACCAAACTTGGGTAGCCCCAAAACCTCTTCCAAAATCCATGTTTCCAACACCCTTTTCACCCACAAATGATCCCAAATCAACCCAACCATAGTACTATCAATAGCCTATCAATTCCAACCTAAAACAACCCCCAAAACTCACCCAAAACCCTCCAAAAACCCCATTTAAACCCAATTTCGGGAATTTGTTTAAAACCATTCAAAATTCACATATGTGGTACCATTTAGCTCCTAGACTTCATAACTAACAAAATTAAATCAAAATGTTAGGTTTAGCAACACAAAGACATCATTTTTAATCAAATCTTTTGAAATCCCCATTTCCAAAACTTTGACGAAATTAAAAACAAATGGTACTTTCGAATAGAGGGAGTTGAGGAGAAGTCAAAAACGGTGTTACCTTTCAAAAATGAGTTGAAATGGAGGAGCTTTGTGATGGAATAGTGATTTGTAGAGAGAGAGCTCTTTTCACGTTGGGGAGTTTTGAAGAAGAAGGTGAATAGTGAAGATTTGGGTGTTTTATTTTGTTTTAACTTAAAGGCCTAAAGACTGTCTTGCCCTTAATGAAATGGGATATTCACAAGAGTATATAATCCATGGTCATTTGGGGTTTAATCCCAAAGCATAGTCAACACAATTAAATAAATTTGAAAACAAAACCCGAAACATTATTTAAATCATAAAACCGAGCTCAAATAATATTAAAATATTATTTTCACCTAACCCCTAAACCCGGGTGTTACAACTCTCCCCCACTTAAGGAATTTCGTCCCCGAAATTACCTGACGAAAACAAATACGGAAACTGCTCAACCATATCAGTTTTCCTCTCCCACGTGGCCTCTTCCACACCTCTATGTCTCCACAACACCTTGACCAACTCTATGGTCTTACCACGCAACACCTTGCTATCAGAAGCAAGTATCTCAACAGGCTCTTCATTATAAGACAAATTCGGATTCAACTCTATCTCCTCAACGGGCATAACATGAGAAGGATTCGATCTATATCTCCTAAGCATAGACACATGAAAGACATCATGCATCTTCTCTATCTCAGAAGGTAACCTCAAACGATAAGCTATAGGCCCAATCCGCTCAACTATCTCATACGGACCAATGAACCTCGGACTCAACTTGCCCTTCCGGCCAAATCTCATTACTTTCTTCCACGGTGATACTTTCAGAAACACTTTCTCACCCACGGAGTACTCAATCTCTTTCCTCTTCAAATCCGCATAAGACTTCTGACGATCGGAAGCTGCTTTCAAACGGCCACAAATCAACTTCACCTTGTCAGTAGTCCCCTTAAGCAAATCCGACATAGGTAACAATCTCTGACCTGTTTCAGCCCAACAAATCGGAGTCCTACATCGTCTACCATACAAAGCCTCATACGGAGCCATTTGAATACTAGACTGATAACTGTTGTTGTAAGAAAACTCAACTAACGGTAAGTGCTTCTCCCAAGAACCCTGGAAGTCAATCACACAACAACGAAGCATATCCTCTAGAATCCGTATCACTCGCTCTGACTGCCCATCGGACTGCGGATGATAAGACGTGCTGAAATGCAAAACGGCTACCTAGAGCACTATGCAAGCAACCCCAGAACCTCGAAGTAAATCTAGGATCCCTATCTGAAACAATAGACTTCGGAACTCCATGAAGTCTCACAGTCTCACGGATGTACAAGTTTGCCAACTTGTCTAAGGAATCCGTAGTGTTCACTGCTACGAAGTGAGCACACTTAGTGAACCTATCAACAATCACCCACACAGAATTTTTCTTCGAAGGAGACAAAGGCAATCCTGACACAAAATCCATGGTGATTCTCTCCCATTTCCATTCCGGAATCTTCAAAGGCTGTAACAAACCTGAAGGAACATGATGTTCTGCCTTCACTCTCTGACAAACCATACAATGGCTCACATACTCGGCTACATCCTTCTTCAAACCAACCCAGAAGTAATCATTCTTCAAATCACGGTACATCTTGGTACTACCCGGATGCATAGAAAAATGACTCGAATGTGCTTCACTCAGAATCTGACGTCTCAACTCAACATCTTCTGGTACAACAATTCTATTTCTAAAGCACAACAAGCTCTCACCACTGAAACTATACTCGGTCGGTCTTCCTTCCGCTATGTCTTGAACATGAGGAACTAAAGTCACATCTTGCAACTGCTTCTCTCTAATCAACTGAATCAAAGAAGGCTTCACTTGCAACTCGGTGATCAACCCACCATCATCGGACACACTCAATCTAGCAAACATAGCTCTCAACTCAACGGCCACTTTTCTACTCAAAGCATCGGCTACTACATTTGCCTTACCCAGATGGTACTCAATGGTCAAATCATAATCTTTTAGCAACTCTAGCCATCTTCTCTGTCTCAAGTTCAACTCTTTATGTGTCATTAGGTACTTCAAGCTCTTGTGATCGGTGTAAACTATATAGTTTTCACCATACAAATAATGACGCCAAATCTTCAATGCAAACACAACCGCGGCTAACTCTATATCATGAGTAGGATAGTTCTTCTCATGAATCTTCAACTTTCTAGAAGCATAAACAACAACTCTTCTTTCTTGCATCAAAACACATCCTAAACCTACGTAGGAAGCATCACTATAAATCACAAATTCTTTACCTGAAACAGGTTGTACTAACACTGGAGCAATTGTCAAAGCTTCTTTCAATTTCTCAAAGGCCTTCTGTCTTGCATCTGACCATTCGAACTTAACTCCTTTTTGCAACAATTTAGTCAAAGGAGCAGCTACTCTAGAGAACCCATCAACAAATCTCCTATAGTAACCGGCTAATCCTAGGAAACTCCTAATCTCGGTCACAGACTTAGGTGGTTTCCACTCAATAATAGCCTCAATCTTCGATGGATCAACACGGATACCTTCGGCTGAAACAACATGGCCAAGAAATACAACCTCTCGAATCCAGAACTCACATTTACTAAGCTTCGCATACAACTGATTGCTCAACAATCTCTGTAAAACAAATCTCAAGTGCTCATCATGCTCTTCTTCTGTCTTCGAGTACATAAGTATGTCATCAATGAAAACAACTACAAAACGGTCTAGATAGTCTCTAAAAATTCTATTCATCATGTCCATGAATGTTGTAGGTGCATTCGTGAGCCCGAACGACATCACAAGAAACTCATAGTGACCATATCTAGTCCTAAAAGCTGTCTTCGGAACATCACACTCTTTCACTTTCAACTGGTAGTACCCGGATCTCAAATCTATCTTCGAGAACACTGAAGCACCTCTCAACTGATCGAACAAATCATCTATGCGAGGCAACGAATACTTGTTCTTCACAGTCAACTGATTCAACTGTCTATAGTCAATACACATACGCATACTACCATCTTTCTTTTTCACAAACAACACGGGAGCACCCCAAGGAGAACTACTAGGCCCAATGAAACCACGATCTAACAATTCTTGCAAGTGACTCTTCAATTCTTTCAATTCTTTTGGAGCCATACGATACGGAGCTATCGAAACTGGATTAGACCCTGAGACAGTCTCAATCACAAACTCAACATCTCTGTCAGGAGGTAAACCCGACAATTCTTCAGGAAACACATCCGGAAAGTCACAAACTGTTCTAATATCCTTCGGTCTAGCTTCACTCATATTCGGATTCATAACATAACCTAAGTAAGCCCCACATCCGGAGTCCATCAACCTATGAGCCTCTAAAGCTGACACCACATTAGACAAGAACGTAATGTTCTCGCCTACTACTACTACCTTGTAGTCATCAGAAAGTTTCAAGGAAATTATCTTCGTCTCAAAATCCACACTAGATCGGTGCTCAACTAACCAATCCATACCCAAAATAATATCAAAGCCACAGAAAGGAAGTTCCATCATATCAACAGAGAACACATGACCCTGAATCTTCAGTGGACATCTCCTATACATACGTCTAACCACAACCGTCTCACCAAAAGAACTAGTCATATGCATACCTATATCTAAGATCTCAACAAGTATATCTATCTTCTGTGCATGCTCACTCAAAATGTAGGAATGTGAAGAACCCGAATCAACAAAAGAAAGCAAAGACATAGACTGTAACTCAAAATTACCTGCTATCACATCAGTGTCATTCCTGGCCTCTCTCTGAGCATAAACTCTCGCTGGTCCTCCTGCCTCTGGCTGCACTGCCACAACATGAGCAAGGTTCCTCTGAGCATCTACCCTAGGTGCATCAGCCCTAGGCTGGAAGTAGCCACGATCGCGCCCACGGCCTCTCTGAAAATCATTCGCTCTCGCAGGAGCCTGAGCAATGTTCGGTGTTTGTGCCGCATGATGCGGACAATCCCTCCTAAAGTGGTCCCTCGAACCACAGTTCCAACAAGCATGAAAGTTACCCCAACACTCACCAGTGTGTTGTCTCCCACAATGGGTGCACTCGGGCAAACGCCCTCCTCCTCTATGGCCCTGATGGCCCTTATCATGATGGCCACCGCCACGTCTATGGTCAAACTGATGTCCGCCACCTCTATGCCTCTTGCATCTCTACTGTCAAAGTGGTTATGCCTCTTACCAGAACTAGAACCACCAGATTGTTTGGCCGAACCCAAACTGTGCTCTAAGTCCTTGGCCCTCGCGACCAATACATCAAAGTCTGAGTAGTCAGAAGCTAACGTGTACCTCTTGATCTCCTCGTTCAACCCATAGCGGAAACGGTTACAGCGTTCCACTTCAGTAGGAACCAACTCTGGAGCGTACTGACTCAAGCAAACAAAATGGATCTCATAGTCAGTCACGGAAGCATCTCCCTAAGTAAGGGCCATAAACTCTCGCTTCTTCTCATCTAAATACCTCGGTCCCAAGTACCTCTTCCTGAAAGCAGGCTCAAAGAAATCCCAACCAATCTCTGCCTCTGGAACTCCCGTAATAATGGTGACCCACCAGGTGTAGGCATCACCCTGAAGCAAGGAAATCACACAGCCCAATCTACGTGCGCCCACACAACCCATCTGAGCTAAGATACGAACTGTCTTCTCCAACCATAACTCTGACCTCTCCGGAGTAGATCCTATGAACTCTTAGGCCCCCAAGCTACGGAGCCTCTCCAAAGGTAGACTAGCATCGTCACACCTAGGCTGAGCTGCAGCCTGGGCTCCCGCAACTGCGGCCTGAAATGCTCCCGCTATTGCTTGCACTAGCGGAGTCATATCAATTACGGCTGAACCTTGGCCACCTTGAGGTCCCTCTCCTTTAGCTCCATCCTCGCCCCTAACTCCAGGCGGAGGAGGTGGTGGTGGAGGTGGTGGAGGAGCTCCAACTCCCGCGGCCACCGGCCCTTCTATATGAGCCTCCACACCAATCACCGGCTCAACAGGAGCCGCAACACGTGGTTCCTAATGAACCACTCTCGGCCTACCCCTCGGCCTAGACATCGCTCTCAAACGATAATTACAACCACAACAAAAAAAATATACAAGATCGGGTTAGCAAGGCAAGGCTTCCAAGTGCTCAAGTACGTTTCCCTCACTTAAAAATTCTTTTCCGATGTAATAGTAGCAATGGGACTCTCAGACAACATGCTTTTAAACAAAACAATCAACATACTTGTCACACAAGCAATCATACTTACAAAGCAAGCAAACACCGTACATATCAATACAAAACTTGAACTTACCTCACTTACCTGCCCAAGGTCTCGGTAACCTTAGGCTATGATACCAACAAGTGTAACCCCCTCGTCCCGGTCCGGACGCTTGACCGGTCCTAGTGGGCCACACGGGGAAAACCGAAGCGAAACCCGTTAAGGTTCCTCCTCGGTTAACGACCCAAAAAATTTCTTTTAAATTTAATCTTCTCTAAATGCACATTTAATTCCTATGGGATCACAACAACGGAAGACAAGCATTCGCAATAACTCGAACACCCTAAGCAAAACAGTCCATTTTTATGTGATTTAACAGGCCGTTTCTGTAACCCCCTTAACCCGGCCTAGACGGTTGACCGGAATTAAGAAAGTCACACGGGGAAAACCAAAGTCAACCCGAAAGTCAACCTTGATTAACGACCCTTTTTTTTCTTTTTAATCTTATCTAGATGCACATTAACCCTAATTGTGATCACACAAACAACATACTCAAAGATCACAAACATCAGAGATCAAACAGGGACCCAATTGAACAAATTACAACTTTAGGGACCAAATTGTAATTTCTGATAAATTAAAGGACTTAACCCAAATTAATCTTACCAACTTGAAATTAGTCAGGTTTCATGCTTCTCTGTGAAATTTCAGCTCAAAAGGACTTCTCAAACTCAAACAATTGCACAAACAAGATTCATGACCAAAACGCAAACATTTCAAAACATATAACTGCCCATGTCAGCCCCCAACGGTCGACCGTTCCGAAACAGGTTGACCCTGTTCCGAAACACGGGCCGTTCCGATACCAGTTCCGCAACGGGGGTCTGGCAGAGACCAAACCGTTTCGAAATGGTGCATACCGTTTCGGACCCCTGGGTTCATTCCAGGCACCCGTTCCGAAACGGTGCACACTGTTCCGAAACGCCTGCACAAAAAATCAGCAAACTAGCATACCAAAACATGCAATTAACCACTCAAACATGCTCCAAATGCTACCAAACTTTACCAGCATGCAATTCAACATATATAAGACATAATTGCATCATCAATTCATCAAAACAACATCACAAGCAAAAAGCCTCAATTCTATAGGCATGCTTCCTACACAAGCTAGCTATTCAAGCATTAACTTCAAAAACAAGCATATAAGGTTCCAATCCAAAAACCAGCATTCAAATCAACATTCAACATACTTAGGGAGTTCCAAACACCTCCCAAAACATACACATTGGTCCCCCATTGCCAAATCATCCAAAAGCTAAAATGTTTAACAAAAACCTTCCATACATTGAGCTCTACTTGTACTTGAACTCTTGCCCTTCTTGCTGCTCTTCAAGATACTCTATTGCTCTGCATTATTGAATTAAGAAAACGAGAGAGCGTAAGCAAAAGCTTAGTGAGGAGTGCTCTTTAAAACCATTCAATAATGCAATTTAAAACATTTACAAAACATGCTTATAATCAACCTTTACACATGCTCAAAAGCATACTTTTAAACAAGCAATCTCATGCTTCAACATATCTTTAAAACAAGGACTTTTAAACACCTTGGCCCCAAGGACTTTTAAACACCTTGGCCATGGACTTTTAAACACCATGAATAAGGACCACACAAGGACTTTTAACCACCTTTGTGTCCAATGCTTGAATCACCCCAAGGACTTTTAAACACCTTGGCCCCAAGGACTTTTAAACACCTTGGCCCCATGGACTTTTAAACACCATGGAAAGGAGCACCTAAGGACTTTTAACCACCTTAGTGTCCGCAACAAGAACCATCCAAGGACTTTTAATCACCTTGATGTTCTTAAGTAACAAGGCTCACTCAAGGACTTTTAACCACCTTAGTGACCTTCACTTTTTCAAAACATCACTTGCCAATATACATCTTTTTCAACACATAATCCACTGTTTTAAAGCATTAAACCAAGCCATTTACAACATGCATTTCAAAGCATCAAACCACATTATTTCAATGTATAAAATCAAGGAACTCCTACCTAGAGTTACCTTCAACATATGGCTTAAAACATCAGCAAATACCATGCTAAAACATGCTTCCAAAACAGTAATTAAAACATGCAAATCACCATTTTGCATCACATCAAAATCATGGCCACCACTAGAGAGAAAATCCGAAAACTTACACTTGAGCTTAGCAAAGTTGTTTAGACTTAGACTAAGCCCCCAAAACCTTGGTTTCAAAGCCGAAAACCATTTTCACTCACCGATTTCCACTTTGCTTCAAGCCAAAGTACCAAATCAAGCCTCCGGATCAACAACTCTTGGATCCAAGGATGCCTCCCCTGTTTCAACACATCAAAGCAGAGGATTAATGCATCATCATGCATTAATTGCTTCAATGAAAGCACCTAAACTCGCTGCTCTCATTCAACCTCCATTTTCGGCCACCAAACACAACCGAAAATGCATCCAAAACACTTCTAAACAAAGCCCAGCCATAAACCAGCAAAACCACACTTCCATTAACATCATAAAACATCTAAAAACAACCTATCAACATCCTTATACCTCCAGCAACATCAGATCCACAAGATCACCACAAAAACTACCTTGAAACACAAGCTAAACTTGGGAAACTCAACCTATCCGGGATTGCATCAATCAAAACTCAATTCCTTATCAATTTAGAGATCATTTAACATCAAAAACACCTTTCAAAACACAGATTACTCAGATCTAACGAAAATCATCAAAAATCATCAAAATCTTGCATAATAAGCCAAGATCCATTTCAACACTTTAAAACCTTTAATTAATCATCAATTTAGGATTGAAAACTTAGGAATTTCAGTAAAGAACTTGAAGTTCAGAGGAGAAGGACGTTCTTACCTCCAAACTTGAGTTTCTCCTCTTTTTGGAATGAAAATCCTTGTTGAAACAAGTAGCAATTGAAGAGGTTTTGAAGATACAATGATTAGGAATCAAATGAGAGTTGAAAGGAGGAATTTAGGTGAGAAAATCAGAATCAAATCTCTGGAAATGGAGTGTTTGGGTTGAGAGAAAAAGAGAGAAAGAAAATAGAGAAGTTTGTTATGAAATTAGCCAAATGGCTTTTCCCTCCTTTTTGATATCTTTAAAATCAGAATTATAACTCAAAATATCTTAGAAAAATCTGGAGAAACTCCCTTTGGGTAAATAGCTCCTTAAAGATTCAAAGTTTCAACCCTTTATAAAACAGCCACCAAACTTGCGAAAATTACATTTTGGTCACTAGCCAAAATGTCACCCTTCCAAAACTCATTTTCCAAAATTGATTTCACAGTTCACTTAATTATATTAAAAGATGATTTTAGAACATTTTTCCATATTTTTAATGCAACCCGAACTAGGCTTTCCTAATTTAACCTCTTACGATTCGAACAGCACTTTGACCGACCGGTCAACGCCCAAGACTTCTAAGCCCAAAACCGGGGCGTTACAACTCTCCCTCCCTTAAGAAATGTCGTCCTCGAAATTTACCTGAAGGAAAGAGATAAGGAAACTGCTTCAGCATGTCTTCCTTCCGCTCCCACGTGGCTTCCTCAACACCGCGATGCTTCCACAGCACCTTCACCAACTCAATGGTCTTGCCACGAAGATCCTTGCTATCTGAATCCAGAACCTTCACCGGTTCCTCATCATAGGTCAAATCCGGATTTAATTCCACTTCCTCCACAGGCATCACATGCGAAGGATCAGATCTATACTTCCTGAGCATAGAAACATAGAACACATCATGAATCTTCTCCAGCTCCTGAGGTAACCTCAACCGATACGCAACAGGACCCACACGCTCAACAACCTCATACGGTCCAATGTATCTAGGGCTCAACTTACCCTTCCGACCAAACCTCATCACCTTCTTCCAAGGCGAAACCTTCAAGAACACACGATCACCCACCGCATACTCTATCTCCTTACGCTTCAAATCCGCGTAAGATTTCTGCCGGTCAGAAGCAGCCTTCAACCGCTCACAAATGAGCTTCACCTTCTCGGTGGTTCCCTTCAACAAAGCCGGCATCGAAACCAACTTTTGACCAGTTTCAGCCCAACAAAGAGGAGTCCTACACTTCCTCCCATACAGAGCCTCATAAGGTGCCATCTGTATACTCGCCTGATAACTATTGTTATAAGCGAACTCAACCAAAGGCAGATGCTTCTCCCAAGAACCTTGGAACTCTATCACGCAGCATCTCAACATATCCTCCAAAATCTGAATAACTCGCTCAGACTGACCATCCGACTGAGGATGATAGGATGTACTGAAATGCAACCTTGTACCCAAAGCTTGATGCAAACACTGCCAGAAACGCGATGTGAACCTCGGATCCCTATCCGACACGATCGACCTAGGCACACCATGCAGCCTCACAATCTCAGCAATGTACAGCTCTGCCAGCTTATCCAAAGAAAACGTAGTATGCACAGGCAAGAAATGCGCACACTTCGTCAGGCGATCCACAATCACCCAAACAGAATTCTTCTTCGATGGAGACAAAGGTAAACCAGATACAAAATCCATGGTAACCCTCTCCCACTTCCATTCAGGGATTTTCAACGGTTGCAACAAACCAGAAGGAACCTGATGTTTAGCCTTAACCCGCTGACACACCAAACACTTGCTCACAAACTCAGCAACATCCTTCTTCAAACCCACCCAATAGTACTCATCACGAAGATCACGATACATCTTAGTACTACCAGGGTGCATAGCAAAAGGACTACTATGACCTTCAGTCAGAATAGCACGCCTCAACTCAGCATCAGCAGACACTACTATTCGACTCCCAAAACACAACACTCCATCCTCATTAAAGCAGAAATCCGAAGGTCTACCCTCCGCGATATCCTGAACATGAGACACCAAGGAATCATCCAGCAACTGCTTATCCTTGATCAACTGAACCAACGATGGTTTCACCTGCAACTCAGCAACAAGACCACCATCCCGCGATATACTCAAGCTAGCAAACATAGCTCTCAGCTCAACAGCTACCTTCCTACTCAAGGCATCCGCAACAACATTAGCCTTTCCAGGATGATACTCTATCGTCAGATCATAATCCTTGAGCAACTCCAACCAACGCCGCTGCCTAAGATTCAACTCCTTCTGAGACATCAGATACCTCAAACTCTTGTGATCCGTGTACACCGTACACTTCTCACCATACAGATAATGCCTCCAGATCTTCAGAGCAAAAACCACTGCAGCCAACTCAATATCATGCGTAGGATAATTGCGCTCATGCACCTTCAACTGCCGCGATGCATAAGCCACAACCTTACCCTCTTGCATCAGCACACACCCCAAACCAACATAGGATGCATCACTGTAAACCACAAACTCTTTCCCTGATTCAGGCTGAATCAAGATAGGAGCTTGCGTCAAAGCCATCTTCAGCTTCTCAAAAGCCTGCTGTCTCGCCTCCGTCCACTCATACTTAACATCTTTCTGCAACAACTTCGTCAAAGGAGCAGCAATCTTGGAAAAACCATCCACAAACCTTCGGTAGTATCCTGCCAAACCAAGGAAACTACGGACCTCCTGAACAGACTTAGGAACTTTCCAGTTCATCACCGCTTCAATCTTCTGAGGATCAACACGAATCCCCTCAGCTGAGACCACATGCCCAAGAAACACCACCTCCCTAAGCCAAAACTCACACTTGCTCAGCTTAGCATAAAGCTGATTCTCCAACAAAGCTTGCAGCACAATCCTCAAATGCTCTTCGTGCTCCTCCTCAGTACGCGAGTACACGAGGATATCATCAATGAACACCACAACGAACTTGTCCAGGTATTCATGAAACACACGATTCATCATGTCCATGAAAGCAGCAGGAGCATTTGTCAAACCAAACGGCATCACAAGGAACTCATAATGCCCATACCTTGTCCTGAAAGCTGTCTTAGGCACATCCACATCCTTCACCTTCAACTGATAATACCCTGACCTCAAGTCAATCTTAGAGAACACAGCAGCTCCCCGAAATTGATCAAAGAGATCATCAATCCTCGGCAAAGGATACCGATTCTTGATAGTCAACTTGTTCAGTTGACGGTAATCAATGCACATCCTCATAGTGCCATCTTTCTTCTTCACAAACAAGACCGGTGCTCCCCAAGGCGACACACTCGGCCGGATGAAACCACGATCAAGCAGCTCTTGCAACTGCGTCTTCAGCTCCTTCAGCTCCTTAGGTGCCATTCTATAGGGAGTAATGGACACAGGAGTTGTATTCTCATACAGCTCAATTCCAAACTCCACCTCGCGATTAGGAGGTAAACCAGGCAACTCCTCAGGAAAAACACCAGGAAACTCCTTCACAACCCTGATATCCTGCACCCTCAACTCCTTAGAACAAGGATTCATCACAAAAGCTAGATAAGCTTCACAGCCCTGCCTCAGCATCCTACTCGCCTCCAAGGTAGAAACAACATTGGCAAGAAACTTCACATTCTCACCAACCACCACCACTTCATAATCATCCGCAAGCTTAAGCGAAACCCGCTTATTCTCACAATCCACAACAGCACGATGCTCAGCAAGCCAATCCATACCAAGGATCACATCAAAACCATAAAAGGGCAACTCCATAAGATCAACATGAAAGACATGTTCTTGAACAACCAAGGGACACCTTCTATAAAGCTTTCGAGTCACAACAGTTTCACCAAAAGAACTAGTGACACGAACACCAACATCCAAAGACTCAACAGGCAAACCAAGCAATTCAGCATGCTCACGCAAAATGTATGAATGCGTAGATCCAGAATCAATCAAAGAAAGCAATGACAAGGATTGCAAAGTAAAGGTACCTGCAATCACATCTGCATCATTCCTTCCCTCGCGCTGAGCATACACTCTCGCCTGGCCTCCACCCTCAGGCTGAATAGCCACAACATGAGCTACTCCACGACCACCTTCCTCTCGCCTCTGAAAATTACCACGGCCGCGCCCACGACCTCTCTGCGGTGCAGCAACAACAGGAGCACGCTCTTGACCACCAACCATCCTCGGACAATCTCGCCTCAAGTGGTCAGCAGAACCACAGTTCCAGCACTCATAACCAGCTGCCGCAACAGGAGCTTGCACCTCCCTCACAGCACGAGGACAGTCACGCTTCACATGACCACGTGAACCGCAGGTCCAACAAGCACTAGGGTCAGCTCTAGCATTACCACCCCTAGCAGGTGCACCTCCACCTCTCTTAGCTGAGGACTGAAACCTCTGATCACGTCCCCTCTTGTTCCGTCCACCTCCGGAACTATACTCAGCAGCTCTCTTCCCAGAACTCGCTCCAGCACCTTTCGCAAACAAACTCAGATTCATCTCAATGTCCTTTGCTCGGCCCACTAACACATCAAAATCATCATACTCAGTGGCCAGCACATACATCTTTACCTCCGTTATGAGACCATAACGAAACCTCTCGCACCTTTCCCGCTCATCAGGAATCAGCTCCGGTGCATACTGACTGAGTCGCACAAACTGCACCTCATACTCAGCCACACTCATACTCCCTTGGGTCAGAGTCATGAATTCACGCTTTTTCTCATCCAGATATCTCACTCCCAGATATCTCCTCTTGAACGCATTCTGAAAGAATGTCCAAGTGATGTCAGCTTCAGCCATCCCAGAGGTTGTGGTCGTCCACCACGTATAAGCATCGCTCTGCAGCAAAGACACAACACATCCCAACTTTTGCACATCAGTGCAGCTCATCTGTCCCAAGATACGCTTGGTACTTTCTAGCCAAGCTTCCGACCTCTCAGCTGACATACCCCTAAACTCAGTCCCACCAAGACTGCGCAGACGCTCTAAGGGTAATCTAGCTCCAGCATCTCCCTGATACCCAGCTCCTTGAGCTCCAGCTACTGCTGCTCGAAAAGCACCCGCAATAGCTTGTACCAGCAACGTCATATCAGGCACAGCTTGCCCCTGACCAACCTCAGGTCCTGCAGCTCTAGCACCAGCTGCTTCAGCTCCAGCTCTCCCTCCCTCAGCACCACCACCACCAGGCGGAGGAGGAGGTAACACAGCACTACCCGCATTCTCATCATTCCCATCCGGAGTCGTAGCTCCCACGCTACTCCTTAACTCTCTACGTGGTGCCATACTTTTACCATGCATAACAATACAAATAAAACATAGTCAAGACCAGCAAGGTAAGCAATTTCAAGTATTCAAGCTCAATTTCTTTCAAAATCAACATCATTTCTTTAGCTTTTGTTTGGCAATGGGTACCCTCATCATGCATCATCACAGCATACATCTCAAAAGCATCAACATCTCAAACCACTGAACATGCTTTCATACAACAAGCATACAAGCCAAACATACTTCAATCATGCATACAAACATTCCCAATTACTCGAGAACTCAGCTCTGATACCACCAAATGTAACCCCCTTAACCCGGCCTAGACGGTTGACCCGAATTAAGAAAGTCACACGGGGAAAACCAAAGTCAACCCGAAAGTCAACCTTGATTAACGACCCTTTTTTTTTCTTTTTAATCTTATCTAGATGCACATTAACCCTAATTGTGATCACACAAACAACATACTCAAAGATCACAAACATCAGAGATCAAATAGGGACCCAATTGAACAAATTACAACTTTAGGGACCAAATTGTAATTTCTGATAAATTAAAGGACTTAACCCAAATTAATCTTACCAACTTGAAATTAGTCAGGTTTCATGCTTCTCTGTGAAATTTCAGCTCAAAAGGACTTCTCAAACTCAAACAATTGCACAAACAAGATTCAGGACCAAAACGCAAACATTTCAAAACATATAACTGCCCATGTCAGCCCCCAACGGCCGACCGTTCCGAAACAGGTTGACCCTGTTCCGAAACACGGGCCGTTTCGATACCAGTTCCGCAACGGGGGTCTGGCAGAGACCAAACCGTTTCGAAACGGTGCATACCGTTTCGGACCCCTGGGTTTATTCCAGGCACCCGTTCCGAAACGGTGCACACTGTTCCGAAATGCCTGCACAAAAAATCAGCAAACTAGCATACCAAAACATGCAATTAACCACTCAAACATGCTCCAAATGCTACCAAACTTTACCAGCATGCAATTCAACATATATAAGACATAATTGCATCATCAATTCATCAAAACAACATCACAAGCAAAAAGCCCCAATTCTATAGGCATGCTTCCTACACAAGCTAGCTATTCAAGCATTAACTTCAAAAACAAGCATATAAGGTTCCAATCCAAAAACCAGCATTCAAATCAACATTCAACATACTTAGGGAGTTCCAAACACCTCCCAAAACATACACATTGGTCCCCCATTGCCAAATCATCCAAAAGCTAAAATGTTTAACAAAAACCTTCCATACATTGAGCTCTACTTGTACTTGAACTCTTGCCCTTCTTGCTGCTCTTCAAGATACTCTATTGCTCTGCATTATTGAATTAAGAAAACGAGAGAGCGTAAGCAAAAGCTTAGTGAGGAGTGCTCTTTCAAACCATTCAATAATGCAATTTAAAACATTTACAAAACATGCTTATAATCAACCTTTACACATGCTCAAAAGCATACTTTTAAACAAGCAATCTCATGCTTCAACATATCTTTAAAACAAGCATCTCATGCTTCACAATATTCTTAACATGTCATATTGGCTCAAGTGATACATTTCATTTATTAAATCAAGTTCAACAACTTTCCCCAAGGACTTTTAAACACCTTGGCCCCAAGGACTTTTAAACACCTTGGCCATGGACTTTTAAACACCATGAATAAGGACCACACAAGGACTTTTAACCACCTTTGTGTCCAATGCTTGAATCACCCCAAGGACTTTTAAACACCTTGGCCCCAAGGACTTTTAAACACCTTGGCCCCATGGACTTTTAAACACCATGGAAAGGAGCACCTAAGGACTTTTAACCACCTTAGTGTCCGCAACAAGAACCATCCAAGGACTTTTAATCACCTTGATGTTCTTAAGTAACAAGGCTCACTCAAGGACTTTTAACCACCTTAGTGACCTTCACTTTTTCAAAACATCACTTGCCAATATACATCTTTTTCAACACATAATCCACTGTTTTAAAGCATTAAACCAAGCCATTTACAACATGCATTTCAAAGCATCAAACCACATTATTTCAATGTATAAAATCAAGGAACTCCTACCTAGAGTTACCTTCAACATATGGCTTAAAACATCAGCAAATACCATGCTAAAACATGCTTCCAAAACAGTAATTAAAACATGCAAATCACCATTTTGCATCACATCAAAATCATGGCCACCACTAGAGAGAAAATCCGAAAACTTACACTTGAGCTTAGCAAAGTTGTTTAGACTTAGACTAAGCCCCCAAAACCTTGGTTTCAAAGCCGAAAACCATTTTCACTCACCGATTTCCACTTTGCTTCAAGCCAAAGTACCAAATCAAGCCTCCGGATCAACAACTCTTGGATCCAAGGATGCCTCCCCTGTTTCAACACATCAAAGCAGAGGATTAATGCATCATCATGCATTAATTGCTTCAATGAAAGCACCTAAACTCGCTGCTCTCATTCAACCTCCATTTTCGGCCACCAAACACAACCGAAAATGCATCCAAAACACTTCTAAACAAAGCCCAGCCATAAACCAGCAAAACCACACTTCCATTAACATCATAAAACATCTAAAAACAACCTATCAACATCCTTATACCTCCAGCAACATCAGATCCACAAGATCACCACAAAAACTACCTTGAAACACAAGCTAAACTTGGGAAACTCAACCTATCCGGGATTGCATCAATCAAAACTCAATTCCTTATCAATTTAGAGATCATTTAACATCAAAAACACCTCTCAAAACACAGATTACTCAGATCTAACGAAAATCATCAAAAATCATCAAAATCTTGCATAATAAGCCAAGATCCATTTCAACACTTTAAAACCTTTAATTAATCATCAATTTAGGATTGAAAACTTAGGAATTTCAGTAAAGAACTTGAAGTTCAGAGGAGAAGGACGTTCTTACCTCCAAACTTGAGTTTCTCCTCTTTTTGGAATGAAAATCCTTGTTGAAACAAGTAGCAATTGAAGAGGTTTTGAAGATACAATGATTAGGAATCAAATGAGAGTTGAAAGGAGGAATTTAGGTGAGAAAATCAGAATCAAATCTCTGGAAATGGAGTGTTTGGGTTGAGAGAAAAAGAGAGAAAGAAAATAGAGAAGTTTGTTATGAAATTAGCCAAATGGCTTTTCCCTCCTTTTTGATATCTTTAAAATCAGAATTATAACTCAAAATATCTTAGAAAAATCTGGAGAAACTCCCTTTGGGTAAATAGCTCCTTAAAGATTCAAAGTTTCAACCCTTTATAAAACAGCCACCAAACTTGCGAAAATTACATTTTGGTCACTAGCCAAAATGTCACCCTTCCAAAACTCATTTTCCAAAATTGATTTCACAGTTCACTTAATTATATTAAAAGATGATTTTAGAACATTTTTCCATATTTTTAATGCAACCCGAACTAGGCTTTCCTAATTTAACCTCTTACGATTCGAACAGCACTTTGACCGGCCGGTCAACGCCCAAGACTTCTAAGCCCAAAACCGGGGCGTTACAGTTTCGAAACACCCTCAAGGTGTATCGAAACGCCTTGACCTGGTCAACTATTTTAAGCCTACTTGAGGAGGCCGTATCGGAACGGGGGTCAACCGTTCCGAAACACCCTCTCTGGTCAACATCTCGTGGTCAACAAGATTTGACCGTTTCGAAACCCCAGAGACCCGTTTCGGAACACCTTCATCTCGCCCAATTTCTCAAAATTCCAGTAGCAAAAGTGTACCGAAACGGCCCCTAAACGTTTCGAAACGCTCGGTCAAAACACAGGGGACCGTATCAAAACAAGGTAACCCGTTTCGAAACGCCCTCTGTCTGCAGACTGGTTTTAGCTGATTTAAGGCACAAGGGTGCCCCTAAACCCCACTAAAACCACCAACAACACTCTAACAACAATCTTAAAGGCAAATCAACATATGAGCATGCTTGAACATCATTATAGCGAGACTAAACACTAAGGCACAACATCACAAAGCCATACATCCATACATAGATTAAAGGTGATAGCTTCAACATAGCCAACACTTAGACAATTCTAGGTAGCAAAATACTATCATGGTTTCAAGCATGGCATACATCCCAAAAGCCGATTTAACAAGCACACATGAGGAGTCTAACATGCTTCTAAACAACAACAATAGAAACATGATCCAAAAACATCATAACACGATTACATGTCCCATTGCTTGACCATTACATCTTAATTTAAAAGTTCGTACTTGGTAGCTACACAAGCACCACGAAGCACACTTGGAGGCCCCCTTCTTGCACTTAGCAACCCACGAACTAAGGATCTGCATTGTCGAACAACGAGAGAGCATAAGCAATAAAGCTTAGTGAGGGTAAGCTCTTTAAAAACAAACCTCGACAATGCAGGGTCCAAGCACGATCTCAACCAAGGTAAATACACAATTACCAAGGATCCTCAAGAGCCAAAAGTTAAAGATGCCTGAACAATATTCAATTATATGTCATGCCCAACAAGCTCCATTTCACAATATATGTAAACACATATAAACATCCAAGTAGAAATCACATTCTACAACACATTAATACACATATCAATCAATATTGGCACCTAGCTATGACCCGAATACGCAGATAAACACGTTGGAACTCACATCCAACAACCACTTTACCTCACGGTGGGATTACACTCATCACCAGTCTCGCGGAGGGGATTCCACTCATCCTCACGCCCCGTCGATGGGATTCCACTCATCATCGACTATATATACATACAATTTCCGGGCGAACACGTACTCCTCCTTGGTGACTCAACGCCACCAAGGCCACGCGCGAATTTAGACTCATGTGTACACACTAACATCCTAATGATCGATCATTTGTACTCAAGCATACTAGTGCCAACATTTAACTCATTCCACATTATTCGTTTCAATCAATGTCGTGCTTAGCACGTACTCACCATGATCACAATCATGAACCATTTCCATGCATGCCATAAGCATCACAAATCATGCCTCATCTCACATGTATAACAAAATATACATAAATCAATCATATCACAAGTCATACGAGGCATAAACATCCAAATACAAGTTCATCTAATGGCTCTAGATCAAGTTTAGGATTAGGTTACCACCCCAATCCTAACTCTAGGTGGGTCTACCAAGCCCAACCTAGTCCACATGCTCGAACCAACCATTTAAAATCACTTTAAATATTTAACCACTCACCTAAGCTTCCAAGCTCCAAGCCAAGCAAGCAACCACCCTCAAGTTTCCGAATTTCCCCCCGATGCTTCACCGACCCAAGTTCTTGCTTCTAACCAACTTCAATACAATTAAAACAATCTCAAATCAGCCCAACATCAAAATACCAACCCGGAACATAATTCAAATACAATTTACAACGTTTCAAGCCATGAACAACCCCACTTCTAACCAAACTCGGGCAGCCCCAAAACCTCTTCCAAAATCCATGTTTCCAATACCCTTTTCACCCACAAATGATCCCAAATCAACCCTTAACCATAGTACTATCAATAGCATATCAATTCCAACCTAAAACAACCCCCAAAACTCACCCAAAACCCTCCAAAAACCCCATTTAAACCCAATTTCGGGAATTTGTTTAAAACCATTCAAAATTCACATATGTGGTACCATTTAGCTCCTAGACTTCATAACTAACAATATTAAATCAAAATGTTAGGTTTAGCAACACAAAGACATCATTTTTAATCAAATCTTTTGAAATCCCCATTTCCAAAACTTTGACGAAATTAAAAACAAATGGTACTTTCGAATAGAGGGAGTTGAGAAGAAGTCAAAAACGGTGTTACCTTTCAAAAATGAGTTGAAATGGAGGAGCTTTGTGATGGAATAGTGATTTGTAGAGAGAGAGCTCTTTTCACGTTGGGAAGTTTTGAAGAAGAAGGTCAATAGTGAAAATTTGGGTGTTTTATTTTGTTTTAACTTAAAGGCCTAAAGACCATCTTGCCCTTAATGAAATGGGATATTCACAAGAGTATATAATCCATGGCCATTTGGGGTTTAATCCCAAAGCATAGTCAACACAATTAATTAATTTGAAAACAAAACCCAAAACATTATTTAAATCATAAAACCGAGCCCAAATAATATTAAAATATTATTTTCACATAACCCCTAAACCCGGGTGTTACACTAAGTCTGTTTTAACCATCCAATATTTACCCTCGTTAAAGCTTCGATCGATATAATGCGAGCTTTGCCAAAGCAATGTCACATTTATCTATCTTAGTTAAATGCGAAAAATAAGCTAATGATATTCACCGGTTGAGATATTGGTATTGACTTAGATGGGTTGTTCTAATAGGATTAGAAAACCTAGTGGTTAAAAGTTTTGGTTAATCATAAGATGATTTAAAGAACAAGAGTTGTTTGCCAAAAGATGAGGAATTACATGAGATGTAATTAGTAAGGTGTTACTTACCTAAATAACCATTTCCTAAAAGACTGGCCAAAGCTGATTTAGGAATGGTGAAATACGGATCCTCACTCACTAGAAAAACTATCGAAACACTTTTTCGAAATTAAAACTAGAGGGTTTTTAATTTTGAAGAAAATAGTGGGAGTAAATTTATAGTAAAGACCTATCTATAAATTTTAAAATTTAGTAAAACTTATGTAGCATATTTTCTTTGTTGTAGAATTAATGGCAAATAATACTTTATCTCTGCGATCTATCCTTGAGAAGGATAAGCTCATTGGCATAAACTTCCTTGACTGGTTCCGCAATTTGAGAATTGTTCTCAAACAGGAAAAGAAGGAATATGTCATTGAAGAACCTGTTCTTGATGAACCGGTTGTCACTGCTTCCAAAGCTGACAAAGACAAATTTAAGAAACACATGGACGACATGTTGGATGTCGGTTGTCTTATGCTTGCCTCCATGACTCCTGAGCTTTAGAAGCAACATGAGGACATGGTAGCTTATGATATGATTCAAAATCTCAAGGAGATTTATGAAGGGCAAGCTCGTCAAGAGAGGTACGAGACCTCTAAAGCTCTGTTTCAATGCAAGATGAGTGAGGGATCTCCCGTAGGAGCTCACGTCATCAAAATGATGGGCTACATCCAAACGTTGGAGAAGCTCGGCTTTCCGCTGAAAGACGAATTAACTACTGATGTCATCCTGCAATCGTTTCCGGATAGTTTCAATCAGTTCTTCCTTAATTTCATTATGAATGAAATTAACAAGACGCTGCCACAGTTGCTCGGCATGTTGAGAACTGCTGAAATCAACTTGAAGAAGGTAGGACCTGAACCTGTTCTGATGGTCCGCAAGGGCAAGAAGAAAGGTAAATCGACAGCAAAGTCTAAAGGTGATGGTAAGACCAAAACCGATGGAAATGAGGCATTGAAACCTAAAAAGGGAATCAAGAAGGATGGAAAATGTTTCCATTGCGGCAAGACCGGACATTGGAAGAGAAACTGCCCCACACACCTACAAGAAGTCAAGAAAGCAAAAACGAGTGAGGCATCAACCTCAGAGGCTTCTAAAGAGAAGGCATCAGAATAGACATGGATCTGCGAATGGAAATAAAGCAAGAGTTGCTACATCATCCATTAGGACATGTGTTTTTGCTTAAATAGATTTGTTTTAGTTTTTAAGATTATTATTTTGTGTCTAAGTTTTAGTTATCTTGTAAGGACAAGATATTTTAATTTTGAGATTATTTAAATAAATGTTATTCTTTTAATCTCTTATGGCACAACGAATCAATGATCTTTAAACTAATCAAATCAATAATATTTATAAGATAAATAAAACAAATGACTAATCTCAAACTCATAAAAGTATTAAGGTAATTTGATGAGATCAAATTTAAGAATATTTAAAGTTTGATGAACTTCCAAAGAATATAGGATTGTCCCATAATTAAATCTCACAAGTGGAACGAAAAGTCTTTGAAAGAGAATCAAACATGTTAGACATGTTTTGATTCAGAACAAGTCATTTCCGACTTCTTTACACACTAGAAAAACAATTCTCATACTTAATCGTGTTTTTTTCGAAACGTCATATAAGATATGGACTAAGAATTGTTCTAGAATACCTTTGAAGTTTTAAGGTTACTTACATGTTAAAATGCTTACAAAGTTTGAACCTTAAAAAACTCCATTTGTTGTTTATCCTAACGAGAACAAAGTATTTGTTTCTCAAACGAGAGTTTATCTTGAAAGAGATTAATTCTCACAAAGGGATATTATTTCTTCAACTTTAACGAGAACAAAATATTTGTTGCTCAAATGATAGTTTATCTCGAAAGAGAATACTTATCGCTAAGGGATTTCATTTTTCAACGAGAACAAAATGTTTGTTGCTCAAACGAGAGTTTCTCTCGAAAGAGATTACCTCTCACAAAAAGAAAAAAAATGGAATTTGGAATGTGAAGAAATTTTAGACAACAAATTTATAAACCAAAGATTGAGAATATTCCACAAATGATCAAGGAACATTGGAACAAAACACAACCATTGTGTTGATCCTTAAGAGAATACCATATACTTGAGAAATATGGATTTCTCACTATCCGCACATGGAAACACTCTTCTTTTCTGATCAAGATAAAGACAAGGTCTTATCAGAAAGCAATGGTGAGCCCAAAATTCGAGTATGATAATGCCATAGAGACATATACTATAGACTATAGTAATAAATGAATAATAATGCCATCGCGTATGATAAATTATATATAGGTTACAGACTATAGACTATATAACACTTGAAAATATTCTTATATACTAAGTTAAACCCTAAACCTTAAACCATACAAATTAATTTCATAAACTAATAACCCTAAGCTACACCATAAACACTAAACCATTAATACTAAACACTAAATCATAAACCATTAACCTTAAACCGTAGGAATTAATATCATAAACCAATAATCCTAAACTACACCATAAACCCTAATCCATTAACACTAAGGCCTAAACTCTAAGCCATAAACTAAAATCGGGGACCAATTTTACAATTTTATCATAAAATATAGCCTAAAACCGAAATTAGTGATCAATTTGACAATTTGAAAGTGGAGAAATTAGAGAGTCTAGTGACCAATTTCATAATTTTATCATAAAATATAGCATAAAACCGAAATTAGGGACTAATTTGACAATTTGAAAGTGGAGAAATTTGAGAGTCCAATGACCAATTTCACAATTTTACCATAGAAATAAACAGGGTCCAATTCTGGCTAAAAGTTAAATCTTAAGAACTAAAATGAACAAAAATATCAGCATATTAAAATTATTAGGCTGAATTACAAAAGGCTTAATGCACATTTTGCCCCAAACGTTTATCTCTTTTCCCAACTTGGTACCTAACGTATTTTTGGGCTCTTTGCCCCCTAAAGTTTACGCCATTACTCAAAACACCCCAAAATTTTGATGCCGTTAATTTTTTTCTTTAACCAATCATATCGCACCACGTCGCCCTCTTTATTTTCTTTTTCATTTTTGACTGAAATGAAAATTGTATATAAAAAACAAAATAAATTTAATATAATAAAATATAGATTTAATAAAAAATCATTTCCCCTAAAACAAACCATTATCTCCCTCTTTCCCAACACCCGTTCCCCAACGCTACCATCGCGCTTTTGCTCAGCAGCTGCCGCCTCTCTCTACCAATTGCACATCCATCGTCGACCTCTTACCGTATCGCTAACCCCTCGTTTCGCTTGTATATCTTGTTTCTACTTTGTTCAGACAGGATTCTAACAAAATCTCTACTATTATAGCTTGTATGCGCCACTGAAAATTTTGATTTTGTTTGCACTGTGTTTTGATTATTTGATATGAGTAAAGCAAATAGTTTGCTGCTGAAGGCAATTATACAGATCTTGACAAATTGAAACGGTAGCAACTATAAATTAGTTAGTGAAGTGAATTTTTCTTCCTTCGAAAACATTGGACTCTAACATTTGGTTTTTGCTTGTAAATCTTTTGCAGTTCTTGGGAGGATAGAAAAAAATTATGGGGATTGAATTTAATGTAATTGTTCCCTTACAGGTCAATTCTAATTCGAAATTGAATCTGAAAATGAAAACAATTCCATTGACATCAAGGAAAATTTCAGATCTTGACGAATTGAAACGGTAGTCGACGATTCCAATCACCTTCACCACCGTCGGGAATCATCTTCGAAACATAGAGCGTAAGGGGATTAAGTTTGGCAAGATTGTTGTAGTGGCTGGAGGTCGGATAATTAGGGTTGTTTGAGATAAATTTTTATTGGCTTAATATGTCTCTATTTATTTTTAAATTTTAAAATAAAATAAATATAAATATATAAAAAAATTATTAATTAATTATATTTCCCAAAATAACCCATCTTCTTCCCTAATTTTCCCTAAACTCTTATGTGAAACAGGTGATTCAAAGCTCATTGAGTCCATCCATGTGACGGAGGTAATCAAAACCTGAATTTTAGGGTTTGTGTTGATGCATTTTTTGAAGATGCATGGTGGAAAGGAGTTATTTTGGATATCGATGATAATGCATCAGAGCGTTTTGTGTATTTTCTTGACGAGGATGATGAGTGCACAGTGACAGATATAATATTTGTGATTTGTGTCGGCCCTGAAATTTTGAGATTTTATATGTGCTCACCCTCAAACATATTTTTGAATTTGCCACTGTGAGTGCAAGTTCAGTGCGAGTCAATTACGTGTATCTCATGAGTGGGGTGAGTTTCTGGGCATTTGGAGAGACCAAGGTATATGGATATTGGTGGAGTTAACCAAGGAGCTTAAAGGTAATGTTCCTTTGGCTTGTTCTGCAAAGAAAGTTTGGTCCTCGTTAAGTTTAATTTATGGGTTCTTAAAGATATATCTGAGTGGAAGTTGTTTGGAGGAAGTTACTTCATGGAAGTTGTTTAGGAGATTGCAGTTGGTTTAAGGAAAATTGGGGGAGAAGACGAAGGGGAAAGAAGATGGGGTATTTTAGGAAATATAATTAATTAATAAATATTTTAATATTTATTTTATTTTAAAATTAAAAAATAAGAAAAATGACGTGGCGCGTTTTGATTGGTCAAGATCGATTTTTTTAACAGTAGGTGGCAATACAGGTAACGGCGAAAACGTTAAGGGAAAAAATAGTCAAAATGAATTTTAGAGGGCAAGTTGGGAAAACATGTAAAGTTTATGGGGGAAAGTGTATTAAGCCATTTTTATTTAATAATAATTTTGCATTTAATATATTTATTTTGTTTTGTTTTAGTATTACTATTATTGAAATTTTATTCGAAAATTTTAAAAAGAAAATAAAGAGGGCGACGTTGTGCGATATGATTGGTTAAGAAAAAAAATTAACAACGTCAAAATTTTGGGACATTTTGGGTAATGGTGCAAACTTTAGGGAGCAAAAGAGCCCAAAATACGTTAGGTACCAAGTTAGGAAAAGAGGTAAACGTTAGAGGGTAAAATGTGCATTAAACCATTACAAAAATCAGAAGTAAATATGGGTCAATTTCGGCTAAAAGTAAATTTTTAAGGACTAAATAAAACAGTGGAGAGGAGATTGCTATATCCGAAGTCCAAACCGTGGGGATATTTGTGATTAAACTAAAACTAAGTGAATAATATGACTAAAATGCAATGTTTTAAACGCAACATGACTTAAAAGGTAATTAATCTCTAACCTAAAATAGACGGCTTAGTTCCCTCCAAAATTCTGTCTTTTCTCGCCTTTTTACCAATTGTTTTTTTAATTAAAATGGAAGGGCGGGAGGGAAAGAACCCGTGTGAACTTTTAAGTTATGAGAAATTATTTTTAGCCTTTCCGACTTTAGATGTTTTTCATTTAAATCTTAAATTTTCACTTTCAGGTTTTAGTTTAATTTAATTGAGTCTCAATTTAGATTAATCCAATTGAGTGCTATGTTTAATAGGTTAATTCAATTCGGACATTATTATTATACCATATAAACTTTGATTTAATATAATTGTACACAAAAATTTTGATTTGGATGTAAACATGTAATTGTACACATGAAAGTTGAAACTTTAATTTAGTTCAATTGTATACATGACGCTTTGATTTACATATTTAATCAAACTCAAATCCATAAATTAGCAAGTTGAATCGAAATTAATTTCGTAAACTAATAACACTAAACTAAAGCATAAATCGTTAATACTAAACACAAAACCATAAACCTTAAGGGATCATAATTAAAATCATAATCTAATAACCCTAAGTTAAACCATAAACCATTGATACTAAACATAAATCTTCAAGAATCAAAATTAATCACATAAACCAATAACTCTAAACTAACACTAAACTAAACCATAAACCTTAAGGAATCAGAATTAATCTTATAAACCAATAACACTAAACTAAACCATAAATTGTTAATATTAAACCATAAATCATAAACCTTAATGAATCATAACTAATCTTATGAACCAATAATCTTAAACTAAACCATAAATTGTTAACACTAAACTTTAAAACATAAACCTTAGAGAATCAAAATTAATCTCATAAAACAATAAGCCTAAATATTGTATCATTATAAAAACAAAAATATAACCCTAAAAGCTTAAATTATAAACCTTAAACCTTAAATTTTACACACTAAACTCACAAAATAACACATTATTAATAAATTTTATTAATTTTAATATTTATAAATTTAATAAATATCACTGATAATAATAACTTTAAATTATTAGTTTATTTATTTAAATTGTATTCTCTAAATGATTAATTTGTTGATATTATAATAGATTATATAAAATGATTTTAAAATGTTGATAAGTGCAAAAATTTTTATTAAGATTTATATTCAATACATTGATGGTGAAAACTTTTAGTTTCCACAAGCGCTTTAGTTTTAGGGTTTAGGGACTTAGTCTAGGGTGTATGGTTTAGTTGTTTAAGTATAGGAGTTTAAAATTTAGGGGTAATGGTTAGATTTTAGGGTTTATATGTTATGGTTTAGTTTTAGGGTATTATGTTGAAGATTTAGGTTTTAAACTATAAACCCTAAATCTAAACCCTAGACCCTAAATTCTAAAGTGCTAAACCTAAACCTCTAAATCCTATACCCTAAATTGAGCCTTTATATCCTAAAATTAAGGCGCTTGTGAAAACTTAAAGTTTCCACCGCCAGTGTATCAAATAATTATCCATATTATAATGTACAAATGGATTAATAATTTGAATATAATTTAACTTAAAATTTTAATATATATAAATTTACACATAATTTTACTTTAGATAATATTATAATATGCGATAATATTGAATTTAAAAAAAACAAAATTATTAATCTAATGATCATATATAACCTTAATATTCTAATGATCTTAATTAAACTTATTATTCTAATGATCATAATTAATCATGTAACTTAAATGATAAAGAATTATTTTTAAATATATTTATCAATAACAATTTATTAATTTAATTAAACTTTTGAATATATTTATTGATTGCAATTTTACAAATTTAGAAAGCAAACTTATTAATCTAATTATCATGTACATTAAACGGTGAAGAATTACTTTGTCACATTATAAGATTATGTACAATTATAAGCTTCATCAATTACAAGTCAGGTAAATACTAAGGCTGATCAATATTAAATAGTTCAATAACAAGTCGCATCATTTAAATATCAGGTCAAGAACATGTTGAGCCAATTACAGGTAGGGTAAAATTAGATCTCGGATCATTTTAAGTCGAGTTATATCAGTTATTTATCGGGTTAATTTCTGGTTCAGGTTCATATCAGGTTGATGCAGGTCGAGTTCGGTTACTACATTATCAGGTTCAACTCGGGTTTAGGTCATTCTCATGTCGTGTGTAGGTCGGGTTCAGATCTAAAATAATCAAGTCCAACTCGAGTTTAGGTCAACATCATTTCAGACTCGAATTGATTTTGGGTCATCCCCACCTCAGGTCACAAACAGTTTAAACTCGAGTCGGTTTCAGTTAATTTTTTACATCCCTCACAACCGATCTCCAAAATCTCTCTGTTCACAATCCCAATACTAGCTCTGATGAAACAATGATTGTGATGGCTCTGGTGTTCCAATTACTCACTCTGGTTCTACCACTATTCCCACTCCCTCTCACTCATTTCTTTTATCTAATGTTTTTTATGCTCCTAACATGAAACACAATTTAATTTTTGTATCTCAATTTTGAAAACCGTACAATGCTTCTATTGAATTCTTACCTTTTTCTTTTCTTGTCAAAGATCTACAGACCGGGCAATTCTTTTTCAAGGTCGACCTAAACATGGTGTCTATGAGTGGCCCTCAAACTCCACATCGTTACTTATTTTCTCTACAATAAAGACAACAACTCATGTTTGGCATCACCGACTTGGTCACCCATCTCTCTCGACATTCAAGTACATGGTTTCCTCTTTTCATTTAGATGATAACAAATATTCTTTGTCGGATACATATTGTAATGTCTGTCAATCTAATAAAAGTCACAAACTTCCTTTCTCCGCTTCCACCTTATCATCTTCATCCCCTCTTGAAATAGTTTTTACTGATGTATGGACATCTCCAATACACTCTGTCAAAAACATTAAATATTATATAATTTTTTTATCATTTCACCAAATACATATGGTTATATCCTTTAAAGCGCAAGTCTAATACTCATGATACTTTCATCTGTTTCAAAGTCGTTGTCGAAAAGTTCTTCACCACTAACAAAAATATTCAAACAATGGAAATGAATACCAAGCCTTATTGTCATTTTTCACCATCAATGGAATTTCTCATCTTACATCTCCTCCTCACACCCTTGAGCATAATGGCTTTGCTTAACGTCGATACCGACATATAGTAGAAATGGTCTTTCCTTTCTTTCTCATGCCTCAATGCCTCTATCTTATTGGTCATATGTCGTTTCCACGGTCGTTTGTCTTATAAATCGTATGCCTACGCCTACCCTTCACAATGACTCCTCATACTTCAAACTTTTTGGCACTCTTCCTAACTATAACAAACTCTGAAGCTTTGGTTGCCTCTGTTATCCCTGGTTACGTCCCTATGCCTCTCACAAAATTGAACCTAGATCGACCCCTTGTCTCTTTTTTTATTACTCGTCTATTTAGAGTGCCTATCTCTGCCTTGATACGTCTTCTTGTAACCTATATACTTCTCGGCATGTTCATTTTATTGAAATCGTCTTCCCTTTTACACAAACCACTCCCACTTTCCCAAGAGCTACTCCCGTTACTATTTCTGAATGGTTCTCCTTGCTTATACTAATCATTACTTCACCCGCCTTAAAACCTACCACTATACCCGCCTCCAATGTTTCATCTCCTTCCACCACTTCATCCGATCAAAACCTTCAATTGTCTTCCCCAACTACACTAGACCAAATCGTCTCACCAAACACTATACCTAATCAACCTAAATTACCAACACTCCCCACCTCCTCTCAACTTAAGTTACAACCCAACACCATTATACAATTTCCCTTACCCCCTTCCAGCATTGTTACTCGTTCCAAACATAATATACGCAAACCCATTCAAAAACTCAACCTTCATGCAAAACTCCACCACCCTACCCGTGAACCAACCACAGTTACTCGGGCCTTAAAAGACCTTTAGTGGATGCGTGCCATGTCTGATGAATTTGATGCTTTTCTTCACAACGGAAATATGGGAGCTTGTTCCGTCGTGCCCCGCTCAAAATTTGGTAGGTTGTAAATGGACATTTTGCACTAAATATCATCTTAATAGCTCTCTTGACAGGTACAAAGCATGTTTAGTCGCAAAAGGCTTCCGTCAACACTTGTGCGTAGATTTCACTAAAACTTTTAGTTCGGTTGTAAAATCAAAAACTGTGCGCCTGGTACTTAGCCTTGTTGTTAGTCAAGGTTGGGCCCTTCATCAACTTGAAGTCAACAATGCCTTCCTCCAAGGCACCCTTTTAGAGGATGTGTTTATGTCTCAGCCTCCGGGGTTCATCGATCACGATAATTCTAATCATGTGTGTCGGCTTTGAAAAGCTATAAATAGGCTTAAACATGCTTTGCATGCTTGGTATCATGAATTATGGTCATTCTTGCTATCTTTTGGATTTATCAACTCCATTGTCGGTACTTATTGTTTGTCTTTCGTGGCCAAGGTATTGTGATTTATCTTCTTGTCTATGTTGATGATCTAATCGTTACTGGCAATACCTCTTCAGCTATATCTCAGTTTCTTCAGCACCTATTCGTTCGATTCTTATTGAAGGATCTTGGTCACTTGCATTATTTTCTTAGTGTCGAGGTCACTCCCTATGTTGGTGGTTTATTTCTTAGTCAGCGCAAATACATTGTTGTCCTTTTCTCACAGAGCTCAGATGACTGAAGTAAACCGGTTTAAACACTTATGTCCTACTCGATGTCTCTTACATTACATTTCGGCTCCCCATTAGCAGATACAGCTGCCTATTGCACCATTGTCAGTGTTGAGTGCATAAATGTTCTATATTTTAACTCTCATTTACCCATATTATTGAAGCACTCAAGCATGTTTAGTTGCATTTTAGGATAGATTTCACATAAACATCACAAATGGATAATATTGCGTAGATGCTGCTAATTTTGGTTTATTCTTGCAGGTACATGTCGTGGCAGCAACCCAAGGCAGCAGAGGATCAGAAGTTAACTGCAGAGCTGGAGGAAAGAAGTGAAGGAGACTATCATTTACAACGCTTTCGTCACGTCTGTCGTGACAGAATAGGCGACAATGAAGACTATGGTGAGGAAAAATGCAAAGTGGAGTTCGACTGATAGAGCATTTAAAGCCTGATTTTCGTGGACCACTTGCATAAATGACGGAGCCCAGAAGCACAAGGAAGGTCTGGTCCTAAGTTTGAGGAAAATGTCAAAGCAAGAAGATATGGCGAATTAAAAGACATCTACTCAGAGATTTAGTCTTTAATAAAGTTTTACTTTAATTCAAACTTGTATTCTTGGCCATTAAGAAAATTCAAAACCAAGGCCTATATATATATATATATATATATATATATATATATATATATGCTTGTAATTCGACAAGGCAAAGGATATCAAGCTCCTAGCCGTCTTCCCCCAAAACCCTAGTCGTTTCTCTCTCTCCACCATGTTCTAAACTTCCCCTAGGGCAAAGGGTTGATCTTGTAACGTAGTTGTAAGGGTTGTACTATTTCTTAGGATTTTTCTGTTCAATTCAATAAAAGCTTCAAGTTTATTTACTCTGGTTTCAACATCTCATGAGAGTTTCAGGAGAGCATTATGAGGTTATCTATTTACTTAATATCGGGAGAGTTAAGTATGCGAAAGGAGTAGATATTGTAATCACTATTTTTGTTTGGGGTACTCTTTATTATTTTAATGGGTTTATATGGGCTGGTGTTTTATTTTCTAGTTACTATATAAATGTGTGTTGTGGGTTTTGTTTAACTTAAATTAGTTTATATATGTATGTTATACTTTTTTTTAAAAAATCCCAAAACATTAGAATATTATGTTAATATCCTTTATACTTTGTTATTATTACCATGTATACATTCGATTATTAATATTATTATTATTATTATTATTATTATTATTATTATTATTATTATTATTATTATTATTATTATTATTATTATTATTATTATTATTATTATTGTTATTATTATTATTATTATTATTCGTATTGTTACCATTATTATTATTATTCGTTTGTTTAAATTGTTGCTAATGTTGGGCCTTGTAGTTGCTTCTCCTTAATATCCTTTAATTTGGGATTTTTGGGCCTTAGTTTTTTAAATGAATATGCTTAGTTTCTTTTTGGGCTTGTTTCTTAATTTAAGTGGGTTTGGTTTAGTTTGATTAGCATAATCGGTTTAATTGTTCTGGATCGTGTGCCCGCCTTATAGGGCACGGTTCGAACAATTAGGTCGGTTTAGGTTTAGAGCTTAGATTAGGTTTAGGGCTTTAATTAACTTAATTTCATCCTTGGCTTATTAGGATGGATATTAGGTTCGTTAAGCCAAGTTGGCCACATTCACTTTAAAGATAAAATTAATATCACCTTTAGATGAAATGACACGAGATAATCCATAATTGATTCGAGTCCCTTAATTAGGATTTAAACGACCTAGGATTTAATATTAGAATCATAATAAATAATTATATCATTAACGAGATTTCCATAATTCGAGCCTTTGAGTTGGGGTCTTGAGGGCGCTTTTATTTGTTTATTTTTCAAAGCACTTTTATGGCAAGCATTTTACACCTGTCATTCATAAGACCATTAACTATCAAGCATGATAATCGAACTTAAAATATACCCAAAGAGAGGTATTAATTAACTCTGTTGTTCGTGTTATGACAGTCCAAGCTTAATGGATGTCGATCGAATATTTAGGTTAATTTTCACCGTCTCTAGATAAGCGGAAACATAAAAATGGAAATACCACGCATCATCCTTTACTTGCTTGCATCATGCATAAAGGTGACGTACGGGATCCGAACCCTAAACTAACACGGCGGTCAGTTTTATATGATGTCAGTTTAGTCTATGGTCCGATGTACCGTCATCCTTTCTAATTAAATGTTTAATTAATTCCAAAGCCACAATTTGATATAGCCCGAGCTATTTAAGTCATATTTTCATTTAAGAACCCTTTATTAAATTCACTTTGGCTTTTAAATAATTTCTATCGATTAAAAAGGCAACAAGTTATTTGGTACCGATTTCCGGGCGTGATGGGGGTACTAACCCTTCCCCACACGTAACCAACTCCCGGACCCGTTTTAAAACGAATATCTGGTTTTGTGGTGTCCGGCCTACCTTAGTAGCCGGTGGCGACTCCAAATTTTTATGGTTTTTTAAAATTCAAATTTCCCCCCTTTTTAATGAATCTTTTTCAAAAGGTGATACACGAAATAACTTAGTAGTTTTTCAGAAACGTTATCACATATATGAGTTTTCCAGTTTATGGTTAAACCATCTTGGCTTAGGGATAGGTACAAGGTTAAGCATCTAAATAAGAATTCACAAACATCGGTGTTCATCCTTCAATTCACGTCGGGAGGTATCATCAAAGACGTGTTCATCGATAGAACTTGGACCTAGGGATAGGACGAGTCATAACAGGAATTCTTGTTGAACTTGAAGTATAGAGTTGTTGATCGCTGCTGTGACAACAACATACCTCTGCCGCGACAGGTGTTGTCGCGACAGGCTCGACGACAGCCGCAACAGAAAGCTTTTGAATAGTGCAGCACCTGCACTACTGAGCAAATCAATACCAGCCTATTTTATCAAACTGAATTCCTCTTTTATTTTAGTTTATTCTCAAGATTACTCAAAACATTTTATTAATTTTATTTCTTTTCTTGTGCAGAGGTTCAAGGATAAAAGTATTTCCAGTCCCTGTAGAGACGATATCCGATACTTAGTATCACTTTATTACTTGCGACGTGTACACTTGCACCTACTTGTGATAGACTCTTTTACACGCAACAAGTTTTTGGCGTCGTTGCCAGGGACTGGCAACATACCTTTACCTTTAATTACTGCACTTTTTATTTTTATTACTTTTTGTTTTTAGTTGTTTTATTTTCCACGTGCGCTTCACAAGGTTCTTCTATTGCTTATGTGCAGATCGAGACGTGGCAAAGAACCTGAGTACAAATTAGACCCAGAAATTGATCGGACATATCATCTCAGAAACCAAGCTCGAATCTTAATAGAAAGAAACAAATGTCTCGAGGAAAGAATTGAAGCAATAGTGAACGAAAGACACCGCAATGGGGCAGATAACAACAACAACAACCCCAAGGTTGATGACAATCCTCTTATTGATGCCCAAAACAATCGACAGTCTCCTGCTGCCCCAGCAGCACGACAGACATGTCGGGAGTTTATGGACAATGATCATATTGAACTGGAAACTACGTTGCCAAATGTGGAAGTTGAACACTTCGAACTAAAACTTGTGATGTTCAGCATGATAAACTCTACCGGACAATTTGGCGGCTCTACTACATAGGATGCGCGTGAACATATAAAAACCTTCCAGGAGATATGTGGATCATTCAGACGACCAGGAATAAGCCCAGAAGTATTGAGACTCCGGCTATTTCCTCATTCATTGAGGGATAAAGTGAAAACCTAGTGGAACAAGTTAACACCGAGTTCAATAAGAACTTGGGTGGATCTCTGTCGTGAATTTCTCTCTCATTTTAATCCTTCCCTTTTATCTAAAAGATTGCGTAACGAGATTGCTACTTTTCAACAGGAAGATGGCGAACCAATGCATGAGGCATGGGACCGATTTGCAACTCTCTTAAGAAACTGTCCAATGCATGGATTCCCCGTATGGAATCAGGTTGTCAAATTCTATAATGCTGCCAATGCACACACTCGGATGAGGATAGACTCAGCAGCAAACAACTTGTTACTAGACAAGGAACTAGATGATGCAATGCTGGTTTTGAAAACGTTAGCAAAGAACGATGAACAGTTCCCCACAGCTCGAAGAGGAGGAAGACGAGGAGTATCTGTCAAGGAATACGAATCTGACAACTCGGTAAAAACTCAAATTGCATACCTCACCAAGGTAGTTGAAAACCTACAGCGGAAGGAATCTAAGGCTGTATTTCTGCCGAGGAGGTGTGTGAAACTTGCAGTGGAAACCACAGTACAGATGAGTGTCCCTTACAGCTGGAAGAGGGAATGTATGTTGGAAATTATAACAAGAACAGAAGCTATGATTCCAACAACTACAATCCAAATTGGAGGAAGGACCCCAAATTTTCCTAGAGTAACCCAAATAATACATTGAATCCTCTAGTCTAGAATAATCAGAACCAAGGAGGTCCTAGAATCCTGTCACGATAGCAACCACAGCAACAGCCATAACAACAACTGGCAGCCACAACAAGCATTCTGGAACAGACCCTGGCAACCTTCATGTCTCAAACAGGAGCATATATGGCAAACATGGATCACTTTGTCAAGAAAACTGAATCCTTCATGGATAAGACAGAGATGAGAATGACAAACCATGAGGCTACCTTAAAATCTCTAGAGACACAGATTGGTCAGGTTTCACAGTTCATCAACACAAGGCAGAATGGAAGATTCCCTAGTGATACTGAGGTCACTAGAAAACCCACACATGAGCAGTGCAAAGCTATTACAACGAGAAGTGAGAAAAAGCTACAAAGGTCGATATTAAAGAAACATCTGGAAAGAAATCGACCCTACAAACACATGCCGAGAACACTGCCCTGGTAGAAGTGAAATAGCCAGTTGTCGCCACCCCTGCCATGACAACAGAAGAAATAGAGGAATAGACAAAAGAAACTGAAAATTGTGAGCCTCCTCAGATCCGATTCCCGTGTGAAGGACGCCTCAAAGACTGTCGTCCTCCACCCCCTTTTTCCGCAGCGGTTAAAAAAACAAAAACAAGAGTACCATCTTAAGAAAATCTATGAAGTTTTTAAGCAAGTACACATCAACATTCCGTTGTTGGAAGCCATTAAGCAGATGCCTGGTTTTGCAAAGTTCCTTAAAGATGCAATGTCCAGGAGATCCAAACTTGGGGAGTTTGAAACTGTGATGATGACAGAAGGATGCATGGCAATCCTACATAAGCGTCCACCCCCAAAGAAGAAGGATCCCGGGAGTTTCATAATACCATGCATGATTGGTGATAAGTTTGTGGGTAAGGCACTTTGTGATCTTGGTGCTAGTATTAATCTAATGCCCAAATCTGTATTTCAGAAGCTAGGTATTAGACAAGAAAGACCTACAACAGTCATGCTGCAGCTGGCAGGCCGCTCTTACGCACAGTCGGAAGGAAAGATTGAAGATATTTTGGTAAGAGTGGATAAGTTTATATTTCTTGCTGACTTTCTTGTTTTAGACTGTGAAGCAGATGAAAACGCACCGATCATCCTTGGGTGACCCTTCCTAGCCACAGGAAGAACAGTGATCGATGTAGAGAAGGGAGAACTGACTATGAGAGTCAATGACTAGCAGCTAAAGCTCAATGTTCTCCAAGCCATTAAACAAGCTGGTGCAGAGGAAGAATGTAAGGCAATATCAGAAGTAATCATAGACCAACCATGCATCAGATCAAGCTGTCACGACAGACAACTTGGTCACTGCCAACGCAGTCACCTAGAAGACTGCCACGACAGCGTTGATGACAACGACTCCTCAGACAATAATACATCTGATACTGAAGGTCCTGAGGAGGTAAAGTGGATAGGCACACATCCAGGTAAGTTCTTTAAACCTTTGAACTATACTTCGAATGAACATGTGGTTCAAAAGCCTTCTATTGACCAACCACCTATTTTAGATCTTAAACCCCTGCCAGGGAAACTTAAATATGTTTTTCTTGGTCTTAATAATACGTTGCCCGTAATCATCTCTTCTAAGTTGATGCATGATCAGGAACAACAGCTGATCAGGATGCTACAACAGCATAAGAAGGCGATTGGATGGACCATTGTCGACATCCAAGGCATCAGTCCAGAAATTTGTATGCATAAAATTCTCTTGAAGGATGACCATAAGCCGACGATTGATACCCAGAGAAGACTAAATGAAGCTATGCGAGAAGTGGTACGAAAAGAGATCATCAAGTGGCTTGATGCTGGAATTATCTACGCCATCTCGGATAGCAAGTGGGTGAGCCCAGTGCAATGCGTACCCAAGAAGGGAGGCATAACGGTAGTAACCAACAAGGACAACGAGCTAATCCCAACCATTACTGTGACCAGTTGGAGGATTTGTATGGACTACCGGAAGCTTAATAAAGCTACCCTGAAGGACCACTTCCCCTTACCCTTTATTGATCAAATTTAGATAGATTAGCGGGGAAGCCTTATTATTGTTTCCTTGATGGTTACTCAGGTTACAATCAAATTGCAATTGCACCTGGGGATCAGGAGAAAACAACCTTCACATGCCCATACAGAACATACGCCTTTCAAAGAATTCCATTTGGACTATGCAATGAACCAGCAACGTTCCAGCGGTGTATGATGACAATATTCTCGGATATGGTGGAAGATTTCCTGGAGATCTTCATGGATGACTTTTCCGTCTTTGGAGACAGTTTCAACGATTGCTTTGGCAATTTGAAGAAGGTGCTTGAAAGATGTGAGGAGGCCAACCTTGTATTGAACTGGGAAAATGCCACTTTATGATGGATGAGGGCATAGTGCTGGGACACAAGGTCTCCTGATGCGGCATAGAAGTGGACAGAGCAAAAATAGAAGTTATTGAAAAACTGTCGCCACCCACAACAGTCAAGGGCATTAGAATTTTCTTAGGACACGCAAGGTTTTATCGTAGATTCATTGCATTTTTTTCTAAAATCGCTAAACCCTTGTGTCTTATGTTGGAACAGAATATGGCCTTTGATTTCAATACTGAATGTACTGAAGCATTCAGGACACTGAAGGAAAAGCTGGTAACAGCCCCAATAGTGTAGCCACCGGACTGGAGTTTACCATTCCAGATCATGTGTAACGCCAATGATTATGTTGTCGGGGCAGCACTAGGGCAGCGGAAGGAGAAACTCTCCCATGTTATATACTATGCCAGCAAGACTTTAAACAATGCCCGGATTAACTACACCACAACAGAGAAGAAGTTGCTCGCGATGGTGTTCGCTTTTGACAAGTTCTGACCATACATACTTGGAACAAAAGTGGTGGTCCATACGGATCATTCAGCACTAAAATATCTGTTCACCAAGAAGGATGCAAAACCATGGCTGATACGTTGGATTCTGCTATTGAAAGAATTCGATATAGACATCAAGGACAATAAGGGGACAGAAAACCAAGTAGCATATCACTTGTCAAGACTGGAGATAGGAAAATACCAAGCTAAAGACAAGATCAACATACAGGAGACCTTCCCAGACGAGCAGTTATTCACTGTCGCGACAGCCATGGCGGAAGGTAAGCTTCATAAAATCCCTTGGTATGCTGACATAGTAAATTACATTGTGAGTGGTTTATTACCTCCTGAACTTAATTACCAAGCAAGGAAGAGGTTCCAAAATGATGCAAACATTATTATTGGGATGAACCTCTTCTATTTAAGCACGGTGCGGATCAGATCATTAGGAGATGCATGCCACAGGAAGAAGTGCTCCACTACTGCCATGTTGCTCCTTATGGAGGACACTTTGGAGGAAACAAAATTGTTGCCAAAGTTTTGCAATCCGGTTTCTTTTGGCCTACATTGTTCAAGGATGCACAAGCCTTTTACAAGCATTGTGACAAATGCCAAAAGACTGGAAACATCTCTAGAAGACATGAGATGCCCCTGCAAAACATTCTTGAAGTCAAAATTTTTGATGTTTGGGGAATCAGCTTCATGGGACCATTCCCAGCCTCTTGTGGGAATTTGTACATACTGTTGGCAGTACACTACGTGTCTAAGTGGGTAGAGGCTATCGCCACACAAAAGAATGATGACAAGACCGTGCAAAGATTTCTCTACAAAAATATCTTCACAAGGTTTGGCATCTCAAGGGCGATCATTAGTGATGAGGGTAGGCATTTTGACACTAGGGTAATTGAAAGTGCATTGAAGAAGTATGGAGTTAAGCCAAGATCGCAACAGCATATCACCCTCAAACCAATGGGCAGGCTGAAATCTCAAATAGAGAAGTGAAGAATATCCTGGAAAAAATGGTTAAAGCAACTAGAAGGGAGTGGTCTCTTCACCTGAATGATGCATTATGGGCCTACAGAACTGCATTTAAGACACCATTGGGAATGTCACCCTACCGCCTCATCTACGAAAAAACCTGCCACCTACCTGTCGAGATAGAACATAAGGCATATTGAGCTATCAAGACAGTTAACATGGACTGGGACAAAGCAGGGCAGAAAAGGCTGCTTGACTTGAATGAAATTAAAGAAATTCGAGCAATGGCCTACGACAACGCCAGAATTTATAAAGACAAAACAAAGAAGTGGCACGATAGAAAACTGCTGCCACGACAGTTCACCCCAGGGCAGAAGGTGTTGTTGTTCAACTCTAGGTTGAAGCTTTTCCTGGAAAAGCTAAAATCTAGGTGGTCTAGACCCTTCCAAGTAGTCCAGGTTTTTCCTCATGGTGCCATCACAATCAGATCAATCAAGGACGGGCGCCAATTCAAAGTGAATGGACAAAGGTTAAAGCATTATCAAGGGACTGAAGCTCCAAGAGAGCAGAAAGTAGTTACTTTAGGAGATGCCCCTCAAGGCATCCCTAATTTAACTTAGTTTTATTTTATTTTATTTTATTTTATTTTATTTTATTTTATTTTATTTTATTTTATTTTATTTTATTTTATTTTATTTTATTTTATTTTATTTTATTTTAATTTATTTTATTTTATTTTATTTTATCTATTTATATTTTTTGTTTTAGAAAATAAGAATTTAGTATTTTTTATTTTAGTTTTTAGGTAAATAATGGAAGCAGAGTAAAGAGAAAGAATGAACCATCCCACCACACTCACAACAGCCCAAGAAGCCCAATGGTAACAAGGATGTCGTGACAGCCGGTCACCTGTTGTCGCGGTAGACGCGCAAAAATAGTTTGTCACCACGCTGTCGCAACAGACACGGAAACGCGTAACAGATGCACAGCAGACACGAAAACACGTAACAGACGCGCCAGAAAACTGCATGACAACTAGCTCTGTTTTCACGCCACCCGTTACAGCTTCAACAAGCAGAACCTCGTTCTATATAAACCACCAATTCCATTTCTTTTTTCTCCTCATTCTCTTCTCTCTACTTTGTTTCCAAGCATTTTAGCTTTTTAATTATTTTCTTTCATTTCTACAGTTCCTTACAATGACAACAAGATCGACCAGAAGAAGTGATGCCTCTTCATCTTCTGCGGCAGTCTCTACTCCCAGCCACAGCAGAATCCACAGAAGATTCACCTCGGCAGACTCAGAGAAAAGATACTATGATTCTTTTCAAAAACAAGAGATGTGGGAGGAAAGAGGCTTCACCTACACAAAGAAAACATAAGATCTAGGGCTCGAAGGGTTCATATCCAAATGAATCGCGGCATTAAAGTGGCAGGTTTTCGCAGCACAACCAGAGGAGATGAACGTTACACTAGTACGCGAGTTTTATGTTGCCGTCACTCCAAGGATGCCACGACAGTAACTGTTATGGGTAAGGAAGTCTCTCTCGAGCCAGCCTACATCAATACACTCTATGGCATATATGTGGGAAGAAAGAAGGATGCACACAGTAGGTTTATCAGCAATCTGTCGCCGGTAGACTATGACGACATCATGGCAGACCTGACTGAAGAGGGCAGCAACTGGAACGATGATCTAAAACACAGATGGATGGTGCGAAGAACCCAACTCACACCTGCTGCAAAGCTCTAGAACCACTTTGTAAAGAAGCGTCTCATGCCGACATCGCACAACACAACAGTGGACCGACAGAGGCTTGCCCTCGTACACTCCATTAACGAGCGGCAAATCAACGTAGGTAAATGCATCCTCGACAGCATCCATGAGTGTGCACTAAGAGGAATGGGTCCCCTCTTCTTCCCCTACCTCATCACATCCCTCTGTTGAGCCCACAACGTGCCCGAAATTGATGAAGACGTGAAGATCCAGGGAAAAGGGTGGACACATCAGAACATCTACAGCTTGATGGAATTGAAGGTAGCCACCCCCAATGGCTTATGTAGATCCCTCTGTTGCGTTAGAGCCGACGATAGAACCAGACTCCACAGAGCCTGTCGCGGCATAGCTCGAGCCGACAGAACCTGCACAACAAGAAGCCACCTCCTCCAACCAGATAATTCAACTGCTAAAGAAGAAGGAGGCACAACAGCTGGGATTCATTGAGTACATGAGGGACTTCACCACTGTCACGGTAAACTTTATAAAAGTTGAGTTAAATTATCCAAACGTTCAGTTTCCCTCTTTTCCAAAACTCTTCTTGCCACCCCTACACCTGCTGCCAGCCCTAAGACGCCCACACCGACAGCTGCCTCTACTTCACCCTCTGCCACGGCTAGAGACGGCGACAGACAAGCTGCCACCCCTCGAGGAACCAAACGAAAAGAACCACTGCCAGAAATAGATCCCAAATATTTCGAAGGTTTCTCCTCCTCCTCAGTCTGGCAGGATGACTCTAACTCCGAGCCCTCTATCATCTGGGAGATAGCCAAGGACTTCCCTCCGATGAAGAAGAAACGGCTTGACATCGATGTTGAGGGACCCTGGCATGACATACCAGACAGCAGCAGTAGCGACAGTGAACTCGAGGTCCTGGATAAGGCCCAAAAAATCTCACCTACTAGAGTCCAGCCACCTCGAGAGGCCAAGAAGAAGGTAGCCTCACCATTTCCAACTCCAAAGCCAACCTCTGCCACCAAAGTAACTGCCCGCAGGTAGCTCCGCATCGACAGCAGCAGCGACAACAGCTCTTCAACTTAAGTTATTTTACTCTTTTGTCGTCTTTGTTTTAATTTGATATTTGTGATGTTTTTATTTTTTGTTTGTGTCATGCATTGAGGACAATGCAACCCTCGAGTTTGGGGTAGGCAGTCCTCCTTTAATTAATGTACTTATTTTAATTTGTGTCTCAATTCGAGTTACTTTTTGTGTCAAAAAAATGGCTTAAGTCTTTGAACTGCACTTACCTGCCGCAGCAGTCTCTGTCGTGATAGTGTCTTTATGGTGTTAGGAATTATTTAGAACCTTATTATAGTTTCGAACTTTAAAAACACCTTGTGACTTATATGATGTCTAGACTACTGTTAGTAAACTTAGAATAGGAAGTTTAACCACTTGAGTTAGAAAAAAAAAACTTAGACTCAGTTGCCCTTAGAGGTGCCTAACACCGGCTCTAAGAAGATAGCTAGAGGTGCCCAAAACCGGCTCTAGTAAAAAACAAAAAAAACTTTGTCTAAGTTAGAAAAAACTAAATGAGCCTAAGAATTGCCTCCAGTTAAAAATTAGTTTGAAATAAAACTCAAGTGAGTAGCATAACTGTTCTAGTTACTAAGGAGTCTAGGCACATATATGTTCACAAAACCTGCACACACTTGCACGAGAATTATAGCATTACTCCGGATAAATCCATAAACACCCGAAAAGGTACTGCTCTTGATAGTGAATGTGCTATAGGTAATAGTTCACTGAGTTAAGCCAAGCCAAAAAGTTTCATTCTTAGTTAGGTTGCATTTGCTTGAGGACCAGCAATAACTTGAGTTTGGGGGTGTGTTGAGTACATAAATGTTATGTATTTTAACCCTCATTTACCCATATTATTGAAGCACTCAAGCATGTTTAGTTGCATTTTAGGATAGATTTCACATAAACATCACAAATGGATAATATTGCACAGATGCTGCTGATTTTAGTTTATTCTTGCAGGTACCTGCCGTGGCAACAATCCAAGGCAGCAGAGGATCAGAAGTTAACTGCAGAGCTGGAGCAAAAGAGTGAAGGAGACTGTCATTTACAATGTTGTCGTCACGTCTGTCGTGATAGAAGAGGCGACAGTGAAGACCATGGTGAGGAAAATGCAAAGTGGAGTTCGACTGATAGAGCATTTAAAGCCTGATTTTCGTGGACCACTTGCATAACTGTCGGAGCCCAGAAGCACAAGGAAGGTCTGGTCCTAAGTTTGAAGAAAATGTCAAAGCAAGAAGATAGGGCGGATTAAAAGACATCTACTCAAAGAATTAGCCTTTAATAGAGTTGTACTTTAATTCAAACTTGTATTCTTGGCCATTAAGAAAACTCAAAACCAAGGCATGTATATATGCTTGTAATTCGACAAGGCAAAGGATATCAAGCTCCTAGCCGTCTTCCCCCAAAATCCTAGTCATTTCTCTCTCTCCACCATGTTCTAAACTTCCCCTAGGGCAAAGGGTTGATCTTGTAACGTGGTTGTAAGGGTTGTACTGTTTCTTAGGATTTTTCTGTTCAATTCAATAAAAGCTTCAAGTTTATTTACTCTGGTTTCAACATCTCATAAGAGTTTCGGGAGAGCATTGTGAGGTTATCTATTTACTTAATATCGGGAGAGTTAAGTATGTGAAAGGAGTAGATACGAGTTTTCCAGTTTATGGTTAAATCATCTTAGCCTAGGGATAGGTACAAGGTTAAGCAGCTAAGGAAGAATTCACAAACACCGGTGTTCATTCTTCGATTCACGCCGAGAGGTATCATCAAAGACGTGTTCATCGATAGAACTTGGACCTAGGGATAGGACGAGTCATAACAGGGATTCTTGCTGAACTTGAAGTACATAGTTGTTGATCGCTTCTGCGACAACAACAGACCTCTGCCGCGATAGGTGCTGCCGCGACAGGCTTGACGACAGCCGCAATAGAAAGCCTTTGAACAATGCAACACCTGCACTACTGAGCAAATCAATACCGTCCTATTTTATCAAACTGAATTCCTCTTTTATTTTAGTTTATTCTCAAGATTACTCAAAACATTTTATTAAACTTATTTCTTTTCTTGTGCAAAGATTCAAGGATAAAAGTATTTCCAGTCCCTGTGGAGACGATATTCGATACTTAGTATCACTTTAATACTTGTGACGTGTACACTTGCACCTACTTGTGATAGACTCTTTTACACGCAACAGTCAGCGGTCTTCAGTATCTCTCGTTAACACAGCCCGATATCTCCTATGTTGTTAACAAGTTATCGCAGTTCATGCATCAACCCACGATCGAACATTGGACTGTCGTCAAAAGACTATTGTGCTATCTCCGTGGTACCTTGGGTCATGGCCTCTACATCCATCGGCATTCCCCTCTTGCCTTTCATGATTTCTCTGATGTTGATTGGGCTGGTGACAAATATGGATTTACCTCTACAAATGCTCATGTTATCTATCTTGGTCGCAATCCCATGTCTTGGAGCTCGAAGAAATAGAAAACAATTGCTTGGTCTTCTACTGAAGCTGAGTATCGCTCTGTGGCTGATACAGCTGCTGAGTTACGTTGGTTGTGCTCCCTTCTGTCTAAACTCGGTGTCATCATACCACAACAGCCAGTGATATATTGCGACAATGTTGGAGCCACACATCTTTGTGCTAATCCAGTATTTCATTCGCGTATGAAGCATGTTGCGTTAAACTACCACTTCATTCGTGAACAAGTACAGAGTGGATGTCTTCGTGTGTCTCATATTTCCACTACTGGCCATTTTGTTGATGCTCTCACAAAACCGTTACCTTGCCAACAGTTCGTTAAATGTCGTCAATAAAATTAGTCTCGCTTCAACGTCGTCCATCTTACGGGAGCATGATAAGATTCTTCAACCACCTTGATCTTGTTGTTAGAATTCTTCCTTTTCTTTAGCAACATTATTAGTTTTATTATCCATTATTTAAACTTCAAATATATTATTATTAAATAGTTTGTTATTTCTCTATGTATATATAGGTTGATATTATTTGCCACAGTGATATGAATAAAACTTTCTTTCTCTAAATCACTTTCTGTTACTCTCTTTCTATTCACCTAATCGAAATTTTACCGAATTTTGGAGTCTAGCGGAAAGTGAGCTTTGAGTGTCTCAGTTTCTTACTTGGATGGAACATTTTGGCTGGTACCATTAATTGACAACCTTGTTATAAAGTTTCCTTCCTATTTCGAAAATGATCAAGAGATAATATTAAAAAATAAGGGTTTAATTAGTATAATTATTGGTTCGATTCTACAATTGGATAAAAAAATAATTGGAAATTAGTTTCAATTGTTTTTGTATTACAATCTACAAACATACCATAACCAGAGAAGCTTCTTTTGAGTTGTAACTTTCCCGTTTAAAAACTTTATGATTATACAATTATCAACTCTTCATAAAATTTTATGCTTGGATCGATTAAATAAAAAAATTGTACTTTAATATGTTATTCCTATGTCATAATAAAATATAAATTCAATAAAACAATATTAAATTCTTTTGAATAAAAATACATATAAAATCAGTTCACATGTTATCTTTTTTGGCTGTGAAAATCAGATATTACTAACATTAACGATATATATATATATATATATATATATATATATATCATATACACTGGCGGTGAAAACTGAAAGTTTCTACTATCGCCTTAGTTTTAGGAGTTTAGAGTGTAGGGTTTAGGGGTTTAGGTGTAATGCTTTAAAAATTTAGGGATAATGGTAAGAAATTAGAGTTTAGGGTTAAAATTTAAGGTTTATAAGTTAATATCTAAATCATAATCGTATTACCTTAAAAACAAAACCTCAACCTCTAAACCCTAAATTTTAAACCTAAATCCTAAATTTTAATCAACATCCCTAAATTCTAAACACCTACACCTAAACCCCTAACCTTACACTCTAAACTAAGACCCTAAACCCTAAAACCAAGGCGCTTGTGGAAACTTTCAGTTTCCACCGCCAATGTATAGGATATAAATCCATATTTTTTATGTGAAAAGGAGTGTCACTGCGTGTCTCATTAATATTTTTTAGCAGTAACGCTACGTTGTTGATTATCATACTTAATAAAAGGTTCAACTCTAAAATAAGTGTCTAAATTATACATTTTTAAGATAAATCATAGGTGTCTAAAATATTTTTTGACTGAAATAAGTGTTTAATGTTTGAATCCGTAATTAATTTAGGGTTTTGTCATGGCGGGTATTAAAAAAATCCCGTTATCCAATTAATTGTTGACATGTTGCACTTTTTTTTATTTTTTGAAATTATACGAATAATGAAAAACTGTTTACGAAAAAAATAACCCTTCATTTTTCCCAATGAAACTTTCAATTTGTCCTTCTTCATTTCGCCCCTCTCTGTAAGGATGGCAGACAGGTACAATTTCGTGAATTTTGCACCGCATCCGTTCCAATGGTGTGGGGACGGGTATAAGTTTGGTGGGTAGTGAGCGGGTGTGGATGCAAAAAGTCATACCCGCCGCGGGTAGTGGGTAGGTTGTGGATTTAAGACCTTACTCACCCCGCATCCGCACCCGCCCACCCCGCATTCGCCTGCCCTGCATCCTACCCGCTATATAAATTGGACCATTATAAATTTATATGTAATTTCACAAACTATTCTATAAATCCTAAAATTTTTTAGGATATTGCTTGTAATTTATGTTTTGTGGTTGTTCTTGAATTTATGTTTTATGTGTATGGTTGTTGCCATGCAGGTTAATAGGCGGGTACAGATGGATACGGGATGGGTAATGGGTATCCAATTGAGTGGTGGGTGTGGGGATGGATTTGAGAATATACTCGCGTAGGCGGGTGTAGATTTAAAAATTGTACCCGCCATAAATAGTGGGTAGGTGGTGGATATAAAAATTTTAAGTAAGTATAGGGATGGAAGATAGAATATCCGCACTCGCCCCGCCCGTTTGACATCCCTACCTGTGAAAAAATTCCTTTTGATTAATTTGTAGGAAACTTTTATGTTTGATCTTCTTAGATTACCATTAGAATTATAAGGATTAATGTTTCACTTAAGGAATGGGCATATATGTATTTCCTATATCTTATCTAAATTAAACCCTAAATCGAAAAAAATCTAAATCAAAACTAGACACTCCTTTGAGAAGGATTTCACTCACGAAATCAAAACATCAAGTAATTGAAACTTTTAACTCTTCTTTTATTCGAAAAATCGATCTTTTTAATAGGAAAATAAAACTCAAGGTAATCAAAGAAGAAGTGTGGAAAAAATATCTTAGTTAAAAGGTGCCTTTCGAAAATAAAATCTTGCCAACGTTTAATTTGATAACAAAATATGTTTAACGCTCACGACAAAATACTTAGGATTATTACAACTTACAAATCCAAACATTAAGCACTTATTCATCCCAAAATACTTTAATACACTTTTCTCAAAAAAAATTACAGTTTATACACTCATTTCTGAACTAAGCCTTAATAAAAAAAACTATGAACTTCTTAAACAATTTATTTTTAGGATAAATTACTCGTGTGACCACTTAACTATTAGGTCTGATCTATTTTGACTACCGAATTACAAAAATTCAAAATTCGACCATTTAATTATTTAATTAGCCTATTTTGACCACCAGCCGTTAAAAACTAACAGAGAAGTGACGTGGCAGTTAAAGAAAATTTGTATAATTATACATTTGATCTTTTTTATGTACATATTATATCAATTTGGTCATAATTTTAATTTAACTAAATAAAAATCATCAACCAATCTAATTGGCTTAGATCCGTTCAGATGTAGAACAACAACGATCAATCCCCAGATCTACCCTTGAATGAGATACGCTGTTAGATTTTAAATAAATTTTCTTTTGCAAATTAGGGAGCTGATGAAGGTCGATGAAGTTAAAAGCCGGTGATTATTTCATCTTGAAATACGCTGTTAGATTTTAGGGATGAATCAATAGAGTTTTTGTTTTGGCAAATTGATATGCTTTTTCAACACAAGGAGACCAAGTCCATCCGTCCAACACAACACCAATTCGCAAGCACCTCAATTTGTGGTGGTCGGAGGCATTTGGGTACCACCTCCACCAGACTATGCGACCAATTCACATTAGCCACAATGAAGGGAGAGTTCATTTGAATTCACCGTCAACGTCTTCCTCTACCCTCACCACCACCAATTCACCCGCGTTATAGGTCGAGAACATCAACTTTGAGGGGTTGATTAAGATAATTCTTTTCTAGTTTTGTGGGATTATGGGGTTTTCTTTCCATCTTAGTTTACTTGCTTGGTTTCAAGCAATGTTTTGATTCTTTGTTGTTAATGGTTTGTTAAGTTGGGAGCATGGGACCAATTGATATATGTAATTAGTAGGGACCAACTTTAGAATTATACAAATTTACTTTAATTGCTACAATACTTTTCTATTAGATTTTAATGGTTGATGGTCAAAATAGGTCCAATTAAATAATTAGATAGTCGAATTTTAAATTTTTATAACTCGGTAGTTAAAATAGGTCAGACTCAATAGTTGAGTGTTCACCCAGATAGTTTACCCTTATTTTTATAACTTGAATATGCATTTTTTTCTCAATTTTATCTATAAAAATGAATAAAGATTTCTTAACTATATATCTGAATTATAGAATAACATATTGAAAGTAGTTTTATTCATAGTTATTTTCAAATTGAGTAGCTTATAAAAATTTAAGAATAAATAAAATAAAATTATTTTCGGAAGAGTTCACCTACATATAGGAAAATTTAAAAAGAGACCGCTAAAATACGGTTAAAAAAGGTGGGTATACAAATTCTTACAAAAATCGTAAGGATTTATGTAAATGTACTAAAATTTTTATATTTTTATAAAAATTTCGGTGTATATACACAAATACTTATAATTTTTGTAAGAATTTATGTACATATATACATATACTTATAAAAATGGTGAAACTTAAAGTATATACATAAGTATTTATATATATTCTGAATTTATGTACCCACTATTTTTAGCCTCTTTTTAACTGACTTTTTTTTTAAACTTCCCCTTACGGATGCCATCAACACCAAAACCCATCTATCATTCTTAATAGTTCTGAAAAACAATTCTATAGATTTTACCTGCTGCTACCCATGGAGGCTCGGGAAAAATAAAACACTCAGAAAACATAAATATCGAAACTGTAAATCTTTAGGAACAATTGAACACGAAAAAGTAAAGACAGTTCAACCACAATGATCAGAGTCTTGACCAAAACAAGATAGAACATGAAAGCATGTCAAAATTGGTCCAACCAAATGCCATACAAACACTATAACAAAAATAAAAAGCAAAATTCATAAAACTATCCTAGCAGCGATATTGCCTGCTCAAATGCAATCTCACTTCTTCTTGGCAGCAGATTTGGTGACCTTGGCACCGCTTGGGTCCTTCTTCTCAACACTCTTGATCACACCAACTGCCACGGTTTGACGCATGTCCCTGACAGCGAAACGTCCAAGAGGTGGGTACTCAGAGAAAGTCTCCACAACCATAGGCTTGGTGGGAATCATCTTCACCATCCCTGCATCACCATTCTTCAAGAACTTGGGCTCCTTCTCCAGCTCCTTACCAGATCGCCTGTCAATCTTGGTCAACAATTCAGCAAACTTCACTGCAATGTGGGATGTGTGGCAGTCAAGGACTGGGGCATAACCATTTCCGATCTGGCCAGGGTGGTTCATGATGATGACCTGAGAGGTGAAGTTGGCTGCCTCCTTGGCAGGATCATCCTTTGAGTTTGAAGCAACAAAACCACGCTTGAGATCCTTAACAGCAACATTCTTGACATTGAATCCGACATTGTCCCCAGGGAGAGCCTCCGGGAGAGATTCATGGTGCATCTCAACAGACTTTACTTCAGTGGTCAGACCAGTGGGACCAAATGTCACAACCATACCAGGTTTAAGGACACCAGTCTCAACACGACCAACAGGGACAGTTCCAATACCACCAATCTTGTACACATCCTGAAGTGGAAGACGGAGTGGCTTGTCTGAAGGTCTCTTGGGCTCATTGATCTGGTCAAGAGCCTCGAGCAAAGTTGGACCCTTGTACCAGTCAAGGTTGGTAGACCTCTCAATCATGTTATCACCCTCAAAACCAGAGATTGGAACAAAGGGGATCTTATCAGGATTGTACCCAACTTTCTTAAGATATGAAGAGACTTCCTTCACAATTTCATCGTACCTTGCCTTGGAATACTTGGGGGTTGTAGCATCCATCTATATCAAATGAAAATTGAAAATCAGATCAGACACAAAACCAACAAAGGTTCATCAATACAATATAATAATAGGCTTGAATGATTGTAAACCAAACCTTGTTGCAGCAGCAAATCATCTGCTTGACACCAAGGGTAAATGCAAGCAAAGCATGCTCACGGGTCTGACCATCCTTAGAGATACCGGCCTCAAAACCACCAGTGGTTGAGTCAATAATGAGAACAGCACAGTCAGCCTGGGAGGTACCAGTAATCATGTTCTTGATAAAGTCACGATGTCCAGGGGCATCAATGACAGTGCAGTAGTACTTGGTGGTCTCAAACTTCCACAGGGCAATATCAATTGTAATACCACGTTCACGCTCGGCCTTAAGCTTGTCCAGCACCCAGGCATACTTGAATGACCTTTTGTTCATCTCAGCAGCCTCCTTCTCAAATCTTTCAATCACACGCTTGTCAATACCACCAAGCTTGTAGATCAAATGACCGGTGGTTGTTGACTTCCCAGAGTCGACATGGCCGATGACCACAATGTTGATGTGAATCTTTTCCTTACCCATTATAAAATTCGGGAGATAATCTGAAAATCAAGAAAAAAATCAGATACATAAAACAAATCACACAATCTCAAAACATAATTCCCCTTCGCCTAACCACAATAAGGTTTCCACATCAAAATCACACGAATACCCACATATTATGAATAAAAAACAACAAAACTTAGATCCACTTTTAAAAAATAGATCATTTTTTAAGAATAGTTCCAATCCAGAATTAAATTCAACAGATTCAACATGTATAATACGTGGCCGCTGGGATTCGAGCCCAGTTCCTCCATAGATATAGAGTTCATTCCAATGAAATACAGCCACTAGATCTTAAAACAGCTTTTCACATAAAACCAGTCAAAAATTTCCATTGAGAACAAACGAGCCCAAGAAAATGGTACTAGACCATTTTTTATTATTTTCCATAATAAATTTCCCTCAGGCTGCCTTTTGTTTCAATAAATCAGTAATAACTGGAATTCTTTAAACGGAAAACACGTTTAAGATTTTGAAACGAACATATATGCATGAAATCCAATAACATAACAGTCAAAGAGATAGGAGAAAAGAAATCAGATTCCAAAATACAAGCAAATCACACTAGAATCATTAAAAATGAACTTACATAAAGTGGAAACATTTAACAAGACATAAATGAAGCGAAGGAAAATAAAAATGAACTTATATGTAGACTAAAAGCAAATCTCACAAAAATTGAAGTAATATTTCAGCTAAGAACCTATCAGATCTGATTTTTCTTCGAATCAAAGCAATAAAATTTGAAAAACAATAACAATTTGTAAATAGAATTATACCTGTGAGCTAAAATGAGACTGAGATTCAGCAGACGAGAGCAGAAAGCTTGTGAGAGAGGGCGAGAGCAGAGGGGCTGGTTTAGCTTAAGTAGCCACTCTCTCAGCATAGGCTTAGCTAGGGTTTCTTTCTCATCCGTCGGATTATATTTAATCCAACGGCTTCCGTTCGACGTCTCTGATTAGCCGTTAAAGGTTTTTCGATATTTTCTATTTCCTCCTTTGTCAGACAAGAGATGTCCTAATTTAACTTCATTTCTATATGAAAAACCAATATTACCCCCAATACTTTACAAAATCACAAAAAGACACATATCTACGTGTGTTGTTCTTTATCCCACGTGTAGTCAACACCGTGGTTGTTCCTTCATTGACTGCCTTCCGAATTCACACCGTTTCTTTTCTTTTATCAGCGGTTTCTCGAGAATCAAACACTGAAAACGCCAGTTTAAAAACCTGACTCTCTCATACTATATCCCACCTGTAACCGACATTAATTTTAGTTTCTTCAAAAAAAAATCAAAATCTTAATAGATTTCTTTTAATTTTATTTAGTGATGGGTTGATAATCAAGATCAAACCACAATAAATAATGAAACACATAATCGGAGACGTTTCTCAGATTTTAGTCGCTCTAAGGACAAACTAAAAAATTAAACTCCTAGTAATTTAAAAATTTTAGGGTTTGAGGTTTAATTTGAAATATTTAGGGTTAGAGTTTATGGTTTAGGATTTATGTATGTGAAATTAGTGTTTAGGGTTTGAGCTTTTGGCTTATAAATGTAGAAACTAATAAGAGATATATATTATATGTGGAGAATTATAGCACAAAGATGTGCTTGGTGTAGTGGCAGTGTTGACGCACTTACACCTGGGAGACCCAGGTTTGACTCCCCCAGCACGCAAGTCATTGAATTGTTGTTTTTCTCCTCTAAATTGGTGGTGACACGTGTCACCACCTAATTGGAGGGGAAAAACAAATTAATAAAATTAAATATAAATAATTAAAATCCTCCAATAAGGTCTTGACACGTGTCACCACTTAATTTAATAATTTATTATTTTATTAATTGAAAATTAGGACTAAATTGAAAGAATGTGTAAATAACAGGGATCAAATGTGTAATTTTTAAATATACCCATCAACTGCCACGTGGCAGTTCCGTCACTCCACCGTTAGGTTTTTAACGGTGGTGGTCAAAAAAGGTTGATTTAATAAGTTTGGTGGTGTGATTGACGTTTTTTTTAGTTCGGTGGTTCAAATAGGTATCCCCAATATCTTCGGTGGTCACTGGTGTAGTTTTCCCTTATTTATATTTGAATCATGTGGTTCGAAGATAAGATCCTGCATTCTTTCTTGGTTGAGTTGTTCGTGCTTGGACCCTGCATTGTCGAGGTTTGTTTTATGAGCTTACCCTCACTAAGCTTTATGCTTACGCTCTCTTTTGTTCGACAATGCAGATCTGTAGTTCGTGGGTTGCTTGTGCAAGAAGAGGGCCTCCAAGTGTGCTAATTGAGCTTTTGATATCATCAAGTATAAATTTCTAAGTTATGAATGTAATAGATAAGCAATGGGATTTGAGTGTTTTGGATTTATGTTGTTGTTGGTGTTAAGAGCATGTTAGACTCCTTGATTTATTGATGTTACGGTGTGGCTTGTTGATGCCATGTTTTGGATTGTAAACCATGTTTTATTGCTTACATTGAATGCTTATTTGTTGTTGGCTCTAAGGCACGAAACCTTAAAATGCAATGTATGACCTTTACATGTATGTAATGTGTTTCGAGCGTGTTTATAATAAGGTGTATGCCTCTATAGTCTATATATGCATGTTGTGTTTGCTTCTTGAAGTCGTTAAGGGCGTTTGGGATCGTTTAGAGATGTTTAAAATTGATTTTGGAAACTCACAGACTGTAGGTGTTTCGGAACGGGTTGTGCTGTTTTGAAACGGGTGTGGTTCTAGGGCCACCAGTATCGAAACGCGTTCCGGTACGATTTGGCTACTGTGAGCCTCTGTTCCGATACGAGTCTCGAAACACTTTGGCTACTGTGAATGTTTGTTTCGTAACGAGTTTCGGAACGTCTAGGCGAAATGGGCCCCTGTTCCAAAACGGGGTGGATGCGTTTCGATATGGGTGTCTGGCTTTTTAAACTGGAGCCTGTGTTTCGAAACGGGCAAAACATGTTTCGAAACACATGCATGAAAAAGGGCTTTTGACATATCTAAAGGGTCTCAAGGGTTGGGCTTAAGCCTGGTTTGATGTTAGTCTTCTCTTTAGTCTTGTTTCCACTGTCGCTTGACACATAGGTTAATTAACGCATCTAGACAAGATAATAATAAATGAAAAAGTTTTCTCAGGTTATTAACCGAAGTAAAGCCTTAACGGGTTTCGCCTCGGTTATCCATGTGTAACCCACTCGAACCGGTCAGTCGCCCGGACCGGGACGAGGGGGTTACAACACCCCTAATAATAAATATTAAAAAAATTAAATCTTAATATTTAATATTATTAAAAAAATAGGACCTTGGGCGGGCGCCCCTCCTGCCCAGCCTAGGGACGGCACTACACATAATGAGTTAGGCATGCTACATTATAGTTCTTATATGTTTTTTCTCAGGTAATTAGAAGGTTCTTGAAGAATCTTATTCTTATAGGCATGGGATTAAAATTGTTGGAGACTTATATGCGCTCTACAATGCCACAGGTTTAATGAGTTAGCATTCATCGTGATTGAGAATGATATTTTGGAAAAAAATTAACTATGAAGATTTGATTGACGACTTTACTTCTATTAGCGTCTGGAAGATAACACTTTTTATATAAAATACATGATTATAGGGTTGATTTGTGACGTTGTCTTAGTTTCATATGTTTGGAACTTAACAAGTGGTCTCGGAACTCTCAGTGGTAAGAGAATGTTGTTCATCTTAGAGACCCGAGTTCAAATTGTTTTGTCTGCAAAAGGTGTGTGTGCATTGTCAAAGGGTTAAGAATATGTATGAACAAATACTACCATGTAATCACCTTAACACAATTCAAAAAAAAGTTTCATATGTTTGGAACTTTTTTATTTTATAAGAAACAATTGTAATATGATAAATTTTGTTATTTTATAATTTTCCTTATTATAAAATAATATAAGGGTCTTATTCTAAAAAATATCATAGGGCCTGAATATCTTTTAGGACAGGCCCGGTGTAATAACTGAAACAGAAAAAAAATAAAATAGATAATTATTATCACATGTCTCATTAAAACCCTCTAAACTTAAATGAAAAAGAGTACACATGGTAATAATGAAACACATCAAAGTAGAAAACAAGCTAAACTCGACAACATAAACCACGAGCTAAACCCGATCAGAGAGACAAAAAAGACAACCAAGGATCAAAGAACACAAGTTTAAAAGCTTTACGGGTGACCATTCGCCTGGAGAATAGGGATAATCGCATCTGGAGGGACATGGTAGAAAACACCTTCCACGCTTACTAACAGGGCTAACTGGGCAAGACCATCAGCCACTCTATTATCGTCTTTAGGAACATATTGAAATACAACTTCCCATTGTCAGCTACACATATCATGAATGTAATGAAGAAGGGATCGAACTCTATCTCTACAATTTTTTCCGTTGGATAAGCTGAATAGTATATTGACAATCCGTCTCAATCACCAAACATCGATAGCCATTTTGCCAATCGAACTTCATGCCTTTTCTCAGAAAAAAAATTTGTTACCCCCTTTTCGGTGCCTTTTTATGCTTCAACACTAAAAAGTTAAATTCTAAAATTTAATCTTAAATTCTAGATCTTAAACCATAAACCCTAACCTCTAATTCCCCAAATCCTAACCTTAAACTTTAATTAAAAATCATAAATCTAATTTTTTTAGTATGGGGGCATATATAGAGGACCCGAAAATGGACAGAAAATTTCTATTCCCTTTTCTCACAAGCTATTTGGAGAATGTTCTATACCTATGTCATGTAAATAGATAAGTATTAAGTTGGGAGGAGGAGTTGAGTTGGGCTACCACCTATTTTTTTATCAAGAAGAAAGATTATCATTTCATAAACGTTACATGAACAAATGTAGAGAGGGGGGCTGTTGAGTGGATCAAAAGATCGATATGAACAAAGAGGGGGTGAATTGGATTTTTAAGGTTTGTGTGGTGGAAATTGCAAATTAAAAAGATTGACAAGGAATTTTAGAGTGGTTCAAGTTCCAAATGAACTCTACATCCACTACCTTAGCTTTACTAAGGATTTGCAACAATTCCACTAATTGCTCTTCCCCTTTTCTAGGCTAAGGAGGCAACCCTTACAATTTTCGGTTAAATTTTCTACCCAATCCTCACACAAAGGTAACAAAGAATTTGATGGCTAAGATAGTATCTCTCAATAAAAATTGTAGCCCAATTACAAGCACTCAACCCAATTGAAAAAGATAAGAATGAAAAATACAATTGGAGTTTCTAGACAAATATGGGATTTTAGCACAAATGCTTGGATTTGATGTATGTATATTTGCTTTTGGATCAATAGTTGTTGTTGGAGCTTTTAGAGGTCCCTTTTATACCTTCTCATTGATTTCTAGCCGTTGTGGTTGTTGCATTCATCAATAGAGCCGTTGGGGATGTTATCTCACCTCTATAAATGCAGTCTGCAACAACCCGTTTCGGAACGCGGGGTACCTGTTTTGAAATGGACCAAAATAGAAAGAGTTGTTGGGGTGCATTTAAGAGCCCGTTTCGAAACGTTTTAAAGCCGTTTCGAAACACTTTTGCCATTGTCAAGGGTAGTTTCGAAACAGCTTGAGCCCGTTTCGAAACACCTTAACGATCTTTGAAAATTCAGTTAAAAATATTACAACGGTCATATTTTTCAAATCAAAATGAAGAACCGTTTCGAAACGCTTGAAGCCGTTTCGATACGCATTTCGGAACAAGGGTTGGCAGTGATGAAACTGTTTCGAAACGCCTTAGGCCGTTTTGAAACAGGGACTTGAAAATCACTGTTTCGGCTTTAAACACTTAGAAAAATATTTGAAAACTTTATTTTTAACTTTGGCATAATCTTAAAATTATATGGGTATGTTTGAGGACTTAAAAATTCGTTTTGACATTTACAATTTAGTCCTTAGGTTTTTAGTTATATCAAAATTAAAATATCGGTTTCACAATCTCCCCCTTTTTGATATAACAAAACCAAAGTTAGAATTTTTAAGAGTTTTGAAAATTTTGAACACATTCTAACTCCCCCTTAATTTAAGATAGGGTTTTAAAGTTTTAAAAATAATTTAACTTTGAAATTCAAGTTTTAAAACTTAAAAAACACTTTAAACATTTAAAACGATTTTTTGTTTTGGCTCTTAAATTTTTTCTCCCCCTTTTTATTAGATCAAAAATAATAAAGAAGGCTCATAGAGAAGATAAAGGATTAGTACCAATAAGCATTAACTAATAAGCAACAATAATATCAATTCATAAAATTAAAATATCCAAAGCATAAATCAACATGAAGTTTAAAATATAATCCCAAACAAAAGATCAAAAGCATAGGTTCCTAAAACATAGTGAAACATAAAGATGCAATCCTAAACTTAAAATGCATAAATAATATGATATGATATGAAAGTCCTAAGCCTCGTCACCACCATCATCATCGGAAGTCTCATCATCGCTCTTGACTTGAGAACGGTGAAACTTCGTCCATTGGCCATAGAGAGTAGAGAAGGACAAATCCAAGTTTGAGTGGGAAGTCTCAAGAGATAGAAGGCGATCCTCGACATTTTGCAAGCGAGTGTCGATGGCACCAAAACCTGAAGCAATGCGAGTATCCAAGGCATTGAACCGCTCGGCAATGAGAGCCGTAAGAGCATCATTGTTTCCAACTTGAACTTGCGGTGGAAGTACAACGAGATGAAGATGAGCTTCTCTATCAACACGTTCCCAAACATCATTCACATATCGAAACCCGGACTTGCGAATAGAGGACTCACCAATCTTGCACTTGTGAGGTTCCGGGGAGTCGTAGGTACAATCGAGACCGATGGTGCTAAAGATGTGGCTTAAGATCGTGCTATATGTAAAATATTTCAACTCATTGGTGTCAATAAGCTTAACATTATTGACCATCTCGGCAAAAATGATCTTAGCAACATCAGGGCGCTCACCACGACGGAAACATTCAAGCCAAAAGTGATCAACTTGACGGATATGAGAGTATTTACCTCCGGAAGGACGAATGAACCATGATACCATCAAGTGAAGAAAACGATTGTGCGCATCCAAAGTAAGTGCCGGACCAATTTTAGTACCAAAGTGACGTTCATCCTCAATTCCTATATTCTTAAGGGAAAAGGTGGACTCCAAGAGAGCAACATTAACAGTAAACTTTTTCCCTAACATGAAAGATTCAATCCCTACAACCTCGGTCTTGGTTTCATCATGAATAAGACGAGCATTAGAGTAAAAGATAAGTATCATATGTTTGTAGCGAATATCTGGGATGCTCAACAAAGGAAGAAGATCCCATTCACTCAAACGCTCGAGGTAACGGAATAGGAATCGCTCAGAGTTGAGGAAATCGAGATCAATGACACGTTCACGACGAACTTCGAAATCCTTGACATATATGAAACGAGCTCGCTTCTCGGTAGTTCGAAGGGATTTCTAAAAGAGCAGAGCTAGATTCGGGCGCATGCTCGACTCACCGGTTTGAACGGACTTACGCTTTTTGTTAGCTTGATCCGACATCCTAAAAACATTAAGCAATCATGTTTTAAAAATTAAGTGTATGCATAGATTTTTAAAGCCAATCCAATAATAAATCACACTTAGGTTTTAAAAAATTAAAACAAAGAAAAAAATTTAAAAAACAGTAAAAGAAAATACGATTGAAAAATTTTATATTCGAATAAAAAAAATTAAGATTTTGAAAAGTTTTTACAAGATATGGAAAACCCAATCATGAAAAGTTATAATTTATACAAAAATAAAATTTTCTAACCTAAGATTCGAACATAAATTGAAAGAAAAAGAAAATGAGGAAAAATACCTTAATTTGGGATTTTGGATGAATAGATGAAAATCCTTGCACAATGTTGATGAAACTTGCTTAGACTAGAGTTTTAGAGAAAAATCCCTCAAGATTTGGTGAAAAACAAAGAGGTTTAGAGGGTTTTTATAGGGAGAAAGTTGGTTTAGGGTTTTTAGGGTTTTGAAGAGTTTGATGTAAAAGTGAATTTTAACATTAAAAGCTCTAAATAAAGCTATTCGTGAAACCGTTTCAGAATGGTTTGGACCGTTCCGAAACGCGAGCACGAGAGTTTGACCGTTTTGAGACTTTCAGCTGACCGTATCGAAGCCCCGTTGACCCGTATCGAAACACGTTTCGATACATCCCTTGGCAGTAGCAAAAACGTTTCGAAACCCTTTGGAGGCGTTTCGAAACGCCCTTCTCTCAGACATGAATTTAAGGCACCCGTATCAAAATAGGTTCACCCGTTTCGATATACTTGGGCCTGAAAGTGTAGATGAGGCTCTAAAAGTGCAGAAAAATGGTTTTTTTTCTTAGGCCTAACATGCATAAATGACATGAAGGAGTAGGCAAAACATAAGCAAACATAAACATACTCCCCTAGCTATAAGCATGGATGAAATTAGGAGTCTAAACACATAAACATGGCATTTCACAAGATCAAGCAATTTTAAGCACAAAAGAGGTCATAAAAGGTCAAGATAGGCTACCTAGACCTAACTCTCTCCTAAGGGACCAAAAACGCTCTTTGTCTAAAGGTTTTGTAAATATGTTCGCTAATTGATTTAAGGTGTCTACATACTCTATAACCACATCTTCTTTAAGGACATGATCTCTAATGAAATGATGCCTTATTTCTATGTGTTTGGTTCTAGAGTGTTGGATGGGATTTTTTGTTAGACATATTGCACTAGTGTTGTCAAATTTTAGGGGTATGGTTTCAACTTTAATTCCATAATCTAAGAGTTGTTGCTTCATCCAAAGGACTTGAGCACAACAACTCCCTAAGGATATGTACTCGGCTTCGGTGGTAGATAAGGCTACACTATTTTGTTTCTTAAGGAACCAAGATATGAGCATACTACTTAGGAATTGACAAGTTCCCGAAGTATTTTTCCTATCGGTTTTGCAACCCCCATAATCCGCATCCGAATAAGCATGAAGGTTGAAGGTAGAGTCTCTAGGGTACCAAAGACCTAAACAAAAAGTATATCTAAGGTACCTAAAGATTCTCTTAACGGCTATAAGGTGAGACTCTCTAAGACTAGCTTGAAACCTAGCACACAAGCAAACACTAAACAATATATCCGGTCTACTTGCGGTAAGGTAAAACAATGATCCAATCATAGAACGGTAAAGCTTAGAGTCAACACACTTACCTCCTTCATCTTTGTTAAGCTTTGTAGATGAGCTCATAGTTGTGGCTTGAGGCTTTGCATTCTCGAAGCCAAACTTCTTGAGCATATCCTTTATGTACTTTGCTTGATTGATGAAGGTGTCATCCTTCTTTTGCTTGATTTGGAGTCCCAAAAAGAATGAGAGCTCCCTCATCATGCTCATCTCGAATTCAATTTGCATTAGCTTAGCAAACTCTTGACAATGACATTCATTAGTAGAACCAAAAATAATATCATCAACATAAATTTGAACTACTAAGATGTCATTTTTATAAAAAGTGTAGTGTCCACTTTACCTTTTTCAAATCATTTTTCAATTATAAAGTTTGAAAGTCTTTCATACCAAGCTCTAGGACCTTGTTTTAAACCATAGAGAGCTTTGGTGAGTTTGAAAACATGATTTGGAGATTTTGAATCTTCAAAACCCGGTGGTTGTTCCACATACACTTCTTCATTTATAAAACCATTTAAAAATGCGCATTTAACATCCATTTGAAAAAGCTTGAAATTATGATAACATGCATATGCAAGCAACATCCTAATGACTTCCATTCTAGCTACGGGTGCATAGGTTTCATCAAAATCTATTCCCTCTTCTTGAGTGTAACCTTGTGCTACTAGTCTAGCTTTATTTCTTACAATGTTACCACTCTCGTCTAGCTTGTTCCTAAAGACCCATTTAGTTCCTATGGTAGATTGATTACTAGGCCTATCAACTAATGTCCAAACGTTAGTTCTCTCAAATTGCTTTAACTCTTCTTGCATAACCATAATCCAAAAATCATCTTCCAATGCTTCTTTAATATTCTTAGGCTCTATGCATGAGATAAATGCAACATGATTCATTAATCTAAGAGAAGATCGAATGGTTACCCCCCTTAGATGGATCACCCAAGATTTCACCATCTTTGACATAGTTGAACTCTCTTGGGTAGCTCACTTACTTTTCCTCAAGAGCCAAGTCCTTCAAGGCTTCAAGAGGTGGATCTTGTGTGTCCTCTTCTTTTGTTGGAATCTCATCCTCCTTTGAAGTTTGTCCTCCATCAAAGGCATTTATGATTCCTACATCATCATCATCACAAGAATCATTCCTTGGAATGAGGTTATCATCGAATACAACATGAATAGATTCTTCTACTACTAAAGTTCTTTTGTTAAATACTCGATAGGCTTTAGAGGTTAAAGAGTAACCTATGAAAATAGCTTCATCACTTTTTGCATCAAATTTACCTAAGTTGTCTTTTCCATTATTTAAAACAAAACACTTGCAACCAAAAGGGTGAAAATAGCTAATGTTAGGATTTTTAGATTTTAAAATCTCATAAGGTGTTTTCTTTAAAATTGGCCTAATCATTACTCGATTTACAATATAGCAAGCGGTGTTTGTGGCTTCCGCTCAAAAATATTTAGGTAAATTGTTTTCACAAAGCATAGTTCTAGCCATTTCTTGCAAAGTTCTATTTTTCCTCTCAACTACCCCATTTTGTTGAGGAGTTCGAGGAGCCAAAAAATTGTGGCTAATATCATTTTCATTTAAAAAATCTTCAAACCCTAAATTTTGAAACTCGGTTCCATGATCACTTCTAATATGTGAAATTTTAAGTTCAAGATCATTTTGGGTTAGTTTTAAAAATGTGATGAATTTTTCCAAAGCCTCATCTTTAGTACTTAAAAATAGAACCCAAGTAAATCTAGAAAAATCATCAACAAGTACAAAAGCATAAGACTTACCACCCAAGCTCATAGTCCTAATTGGCCCAAATAAATCCATATGGATAAGTTGTAAACATCTACTAGTAGAAACATCATTAATGGATTTAAAGGAAGACTTATGTTGTTTACCCTTAGAGCATGTATCACAAATTTTATCATTTGAAAATTTTATCTTGGGTAAACCTCAAACTAGATTAAGGGAGACTAGTTTTTCTAAAACACTTATGCTAGCATGTCCTAGTTTCCTATGCCGCAACCATGCATCATTTTCATTTTGTGCTACTAAACATGCATGAGATGTATGAATGTCATCTAGATGCACCATGTGTATTTTCCCTATGCGATGACCCATGAGCATAATATTATTAGATTTAATGTCTACAATTTTGCATCCATTTTTATCAAATAAAACATTAAATCCTTTATCATACAATTGACTTATGCTCAATAAGTTGTGTTTAAGACCATTGACATACAAGACATTTTCAATGAGAATAGTAGAGTGATTACCTATGGAGCCAATACCTTTAATGTGGCCTTTGGAGTTGTCACCAAATGTCACTACTCCTCCACTTTTTGGCTTTAGATCCATGAATCTACTCTTGTCTCCGGTCATATGCCTTGAGCATCCGCTATCAAGGTACCATGAGTTTTGACTTTGTGCTTTGGCCTTGTAGCAATGCTCCCCCTACAAACAAAGATATTAAGCTTTTGTTTTTGGTACCCAAATCATTTTGAGTCCATGAGTGTTAGCTCCCAAAACCTTGGTTCCCTTAGGAATCCAAGATGACATAGCAATAATATTATTAGATTTTACAAGTTCTTTAGGAACTCAAACACTTCTAATTCTTTTAGCTCTACTATGTCTAGGAAAGCTACCTTGTTTGTAGTAGTTAGTCTTTTTCTTAGGTTGGTTTGTTCTTGAGGATTCACCTATTTCATGCTTGACACTACCAACATTTTTAAAAGACTTTTTGAGCCCATTTAGCTCATCCAACACCTTTTGGTGTTCACTATTACATTGAGACAAAAGATTATTAAGGTCAACATTTTCATCTTGAAAGATTTTTAGTTCATCTTTTAACCCTAATATCTTTTTCTCAAATTTTGAATTAGCTTGAGTAAGTGAGTCATTTTTCTCATTTAGTTCCAAAATAATTTTCTTGTTTCTAATGACCGACTCTTTATATTTCTCAACTAATTCATCATAGACCTCTTGTAACTCATCATATGCATCATTCAATTCATCATATGTAAAATCTGAAGTTGATGAGTTGGAGGTTAGCATGGAGGAATCTTCCTCAAGTGCCATGAGGCAAAGGTTAGCCACTTCTTGTTTGTCATCCTCCGATGACTCCTCATCACTCCAAGTAGCAAGCTTGGCTTTGAGCTTCTTCTTCTTATCAAAGCCTTTCTTCTTGAGTTGAGGGCACTCCGAACGTATGTGGCCGGGTTGTTTGCACTCAAAGCAAATGATTTGATCCCTTGCTTCTTCTTTGTTCTTGCTTTTGAAGTCCATTTTTCTTTGGATTTTTCTTCCCCGGTTGGACCTCATAAAGCGTGAGAATCGTTTGGCTATCATAGCCAATTCTTCTAGCTCATCCTCATCACTAGAAGAGCTCTCTTCATGTAGTGAAGCTTTAAGAGATATTCCCATCTTTTTCTTCTTCTCAACCTCTAGCTTTTCTACTCTTTTCTCTTCTTTCTTCTTCTCTTCTTCCCTTCCTTGCTTCATAATCTCATGAGTAAAGAGAGAACCCACAAGCTCATCAAGCTTTAAAGTCTTCAAATTTTTAGCTTCAATAATGGCGGTTCTCTTCCCATCCCAAGACTCGGGAAGTGAATAGAGTAGCTTCCGGACAAGCTTGTCTTCCGGTATGATCTCTCCCAAACCTTTGAGCCCATTGACTATAGTGGAGAATCGATCAAACATCTTGGACACCGTCTCATCGGGCTCCATCTTGAAATTTTCATAACAAAGATTGAGAATTCCAATCTTAGTTTCTTTAACATCGTTGGTTCCCTCATAGGTAGTCTCAAGAGTGCCCCACACTTCTTTGTCACTCTTAATGGATGACACTTTAGAATAGATGTCCGGACCGAATGAACAAAAGAGCATGTGGAGAGCTTTGTCATTTACTTGAATCTTTTTCCTTTCTTCTTCACTCAGCTCCACCTTTTTCTTCAAGACCATCTTGCCTTCACCATCTTGCTTCAATGGAATGTAAGGGCCATCTTCAATGACATCCCACACTAAGTAGTCATTGGACTTGATGAAGAGACGCATTCTATTCTTCCAAAAAGAATAGTTATCACCATTGAAGAAGGGAGGCTTTGTAGTGGATTGAGACTCATACATGCCCGAACCGGAGGTTGAAGCAATGTCTTGATATTTGATGATCACACTCTTCCAAGGAACTCCTCTTGTGGTTGTTAATCCTCAAAGAGGTAGGCTCTGATACCAATTGTTGAGTGGATCGAAAGATCGATATGAACAAAGAGGGGGTGAATTGGATTTTTAAGGTTTGTGTGGTGGAAATTGCAAATTAAAAAGATTGACAAGGAATTTTAGAGTGGTTCAAGTTCCAAATGAACTCTACATCCACTACCTTAGCTTCACTAAGGATTTGCAACAATTCCACTAATTGTTATTCCCCTTTTCTAGGCTAAGGAGGCAACCCTTACAATTTTCGGTTAAATTTTCTACCCAAAATTTGACCCAATCCTTACACAAAGGTAACAAAGAATTTGATGGCTAAGATAGTATCTCTCAATACAAATTTTAGCCCAATTACAAGCACTAAACCCAATTGGAAAAGATAATAATGAAAATTACAATTGGGGTTTCTAGACAAATATGGGATTTTAGCACAAATGCTTGGATTTGATGTATGGATATTTGCTTTTGGATCAATAGTTGTTGCTGGAGATTTTAGAGGTCCCTTTTATACCTTCTCATTGATTTCTAGCCGTTGTGGTTGTTGCATTCATCAATAGAGTCGTTGGGGATGTTATCTCACCTCTATAAATGCAGTCTGCAACAACCCGTTTCGAAACGCGGGGTACCTGTTTCGAAACGGACCAAAAAAGAAAGAGTCATTGGGGTGCATTTAAGAGCCCGTTTCGAAATGTTTTAAAGTCGTTTCGAAACACTTTTGCCACTGTCAAGGGTCGTTTCGAAACAACTTGAGCCCGTTTCGAAACACCCTAACGATCTTTGAAAATTCAGTTAAAAATATTACAACGGTCATATTTTTCAAATCAAAATGAAGAACCGTTTCGAAACGCTTGAAGCCGTTTCGATACGGGTTCATATTTCTAAAGCCGTTTCGATATGCATTTCGGAACAGGGGTTGACAGTGATGAAACTGTTTCAAAACGCCTTAGGCCGTTTCGAAACAAGGACTTGAAAATCATTGTTTCGGCTTTAAACACTTAGAAAAATATTTGAAAACTTTATTTTTAACTTTGGCATAATGTTAAAATTATATGGGGATGTTTGAGGACTTAAAAATTCGTTTTGACATTTTCAATTTAGTCTTTAGGTTTTTAGTTATATCAAAATTAAAATATCGGTTTCACAGGGGCACTGGATGTCCCCAACTCTTTTTACACTGAGAGTTTTTATCCAGTTTTGCTAAGCAATCCACAGCTTGATTACAAGATCGTGGAGCAAAGGAGAAAGAGCAAGATGCAAATAGCTTGGCTTGCGAACAAATGTCTTCCTCCACAGCTGATGACGTCCAGTTAGATAAAGCTCTCGAACAAAGTCTATCGATCACCGCTTGACAACCGACTTCGAAAATAATGTTGAAGAATCCCTTGTCAAGAGCAAGAGAGAGACCGAGCCTAATAGTAAGAGCTTCCACCACCGCAGCTGAAGGAGCTGTTGCTGGTGCGGTTAATCATTGAATAAAATAGCCTGAGCAATCACGGGCAATGGACGTCAATGTGACTTTGCCTGATTTGCTTTCGGAACCTGCATCACAGTTAACTTTGATCACATTGGGAGGATGAGGGGTCCAGAACCTTGACTCCTTGAGGATTTGACTTTTAGCTGGACAACAAGCTGAGGTAGCATTAGAAAACTCATTGAAATCCCGTTCGGCTCTCAACCACACTTCCCATGGGGAGTTTTTCCTGCCTTCAAACACCCAGGCATTCAATGATTTTCAAATAGCCCACAGAAGAAAGCAATAAGAGCGTTATTGTCTTCCATATCCCCCACTTTGCATAAATCCAAGATATTAAGCCACCATTGAGGGAAACCTGAAAAATCAATGGTGAAAGGTGAGTAGCTAAAACGGGATGCCTTCAAACCGCTTGGGCAAACGGGCAGGAAAAAAAGAGGTGCTCCAGTGATTCCTTCTACTCTCCGCACCTGGGGCAGTAGTCCGAGTCAAAAAACTTCCTATGAAATCGAGCCGCTAAGGTGCTTTTGGTAGGCACAATGTAGTGACAGAGTTTTCAGAGAAAGGACTGTATTTTAGACGGGACCTTAAGTTTTCAAATGGAGGTCTATACTATCTTATTGTCGCCCGGGGGAGAGCTAGACGAGGGTTCCGAAGGAGATCCAAAATTCTCCTCAATGAACCGATACCCCAATTTTGCCGAGTAATCTTCATTCTTCGTGCTCGCCCAGGCAAGATTGTCCCTCACCTCTGGTCCTCCTACTGGGATATACAAGATCGCTTTTGTTTCATCTTGAGAGAAGAGACCTTCAATTTTGTAATATCCCACGATCTTTTATCCGAGTTCATAAGACTGAAAACAGATAGATGAGGGCAGCTGGAAGGGGGTTGGGAAGCAAGCTTAAACTTATGAAGATTCAGTATCCAATTGTCTTTCCAAATGGAAATGCTCCGACCATTTCCCACCCGCCATAGACAACCATTCCTAATCACCTCGATCCCCTCTCTAATTCCTGCCCAGGCCCAGGAGGAATTTTTAATCTTATGAGCGTCAAAAATATTTCTGTTCGGGTAGTAGATCCCTTGTAGAATCTGAGCTAGAAAAGACTTCGGATGTTTGACCAATTTCTACGCAACTTTTGTGATAAGAGCTTTGTTGAAAGTTCTTAAATTTCGGAATTGAACGGTAAATCTCTTATTGTTTTCATTCTCAAACTGGTTTATGGTTCATATATTTACGGCACATAGGAAGTAAATATCAGATTACATCACAAATGTATAAATATAAGTGATAAGGCTAATGTATAGCTTTGTTTAGGTTGGGGGATTTTTGTTTGATCCCTATAGATTGTTTATGTACTCTACTAGCAGCTTCACCGTTTTTTTATATAATACATTATATTTTATTAAAAAAAGTATTGATTAAAGGATTATATCTATTTAATAATTTTATCATGATGTAGGAGAAAAATTTTAGAACGGACGACTCACATCGTTAAACACCACTAATGCAATACATTGTTGAACACTACTAAAATTTTAATGACTTTTAAATAATTATTAAAATTTTCAAAGGCTCGACATGCAATTATATTTCAAAACAAAATTATAAGAAATTATTCCATGAATCATTCTTATCACCTCATCCATGGTCATGCCCAATTAAATAAAATCACATCATATTTATTTTTTACATATTTTTTTAAATTAAAATTACAAAACTTCTTCTTCCTCCTCCTCATACATTAATTCCAATATGTTAATGAATAAAATACTTAAAAAAACACCTTAAAAGCTTAATTCAGAAATAAAAAGAAATAAAAATAAAATAATTAATTTTAATATGTTAAAAAATCATAAGATTAACATATTTTTTGTCTCTTTTGTTTGCAACTGAAAATGCTAATGAATTTTGGAACGAAAATAAAAGGCTAACGAACTTGGGGATTAAAAAATGAAATACCAAAATTGTTTTGCTAATTCCTGCAAAATTATATAAATACATTGTTTCGATTTAGAAAAAATTCAAAACCAGAAATATTGTGTTAATAGTAGGGATTTTATTTATTAACATATTAGAATTAGTATATGAGGTAGACTTAACCATCAAATGAATGTCTTAACTATATTTTTTTTTTACAGTTGGCTGCCCAAATTATTTTTTGGGTCAAATAGTTGCCTAACGTTTCATTCTGTGACCCATTTAAGGTTTTTCCGTGACATAAGTTATTTTTTCTGTTATCAAATAAAATATATTAATTAACCCAACAATCTTTAATTTCTCTAAAAAAACTCAACACTGACCCTAAGTCCCTAAATTCCTCCACTATGACCACCGATTCAACTACCACCGGACACCATTGTCTTTATCGCACCTTATCTACCGAAAGCTTCATCATCTCGTCGTAAAAAAAGACAAATGAACAACTGATTTCACTGTCAACGAACATCCAACAATGAAGAAAAAAAGAGGTCGATTGGGTTCTGATCGACGACTAGAGGGTGAAGAATGTCGAACGGCGAGGTACCCAACACTTGGGATGCTGAACGGTGAACCACCGGCGTGTGGAGAATGCTAGACGGTGAGGGAGAGGTGATTTGGGGGTTTGATTGAAAAGAATTTAAAACTCAGGGATTTTTAAAGATATTTAGATTTCTAAAGAAATTTAGAAATTAAAAAAATAGGTCACATGTCATGTTTTGATTGATTGGCAGAATTTTTTTAACGGCTGTTGACGAAAAAACCTTAAATGGGCCACGAAATGAAATATTAGACACCTATTTGACCCAAAAAATAATTTAGGTACTTAATTGGAAAAAAATGATATAATTTAGGCACTTATTTGACGGTTAAACCTATGAGGTTCGAAGAAGAATATGATGATTGGTAATTTAAATTTATATAATAAAAAATACTATGTGAAAAATAAAGATGATGTGTTTTTTATTTAATTAGGTAAGAGCATAGATGAAGTGGTGATAATTGTCCATAAAATAATTTCTTTTGATCTTGTTTTAACTGCATGTCTAACATTTGAGCCTTTTTAATAATTATTTAAAAATTATTAAAAATTAATGGTGTTCAGCAATGTGCGTCGCTCTTCTAAACTCGTATTAATTTAGGATCGTTGCATTAACCGAGTTTAATAGTTAAGATTAAAATTTTAAATTGAACTTTTTTTCTATAAAAGATGTATATTTTTATGCAACCAGTCTAAACACGCTCAAATCTTAAAATCTAAAATCCTAAACATTAAATTTTGGGTAAATCTTTACTAGTGGTCCCTTTCGTTTAGGGTGTGTTCTATTTTGGTCACTAAAATTCAAAAAAAAAATCCGGTCACCTACGTTTAGAATCATTTTTATTTTGGTCTCTTGACCGTTAGTCTCCGTTACTTAAAAAGATTAGTTTCTAATTTAACCCCAAGCTTTTAAATTTTTATTTTTTACCAGCTTTTAAATTTCTTTAACTCTTTTTTGGCTTTCCCGCCAATACTCTTCTCTGGTCACTAATATTCTTCGCTTCTTTTTTTTATTTCTTCATTTCATTTTTTTTCTTAATTTTTTATTAAAACTAGTTGTATACAGCGAATGTTCTTCATTTTATTGTATATTTTCAATTATAGTCTTCAAAATTAGAGTTTTATATCTTGTTTAGATTAAAAAAAATCTTGTATAGATTCGGGTTTGATAATCCAATATAGATTCGAGTTTCTTTTAGTTGCAATCTATTTTATAGATTTTTTTTAACGATGTTAGAATTTTCTTATTGGAATGACATTGAATTATTTCCTACTTGCAAAGAATGGAACTCTTCACTCAAGCATTGATCAGTGAGCACCGAGTTAACTAAAACCACAAGTTATCAACTCACGATGACAGTAAATAATTCAACAAGCAATAATCTTAAGAGCATTTGAATGTTAAAACTACCTACTTGGCCAACCAGATTTTAGAATGAGTGTGATAGCATTTGAGGCAGCTTCTAACCTACAACATGGTTACCCTTCATTTGTTAATAAGAATAGAATTAAAATAAAATGCAAAATTTGGAAAACCAGCATCATTTGCATGCTTTTTCAGATAAGCAAAGGAAGAAAAGGATAAAGAGAGCACTTAGACATCTCTTCAGCTGCTTTCATAATTTTTGATGTACTCGTTTCCACCACTGACCTCCAAAAATCATCTCATCCAGGATAGTGTGCACCTACAAAGAGTTATAGAAGATTTGAACAAAATGAAAATATTAATCATAGATAAAAAGCCTCTGCCTCATTTCGATATTTATTTTTGTGCCCAACACTAAAAAATTAATTTACCATGCCTTTCTCTAGTTCAGTTCCATTGTCAGCAGCTCAGACATCAATGGTATCCTTTCCAAACTTGCAGTTTCCTCAGGCAACACACGTGATTAAACCAATGGCTCCAGTTGTTGCACCAGAACCAAGCTTGCAAAGCTCCCCGACAAAAGAAGAAGGTGAGGTTCCTGTGATAAGGTTTTTCTCCGAAACCTGTTAAATGGGGGCCTTATCACTATTTTCTTTTTGAAAAGGGGTTTTATTTAAAAAAATGAGAAATTCATGTTTTGGAAAACTTGTGAAAACTTGGAGTCGCCACCGGCCACTAAGGTAGGCCGGACACCATAAAACCAGAGATTCATTTTAAAACGGGTTCGGGAGTTGGTTACGCGTGGGGTAGGGTTAGCGCCCCCATCACGCCCGGAAATCGGTACCAAATTGCTTGTTGCCTTTTGATCGATAGGAATTATTTAAAAATCGAAGTGAATTTAATAATTGTTCTTAAATGAAAATATGACTTAAATAGCACGGGCTTTATCGAATAGTGGCATTGGAATTACTTAATCATTTAATTAAAAAGGATGACGGTACACCGGACCATAGACTAAACCGACATCAAATAAGGCTGACTGCCGTGTTAGTTTAGGGTTCGGATCCCGTACGTCACCTTTATGCATGATGCGAGCATATAGGAGATGATGCGTGGTATTTTCAATTTTTATGCTTTCGCTTACCTAGAGGCGGTGAAAATTAACCTAAGTATCCGGTAGACATCCATTAAGCTAGGACTGTCGTTTTCGGATACCGAGGTTAATTAATACCCCTCTCGGGTTTGATTTTTTTGATCCGATTATCATACTTGTATATTAAGCCATATGGATGACAAATATATATATACATGCATGTCACTCAAAACAACACATAGGAAAGAAGGCCCAAATTAATTAATTAAGCTAACCTAATTAAAGAGATTAAACTAGCCCATTTTCAATGTACCAAACTAAAAGACTAATATGGCAACATATTTTCGATCCAACAGTGATTAATCATACGGGACTCACTAAACAAAAAAAACGGATAAGCATGCATATATATATTCGATCTATTATACCATTATTAACACATAACAAAAACATACATATATAAAAAGACATTAAAACATTAAATTATATTGCATTCGAATGGTGACTAAAATGAAATACAGGCAAAAACAGAGGCTGAAATCAGAAAGAAGAAAAACAAAAGCTCTAAACTGTAAAAACCCTATTGAACACGGGTAAGAAGGAAGAGGACCGAACGTGTAAATAACCCCTAAAGAACTCGATCTGGGGACTAGAGGATGACCCGACTCAGACTACGGGGGACCTAGGATGTAATTTGACCATGCGGCGACCCTTACTATGCTAATACCCCGACGCGGAGGGACTGGACTCGCTATTTACCCGAAACAAAAAAAACCTAAAGCTCTATATAACCCACCTAAACTAAAACGGACGCCCCTTTGCCTAACCTAAACCCTAGCCGCACCTAGACTCTCTGATTCTCCCTCGATCTCGAACGCCGGCCGGTGTTAGTCACCGTCCGGCGGACTTAAAACCATGCCCGACCAACGAACCTACTCTAAAGAAACCCGAAAAAGACGACATTTCACTCCCCAAAACCCAAAACGACCTTTCCGGGAAACGAAAACCTACAAGAAAACCTAGCCTCTGTATTTTTTTTAAGAAAAGGTTTACGAAACAACAGGGGGTTTTGAACCCTTTCTCTGACGCACCCTTTTTGAAGCCGATGAACGGCCGGGATTGTTGCCGAGAGAAAGGGGGTTCTGGTTCGATGAGGAACGAAACAGAAAAAGGTAAAAAGCTTCTGATCTCCTTCTCTTTTTTTTAAAAAAAAACGCAATGGATGAATGGTATACCTGAATGGTTCTGGTTGTGGTATTGCTTTTCGTGCTTTGTTCTTGGGAGTTTCACGAATCCCTTACAATGAAGCCGTCGATTCGGCTTTATAGCCCGAATTTCGACTGATTTTTACATATTGGTTAATTCAATGAAAAAGGCTATTGGTTCGTATTGTGTTTTTGGCCGGATTCATGCAAGGCTCTGTCATCCTCTGCCATTCCGTTCTGATTTCGTCCTTCTTTTTCTTTTTATTTTCGATTTTTATTTTTCCTTTATTTGATGCTGACTCTCTTTTCTTTGTTGCATATTGTACGGTGATCGACGTGGCCGACGGATCGGTCGTTGGAACGGGCGGGGGCGACGTGGCGAGTGCTCGAGGAATCTGGAGAGCCGGGCGTGGGCTTCACGCGCGCGAGTGGGGAGCTGATGCGTCGCGCGTGGGCGCGCGCTGCATCTCGTGGCATCCGGACCGTCAGATCACATTCTGATCTAACGGTTCAGCTTCATGACGGCGCGAGGTCATCAGATGGGCGTCTAGGGTTTCTCATGTCTTCACATCTGGACCGTTGAAGCCCTCCTGATCTTGCGGTTGTGATCTAGGCGGCGCATGACTCATCAGTGCCCATCTAGGGCTTCCTTTTTATGGCTCCATCTGGGCCGTCAGATCTGATCAGATCTGACGGTCGTGGCTGCGGCGGCTGCATAGACAAAATATAGCAATTAGGGTTTCTGTTTTTTTATCAGATTTAATTTTAGTATTGGGCCTAACATGGGCCGTATGTAATAATATATATATATATATATATATATATTTAGGTTTTTATGTAAATGGACATTATAAGACAAACATGGGCTTTATATATAAAGAGTGCATTGGGCTTTTTATTTATTTATATTAGAGTTCTTATTTATTTAATATGTGTTTGTATATATATATATATATATATAGTTTTTTTGTGTATTTTTCAGATTCAATTCGAAAATTATAGTAATGACAATAGCAATAATAAATATAGTAATAATAATGATACGGTAACAATATTAACATATGGTAATAGCAACAATAGTGATAATAGTAAATAAAAAGATAACAATACTAACAATAGGTAATATTAATGACATGCGGTATATAATAACACCGGTAATAATATAAATAGTCATAATAATAATATAATATATAGTAGTAATAACAGATAGTAAATAATAACATAGTAATAATAATAACATAACATATGATAGTAGGTAGTAATTAGAAGAAGATTAATAATAGCACCCAGAATTCTAATAAATAATATGTATATCTATGTATTAATTAATTAAAGCCCAATGTGAATAAATAAAGCCCACTCTTATTTAAGCATATTTAAGGGCTAATCAGCCCGGACAAAATTAGTGATTACAGTTGCCCCTCTTTGCTTATACTTGTGGAACAAGAATAAAGCAAAGACCATAAGCACTAATTTTGTCCAACTTTCCTGTTTGGGTGATTTGCTCCTCCGAAGTGGCAGAAACAGTGTGGGTATCGTCAGCATGTCCTCCCTGAGCGACGAGGGACATAATTGATTCATTCTCCCTGAGCGGCAAAGAACGAACTTCTAAAAATAACTGGTCGACGTTGGCAGGTCCTCCCTGAGTGGTAAAGGACGTAGCTGATTCATTCTCCCTGAGCGGCAAAGAATAAACCTTCGATAGCTTAGACAACGTTGGTATGTCCTCCCTGAGCGGCGAAGGACGTAGCTGATTCATTCTCCCTGAGCGGCAAAGAATAAACCCTCGATAGCTTAGACAACGTTGGTATGTCCTCCCTGAGTGGCAAAGGACGTGGCTAATTCATTCTCCCTGAGCGGCAAAGAATAAACCTTCGATAGATTAGACAACGTTGGTATGTCCTCCCTGAGCGGCAAAGGACGTGGCTGATTCATTCTCCCTGAGCGGCAAAGAATAAACCTTCAATAGCTTAAACAACGCTGACATGTCCTCCCTGAGCGGCGATGGACGTAGTTGATTCATTCTCCCTGAGCGGCAAAGAATAAACCTCCAATAGCAACTGGACAACGTTGGTATGTCCTCCCTGAGCGGCAAAGGACGTGGCTGATTCATTCTCCCTGAGCGACAAAGAATAAACCTCCAATAGCTTAGACAACGCTGGCATGTCCTCCCTGAACGGCAAAGGACGCAGCTGATTCATCCTCCCTGAGCGGCAAAGAATAAACCTCCACTAGCAACTGGACAACGTTGGTATGTCCTCCCTGAGCGGCAAAGGACGTGGCTGATTCATTCTCCCTGAGCGGCAAAGAATAAACCTTCAATAGCTTAGACAACGCTGGCATGTCCTCCCTGAGCGGCAAAGGACGTAGCTGATTCATCCTCCCTGAGCGGCAAAGAATAAACCTTCAATAGCAACTGGACAACGTTGGCATGTCCTCCCTGAGCGGCAAAGGACATAGTTGATTCATTCTCCCTAAGCGGCAAAGAATAAACCCAAGTGACTTGTTTTCCCATGGCGGCAAAAACAAACTGAGCAGGCCTTCTAGCTCTTCTGCCTGGAAATCCTTGAGATCTTTTGCTCTAAAATTCTAAAGTTGTGGTCTCTTTTCTCTTCTTCTTTCTTCTTCTTTTTTCCTCTCTTTTTCCTTTCTTTCTTTCTTTCTTCTTCTTCCTTTTTTCTCTTTTTATTTATTTTTATTTTTTAATCTTTTCTCTCTCTTCTTTCCTTTTTTCTTTCTCTCTCTACTCCCTTCCTTTTTCCTTTTCTTCTTTCTCTCTCTTTGTTTCCTCTCATTCTTTTTCTCATTCTTTTCTTCTTCCTTTTTCTTTTCTCATCTTTTTTTCTTTTCTTTTCTTTTTCTCTTTTTCCTTCTTTCTTCCCTTTTTCTTTCTTCTCTCTTCTTCCCTTTTTCTTTCTCTTTTATTTTCTCTCGTTTACTTTTTCTTTTTTCTCTCTTCTTATTTCCTCTCCCTCTTTTTTTCTCTTTTTTTATTTTCTTCTCTCTCTTTCTCTCGTCTTCTTTTTTTTCTTTTTCTCTCTTTTTCTTTTTTTCTCTTATTCTTCTCTCTTTCTTTTTCTCTTTTTTTTAATCTCTCTTTCTCTCTCATTTCTTCTTTTTTCCTTTTCTTTTAATTTAAAAACCAGGAAACCTGATTTTTTTATTATTTTTTTTTAAAAAAACATCCCAAAGGGGATAAAGTTGAGAATTTAAATTTTGAGGAAAACGTCCTTTTAGAAGGATAGGATTGAGAAATCCAGTTTTAAGAAAAACATCCTTTAGAAAGGATAGGATTGAGAAATCAAGTTTTAAGAAAAACTATCCTTTAGGATACGATTGAGAAATCGGAGTTTTGAGAAAAATTATCCTTTAGAAAAGATACGATTGAGAAATCGAGAGTTTTGAGAAAAACATCCTTTAGAAAGGATACGATTGAGAAATCGAGTTTTAAGAAAAACATCCTTTAGGAAGGATAGGATTGAGAAATCCGAGTTTTAAGAAAAACATCCTTTAGGAAGGATAGGATTGAGAAATCGAGTTTTAAGAAAAGCATCCTTTAGAAAGGATAGGATTGAGAAATCCGAGTTTTAAGAAAAACATCCTTTAGGAAGGATAGGATTGAGAAATCCAATTTTAAGAAAAACGTCCTTTAGAAAGGATAGGATTGAGAAATCCAGTTTTAAGAAAACCCTTTTTGAAAAGATAAAATTAAAATTTCAAGAAAAAATATCCTTTAGGAAGGATAAAGTTGAGAAATTGAAATTTAAGAAAAACGTCCTTCAGAAAGAATAAAATTGAGAAATTTGAATTTTGAGAAAACATCCTTTAGAAAGGATAAAAAAAATCAGGGATTAAGAACCTTGATACCAGTCAAAGGATTCTTGAGATCTATTTCTCTTCTCGTAGAGCCGTAGATCCACCCCTTTATCAATCTTCAAATACCTGTTCAAAAATAAACAAATGCTATGATGGCATGAGTTAGCATGCTCCTAACATAGAGATGTCTAACTATCAATGATGCACGAGCATACTTCATGATGCAATGATGCGTATGGTCATGGGAATGCAAAGATGCATGAATTTGGTTTGTCTTTATTCTTTAAGGTCGGTGGTCACCATCTTGGGACTACAACCACTCGTCAATCTCGTGTCTTGACAAAACTTGCCCCCAACTTGTGTTGCTTATTCCTTGAGACCAATGGCCTGAATCACAATCAGAATCATTAGCCCAGTACCTTCAAGCTGTATGCCATCTCCCACTGATTTGAAATCCCATGTGTAAAGCCCTAGTTGCCCCACAGACAAAGATGCCCCTTGGGGTATCGATGGCTTTACCTCGAGCCATGGTCAGTCCGCTTGTTCATTCCAATATAGGAGACTTATGAAAATAATAAAAATAAATTCATTATGTATATATATACATTTTAAAGGATCACGGCAAGTGATATTTAAGAGAATCAAGTTTTGGGTCCTTGAAAAAAAGGTCAACCCGAGTGACATTTTCCGAATGTTGCAAGAGTACACATATGAAATCTTTTCTGGGCTATTAGGCTTCCAAGAGGAGTGACTCTCATTCTCAGTTTCTACCCGATTTAAAAGTGGCTCTCTTTAGCTCACTAACCATGCCCCATCCTTCCCTCTCTTCTTATCTCAATCAGGCATTAGAAGTGTGTCAATCCTTGAAGAAAGGTTAACCCCGATAGGCGGGATGTGATCTGAAGACAAATTTTTCCGCCCGCGTATGGTCCAAATGGTCTTTTATGGCTTGTAATGTAGGCTAAGGCTCACGGGTACGAAAGAAAGGGTAAATAGGCCCAAACAAGTGTTTGAGGGTGGTGAAACCAAGGATCAATTCTTCCAATCTAAAGTCGCAATTATGCTCCAATGAAATGTTATCTCTTTTCTTATTTCTCTCGATTGCTCTAGACTGCCCCCTTTTTTTGGGGTTTTTACCCCTAGAGTTCATTTCCTTTCGTCAAGTGTAGTTTCGGATCTATTTGCACCTTCGCATTGTATTAGTGTAGACTTTTGATCAAAGGTGAATCAACCTTTCGAGACTCATCTAAGCAGAGATTCATAGGGAATCCTCTTGTCCCTTTTCTTCGTCCGATTTTCCCCTTTTACAAAATTGCACTTTTCACTTTAGTGCTTTTGCTTTAATTTCTTCAACTTTTATGTCGGTAACTTTTGACCTGATTTGAGTAGCTCCTTATGCGCCAACTTTTCTTTCGCCGTTTCCTTTTGATGTTTTTGATGCTCAAACTGAAAGTGTCATCTTTTAATCCCCATTAGTTCACAAGACATCATCCTCATAGCATAATCCGAATCCAATGTCATTTATTTGTCCATAGCCTTATATCTCATCTGCCCCCGGTGTAGGGGTGATCCTTGATTTGGGTTCAATCAAAAGAAAAGAAGTTTAACAGGCTCAAACGAGGACAACAATGGTTTTTTTTTTCATTTTCTTTCTATGTGAATGGAATTGAAGGAATGCCAAATGTCCTCCCATACACGGATATCAAAATTGGTCTTCATGTGGTAGAAGTTTTAGGGTTATCACTTCATTCAAGGACCTTGAACGACAATGCCCGAGAGGAAAAATTCGCTCAATGGGAGTGGCCCATTATTCCTGAACACTCATTGTCATTCCTCCCTTGGCCTAAGTAGAACATAGGGTTTTCATATTTAGTATTCTCACAACATTCGATTTTTCGGAAAAAACATTCTTTTTAAATTGAATTAAAGTCAATCTTACAAAAAGTATATACATGTGTAATAGGAAAACAAGAGTAAACTTATAATAATAATAAATGAAATGTTTAAAGAATCAATGAATACCAAAATATTTTCTAAATAACAAAATGAAACTCTCGTTATGATAAAAAAAATCTACAACTCAGCCTATTTCTTTTCCGAAATGCGCAGGGATCAACGGATTTGAATTGCCTTTACCGGTAGCCGTTTGCTCCGGGCTAGTTGTACCATTCCCCTGGGTACAATCAGTTTTCACCAATAATGAGAATTGGATTTTTGCAAAGGATTTATTTTCCTTCGACCATTCGTAAAAATGGATTTTCGATGGACGCTTGAATTGTCCATTGTCTTAAACTTTATCGTGTTTAAGCACGTTGTGCTGGCATTTCTATCAGACTTGCTCAAACATCGCTTCTTCTTTCATGAAGCGGTGTAATGTCTCCAATTCACTTTTCTTGAATCGAGACTTGCATTTTTCCCAAATGCACAAGGATTAACGGATTTGAATCGCCTTTACCGGTAGCCGTTTGCTCCGGGCTAGTTGTACCATTCCCCTGAGTACAATCAGTTTTCACCAATAATGAGAATTGGATTTTTGCAAAGGATTTATTTTCCTTTGACCATTCGCAAAAATGGATTTTCGATGGACATTTGAATTATCCATTGTCTTAAACTTTACCGCGTTTAAGCACGTTGTACCAACACTTCTGTCAGACTTGCTCAAACATCACTTCTTCTTCCATAAAGCGATGTAATGTCTCCGAAGGTCATACTAGGCTGAGCTTTGAGCAAAGGCTTCGTCTTGACGGGCAGAAGATGCCCCTTGGGGTGGGCTGGATGAGGGGCCGATAACAAGAGGATTCTTAAAGATCGGGGTGGCCGAGTGGTCTCCCGGTACTTGAGCAACACTCATTCCTTTCAGACTGGACTGTAACAGTTAGGGTATTCCTTTCATCATATCTTGTTAGGGCTTGATGATGGTGCCCCTTAATTCTTGCTGAGTTTGTTCCATCTGACCTCTTAAATCGGCCTCTGGCTTGGCAAAGCTTTCCTCCATTTATTCATTTTAAGAATGAATGCATGTAATGTGTCGTATGCACAACAAGGATATGTGATTAAAGGTAATCAAACAGACATGTACAATTGAATGCAAAGATGCATTGATTTGACGGACATTAATTTTATTTGTTTTATGAATGAATGAATGAATGAATGTGTCGTATGTACAATGGAAACATATGATTAAAGGTAATCAAACAGACATGTACAATTAAATGCAAAGATGCATTAATGAATGATAAATGAATGTGTCGTATGTACAACAAAATCAAAATGTATAATTGAACGCAAATGTGCATTAATTTGATGGACATTAATCTTATTTGTTTAATTGAATGAATGAATGAACATGTCGTATGTACAACCGAAACAAAATGTATAATTGAATGCAAAGGTGCATTGAACATTAATTTCATGAATGCAATGTGTCATATGTGCAACAGAAATGCACGACTAAAGGTAATCAAACAAAATGCATAATTGAAATGCAAAGAGCAACACTGAGTTCGGCAAATATCCTCGTTAAACAACTCATCAATGGGAACCTTGGTTCGTTACAATGATCGGATGAAACCCACTACATGCAGTTCTCAAGCTAGCATCTAGGTCGACGATTTTCTTCAAGACTCACACAATCCCTTCTTCTTTCTTGGAATGATCTTTTGCTAGGAATCGAGCGTTCTCTCATATCCACGTTAACAAATAGGCCAACTCTCGGTCCTACCCCCAAGTGGTATAGGCGACGAATTATGATTAATCCACTGTCGGTATTTGGCACTCTTGACTTGCTCTTTGAAAGGGTCCCACTGAGCCTAACCTTCAAAGCGCATCGGAGTCGAGGTCGGAATTCCCTCTAACTTGAAGTATTTTTCCTTGTTCTAGGTTGAGACTTGATTGTCAACTCAAGGCGGTGAAGTGCCCGAGAAACCTTCGATCTTGCCCTGGAAAGCTTGGTTGTTGTTCGATGTGGTTCACGCTAATTTCCTTGCAAGATTCGGTATTTCCCAACTGTTATAGTCAAACCAAAGCTGCCATCCGTGGAACAAATGTAGGTTGAACTCCAAAATTCGAAGTAATGATCACTTACCTGGGACATCTGACAAATAAGTGAGGTGGCATTTTCTTGTTTTTAAAAGCGTTTCTTGTCTCGGAAACCCAACCATGTGGTTGCCCTCCTTGTGGCTACATTTTTGTCGAGGTCCTTCTCACTATTGTTACAGACCATATTTCCCATTAATCAAGTCTTTAATTTCAGACTATTTCCAACTCAATGTTGCTCTTTATGCAATGATGAAATATGCAAAATAAGAGGGGAAGAAAAGCAAAGGTGTTAGTCACATGATAAACATAAATCAAGGCAAGAAATGAAATTCAAGCATTAACGAAAAAAGCGTAGAAACAAGTAATTAGCATGACAAACCTGGACACTCTAAACTCTAGGGTTATCCGCATGGCTCTAATAGGGTAGGCTTCTTATATTCTCACTCATGAGTTCGGTTCTAACAAAGGGTACCCGAACCTATCTCATCACCTACTAAGGCAATAAGAACCCCAATTCTGGCCCATTACAGGCTTGCGAATTGGTTTCGGCTCGAGGGAAAGCACGACCTAATGACGTGGAGGGCTGCTCACGTGTCAAAAGGCGTGGATTCCGAAAGTGAATTACCGACCCGTGGAGGGATACTCACGTGGGTATGGGCGTTTCACTCTCACTTAAAAAGGGTAGCTCGGGTATAGAGCTTGATGATCATGATGCAACACATGTCGGTGACTTTCTTAATAATTAAATGGAAAATTAATTCGAATGCCACAAATTTTCAAAGCCCGTTCAACTTAAGTCGTATTTTCATGAAAGAACAAACTTATTAGCTTCACTTCAAATTTTAAATATTTTCTATCGATCAAATGGCAACAAGTTTTTTATTGGCTTAACTCTCTTTTTTGTTTTGTAAAAAACAAAAATTTTGTCCCCAGCGGAGTCGCCAAGCTGTGATAAGGTTTTTCTCCGAAACCTGTTAAATGGGGGCCTTATCACTATTTTCTTTTTGAAAAGGGGTTTTATTTAAAAAAATGAGAAATTCATGTTTTGGAAAACTTGTGAAAACTTGGAGTCGCCACCGGCCACTAAGGTAGGCCGGACACCATAAAACCAGAGATTCATTTTAAAACGGGTTCGGGAGTTGGTTACGCGTGGGGTAGGGTTAGCGCCCCCATCACGCCCGGAAATCGGTACCAAATTGCTTGTTGCCTTTTGATCGATAGGAATTATTTAAAAATCGAAGTGAATTTAATAATTGTTCTTAAATGAAAATATGACTTAAATAGCACGGGCTTTATCGAATAGTGGCATTGGAATTACTTAATCATTTAATTAAAAAGGATGACGGTACACCGGACCATAGACTAAACCGACATCAAATAAGGCTGACTGCCGTGTTAGTTTAGGGTTCGGATCCCGTACGTCACCTTTATGCATGATGCGAGCATATAGGAGATGATGCGTGGTATTTTCAATTTTTATGCTTTCGCTTACCTAGAGGCGGTGAAAATTAACCTAAGTATCCGGTAGACATCCATTAAGCTAGGACTGTCGTTTTCGGATACCGAGGTTAATTAATACCCCTCTCGGGTTTGATTTTTTTGATCCGATTATCATACTTGTATATTAAGCCATATGGATGACAAATATATATATACATGCATGTCACTCAAAACAACACATAGGAAAGAAGGCCCAAATTAATTAATTAAGCTAACCTAATTAAAGAGATTAAACTAGCCCATTTTCAATGTACCAAACTAAAAGACTAATATGGCAACATATATTCGATCCAACAGTGATTAATCATACGGGACTCACTAAACAAAAAAAACGGATAAGCATGCATATATATATTCGATCTATTATACCATTATTAACACATAACAAAAACATACATATATAAAAAGACATTAAAACATTAAATTATATTGCATTCGAATGGTGACTAAAATGAAATACAGGCAAAAACAGAGGCTGAAATCAGAAAGAAGAAAAACAAAAGCTCTAAACTGTAAAAACCCTATTGAACACGGGTAAGAAGGAAGAGGACCGAACGTGTAAATAACCCCTAAAGAACTCGATCTGGGGACTAGAGGATGACCCGACTCAGACTACGGGGGACCTAGGATGTAATTTGACCATGCGGCGACCCTTACTATGCTAATACCCCGACGCGGAGGGACTGGACTCGCTATTTACCCGAAACAAAAAAAACCTAAAGCTCTATATAACCCACCTAAACTAAAACGGACGCCCCTTTGCCTAACCTAAACCCTAGCCGCACCTAGACTCTCTGATTCTCCCTCGATCTCGAACGCCGGCCGGTGTTAGTCACCGTCCGACGGACTTAAAACCATGCCCGACCAACGAACCTACTCTAAAGAAACCCGAAAAAGACGACCTTTCACTCCCCAAAACCCAAAACGACCTTTCCGGGAAACGAAAACCTACAAGAAAACCTAGCCTCTGTATTTTTTTTAAGAAAAGGTTTACGAAACAACAGGGGGTTTTGAACCCTTTCTCTGACGCACCCTTTTTGAAGCCGATGAACGGCCGGGATTGTTGCCGAGAGAAAGGGGGTTCTGGTTCGATGAGGAACGAAACAGAAAAAGGTAAAAAGCTTCTGATCTCCTTCTCTTTTTTTTAAAAAAAACGCAATGGATGAATGGTATACCTGAATGGTTCTGGTTGTGGTATTGCTTTTCGTGCTTTGTTCTTGGGAGTTTCACGAATCCCTTACAATGAAGCCGTCGATTCGGCTTTATAGCCCGAATTTCGACTGATTTTTACATATTGGTTAATTCAATGAAAAAGGCTATTGGTTCGTATTGTGTTTTTGGCCGGATTCATGCAAGGCTCTGTCATCCTCTGCCATTCCGTTCTGATTTCGTCCTTCTTTTTCTTTTTATTTTCGATTTTTATTTTTCCTTTATTTGATGCTGACTCTCTTTTCTTTGTTGCATATTGTACGGTGATCGACGTGGCCGACGGATCGGTCGTTGGAACGGGCGGGGGCGACGTGGCGAGTGCTCGAGGAATCTGGAGAGCCGGGCATGGGCTTCACGCGCGCGAGTGGGGAGCTGATGCGTCGCGCGTGGGCGCGCGCTGCATCTCGTGGCATCCGGACCGTCAGATCACATTCTGATCTAACGGTTCAGCTTCATGACGGCGCGAGGTCATCAGATGGGCGTCTAGGGTTTCTCATGTCTTCACATCTGGACCGTTGAAGCCCTCCTGATCTTGCGGTTGTGATCTAGGCGGCGCATGACTCATCAGTGCCCATCTAGGGCTTCCTTTTTATGGCTCCATCTGGGCCGTCAGATCTGATCAGATCTGACGGTCGTGGCTGCGGCGGCTGCATAGACAAAATATAGCAATTAGGGTTTCTGTTTTTTTATCAGATTTAATTTTAGTATTGGGCCTAACATGGGCCGTATGTAATAATATATATATATATATATATATATATTTAGGTTTTTATGTAAATGGACATTATAAGACAAACATGGGCTTTATATATAAAGAGTGCATTGGGCTTTTTATTTATTTATATTAGAGTTCTTATTTATTTAATATGTGTTTGTATATATATATATATATATATAGTTTTTTTTGTGTATTTTTCAGATTCAATTCGAAAATTATAGTAATGACAATAGCAATAATAAATATAGTAATAATAATGATACGGTAACAATATTAACATATGGTAATAGCAACAATAGTGATAATAGTAAATAAAAAGATAACAATACTAACAATAGGTAATATTAATGACATGCGGTATATAATAACACCGGTAATAATATAAATAGTCATAATAATAATATAATATATAGTAGTAATAACAGATAGTAAATAATAACATAGTAATAATAATAACATAACATATGATAGTAGGTAGTAATTAGAAGAAGATTAATAATAGCACCCAGAATTCTAATAAATAATATGTATATCTATGTATTAATTAATTAAAGCCCAATGTGAATAAATAAAGCCCACTCTTATTTAAGCATATTTAAGGGCTAATCAGCCCGGACAAAATTAGTGATTACAGTTCCAGAGTCAGAAATTGGATCCCGATACAAGGAGGAGGCTTCTGATATTGCAACATGGGCAAGATACTAGATGTTCAATTCAGGGTTTTGAATTAATTTTTTGAGTTTTAGTTTTATAATTTTTGGGGAATTTGGTGAAAAATAAAACTCTGAAAGTTTGGGGGTTAAATTAGAAATTAATCTTATTAAGTAACGGAGACTAACGACCAAAGGACCAAAATAGAAACGATTCTAAAGGTAAGTGACCATTATAATCTTTTTTGAATTTTGGTAACCAAAATAGAATACACCCTAAACGAAAGGGACCACTGGTGAAGATTACCCTTAAATTTTACACTCTAAATTCTAATCTAAATCAATAAATTAATAGATTTGTGTCGAGATGAACCGATTGGCCTAGTACTATATTGTCTCACCTTATATGAGTTCGAATCTTAACATTAATCTTAAAAATATAATACATTAATATTTAATAAAAAAAACATTTGTTTTACGTCAGCAGATTCTATCTCTTTGTTCCAATATCAGCAGCAGATTAATTGTTTTCACCTCATTTTTGGAAATTAAAGCAAGTATACCAAAAAATGTATTTGTCTCTTTGGGTGGACCTCTTTTTTTGGTTATTACAGCAAGTTTGACCAAATATGCATTTGTCTCTATGGAAATTAAATTAAATTAAATTTTAAAATATAAAAATCATAAATTTATTTTATTTTAAATTTTGCTTTAATTATATTTTAAATATATTTAAATTATTTTCATTTTTAACTTAAAATATTCTAATTGATTCAGCGATTTGTGAATTTTAACACACCCTAAGTGACTCAGGCTTAAGTCCTCTTTCTACCCTTTAATGATTAAATCGGATAATAATATGTGTCGTCATCCGATTAATTAATTTTTTTATAGTATAAAGGTGATTATAAGATATATTAGTTTATATATAGGCCCTGTTTGACAATTAGCGGATAGCTGATAGCTGATAGCGGATTACATTAGCTGATAGCTGATAGCTGATTGCATTAGCTGATTTGACTAGCGGATTGTATTAGCTGATTGTATAAAAGTGTTTGGTAAAATTAACTGATAGCTGATAGCTGTTTGATTATTTAAACAAGCAAAATGACATATAAAGACATGATTATATTCAATACTTGTTTGAATAATTTATCAATTATGAATATTTTGTATCTAATAAATATTAATTAGATTTGTAAAAATTATTTTTAATATAAATTTTCTAAACATATTTGAAATGTTTATATATTAATTTATTATTTATATAATTATTAAAAAAATTATATGCACATTTAAATATGTGATAATAAAAAATATAATTAACTTACAAATGTCACCATATAAATTAGTAGTAACAACAAATAAGTCCAATATTTAATATGTTATTATTTATATTAAAAATGTTATTATTTAATTTAGGTTATTTGGAGATTTTTGGTAATTGTTAAGGGTAAAAGAGTCATTACAACTCTAATATCAAACCTCTAATCTCAAAAAGCTCATATTAGGAGCTTTTTCAAAATTAGTTTTTTCACCCCAATCCGCTCTTTCAATTCGCTATTTACCAAACATCAATATTAGCGGATTTGACTAGTCAAACCTCTAATTATGCCTCAAACCTCTAATTTTTGCCCAAACCGCTGTTTACCAAACAGGCCATATTCTTAACCTTATCTTAAAGATTTTATATTTCATTGTCTGATGATGGGTTATGTTTTATAATTGTATTTGTCCCCCACTGAAAGGATTCGGCGCAGAAAAGAATAAAAAAAAGGAAGAAAATCATACAGAAAGTAGGGTTTTAGTCAGCACTGGAAACTAAAGAGAAAAATCTGGTTGGTTTCTTTTCTCCTTTGTTCACTGCCTTTTATTCCGTTTCATTTTAGACAAACGGTTCTTCCTTTTATCTCTTTTTACTGCATCTCTGTGTTTGTTTGATTTCTTTACTTAATCAACTCAATACAGCATTTTTTTGCAGCTAATTGAAAAATGGCTGGATTAAGAGAGATGACTGCGGCAGAGTTCTTGCGAGTAAGTTTTTAATTTTGTTCTAGTCTCTGTTTGGTTGCCGAGAAAGTGTGCGGTAACGATAATCCACCAATGGGTTTTCCTTGTTTCTAGATTTCGATTTTGAAGGGTTTTTGTGATTTTTTCTGCCTTTGATTTTTCTTTTTGAACAAATAAAAACTATTGAGTTTCAGTTCTTTATTCTTTTATGCATACCGATAACTTTCTTCTTCATTTTCTGGTGCATTATGCCTTATTTCAGGGTACAACAAGGCAGACTCTGTTTTTGCAGAGAAATACTTTGATCAAGCGAAGTAATTTGTTATGGGGCAAGCTATGTAATCCGAGCCAGATGGGGTATATGTCTAATTCAAAGGGCGTTTCTTTGAGGTGCTCTTCTCGATCAAAGGTTAAAGCAACGGCTTCTGAAAATGTCCGTACTCGTTTGGGTGATGAGCAACCAGGGTTGATCGAAAAGCCTACTCAAGAGGTCATACATTTGTACCGTGTCCCTTTGATTCAAGAAAGTGCAAACAACGAGCTTCTCAAGTCGGTTCAGACCAAAGTTTCCAATCAGATTGTCGGGTTGAAAACTGAGCAGTGTTTCAATATAGGGCTTTCTTCGAAGATTTCGACCGAGAAGCTCTCAACACTTAAATGGATTCTTGGGGAAACATACGAGCCTGAGAATTTAGCAGCTGAGAGTTTTCTTGCGAAGAAGAGGCAAGAAGGGTTGAATGCAGTGATAGTCGAAGTTGGGCCCCGGCTGTCTTTTACGACAGCATGGTCCTCAAATGCTGTTTCAATTTGTCAATCCTGTGGCTTGACTGAGGTGACTCGAATGGAGAGGTCGAGAAGATACTTGCTGTATAGTAAGGGAGCGTTGCTGGAAAATCAGATTAATGAGTTTGCTGCAATGGTTCATGATCGGATGACTGAGTGTGTTTATAGCCAGAGGCTCACGTCATTTCAAACCAGTGTGGTTCCGGAGGAGGTTCGTTTTGTGCCTGTCATGGAGAGGGGAAGGAAAGCATTGGAGGAAATAAATCAGGAAATGGGTTTAGCATTTGATGAACAAGACTTGCAGTACTATACCAGGTTGTTCATGGAGGACATTAAGCGGAATCCGACAAATGTAGAGTTATTCGATATAGCCCAATCTAACAGTGAGCACAGCAGGCATTGGTTTTTCACTGGGAAGATTGTTATTGATGGGCAGCCCATGGATAGGACCCTCATGCAAATTGTCAAGAGCACCTTGAAAGCAAATCCGAACAATTCTGTCATTGGTTTTAAGGATAATTCAAGTGCAATAAAGGGGTTCCTTGCTTACCGATTACGACCAGTTCAGCCTGGAACAGCCTGCCCACTAAATGAAACAACTCGTGAAATTGATGTCTTGTTTACAGCTGAAACACATAACTTCCCATGTGCAGTGGCACCCTACCCTGGTGCAGAGACTGGTGCAGGTGGTCGCATTAGGGATACACATGCCACTGGAAGAGGGTCATTTGTTGTTGCAGCCACAGCTGGTTACACAACCGGGAATCTTAATATAGAGGGATCATATGCCCCCTGGGAGGACCAATCTTTCACATATCCTTCAAATTTGGCTTCTCCTTTGGAAATTCTCATTGAAGCTAGCAATGGTGCATCAGACTATGGTAACAAATTTGGTGAACCGTTGATTCAGGGTTTTACCAGAACATTTGGAATGAGACTCCCTAGTGGTGAACGACGTGAATGGTTGAAGCCTATCATGTTCAGTGGAGGGATCGGACACATCGATCACACTCATATATCGAAAGGGGATCCTGAGATTGGAATGTTAGTTGTAAAGATTGGTGGGCCTGCATATAGAATCGGAATGGGTGGTGGAGCTGCCTCTAGTATGGTTAGTGGCCAGAATGATGCAGAACTTGATTTTAATGCTGTACAGCGTGGAGATGCTGAAATGGCACAAAAATTGTACCGTGTAGTTCGTGCCTGCATCGAGATGGGGGAGGATAACCCGATTATTAGCATTCATGATCAAGGAGCTGGAGGGAATTGCAATGTTGTAAAGGAAATAATATACCCAAAGGGGGCTGAGATTGATATTAGGGCTATAGTGGTTGGAGATCATACTATGTCAGTCTTGGAGATATGGGGTGCTGAGTATCAAGAACAGGATGCAATCTTGGTGAAGCCTGAAAGCCGCAATCTTCTGGAATCAGTATGTGCAAGGGAAAGACTATCAATGGCCGTTATTGGGAGTATTAATGGTGAGGGACGTGCTGTTCTAGTCGATAGCTTGGCTATTGAGAGAAGTCGTGCTAGTGGACTCCCTCCTCCTCCTCCAGCTGTTGATCTTGAGCTCGAGAAAGTGCTTGGTGACATGCCTCAAAAATCCTTTGAATTCAAACGAGTGGCTTATGCACAAGAGCCACTTGATGTTGCTCCTGGAATCACAGTTATGGATTCATTGAAGAGGGTATTAAGACTTCCATCTGTATGTTCCAAACGGTTCTTGACAACTAAGGTTGATAGATGTGTAACAGGTCTTGTAGCACAGCAGCAAACAGTTGGTCCCTTGCAGTTACCTCTTGCTGACGTTGCAGTCATTGCTCAAAGTTATGTCAACTTAAATGGGGGTGCATGTGCCATTGGTGAGCAACCTATCAAGGGGCTGCTTGATCCAAAAGCTATGGCTAGACTGGCCGTTGGAGAAGCCCTCACAAATCTTGTTTGGGCTAAGGTTACTTCTTTGTCTGATGTTAAAGCGAGTGGGAATTGGATGTATGCTGCCAAGCTTGAAGGGGAAGGGGCAGCCATGTATGATGCTGCTATTGCTCTTTCAGAAGCAATGATTGAACTTGGTATAGCTATTGATGGTGGGAAGGACAGTCTTTCAATGGCTGCCCATGCAAGTGGTGAGGTTGTTAAGGCTCCAGGAAATCTTGTAATTAGCGCCTATGTCACTTGTCTTGACATAACAAAAACGGTTACCCCAGATTTGAAACTAGGAGATGATGGTATTTTGCTTCATATTGATTTGGCAAAGGGAAAACGGCGTTTAGGTGGATCCGCTTTGGCTCAGGTTTTTGATCAAATTGGGAACGATTGCCCTGATCTTGATGATGTGTCTTATCTTAAAAGAGTTTTTGAGGGGGTGCAGGATCTTCTTGGAGATGGTCTGATCTCTGCAGGTCATGATATCAGCGATGGTGGTTTACTAGTTTGCGCGTTGGAGATGGCATTTGCTGGAAATTGTGGCATTGTGTTGGACTTGGCTTCTCGAGGGAATAGTGTTTTCCAATCACTTTTCGCCGAAGAACTTGGTCTGGTTCTTGAGGTAAGCAAGAATAACTTCGATAGCGTAATGGCAAAGCTCAGCAGTGTGGATGTTACCGCCGAGATAATAGGACAAGTAACTGCCTCACCCATTACAGAGCTAAAGGTTGATGGAGTTACTCATTTAAATGAGAAAACTTCTCTTCTCAGAGATATGTGGGAGGATACGAGTTTTCAGCTTGAGAAGTTGCAGAGACTTGCTTCCTGCGTGGAATTAGAGAAAGAAGGTTTGAAGTTTCGGCATGCGCCTTCTTGGTCATTGTCTTTCACTCCATCCATTACCGATGAGAAGTACATGACTGCAATTTCAAAACCAAAAGTAGCCATCATTCGTGAAGAAGGGAGCAATGGAGACAGAGAAATGTCAGCAGCTTTTTATGCTGCTGGTTTTGAACCTTGGGATGTTGCAATGTCAGACCTACTTAATGGAGTTATTTCTTTGAATGAATTCCGTGGAATTGCATTTGTTGGAGGTTTTAGTTATGCGGATGTGCTTGATTCTGCGAAGGGTTGGGCTGCATCCATTCGATTCAATCAGCCTCTTCTCAATCAGTTTCAGGAGTTCTACAAGCGCCCTGATACGTTCAGTCTCGGTGTTTGCAATGGATGCCAGTTAATGGCTCTGTTAGGGTGGATCCCAGGGCCTCAAGTTGGGGGTGTTTTTGGTGCTGGTGGGGACCCATCGCAGCCGAGGTTTGTACACAACGAGTCTGGACGATTTGAATGCCGTTTCACAAGCGTGACTATAAAGGACTCACCAGCTATGATGTTTAAAGGAATGGAAGGCAGTACATTAGGTGTATGGGCTGCCCATGGTGAGGGAAGAGCATATTTTCCTGATGATGGTGTTCTGGATCGGGTACTGCATTCGGATCTAGCTCCAGTACGGTATTGTGACGATGATGGGAATCCAACAGAGGTTTACCCGTTCAATTTGAATGGTTCTCCATTAGGAGTGGCTGCCATTTGTTCACCGGATGGTCGGCATCTTGCCATGATGCCTCATCCAGAGCGGTGTTTCCTGATGTGGCAATTCCCTTGGTATCCAAAGGACTGGAACGTGGACAAGAAAGGCCCTAGCCCATGGTTAAGAATGTTCCAAAATGCCAGAGAGTGGTGCTCATGATATTGGTTAGTTTTTATACTCATGATATTTGATCTTACTAATTCATACTTGAATATGCACTACTGTCTATATGCTTGACTTTGTTGAATTTCTGCAAATCTTTACCGAATAGTAAAATTATGACTAAAGTTCGACGCTGGTGAAAATTATATGCCATTCTCAACTGTGTGCTGCATGGCACTTTATTTGAAAATTACATCGTCTCAACCTGTTGCTGCAAACATTGTATAGTAAGTAAGGGTAAAATTTCAGAAAATGTATTGAGCCACTATTTTTTGTTTTTAATCACAGGTGATGTTTCGCAAAGGACGAATGAGAGGAACGAAAGTGATTAGATTTAGACTACGGGTGCTTCATCTGAGTTTGATTTGGAGGGTTTTTAACTGTTTATTTTGAAATGTCATTAGACTACATCATTTTAGGCATAAGAGTAGTACTATTTGCTTCATGCAAACCTCAGAAACTTAGTAGAGTTTGCTCATTTGCCTTGTTTTACAAACCTGTTTGGTGAATGGCAGTTTTCCCTTTTAATCTCTAATATATGAAAACCACAGTATCTTGATCTTATATTTGTCTGAATGTATTTTGGGTTTGTTTTTTATATCTGAAAATAAGTACTTATTGGAGAGGAGTTGATTGAAGCTGAAGCAGATACAATATGTGATCTGTGTATAATCATATTGTCATGGGTGCTGGTGCAGCTCCTATAAGCACAGATGCACTGATCCAACAATGCCTGAAGTTGTAGCTTCAGTGAAAGCTTATAAACAGCACTGAACATGGGGTCTTTTACATTATTATTTTGGAACTTGATACTCTCACAATATTATTATTAGTGGTAGTATTATCCTAAGATAAGAAACTATTAACCGTCTCTTATGTGTGTATGCATGTATAATCTAAAACTTGAGGACTTTTCAAATTTTGAATTTTACTATTATCAAATATGAAATTCAAAGGGTACTGGATTCTGATTACGACTTGTGGTAAGAGATAAATTAAAAAATATTATTCAAATGCTTTGTTAATTAAAGATATATATTATTTTATCAAAAAATAAAGATATATATATATATATATATATTAAGAACTATTATTTAATTTTTTAGCATTCTTATGTAATTAAATATCATTAGGTTATTTGTCAAAATAAATAAATATCATTAATTAAATTTAGGGTAAAGTACACCGTTGGTCACCGAATTTTAGGGCGTTCATTTTAGTCACTAAACTTTTAAAATTTTCATTGAGATCACTCAACTTTTAGTCCGTTTTTATTTTGATCACTCACATTAACTTCTTTTAAAAATGCTGATGTCGCCTGTTATTTTCTTCTCCAATCTCTCTCTTCCTCTCCTCTGTTTTTTCTTCCATGAAAACAAGAACATACAAAAGTATTACCTTTTAATTTATCTACCGATTTTCTTCATTAATTCTTCTTCCCTTGGATGTTATCATAGATAAACCTTAACCTCTTTAAATAGGACAATGGATCAAAGCAATAAAGTTCAATCCCTGCTAGTATTAATCATTTCTGTACACAGCTCTAAGTACCCGATGATTTTCAGTGGAAGGTCAGAAGTTCATCTTTAAGTTTTTTTTAAATATATATATATAAATACAGTAAAATCTCTATAAATTAATACTCTTTAAATTAATAAATTTTATTAAATAATAAATTTTTCTGGTCCCGACTTAGGTCAATGTAAAAAATCATCAAATTCGATAGGATAATAATATAATAATTTTTTGGAGATCCCCTTTATAAATATAAAGGTCTCATCAAAACTATAAATTAATAATTCATAAATATTACAATTACTATTTGGTAACTTGCTAAAATATGAATCTATTGTAATCTGTTTCTTTTTAAAATTCAAATCTAATTCAATTTCATCTCTAACTTTTTTAATTGTACCCACAAGTTCCGACGTTGAAGTCTCAATTTAAGATTATTTTAAAATATTTGCTGAATTGAGAATTTTTCTATTAATTAATAAATTATTAATAATGAAACAGAATCATATATAACATTTTGCTGGCACAAATACACCAGTTACAATAGCCTGAAGAAATAAATCAAGGCAACAAAAGTAATTTAGATAGCCTGAAGATGAAGTGTTGGGAGAGGTTAAGATTTATCCATCATGATAATATGAAAGGGAAGAAGAATAAATGAAGAAAATCAATAGATAAAAGGTCATGCTTTTGTAAGTTTTTATTTTTATGGAGAAAAGAAAACAGAGAGGAAGAATAATGAGGTTGAAGAAAAAGATAACGTGCCACATCAGCGTTTTTAACGGAAGTTAACGGGAATGACTAAAATGAAAGCGAATTAAAAGTTGAGTGACCTAAATAAAAATTTTAAAAGTTCAGTGATCAAAATGAATGCATCTTAAAAATTCGGTGACCACCGGTATACTTTACCCTTAAATTTATATCTATTACTCTTAGGGGTGATAATGAGCCTGACCGGCTCGCGAGCTACTCGGGCTCGGCTCAAGTGAACTCGACTCGGGCTCGGGCTCGGGCTCGGGCTCGGCTCGAAACCTTAACAAGTCGAGCCGAGCATACCCAGACTCGGCTCGAAAAGCTCGTGAACATGCTCGAAATCTACATATGCACTAAAATAAATTACGTGTTTGTATTTTCTTTCATTAGTTGATTGTTGTTTGATTTAGTAATTTCTTTAATTATGTGTTTCTATTATAAGAATATTTATTGATTATTTGGATTAATCTAATTTTTGGCACTTTTTTCCCTTTTTCGGTCATTGAATTTCGTTTTAGTGTTGGTTATGAAAGGAATTTTTAACGAATATTTTATATAAAAAAAATTATAGAAAAATTTTTCATTTCGAGCCGAGCCGAGCCTGACAAGCTTCGAGCCCGAGCCGAGCCCAATAGAATTGATTTCGAGCCGAGCTCGAGCCTAAAATTCCGAGCTCGGCGAGCCTGGCCAGGCTCGGGCTCAGCTCGGCTCGTTATCACCCCTAATTACTCTAAAACTCAAACTCTAAATTTTAATTTTAAACCTTACCTTTTAAACCCAGCAAAAACAAGTTTTTCATGCTTCATGAAATATTATATATTTATAACTTCAGTATTTTAATTAGACACACATTTAATGATGCACACCCTACAAAACAAAATAATTTAAACTTAAAATTTTTAAAATAAACATCATTTTTTTTTGTCGGATTTCAAATATTCTTTGATATTACATTAACGGTGTCATTTTGATGATATAAGTTTGGCAATTCATTAAATATATAATTATTACAAATATTTAGATGATATTATTTACCAAATATGTTTTTGAATTCAAAAATTTTGAAAATTAAAAACAACAGTAAGAACCTTAGGTAGATAGATAGATGGACCAAAATTGGAAGGAAAAAAAATGAGCATAGCGGGAAACATGTGTCCGAAAATTAAGAAAGTTCGCAAATTGTCACTAACACTACCACCTACCTGTCTCTTTCTCTCAGGCTTTAATCTCTCCTTCTCCTTCACCCTCTCACCGCACAGCAAAAATTATGCCTTTATTGGCTCTTTGATCTCAAATGTGGCAACTTCTCTTGGGCGCAGCTGTTGCAGGATCCACCGGACTCCTTGCTAAACACCTCTTTAAACCCTCTCCCAACAACCCCATCTCTCAAAACATCGATCTTGATCAAGAAAAACAAGACCTCCGTCTCCAAAATGGGTTTTTGGGATCTGGGTCCGAGAGCATTTGGGAGGGAAAACAGCAGCAAGGTGAGATCTTTAGATTTTCCAGTCCTGGCTCTGCTGGAAAAGATGGGGTTAAAGACAAGGGTAAGAAGTTGAAGAAAAGGGTTGCCTTGAACAAGGCTGAGAAGAGATCAAATGGTGGTGGTGGTGGTGTAGAGGTGAATAGAAAGAAGGTTGCTGTTTGCTTGAAGAAGAGGAAAACTGCTAAAAATGTGGCTTATAAGTGTGGGTCATTCCCTTCTAAAGGTATGGTTCTATTCATATTATGATCTTTTTTTTTTCATTACGATTTGCTAAGAAAATTCCAAACTTGATCTTTTGTTTCTTCAGTTAGGCCTGAAAAAAGTTAGAATTTGACATCTTTCTTTGTGCATTCTTTGAATACTTCTTCAACGAGTTGTTAAATGTTACATATAGTTTTAGATATGGGTATGCTTTGGATTTTGATGGAATGCCATTTTCTGGACTCATTGTCATTTGTGACATAAATTCATGAAGTATGTATAAATCTTTAAGTTATTGGGTTTTGTCATATAATATATAAGCGACAGAAAAATGATTCCAGTTTTCGTTTTCATCTTGTTAAGTTGTGAATGTCTGACATGGAAAAGTGAAAGACTGTAAAATGTTTATTCTGTTTGGTATACATAACTTGCATAATTGATGATTTGATGTAATAGAAAGTGATGAACAGTTGTGTTTTTAGTAGACATTGTGTAAAGTTCCATGTTTGCTTGTCATTTCCACTTACATTTTATGTAACATTGGACTGCTAGTGCTATATTCGCCCTGAACCTCGGTCAAACTATGCTAGTTCACTATTTATAAAAACTGCTTCAAAATTTTGATTTTCGTTACAGTGATTATATATGTGCATTGGCTTTGTTAGTTTGCATCGCATCAATGTCGTTGTCCTTTAAACATGTTTAGAGCTCTAAGTTTGACATCTCGATTTACATTGTATTTTACTCCTTAGATAGCTCCGTATTTCGCTGGGGACTTGGCTTTGGCATCATGTACATGATGTCAGCCGGGAGGGCTGAGATCGATAAACTGAATTCGACCATGGATGAAACTGCAAGAGTGGTCCAGGAGTTAAAAACTAAACTATGCAAAAGAAAATCATCTTGTAATCTACAAGCTTCAAATTCTGCAAATGAAGTTGCTGCAGGTTCAAAGAGTTTTAGTGGCAAGAATTCACAGTTACTGCTCGAGAAGTCAAGAACTGGGAACAGAGACCACAATGAGCTCAAAGTCTGCACCCTCACAGTCCCAGTAATTGACGATGGTGAATATGCTAGTAGTGTTCTCACTGAAGAGCCTGAACCAGAGTCAGAGGTGGCGGAAATGGATCAACTAGAGGCAGAGCTTGAGTTAGAACTTCAAAAATTGAGTGAGGTCAACCTTTTCAAGTAGCTTTACTCCCTTTATTTTAATTACATACTGCCTTTTTTACCGGTTTGTCCCGTATCTCCAACTACACTTGATCTTTAGGAAGAGTTATTTCATATTAGCTTTTGAATAACCGATATTTTTGCTGTCTAGATACAGCCATAGCTTGATGAAAGTAATATCTTTATGGATCTAGGGCTCATAGCTTGATTGCTTGATGCTAATACTAATTAATAATTTATACCTCACAAATACTGACACCGGTAACTGAGTTTATCATTTCGCAGAAGTAAATCGCGCAAATATGAATATGAATAAGAATTTCTGCATTGTAGCATTAAACCGTACCGGGCGGAACTGAAACATATATAACCATATTGTTTACAAGATGTGCAGTGATAGTATAGCCTTAGATGGTGAAATTTGATGACTGTTGCCACTGGCCAGACCTTAAAGACTTGAGATATGCCAATTTGTAGGGCCAAAGAATATATGGCCTGATGAATGTGTAAAATTGCCAATGAGTATATTTTATGTATCTTCTTCAATTTACAACAGTTTTGCTACTGACCCGAAAATGCTTCTGCAGACTGATGTTTCAGCCAAAAGTTTGCATGAGCCGGTGGAGGAGAGGTTCGATTCATACCAGTGCCAGGGAGTATTGCCATCTGAACTAGATCAGAAACTGTGCCATCTGTTAATTGAGCAGCAGGAAAACCAAATCGAGGAGCTAGAATCCGAATTGAATTCGGCTCAATCCAAGCTCCGTGAGAAGGAGGCCGAGCTCCAAGCACTAAAGGATTGTGTTAGACGCCTGACTACCTTCTCTCTGTCGACCATCTCGAGTAAGTCTTTGATCAGATTCATGTGCTGCTTTCTTGTTGTCTCGAAAACAATAGTGTCTTATCCTTAATACCAATGCAATAATTCACAGATGATGACACTGAGGCCCAAGGGGATCAAGAATGCATGAAGGACCAGGATTGCCGGATTAAAAGCGGATCGGAGACAAGGAAATCATTGGTTGGTATGAAAAGACATATGGAGTTTTAAGTCCAACTGATATTGCATGATTACCTTAGTGTTGTAGGTCACACCATTGTGAAAATCAAGCTTAATGGACCCTTCAATAGTATAATGTAGTCTGTTTATTGTTTTTTGCATAGTGTCTGATTACTTTATTAGGACATATTTATATATTTTATGCCTGAACTCTCTCTTTCACCAAGTGGTTCCTAATTGACTTGGGCGTACTTCTTTCACTTGCAATGTTCATAGTCGACTTTTTTTGGGAAAGGAAATTACTGTGATATCCATTCAACTGTTGGTAAATTAGAGAGCAATTGAAGGGTAATGTTGGAAGGAAGCAGTTGTGAAGAAATTTATATGGTGGAGGTGGTGGTTGCTTGTTGGAGAGCCAAATAAAAGATTATTTTTGAGTTATTTGAGTCTGTTTAAATAACTCTTCAAAATTTCGACTTCGAGTCAACTTTGATTTTGCCAACTCAAAAAATTAAAAATTGAATTTTTGTTGTGAATAAAATAAAGAAGAACAAGAAGAACAAAGAGATGAGAGGAAGAGGGAGATTTGTATTATTCTCAAAATATAGAATTGTATACAATGCCTTCAATGAATCATCTATTTATATGCATAAGAAGTACATAATACATTAAACCTTACTAAGATAAAAACCCAGTGGGAAAAAAATTCTTTAGTGAAGGAAAAAGAGTACACACATCTTTGATACGCATAACTTGTTGCCTCATTAAAAACCTTACCAGGAAAACCCGTTGGGACAAAACATCGGTTAAGGGAAAAAGAGTGCAACGCGTATTTACTCCCCCTCATGAAAACATCACAGAAGATCTTTGAATCTTCATAATTTAATCTTGAATATCATTTTTCTAAAGATCGCGAGGGATGAAACTTTGGAGTAATATGTTCCATGATGTATCAACTTTCAAACTGAGATATACATCTTGCTTTATCTTCACACAAGATAGCTTTTATCATATCTTGTAAAAGTAAATCCACATATCTTTTGGAAATGTTGGGTCAATAATCTTAGCCAAACACATTTTTTTGGCTTGCCTCGTGCATAACAATTATTTCTACGACATTTGAGGAGGCATCAACGAATGTTTGAAGATCTAAATGTAATGATCTTTGTATATTCATAGATATTTCTTGACCAACTAATATATAGTGCTTCAAGACCAAGAAAAGATATAATTATCTTTATTCGCATCCAACAATCTTACAACTATTGGGATACTCAATAGATATGCTCTATTCATATTGAATCTTCTTTAAGATTCTTTCAGCTTATGTCTATTCATAGACAAAAGAAATATATAAAAATGCTCGATCTTTAGGTCGAGATAAACTTGATGTCAAGATTCAAGTACTTGTATTGAAAGTACTTCATGAGTTTCCAATTTGAAGCTCTTTAGGAGTTCTAAAATTATCATAATGGATCTTGATCCAAACTCCTTTATAAAATACATAAGAAAATCTGATCATTCTTATAGTATTTTCTCAATTAGTATTCACTAAGGCGATTATACCAAATGCGCCAAAAATATTCATGAGACATGTCTAAATAAATTTCCTCAGAAATTTCCAAATGCTTATAGCATTTTAGATCCTTCAAGGATAAATATGGATCCACAAATAATTAGACGCATGTAAAATTTTCAAAACTGCCAAAGTAATTGCATCCACCATGAAGTAATTAAAACTTTTCATAAATCACAGTTCAAGTCGTATTTACGACTACTTATTTGTGCCTCACTTGCATTACACCTTTAGGTGTTTGGACTGATGGTCCAAATACTTCTATTTTAGAAGTTCAAAGCGTCTTTCAACATTGACCAATTCAATATCTATACTTCTGGATAGATTTTATACAAGATCCTCGATTTCTTTACTTCTATAGAAGTATTTTATGTAAAATTGTTTGTAAAATCGTTGTCGACAACTTTCCAATTTTTCTAGTTCCATTCTCGTAATGACATAACTCATCGTGATCTCTTCAAGATTTCAATCTTTATTCCAGGTACCTGAAACTCTTCAAGAATTTTATTATTTGTTATGTCTTGGGTCTCTTCAGGAGCACCCGCCTCCAATATATGATCATCTCATATTACTTTCTATTTACGAGAATTTTGATAATTAGAATCATTTCAACTATCATGCTTCATGCATGATTTACATTCTCTCGCTCTAACATGTAATTTAAACTTAGAGCATTTCAGCTGGTATATGAGACTTAATTACTCTCATTGGGTCAGTAAATATGTCTGGCAGTTGACATGTAATAACATGAATTATCTTATGAACTTATAGTTCATATACGAGGATCTAGATAATGATAATTCATTTTCCTCTATCCAGCTGATAATTATCTCCCCCTGATGTTGAGAAAAATCATGTCATAAATGATTCTCCAATTAATGTTTAAGAATTTAAACATAAAAGGAAACTCGTACTCAATATATATTCTCAACCCTTTTTATTTACCCATTTTGTGCGTTGTGGTGGAGCAATTCATATCGCACATTCAAAAATCATAAAATGGGAAGTGTATGGTTTCTGACCAAAAACCAATCATAACGTGGAGTTTATTATAACTCGTTGGCTTGATGCGTATAAGTGTTGCTATATGGAAACACCATATAAATAATAACTCTTTTATTCTCACAGTTTAGCTATTAAATAGGAGGCATCCAATTGAAATTTTGCTAAACTATATTTTTCATAATCAATAGGCTTTGTAACAACTGATATAGCCTAAAATATAAACACACTAGCTTTTCAAGACGAATAGTCTAACTGCATAATCTGAATATTTTTAGAATCAATCTCACAAACTTCTGGTTGTAAGTCGATAAAACAATGTAGATGCATCTACTAAAATCATATAAAACTTTCCACATTTGTGGATATATGGGCCCATATTTCGTTCAGATATGCAAGACATACAGTCTCAACTTCAATACAAGAACTTTAAGTTCTAATTCTTTTGGTAAGTGAGATCTAATCAATTCCTTTAAGCAACACAAGAACTTCACGTTCTTTAATAAGTGGAATTTAATCCATTCCTTTGAGAATAAGCACCACAAGAACTACATGTTCTTTTAATACATGTGCATGTAAATCTCAATAATTTATGCACCATTGATCAGGATGGTCTAACCGATCTTGCCAACTATATATATGTGTGTATATATCTCTGAATTTGTAAACTCCTTCTTTACCATAACATGTAATTCAATCTCACTCGTACATGTCTAGTACGGCCATCAAAATTGTTCCTTTAAATAGGAATATATTTAGCTCTTTCGGAGCTTTCAATTGAAATTATCTTTTGGTAGTAATATATAGCTCTTCTAGAGCTTTCAACTGACTTTTTGGCTACCAAAACTTATATCAATATTGGCTTATTTCAAATGCCAATTGATAACATATGTTATCTATAATTCCCAAAGGGATAGTTTGTGAACTCATATTGCTCTCTTTATGACTTTGACGAGTATAACGCACTGTGAATATGGAATAAAGTTCCATTTGACAATAACATATTTGCTCAACCAGAGCCTTTTGTGATATTAGTACTTCCGGATATAGTACTCACATTATTCCCTTGCATTTTAATCGAGAAATGCATAATTGTGCACCTTTCAAAATGTGCTTTGTTTCATTTACTTCATGTAATGAAAATATGTGCTTTGTATCATTCACTCGAGGAATGAAAAATATAAAATATAGCACATCATATCAAGTCGATTATCTATCAGAGATAAACTTTCAAGTGTTCTTCCGGAGTATTGATATTTTAGTACTTTGAGAAATACTACTCATATTTCCCTTTGCATTTAAATGAGAAAAATATTTCTTATGCTTAAGTACAATATGAGTACTTGCATTATCTGCTAGGCATAAATAGCCACAATTCTAGGCATAAATAGCCACAATTCATTGTATATTTTATTCCGGAAGTAATCATATTCTTCAAATAATAAATTAACATAAAACGTAAATAAATAATATGTGAAATAAATAAAGATAAAGCAAACTAACATAAATAAATAATAAATAAAACGAATTAACATTAAAAAAATAAAATAAAAAAAACAATTATTCCTGTTAGAGGTTATAAGGAAAATAAAATAAATGGTAAATTATTCCCTTCAAGGGTTATGAGAAAATTAACAATATCCAATTGAGTTGGACCAATAACGCCATAATTATTTTCGCCATAAACAAATTTTGTTTATATTTTATTTCATTTATCATTCATGATTGTGGATAAAGTCCATAATACTTTGGCGTTTGAAAAGTACGAAACCAATAGTTTATAACATCACATTGGTAAAAGGATTTCACTTCCTTAGAATGATCTTTATCACTCTTGTCATCCTTATAACTTCGCTACCAGCGGGTAGAAGTATTCTTAAAATGACTATATTTTTCATGTGTATATTCATAGCCTCAACCACGACCACAACTTTTAATGTGATTTTTTATTCCTTCCATAATATAATCTCACATTCACTTCAAGGAATGGAGTAGAGCCAGTGGGCCTTTAAAACCTTTTTCACACATCCTTATCACAGAGAACAAAGATTTAATCCTCGTACGCGACATTGTTAAACCTGTCCACAAGGTCCTTTAAAAACCTCCTTTGAGACCAATAGCCTCGCAGAACGGGATGTCCAGTCAATTATACTTGGATTATATCGAAATTATGTCTCTAATTGAATAATAATTTACCATGTTTGCATTCACTTCAGGGAATGAAACAGATCCAATAATTGCATGGAATAAACATCATGCTTGCATTCACTTCAGGGAATGCCCCATCATTGATAATTGCATGGAATAAACAGCATGCTTGCATTCACTTCAGGGAATGCCCCATCATTGATAATCGCATGGAATAAACATCATGCTTTGCATTCACTTCAAAGAATGCCTCCCATAAAACTTTTTGGATCAAGACGAATTTTCGTAACTTGAAATTGGGAGAAGTTTATGGTCGAGTTTTTCGACGAAGAAGAAATATTGATTTCAAGCAAATATAGACTTTATAATAATCTTCTTGTAAATCCAAAATCATCATGATTTATCGTACTTTAAAATTGTATTTTAAAAGATAAAAATAAAATAGAGTTTACCGATATTGAATTTCGTCTCAAAGACAATGATGACGTAGCAAATGAACCAAGACATCTTCTCATAATCTTTTTTACACCATGTCTCTTTCCAACTCATTTGAATACATGTAAAACTCAAAACACGGTTAAAAGCATCGACTTTTATCAATAGAATAAAAAAAATTTATTTGAGACTAGATCAAAAAGTATAAAAGTAGTCATAGATCAAGTTGAATAAACATAACTATAATTGATGTGATTAAATTATAAACAACCATAGTTAAAATCAAGCGACATTTTGATGAATATATAAACACATCAAAGTAACGTATTCTTTTTGCCTTTGATTCACATACAAAATAATTGATACAAATAATAAAGTTGTTTTATATCTCAAATTTATTCATATAAATTACCATAATAATAATAATGATAAAACAAATATATAACAATCACATGACAACACAATCCTTGAATTGAATCAATTATAAATTAGAATGGAATAATAAAAACTTTGAATAAAACTAATATACTGTGTAATAAAATGTTCCAACTTGTGCGCCCAATAGCATCTAGCCGAAATCCTTGAGGGCTTTAATTTGGTTTGCTTTATCAATCCATCTAATGAAGTACGACGATAATTTTAATTTTCGTTAATTCAAGAGTTACTTCAAGTATGAATAAAATAATAATAAATTAAAATAATAACCAAATAATAGATACGAATATACTAACTTTTGGAGAATGATAAATCAATCATTATATTAGTATATAAATAAGTAAAACATACCATACTTTCCAAGGTAAGCTGAATATATGATAGATGTAGTCACCAATATCAAATTGAAATTCTTTTCGAGAACCACCAACAATAATCACAGTAATTGAGCGAGCGAGATCGTGCTGATAACGTGTTGTGAATAAAATAAAGAAGAACAAGAAGAACAAAGAGATGAGAGGAAGAGGGAGATTTGTATTATTCTCAAAATATAGAATTGTATACAATGCCTTCAATCAATCATCTATTTATAGGCATAAGAAGTACATAATACATTAAACTCTAATTCATAAAGATAATATTCCTAATAATAAATAAATCAAACTCCTTTGATAAAGTTCTAATCATGATAGACATCCACATAGATAAATATTCATAACAATTTTAAGGTTTTGCGATTTAATCTTTAATTTTACTTTTTTCTTTCAATTCATCCATTGTTTTAAGTTTATTTTAATCAAATTTAAACTACATGCTCTTAAACTATTGTATAAAATTTGCTTCAATTTATATTTCTGAAACTCTTTTTTTAATTTAACCCTTTAACTTTGTATGATTTTCTTATTTTTTTCAAATTTTTTGTTGTTTTAATTAATTTTTTTTATCAAATTTGAACCACACCATCTTATACTATTGTAGAATGTCTATTTAGTTTCAATTTATATATTTTAAATTTAACCCTTCGGGTTTGTATGATTCACTCATTTCTTAATTTTTCTCTTTCGTTTTAGGTTCATTTTAACTAAATTTAAATCATACACTTCACTACCACTATATAATATCTATATAACTGTAATTCATATTTGTAATAAAAAGTATTTTTTTTTATAATTTAATTCTTTAACTTTATATTTTATTCAATTTGATCCTCTAATTGTATTTTTTAAATTCTTTCATCTTATCAATTTCTTAACTTTTTTATACTCTCATCAATATTTACTTCTAAAAAATTTCTTCTTTAAAAAGAATATAAAGATATATATATATATAATTTATATGATTAAAAAAATTATTTAAATTTTGTATTATAATATTATAAAAAATTATAATTAAATTTGTGTGAAAACACGATAGTTCAATTTAATTTGAATAAAAAAATTCAAATAGAAAACAAAGGAAGACATAACTTTGTGATTATCTATGAAGGGTAATGATTGTTTCACTTAAAATCTGACTCTCAGTCATAAAAACTTTGTGATTAGCTATTTTGTAGATTAAATAAAGAAGAATGAGTTTATCACATGCGACAAATATTGATGAACACTAGTAACAATGAACATCATTAATTTTTTTTTAATTTTAAAAATATAAAGTACTAAAATTATAATTAAAATTATCTTTTAAAAAAATAAAAATCAAATTTAATAATTATTTTTTAATAGGTTAAAATCAAATATACCCAATTCTCCTGAACCCTAACCAAATCAACCTCTTAAAAAATAGAAATCAGTTTATAATTTTTAATAGATTAGAATCAAATATACCCAATTTTCATATTATTGATTCTAATCTATTAAAAATTATAAACTGATTTCTATTTTTTTAGAGACTGATTTTGTTAGGGTTTAGAGAACTGAATATATTTGATTCTAACCTATTAAAAAATATTATAAAATAACTATTAAATTTAATTTTTATTTTTTAAGAGATAATTTTAATTATAATTTTAGTCCTTTTTATTTTTTAAAAAAAATAAAAAATTAATGATGTTTATCAATATTCATCGTTAATGGTGTTTATCAACGATGGTGGCTCGTTGTAGAATTTTCCAAAAAAGAAATTGTAACGATCAAGTTTCATAGTAGAACCTCCTTTTACCAGAGATGAATGGCCCAATGCGTTGTTTTTACCCCGTGAACTTGAAAAAAAAAAGGGATGGAAGTAAGATTTAGTAGTTGAACTTGAACTTGGCAAATTTTACTAATTGAACCTTGATTTCTTTTTGCCATATTAGTCCCTTGAATTTGGCATTTCTTTCAAACTTGATTTTATTAAGAATTAAAATGTGTGATCGAATCCAAGATTAGATATCAAGTTGAAAAATAGTCGACTTTCAATGTTTGGATTTAAAAATTTAAATCACGTTTGGATTTCTTTTTGCCATATTAGTCCCTTAAAATCACGTTTAAATTTCGATCTTGTCCTAGCGGTAAACCGAGATATTTTTAAGAATTTAAACGTGATTTTAAGGGACTAATATCGCTTCTGCACTTTCCTTGATCATCTTGCCAACATGTTTGGATTTAAAAATTTAAACGTAATTTTAAGAAAAGTAAGGTAGATGTAACTTTTGCGTTTCGTCGTGATTTTTACACTATATTTTTACACAATCATAATTTTTAAAGAAAAACAAACTCTCAAACACAAATCACGTTACTTTACAATTAATTATACACAAATTTTTTATTATAAAATTACGATGATTTAAAATTAATTTTATCAAAGGAAAACCAAACGCATATAGATAGATAGTTGACTCTAAAGTGTAGGGTGTCCTGTCATGGATCTAAAAGTAACCAGATGAGATCATTCATTCAACCATTTACTGCCCAATCACAGTTCTACAGTGTTTTACCTTGCCAGCTACTATTTCTACTCTTTACCCATGGCAGCAAAGATTAAAAAAATCTTCTTTTTCCTTTTTGAAAAAATTACAGTAAAGTTCAACTTATAAGAACCTTTTTCATCAATCACCCTCCAATGTGCGACTGGACAATAAATCCCATTTTTTCTTCCAAACAACACCTTAAGATTTGACTACACTGAATCAAGATCCAACGGTTATCACTGCCCCATATTAACTGCAGTTTCAGATAAATCTGGTGTTCACCTTTTTTACAGCTTGTTTCTTCAATAAATTAATCACTTTCATAGATGACAATACCAGCTCAGGCAGAAGCTACATCCTCAAAAAGATTTAAATAAGGGTTGGCTATCATAGTAGCGGTTATTATATAAAGATAGCAACACTAAATGAAATTGTTATTGTAAAAAATAACAATCTACAATGACTGTAATAATATTTTTATATCCACAACCACATAAAATATGACCGTAATTATAATTTAAATCTATGATATATTATATTTGAATGGGTTTAGCCATCCGTGCAAAAGAAAAAAAGAAAAAGATGTAAATGAGAAAGCAAGAGTAGACAGAAGAAGAAACAAGGTGAGGTGACCACTATATCTTCTTCTTTCAGTTTTCTTACCAGCTGAGTTCTTACACGCAAAAACTACATGCTTTTAGAGCAAGACAAACAACCAAAGTACAAAATCTTTTTAAAAGCTTCTTACTAAATTCTCGTGAAAAATCAATAAAACAAAAAAGGGGGAGCATTGATCTTAGCAATCTTCGAAAAAACGGAAAGAAAGAAAGAAAAATGAAGGTATTGTCGAAACCCAAATCGAGTCCGGGTCGGGCTGAGAAGTACCCGCCGCCATTGATGAGGTTTTTGAGAAGCAATGTCGCGAGTAGAAGCAGGGGAAGGTCACGTAAAAGCCCAATGTTCCTTCGGAAAAAGAACTCCGCCGTTGAAACCCAGGAGCCTTCTTCGCCTAAAGTTACTTGCATGGGTCAGGTTCGAGTCAAACGCTCCAAACAAACCGGTGCAAAACCCGGAGGCCCGACCCGTCGCCGCCATAGCCGTGGCCTCTGTAAATGGATCAGAGATGCTCTGTTTCGCCATCATTTTCCCGGGAAAGTGAAGGCCAAGCCTGGTTCCCGGCGCTATTGGAAGAAATGGGGGACATTTTTCCATATTGGATGTTGTCGAAAACCCAGAAACAGAGAAGATTCATCGAAATTTGGGATCAAAACTGAAGATTACGTTCAAGAAGAAGATGAAAGGGAAGCTAAGATTTTCGCATCTTCTTCGTGTTCATCGCCACCGAAAAATGCTTTGATTTTAATGCGCTGTCGATCTGCCCCGTACCGGTCTTCTTCTTTAGCTTGTAGATTCTGGGGATCGCCATTAGCTAACCAAGACGAGAATGAAGAAGAAACAGAGGAAACAAAGCTAGAAAACAGAGGATTTCAAGAAGAAGAAGAAGAAGAACCCGCTTCAAAAACAGAAACCAGTATCGGAAACTCGGATGGGGGAGCCCGAATGGATGCAGAAACAGAAGAAAGTCTGGGGTTTGAAGAGAACAAAACAGAGAAATCCGACAACAACAAAGAGTTGAAGACGGAGCATGTTGTACGGCCTCTAATCCTGAGAAGATGTAAATCAGAACCGGCGAGAACGGGTGGAAGACTCAATCCTGAGATGAGTTTGTGGAAGAAGAGAAAATTGGGTTCCACGTGATTCGTTTTGATTTTAGTTTTTCTTAAATTAATCTTTCTATGAAGAAGCTGTAATTTGTTTCTTTACTTTAGATGGCTTTGTTGTGTTTAAAAACATCATCGGATTCGTAGCTGTAAGAGAAAATCTCTACAGCTCTTGGTCTTGGGTAATACAACTCAGTTCATAGTACACTGGAAAATGAAATCAATGATATTTAATTTGTGTTTTTTACATTAAAAATATCAATTCTTTTTAGTGGGGTTTAGGGTTGTTCGATTTATATTAATTCATCTCTGGATACTCTGACCAGCTTTTATACGTATTTGGTGGAGGCTGATGCAATGTGTCACGTCGGTAGACTGTAGCTAACTCGATCGTGCGGCCTTAGCTCGCCTTCTCTAACACTTGCGACTAAGTAAGCCTGAAATAGTTAAGCACAAAGGCTCAAACTCTTGCGGAAAAAGACAACAGAAAGGGAAAATGACAAACACAAGAGAAGAAGTGTTGGGAATTCAAGTTGTATTCCACAATGAAGAAGTGATGAAGTGAGGAGGGGCAAACCTCTATTTATACATGAAGCCCCGTACATCCAACGGTCCAAATTAAATTAGATGGACGGCTCAGATCGCCCAAAAATCTCTAAATCCCTAAAAACAAGGGGAGCCATGAAATTATTAAAATAAATAAGTAAAATAAAGATTACATGGCTTAAAATAGCTAAGACTTAGTCTCAAGTCGGACTGGACCCTCCTGGGCTCGGCTGGGCGCACCCATGGTGCTAAAACAGGCCCCCATGGTGCGGAATCAAGCCCCTAGGGCCCCTGGTGCGTGCTGGCTGCACCCTGGTGCGGGCAGAATGCACCCTGGTGTGTGCTGGACGAACCCCAGTGCTGAACTGGCTCGGTCGCGGGCTGGCGGTCCGTGACATTCTCCCCCACTTGAGCTAGCGACGCCCTCGTCGCGCGGTCGGCATGATACTGCTCAATCTGATCTTTGAACTGCCAAAGGTCCTCGGCTAGCTCCCAACTCCCCTCACTGTCGGGAAGTCCCTTCCAAAGAACAAAATACTCATGTCTTGGGCGGTGACCTGGTCGACGAATCACTCTTTCGGCTTGGATTTCTTCGACCTGGTTCTCATAAGAAACTTTCACTCCGACTGGTGCTCGGTGTGACTTGCCTCGATCTGGATCTTTCTCATCCTGGTGGAATGGCTTGAGTAAGCTGACATGGAACACGGGATGAGCTCGGATGGATGATGGTAGCTCTAGTCGGTATGCCATGGTGCCGACTCTCTTCACAACTTTGAACGGACCCTCGTATCGTCGCACAAGCCCCTTGTGCACGGTTGGGTTGCGCAGAATCCCGGTCAACTTGGCTAGGACAAGGTCGCCAACTTGAAAGTTCACATCTCTGCGCTTTCGATCTGCCCACCTCTTGGTCCGCTTCCCCGCCTTGTGCAAACAAGCTCGGGCTAGCTCCTGATGTTCTTGCCACTCCTTGGCATAGTCATGTGCAGCTGGATTAGGCCCATCATACTTGGTAGCAACCGCGTTGGGCGTGAGCGGTTGCTGCCCCATCACAATCTCGAACGGACTCTGACCCGTGGCTTCGCTCCGTTGCAAATTATAAGAGAATTGCGCCACGTCTAACAGCCTGGGCCAATTCCGCTGCGTGGCACTCACATAGTGCCTCAAGTAAACTTCCAAAAGTGCATTCACCCTCTCTGTCTGTCCGTCTGTCTGCGGGTGAACACTTGTCGAAAAGTTCAAGCTCGATCCCATAAGCTTGAACAGCTCGGTCCAAAATCGCCCTGTGAACCGTGTGTCCCGGTCACTAATGATGGTCTTTGGCATGCCCCAATATTTCACCACGTGCTTAAGGAAAAGTCGGGCTGCTTCCTTGGCTGGGCACACCTTGGAAGCTGGGATGAATGTCCCATACTTCGAGAACCTGTCCACGACCACCATGATACTCGACAACCCGTCAGTACAAGGTAAACCAACAATGAAATCTAAAGAAATACTCTCCCATGGTCGGTCGGGTATCGGCAAAGGCTGCAAAAGTCCCGCAGGCTTCTTCATCTCTATCTTGTCTTGCTGGCACACAAGGCAAGTTTTCACATAGGCTTCAATGTCTGCACCCATGTGAGGCCAATAATAATCTCGGGAAATGAGGGCTATGGTCCGAGTAATGCCTGGATGTCCTGCCCACATCGAGTCATGACACTCCTTCATGATCTCCTTTCACAACTCTCCAAACTGCGGCAAATAAAGGCGGTGGTCTCGGGCATATAACAAGTCCCCTTCGAGCCAAAACTTTCTGGTTCTGCCCTCTCTGACATGATCTATCAACATCTTGGCTGTTGGGTCATGAGATAGCCCCTCTTTGATGCGCTCTAACAAGGTTCCCACAGGCAGGCTGACTGTCTCAATGTTATACCTTCGGCTAAGTGCATCGGCGACGAATTCACCTTCCCTGGCTTGTACTCCAAGGAAAAATCGAACTCTGCTAAGAATTCCTGCCATCGAACCTGCTTGGGAGAAAGCTTCTTCTGGGTCAGAAAATAACTATTTGCAACATTGTCTGTAAATACAACAAACCTCGACCCAAGAAGATAATGTCGCCAAATGCGCAAACAATGAACCACTGCCGTCATCTCCTTCTCATGGACCGTGTACTTCTTCTCGGTCTCATTAAGCTTCCGGCTTTCATATGCAACCGGATGTCCCTCTTGCATCAAGACTCCTCCAATGGCAACGTCTGATGCGTCTGTATAAACTTCAAATGGTTTGGTGTGATCAGGCAACACCAACACTGGTTCGCTCACCATGGCCTTCTTCAATTCTGCAAAGGCATTCTGACACTCAATGCCCCAAACCCACGCCTTGTCCTTCTTCAATAGCTCGGTCAAGGGTGCGGCAATCTTTGAGTAACTCTTCACAAACTTGCGGTAATAATTAGCAAGCCCAAGGAACGACCGCAGCTCGGTCACCTTGGTCGGTGGACTCCACTCATCTATAGCTCGAACTTTGGCTCCATCCATTCGGATTTTGCCCCCACCAATGATGTGGCCAAGGAAAGGAACTTCTTTCTGAGCAAACGAGCACTTCTCTTCTTTCACATAGAGCTCGTTCTGTCGTAGTACTTCGAACACCTGTCTCAAGTGCTCAACATGCTCCACAAGAGATTTGCTATATACAACAATATCGTCAAGGTAAACTACAACGAATTGATCTAAAAACGGTTGTAGTACCTTGTTCATAAGAGTGCAAAACGTTGCTGGAGCATTCGTGAGGCCGAACGGCATCACCAGAAACTCATACGAACCATATCGGGTAACACACGCTGTCTTCGGCTCATCCCCTGCGGCTATTCTGACCTGCCAATACCCGGATCTCAAGTCCAACTTGGTGAACCACCTTGCACCACCAAGCTGGTCGAACAAGTCTGCAATAAGCGGGATCGGATACTTGTTCTTCACCGTGAGCTTGTTCAAAGCTCTGTAATCAATGCACATTCTGAGGGATCCGTCATGCTTCTTCTGAAATAATACTGGAGCGCCGTAAGGTGCTTTAGACGGTCGGATATACCCTGCCTCTAGGAGTTCTTTCAACTGTCTGCGTAACTCCTCTAATTCGGGCGGAGCCATTCGGTAAGGGGCTTTGGCTGGTGGCTCCGCATTGGGCACAAGCTCAATTCTGTGGTCTACCTCCCTCTTTGGCGGCAGACTCTTCGGCAATTCTGTTGGCATCACATCACGGAAATCTGCCAACACTCGTCCCACCTCATCGGGGACCTTCTCGGTAATGACTGGTTCATCTACCACCAATGTCGCTAGAAAGGTGGGTTCCTCCTTGCGCACCCCCTTAGATACCTGAATAGCTGACAACATTCGGGCCCCAACTCCGGTCTCTCGGCTTGCCAGAACAACACATTGGTGCCTCGGATCCAAGATGCACAAGCAATCGGCAAAAGGGACGGGAAAAGCATTAATCTTGTCAAGGAAGCTAATGCCAATAACAAAGTCAAAATCATCAAGTGGAATTACCTTGATGGCTTCCTTACCCGTCCAACCTCCAATGTCGAGCTTAACCCCTTTTGCTACACCGGCAATCGGAGCTTCTTTAGAATTGACTGTCTTGATGAACCCACTCGCCTTCTCAACACAAAGGCCGAGTCTCTTTGCTGCTTGTTCGGATAGGAACAACTCTGAGGCACCCGTATCAACTAATGCACTCAGCTTCTGACCGGCAACAGTGGCATCTACAAACATTAGACCCTTCTTCTTGTTGCCTTTCTTGGAGTCCATGCAACTAAGGATGGCTCCCATCTTGTGAGTCTCATTCTCACCAGCATCTTTTTCTTGGATGGCAGCAGCTCTCGAACTGTGTGGGCAGTCCCTCGCTATATGTCTTCCCCCACAAGTGAAACAACCGTTACCGTGATTGTTTCTCTCCCATGGACGTCCCCTTCCATGGGGTGGCCTCCCATGGCCGCCTGGAGGCCTATCAGGCCTAGTTGCTTTGTCCCTGTCTCCTCCCCCACTGCTCTTGAACTTCAGCTTCGGTTTGGATGACTCAGGTTTCTTATTCTCAAACTCGGCTATGTCTTCGGCTGTGGAAAGGGCTGATGAAAGGTCTTTAACTCCCATACGCCTCAACTCCATCTTCGCCCACTTCTGAAGCCCATTCATGAAGTCGAAATAGCCTTCATCTTCACTCAAACTCGGCAACTGGAGCTTAAGTTCTGTAAACTTCCTCACATACTCGAGGATTGTCCCATCATGCTTTAGGTTGCGCATCTTTAATCGCGCCTCTTGCTGAGCATTCTTCGGATAGAAATGCTTCTTAAACTCATGCTGAAAGTCCTTCCATGTCCTGAAGGGAAGTGTGTCGCCTTCTTTCTCATCACACATACGTCGCCACCACAACAGAGCGACATCGGTAAGGTAAATCGAAGCTGTGTTTACCTTAGTCGTATCATCATCGATACCTGACACACGGAAGTACTGTTCAAGTCCCCAGATGAAATTATCCACATCTTGGGCTGCTCTCGACCCACTGAACTTGTTCGGCCGAGGAGCGTCTATCTTCGGCTTCGGTGCTGCTACTTCGGCAAGCATCCCACTCTTCATAGCTGCTTGGTAAATGCGAAGTTCACTCTTGAGCTCCGCCATTTCCTCTTTCATCGCGACTATCTGCGCCTGCAGTGAGTTGTCACGATCATCCAGTTTGTCGTACATCACACTTAGGAGGTTCTCTAACTCCTCTTTGATCTTCCCCTCAAGGGTCTCGACCAAATTCGCATGTGACTCATCGTCACCTTGGGTCTCCTTGACTTCCCTCACGGACTCTTCAAGTTTAGCGACCCTCTTATCCAAGGCTGCAACCATGTCCTTGGAACTTCCTCGCTTCTTCTCGCCATTGCGGCCGTTACCTCCATCGGCTGCCTGAACATCACCTGTGTTCTGTGGTGCCATTTCTCCTGATCAAACCTCGCTCTGATACCACTTGTCACGTCGGTAGACTGTAGCTAACTCGATCGTGCGGCCTTAGCTCGCCTTCTCTAACACTTGCGACTAAGTAAGCCTGAAATAGTTAAGCACAAAGGCTCAAACTCTTGCGGAAAAAGACAACGGAAAGGGAAAATGACAAACACAAGAGAAGAAGTGTTGGGAATTCAAGTTGTATTCCACAATGAAGAAGTGATGAAGTGAGGAGGGGCAAACCTCTATTTATACATGAAGCCCCGTACATCCAACGGTCCAAATTAAACTAGATGGACGGCTCAGATCGCCCAAAAATCTCTAAATCCCTAAAAACAAGGGGAGCCATGAAATTATTAAAATAAATAAGTAAAATAAAGATTACATGGCTTAAAATAGCTAAGACTTAGTCTCAAGTCGGACTGGACCCTCCTGGGCTCGGCTGGGCGCACCCATGGTGCTGAAACAGGCCCCCATGGTGCGGAATCAAGCCCCTAGGGCCCCTGGTGCGTGCTGGCTGCACCCTGGTGCGGGCAGAATGCACCCTGGTGTGTGCTGGACGAACCCCAGTGCTGAACTGGCTCGGTCGCGGGCTGGCGGTCCGTGACAAATGTTATGGACACTGCTATTTAATTTTCTTATCAAAGTCAAAACTCTCTCTTCCACCAATTTCCCATTCTAAACAAAAATTACTCATCAAACGTGGTGAGTCATGCAACTGGAACTAACAACCATAAATTATTCCCATGTTACTTCGTATTTTAAGACCACTCTACGACACAACAATTTAATTTAAGGTCCAAATACAACACAAATGAAAAGTTAGAAAATACTAAATTTAAAATGTTATAACAATGAAATATAAAAAAAAAAGTATAACATTTTAAGTTTGCAATTTTTCGACAAGTTTTAGAACTTACTTTTTTTTTTGTTTCATGACAAGTTTTCGAAAATTTATCACCAACTTAAAATGTTATCAAAAAGTATATAACATTTCAGTTGTGTGGCAACATTATAAGTTTCGTGTTTTTTAACATTTTGATTATGCCGTTTTTAGCCTTAAATTAAGGCATCGCACCCTAGACTCACTCTATATTTTATGATAGTTTTATATATTAGTTTCACAATTAATCGAACCAGACCCGAATAAACTTAAACCATGTAAAATCGAGATCAACAAGGGAAGAAAGCATCTTATTTATCTTTTCTTTTGAAAAAATAAGTATAAGGGGATGTTTTTTATAAATCGAAGGAATGTTGGATTTTAGTTTTGATTTGTAAAGGGCAAGAAAAAAGAAGTCTTGAAGTATGTTTTGACTTGGGTTTTTGGAGAACATATGTAAATAACAAAGGAAAGACATTGAGAAAGAAAATGAGAGTTTCTTAAAAAAAATCTAAATTCCGGTTATTAGAATCAGGATTTTTTTCTATCTCGATTAATTCTTTGAAGTATGTTTTGATTTGTGTCTTTGGAAAACATAAGTAAAGGAAAGAAATTTTGATGAGAATAAAAAGAGTTAGAAAAAAGAAATAAAATTTTGTTAAAAAATTCCAAATTCCAATCAAGCGTGTTTTAATTTTTAGAAAACTTAAAAAAAATAAAGAAGATCAAAAATAAAAATTCATTAACTAATCAAGTGATTAAGAATTTTATGTTGTCTTTATTTTGTATGAATTTAAATTTCAACCGTTACCTTAGGAATGTTATATATGTCCACTCAAAAAATAAATAAATAAATAAAAGTTTGTTAAAAATCTGCTTTTCCTCAATTGGCTATTTCAAAGTATTAGTAAATGATAGAATAGAAATGAAGGGGATGTTGACGACATTCCCTTAACTATATAGTGTTGTTATTTGTGTTGTCTTTCCTTTTCCATTCAATTTTGATTATTCCTTTATAACATGTACCTCTTGCCTTTGCGTCTATATTAAGTTATGGAATTTTCTCCCTTTTTCTTCAAATAAAAAACAAAGAGTTGTACTATCAACGATGTACCATATAAAAAATTATGGCTAATTTGGCTGGTTATTCTCTTTTGAGAATTTATCTAGAAAAATACTTCCTTAAGAAGAATATTTGAAAAAAAATACCTCAATTCGACACACGTCAGGGTAAACACGTAAGATGCAATATTCAAAATCATGTCCAATGTAGATCATATTATTCAGTATTTGTTCTAAAAAATAAATAAATTGAAGTCGCGTTCTATAAGAAGTGACTTCCACGATAATTTCAAACGACTCGTCGCGATAAGATGAAGTCGCGTTGTGTGGGCGGCAATTTCTGCGGTAATAAATTGCATCAGTTAGAAATTTATTTACTGCGTTAGGGTTATGAAGAAGTCGCGTTCTGTAGGATGCGATTTACGGAAGTTGTCGTGCAGGACGCGATTGTCATTCAATAATCGCACCCCAGCCAGTGCAATTTCCACTATAAATTGGTCCCCACACTCCCCTTTTACCCCACACCAAAAAATTCAGTCTCTATCAAATCTACTTTCTTTCAATTTCTCAGTTGATTTTTCGTGTTTGATATAATGGTGGGATTGATATGGTTGGATCACAAGCACGTGTCGATTATCATCAAAGAAATATAAGTTTTATCCCGTTTTATTTTTTATTTTATTATATATTGTTATTTATACATACATATTTTTTTTATATTTTTTATATAGTTTAATTTATACATACGTGTTTATTTTTTAGAATGTAATGGAACGACGTCTTGAGGTTTCTTACAACCGAATGACGAGATCACTCGACTTGTTGATCCAACCGTACATAGAGGAGGGCGGGTTTTTGCACGCATCCAAAATTCTTGGAGGTGAAAAAATAGACGTTAATTTGATCAACGCTCTTGTGGAGAGGTGGAGGCCGGAGACACACACATTCCACCTTCCTTGCGGCGAGGTGACGATTACCCTGGAGGACGTGTCCCATATCCTGGGTTTGCTTATTGATGGAGAGGTTATCATTGGTTCCGGTGCTGAAGATTGGATGGACCTATGTTTGAATGGGCTAGAGGCTGCGCCGAAGCGTTTTTATGGCGGAAAAATAAATTTAGTGTGGCTGGGGAATAATTTTGGTAATGTACCCATTGACGCGAGCGAAAATGTAAAGAAGGTAACAATAATTTTTTAGTGAATATTATTGAAATAATATATTTTTTACATATGCTAATATATATTCGTATTGTAGGCATATGATCACACTTATATTTTATAGATGATCGGCGGAGTATTGATGCCTAACAAAACTCGGAACAAAGTTCACACGATCTGGTTGTAGCATTTGCATAATTTTGAAGATGCCGATAAACTGAGCTGGAGATCCGCAGTTTTGGCCACTTTGTTTTGGGAGCTGTGCAAGAACACCGATCCAAAAAAGTATTGCATCAGAGGATGGTTGGTGTTGCTCCAGTCTTGGGCGTGGTAGAGAATGTCGTTTTTACGCCCTGAGCTTCTGCAGCCTATCAACATATTTTTCCGCTGGGCCGGAGGTAAGAAAATTGTTAATTTTTTAATATACATATTATTATAATTAAATTTATCTTCTTCTTTTGTAGGTGGACCGCTCCTTTAACTCATGTTGGTGTTGCGAAGGGCCTGAAGGTTATCAGAAATGATATTAACAATTTTTCGAAAGATCATGTAACACTTTGGTGTATTTATATAAATAAATTTTATATTTAACTATATGTATTATCTTCTTCATTTTTAATATACACATTATATATTGTACAATTTTTATGGACACCGTACACGAATCTGGAAGTGCACCACTGCATCCCAGAATTTTCAGCCGAGACGAAGCTTATTTGGATGACCTTTGTACCACTCGTCTGCTATGCCACAGTTGAGTGGCATCCGACCAACCGCTTCTTACAGAAATTTGGTTGTTTCCAACGTATCCTAGTGGAGCCTCTAGATCTGGATAAGTTGCACAAACTCACTCGACAAGGGAAGCCCGAGGTAATAAATATTTATATACTTATCGCATTCTTTTATTAATTTGAACGTAATTCATATATAAAAAGAATAATAATTTTTTTATTGTCCGATAGGTTGATTGATCGGTATACCACCACGCTTATATCACTCACTAGAGGGACATGACGAATCCGCGATGGCAACCTCAGAGTGAGTACTATATGTTTGGTACGACGGTGAGTGATGATTACGAGGACTGGTTTACGGTGAATAGGAAGCCGTTTATTCTGACTCGAGAAGAAGTAGTGGTCGTCTATCGGTGTCAGCAACGCAACTGCTCACGGTCTTAGCGTTCGAGGAGGAGGGAGCACGAAACACCTCTGGCGATGTGTCATCATTGGCGAGAAGCCATGGTCCTGCCTCCGAAGCACCGCCACCACCGATACGGCCACAATTGACCCAGAGTTTGAGCCAAGATTATTTAACGCCTTCTGTGTTAGACCTCTTTGCTCAATTTACGACGATGATGAGTGGTGCCTCGAGCTATCCTACAGCCTATGTACCCTACGTACCCTTCATGCAGTTTCCCCCGGTGTTAACCACATTTGGAACTGGGATTGTCCAACAAACGTTGCCACAGTCCATTTTCTACCTTAGTGGGCCCGATGGAACGAGCGATACTACTGAAGCTGGAATCAGGGATGATAGTGATGATGGTGATGGTGATGACGATGACGATGAGACAGTTCATGATACTCTTCCCCGACGTGCTCCGGAGCGACATCGTCGTTGTTGGGCTTAAAATACGCTCGAATCGACCACCGAAACCGTCAAGGAGGGTTGTAAATGTTTGGTGATTGAATTGGCTAAAATCGAAATAAAGGTAGACAAGTGACACAATGATTTTAGAGTGGTTCGGCCTTCTAACAAGCACCTACATCCACTACCTTAGCACACCACTAAGGATTTCCCAATTCACTCAACAATAAATTCGTCCCCTTTTCCCGGTTTAGGAGGAAACCATTACAACCCTATCTTTTGGACTTGGCTAAGATAGAACCAACTCTAGTTTTTCTCTCAAGGCTAAACTAGAACCTCTCTTTTACAAGGGATTTGTTTGGTAAACTAAATACCTCTCTAGGTGGATGTTTACACAAATTTAAGCTCACAAGAGTGTACAAAGAATTTACAATAAAGCACTCTCTAAAGACTATGTACAAGAGAATAGTAAAATAAAGATTTAGACTCTAATTCTCTTGACCATATTGCTTGGATGTTGTCTCTAACCATCTTCAAGTGTCCCAAGGTTGCTTTTATAGTGTGGAATGATATTCTAGCCGTTTATGGCCGTTGGAGATGTTCTGGAGCCGTTGGGAAGTCATAAAGTCGAGCTTTAAATGCTCTCCTGCACAATAGTTTCGAAACCATTGAAGAGGTTTCGAAACCTTAAGAGGGGATTTGTAAAAACTAGCCGTTTATGGCCGTTACAGGGCCAAAGTTTCGAAACCTTCATAGAGGTTTCGAAACCTTTGTGCCAAGGTTTCCAAACCTTAATAGAGGTTTGGAAACCTTTGTTAAGGTTTCAAAAACAAAAGCTTACTGCCAAGAGAGGTTTCGAAACCTTATAGGGATGGTTTCGAAACTTCCACTTAAAAACACAATTTTGGCTAATTTTTTACTTTAAAATGTATATTCGATATAGGTGCAAAGTCAAAAATATTTTAAACATATTTTTCAAGTTTTAAGGACTTTTGAATTATTTTTGAAATCTTTAAATAAGTCCAAAACAGTTTTCACATAATTGTTATATCAAAATATTTCTCAACAATCTCCCCCTTTTTGATATAACAAAACTTCTTTGAAAAATTGTTTTTAACAAAAACTCCCCCTTAATTTTTCACTTACTTCTCCCCCTTTTTGCTATATCAAAAATAATTCAAATCTTTATAGTACATAATAACAATGGAGAGTAAGTTAAAAAAAATTTAAGTACAAAACATTTGAAAAATAAAACTCCCCCTTACTAAAGCATTCCATTAAATTTTTAGCACAAAACTTGACACTTAAAGAGATTGAATTTCAACATTGAATCAAATCAATTTAAAATCACATGAAATTTAATTTTATCCAAGACTTAAAAAAAAACTTTATGCAAACATATAAATGAAACAATGTGATACATATGCATAAAGAATCATAAAATGTCATTCACTTATAAATATAAATAAGCAAAGATGCATGAACATTTATCATCAACATAGGCAACCGAATGATTTAAAATCAAATACATTAAGATTAGAGGTTACCCATCTTCTTCACTTGTGTGACTAGAGCATCTGAGATTCTTGCTTTTCTTGCCTTTGCTCCAACACACCTACAAGAGACATTTACTTGGATTTTGATATCCAAATTGCTTTGGATCCATTAACATTAATCTCAATGTCTCTAGTTCCCTTAGAAACCCATACTTGTCTAATCTTATAAGTTTTTCTTTTCTTTATAGGACAAGTATGTATAGAATGACCATGATAATGACAATGTAAGCATTTTGCCATTACGTGACAAGATGAATTATTGAAAACAATTTCTTTTTCCTTTGTTAAGCTTTCAAGCTTAACTTTCAAATCAAGATTTTCTTTTTCTAAAACACAATTGCTTGTTTTTGAAATCTCCAAATCATTTTTCAAAATTTTATTTTGGTTTTCAAAATCCAACTTTGTTTTCAAAAGAGAATCATTTTCAATTTCAAGTTTTGAAATCATTTTCTTAAATTTAGAATTCATGGTCTCAAATTCCAAAAATAATTCATCGAAAGCATCTTGCAACTCATCAAATGTATAAGAATTTAATTCATTTGAGTTAGAAGATACCTCGGGCTCATCGAGAGCCAAAACACCATCCACCTTTGGATTGGAGAGAAGGTTTGCACATAATTGATAATCAATTTTCTTTTCTCCCTTCTTGTTGCCATAAAGCTTCTCAAGTTTCTCCCATAGTTCTTTGGCACTTTTGCATGTGGAGATCTTCTTAGAAACTTCTTCGTTAAGGCCACAATAGAGAATGTGCATCGCCTTAGTGTTTAGCTTTGCCTTCGTGTCGTTGGCACTCCTTTGCTTTTTCTTCTTCTTTGGAGCTTCCAAATACCCATCTTCGATGATGCCCCAAACCTCATAGTCTTGAGACTTGATGAAGTATTTCATGATATTTGCCCATTGGAAGTATGATTCTCCTTCGAAGAGTGGAGGACACGAGATAGAGCGGCCTTCTTCAAATCTTGCCATTTTCTTGAACGGTGGACTTCGAGCGTTGAATCTTTACTCCCGGATGTTAGTCCTTCGATGGAGACTAGGCTCTGATACCAATTGTTGGGCTTGAAATACGCTCGAATCGATCACCGAAACCGTCAAGGAGGGTTGTAAATGTTTGGTGATTGAATTGGCTAAAATCGAAATAAAGGTAGACAAGTGACACAATGATTTTAGAGTGGTTCGGCCTTCTAACAAGCACCTACATCCACTACCTTAGCACACCACTAAGGATTTCCCAATTCACTCAACAATGAATTCGTTCCCTTTTCCCGGTTTAGGAGGAAACCGTTACAACCCTATCTTTTGGACTTGGCTAAGATAGAACCAACTCTAGTTTTTCTCTCAAGGCTAAACTAGAACCTCTCTTTTACAAGGGATTTGTTTGGTAAACTAAATACCTCTCTAGGTGGATGTTTACACAAATTTAAGCTCACAAGAGTGTACAAAGAATTTACAATAAAGCACTCTCTAAAGACTATGTACAAGAGAATAGTAAAATAAAGATTTAGACTCTAATTCTCTTGACCATATTGCTTGGATGTTGTCTCTAACCATCTTCAAGTGTCCCAAGGTTGCTTTTATAGTGTGGAATGATATTCTAGCCGTTTATGGCCGTTGGAGATGTTTTGGAGCCGTTGGGAAGTCATAAAGTCGAGCTTTAAACGCTCTCCTGCACAATAGTTTCGAAACCATTGAAGAGGTTTCGAAACCTTAAGAGGGGATTTGTAAAAACTAGCCGTTTATGGCCGTTACAGGGCCAAAGTTTCGAAACCTTCATAGAGGTTTCGAAACCTTTGTGCCAAGGTTTCCAAACCTTAATAGAGGTTTGGAAACCTTTGTTAAGGTTTCAAAAACAAAAGCTTACTGCCAAGAGAGGTTTCGAAACCTTATAGGGATGGTTTCGAAACTTCCACTTAAAAACACAATTTTGGCTAATTTTTTACTTTAAAATGTATATTCGATATAGGTGCAAAGTCAAAAATATTTTAAACATATTTTTCAAGTTTTAAGGACTTTTGAATTATTTTTGAAATCTTTAAATAAGTCCAAAACATTTGTCACATAATTGTTATATCAAAATATTTCTCAATAGTCGTGCACCATCTTGTGGTACCGGTGGACATAGACATCATTAATTTTTTAGTTTATTTTATTTAGAAATATTAAAATTTATATTTTTATTTGTTTTTAATTAGTCTATATTTTAGTTTAATAAAAAATTGTAGTTTATTTTTTTAATTAGTATATGTTTTTTAATTTGCATATTTTTTTTATTTTTAATGAATATTTTATCTGAATCAATATTTTGAATTATTTTTTTTAATTAGTATATAAATATTTTGGTGGAGGAAATTTATGGAAGAATTCAACTATCGTTTAATTTTAATTACTATATATTTTCATTAGTATGTCATTTATTTTGTAATTAGTATATATTTTTAATTAATATAAAATTTTAATTAGTATAAAAGAAAGAAACACACGTAGATTATTATTGTACAATTGTACCCCTAAACATGCTAATAAAGATACTTCTACAAGATCCTCAACTTGTTTTTCTCTCTTGGTCTCATCCTTAGTTAACATACCTTCGACTTACTTCCTGAGTTGAGTAGAGAACCGGTCCTTGTCTTCAAGCTCGTAGCCTAGACCAAGTATTGTACCCCTAAACATGCTTTCATTGTTGGGTCTTTAACTCTGGTTACATGTGGGGGTCGTAGCCTAGACCAAAACGTTAAGAATTTTGCCTGCCATTCAAAAAGACCTCGGATTCCTGGATATTGTGATTTGTTGTTGTCGATCCTCGTGAACAAAAACACCGAATAGTTAACATCTAGTCAACATATATATACAACTACAAATAACAACTAATCACAATATCCGGAAAATCAGTTTGCGAATAAATTTTTCAGATACATGGTTTGTTGGTATTAGTAGTTACAATTGAAAACTTCAAAAACTGCAATGTAATTTTTTTCTCGACTGAGTGGTGTGGGATTCGTTTGACCGGTTGGGTATTTCAATTCGCAAAAGTCGCGTTCTGTAAAACGCGATTTACCTGACACATCGAGAATCCTGGTCAAAGACGTGTTTTGTAAGACGCGACTTTCTTGACACGTTAGGAATCCTAGCTAAAGTCACGTTTTGTAAGACGCGATTTACCTCTAAAGTCATGTTTTGTAAGACGCGATTTTCCTTAGGGGTGTTCAAACCGGGTGCCCGAAAAACCGGGTACTCGGACCTTCGGGTATTAGATTTGTCGGCCCGTGTCCCGACCCATAAATACCGGGTACCCGATAATCGGGTACCCGTTAAACCCGGGTACCCGTAAAATCGGGTACCGGGTACCCGGTTCTTATTTTTTTTTATTTTTTTTTAAATTAAAAAAAATCTTAAAAGTTTATAACATATGATCCAAACAAAAAAATAATAATGATTTGAAGTTTATAACCATAAGAAAGACATTAAAAATATTATTCTCGATCGTGATTTTTTTAATCTCATATTTTTTTAAAGAAACCTACTAATGCATAAATGCAATAGAGAAACTTTGTTGTTTGTTTCATATCGAATCTTACATATTCACAAATTAATATTTTTTTTTTGTTGAAAAATTTAAAACATGAAAGCATATAATACAAATATAGAATGAATTTAGAGATTTAAATATAGTTCTAAAGTAAAAATATTAAGTAATCTAATAAAATAAAAATAAAAAAATAGGAACCGGGTACCCGAAAAATTCATATTTTTTGACCCGGGCCCGACCCGGGTAAAAAAAATTTCCGGGTAAATACCCGATTATTTGTGTTCGGGTAGTCGGGTCGGGTAGTTCGGGTCGGGTAATTTTGAACACCCCTAATTTTCCTTACACGTCTGGAATCCTAGCCAAAGTCACATTTTGCAAGACGCGATTTTCCTGACATGTCAGGGCCAATCTGATCTATATATAGCCTCCTTTACGAACCTTAGTGGAAAACTCACACTTGTATTGTGAGTTGTGGGTATATGCAGTTGCACAATGAGTACATGGTTTTGGTAGGATACCAATTGTGGTGCGATGTGTGTACGTGTGTTTGTTCAAGATGACCGATAAATCACAATATCCGGAAACGCGTGGTGGTGTGCCACGAAAATGATCGTTACCACGAAATCACAATAGCTGCAGCTTTATCTGTCCTGTCCAGGGTTACAGCTTTTGGTGGGTGTCGGTTACATTTGATAGCGCGGGTTAAAGATTCTACCATTGTTAGTGTTTTCGAAGCTATGTTAAGACCCCTACATGTAACGGTGTTGGTGACATATGTATTGTGGATGATGATGATTATCGCGTACTCACGAAATCCACGACGCTTTAGGGCTCCAATAACTATGACAAACTATTACACCTCTCGTCGACCATTTGTTTACAACAACGACACATCTCTCGTCGGCCATACAAATCTGACAAACTATTGCACCTCTCGTCTATATCAATTCATATGTAAATTATTTCAGTCTGCATGTTTCAGGGTACAATTGATCACGTGTTTAGGGGTACAATTATTTTTAACATACAAAAAAATATAATTTACATATGTAATTCATATATAATATTTTACGTGTTTCAATGCATGTCTTCTATAAAAACAATAATTTTAAAGAACACCGGTTCATTTACTCCACTGTAAATAGACCCATCCGCTTCCTAAAAAACGCACACTTTTCTTTCATTGTAATTCACTCAAAATTTCTCTTAGTCCATTTTATTCATTCAAGTGTTATAATGGCCGCAAACGTAGATGGTTTACCATCTATTGAGAGCCAGTCCTGGATGCTAATGTCGATACTGACGGTAAACTACAAGTTGGGATGATATTCACTACCAAGAAAATGGCGGAGGATGCAATTAAAAAACTACAACATACACTGGTCAGTTCATTCGACAATGAAGAAAATGACTACGGACAACTATATTGTAGAATGTGTACAAAAGGACAACTGTAGTGTTGAGTTTTTAGGGGCTTGATTCGATCAATCAATTTAGCTCACCAAGTGGTGGAGAGATGGATTTTTGGGTGGAAGGGTTTAGGAAGCTAAAAGGATAATGACACAATGAATTATAGTGGTTCAACCTTCTAACCAAGGTCTACATCCACTACCTTAGCTCCCCACTAAGGATTTCTCAATCAATCCACTATTGATTCGTCCCCTTTTCTAGGATTAGGAGGAAACCCTTACAACCGATCAAGTTTCTACCAAAAGCCTTGATCAAAACCCTCTTTACAAATAGACAATAAAATCAAACTTAAAACCCTCTAATAGGTGTTTGTTTGCACAATTAAGCACTCACCCAAAACCTAAAACACTTGAGCAAATTTGACAATTTTGGCTCACTAGTGTTTGTCTATACAAGAATTGACAATTTAAGCACTAAGACACTTTTTGATCATTTGATGTTTGACAATATGAGCATTAGCCTTCTCTTGATGCTTGAAGGTCCCTTTTATACTCCCAATTGAGTTTGTAGCCGTAGCCGTTGGGATCAAATTGGAGCCGTTGAGGACTTTAATTCCCACCATAAATGCAGTTCTGTAGCTCCCCGTTTCGAAACGCTCGAAGCCGTTTCGAAACACTCTCAATGTAGAAAGAGCCGTTGCAGTCTGTCAGGGTACCCGTTTCAGAACACCCCCTTGCCGTTTCGAAACGTGTATCGAAACGCTGTAAGCCCGTATCGAAATGCCTGCATTTGAAAGTTGGTTGGGAAAGAGCCGTTGGGGTTCATGACCGTTAAGGTCAATGCCACGTAGGCTTATCGAAACGGCCTAGCCCGTTTCGAAACGCTGGGCAAAAATCCTGTCCATGGAAAGCCTGTTTCGATACGAGTATCGAAACGATTTTGCCACTGGAATCCTCTGTTTCGAAACGCCCTAAGGTGTTTCGAAACACCCGGACAGATTTGTGAAGACTGGCTTTGAAAAACATGAAAAACCCCTTTTAAAAACTTCCCTAAACATAATTTCAAGTTGTTTGGACTTTGTAAATGTTTTAAATACTTTTTAAATCAGTCCAAAAGATTTTTCAATTATTATATCAAAACATTAGTTCTACAATCTCCCCCTTTTTGATATAATAAAACTCACTTGAAAAATTGTTTGGGATTCTCCCCCTTTAACTTTAAAAATGTGAATAAGAGATTAGAAATTTTAATTCAAATAAAGCTCCCCTCATTCATTTGAAAATTCAATTTTTCAAACCATTTCTCCCCCTTTTTGTTATATCAAAAAGAATTTAAAACATTAAGTTCAAAATAACAATAGAGGTAAAAAATTTGACAAAAATAAGAATTTGGTTTTAAAATGGCTCCCCCTTACTCAAAGCATCATTAAAAATGTTAGTCCAACATTTATGATCATCTAGTTGAATAAACTAAAAATAAAACAAATAAATGCTAAAACAACTAGATTTTTACCAACACTTGAACTCAAGGTAGGATGTGAAGCCTTCCTTCTTCAAGTGCTCTTCCTTGTGTGTATGGAGCTCCCCCTCAATGTTTGACTCGTTGAACATCTCCATCACACCTAGCAATAGACAATCAAGTAACTTTTGGTATCCAAATTGCTTTGGATCCATGAACATTAGTAGCACAAATTTTAGTCCCCTTAGGAATCCATTTTTCAATGTCATCATTTTCAATTGAAGTGGTTAGTCCTTTTGGAACCCAAACACTTCTAAAACATTTACCTTTTATAAATTGTCTAACATAAAAATTTGATTTTCCAAAATTTGTTTTCTTTTCAAGCTCTTTGGAAATCAAATCTTTTTCTTCTTTAACATTTTGAAGCAATTTTTGTAAATCAAAACATTTTAATTCAAACTCTTCAAGTTTTGCTTCAAGTTCAAGTTTGGTTTTAGAAAGCAAATCATTTTGAATTTTTAACTTTGAAATCAATTTATTGTTTTTCAAAATGTGGCTTTTAAAATCTAAAACCAAATCATCGTAGGCATCTTGTAATTCATCAAAAGAGTAAGAACATGAAGTAGATGAATTAGAAGTTACCCTTGAATCTTATTCGATGGCCATAAGGCAAAGGTTGGCTTGTTCATCGTCGGTGGAGTCCTCATCACTCCAAGTAGCCATATGTGCCTTCTTCTTATGGCTTGAGGTGCTTGCCCTTTCCTTTCTTTTAGGTTCTCGTTCAAGTTCTCTCAAGGCTTTCTTCATGAACGGGGCACACTTCTTGAAGAGATGAACTATCTCTTCATCTTCATCCTCCTCTTCACTTGAGTAGACATGATGGCAAGTTGAGGATTTGAGAGCCATGGCACTTGCATTGATGCCTAGCCCTTTGATTTTCTTCTCTCCCATAGCTCTAATTTCTTCCCTCTTCTTCTCATCCTCTTTGTTCTTCTTCATGATTTGATGAGTAAGGAGTGACCCCATGAGTTCATCAAGCTTCAAGGTCTTTAAATTTTTGGCTTCGATGATGGCGGTCCTCTTTGAGTCCCAAGACTCGGGAAGTGAGTAGATGAGCTTTCGAACAAGCTTCTCCTCCGGGATGGATTCTCCATAGCCTTTGAGACCATTGGTGATGGTGGAGAACCTATCAAACATCTTCTCGATGTTCTCTTCCGGATCCATTTTGAAGTTCTCATACTCTAAGGTTAGGAGCCCAATCTTGGTCTCCTTGACTTCATTGGTTCCCCCGTATGTGACTTCAAGCTTGTCCCATACCTCCTTGGCACTCTCACAAGAAGACATCTTCTCATAGATGGATGGACCAAATGCACAAAATAGAATGTGCAAGGCTTTGCAATTTAGCTCCATCTTCTTGCGATCGTCGACACTCCACTCCGCTTTAATTCTTTGAGGCACGAACAGACCATCTTCAACTACATCCCATAGCTTGTAATCTTTTGATTTGATGAAGAACTTCATCTTTGTCTTCCAATGGGCATAGTGAGTTCCGTCAAAGAAAGGCGGTTTGTCGATTGAATGTGCCATTGAGCCGGTTGATGAAAAAGTGATCGAGCTTGCTGGATCTTCTCAATAGGATGTGAATCCCCTTCGATTGAGCCAAGCTCTGATACCAATTATTGAGTTTTTAGGGGCTCGATTCGATCAATCAATTTAGCTCACCAAGTGGTGGAGAGATGGATTTTTGGGTGGAAGGGTTTAGGAAGCTAAAAGGATAATGACACAATGAATTATAGTGGTTCAACCTTCTAACCAAGGTCTACATCCACTACCTTAGCTCCTCACTAAGGATTTCTCAATCAATCCACTATTGATTCGTCCCCTTTTCTAGGATTAGGAGGAAACCCTTACAACCGATCAAGCTTCTACCCAAAGCCTTGATCAAAACCCTCTTTACAAAGAGACAATAAAAGAAAACTTAAAACCCTCTAATAGGTGTTTGTTTGCACAATTAAGCACTCACCCAAAACCTAAAACACTTGAGCAAATTTGACAATTTTGGCTCACTAGTGTTTGTCTATACAAGAATTGACAATTTAAGCACTAAGACACTTTTTGATCATTTGATGTTTGACAATATGAGCATTAGCCTTCTCTTGATGCTTGGAGGTCCCTTTTATACTCCCAATTGAGTTTGTAGCCGTTACTAGCCATTGGGATCAAATTGGAGCCGTTGAGGACTTTAATTCCCACCATAAATACAGTTCTGCAGCTCCCCGTTTCAAAACGCTCGAAGCCGTTTCGAAACACTCTCAATGTAGAAAGAGCCGTTGTAGTCTGTCAGGGTACCCGTTTCGGAACACCCCCTTGCCGTTTCGAAACGCGTATCGAAACGCTATAAGCTCGTATCGAAACACCTTCATTTGAAAGTTGGTTGGGAAAGAGCCGTTGGGGTTCATGACCGTTGAGGTCAATGCCACGTAGGCGTATCGAAACGACCTAGCCCGTTTTGAAACGCTGGGCAAAAATCTTGTCCAAGGAAAGCCCATTTCGATACGAGTATCGAAACGATTTTACCACTGGAATCCCCTGTTTCGAAACGCCCTAAGGTGTTTCGAAACACCCGGACAGATTTGTGAAGATTGGCTTTGAAAAACATGAAAAACCCTTTTAAAAACTTCCCTAAACATAATTTCAAGTTGTTTGGACTTTGTAAATGTTTTAAATACTTTTTAAATCAATCCAAAACATTTTTCAATTATTATATCAAAACATTAGTTCTACAGGTAGTAACTGGAGGATTCGTGTATCACGAACAAAGAGGTTGAATAACGTTTGACATATAACAAGATATGCCGGACCTCATACATGCCAGTTGTTCCAATGTAATTGGCATTTAATACATTTTGTTAATTACATATTTTGCGATTGTTAACGGTTTGAAAATCGAAGCGATTAGATGTAAGAAATTATATTTGCGAAAATTCTATTAACAAAACGTACTAAAAGATTGTTAATTGACATAAGTACACAAACATTAAATTACTAAGCCTACTTAAAATCTACGAAAATGAATCATTTTCACCATCCTCGTAGTCGGTACTTATGTCAGATGTTAAGTTTAGTTCCTCAATTATTTGTTCCTTCTCCTGCCGTCTCCTATAATTTCGTGTAGAGACCGCATCCTCGTCTTCAAGCTTAGGTACTGTTGATGAACTGGAGTTGTCATCAAATTTTACACTAAGCTCGATATTCGTACCCCGGCACGTTTGTATGCCCAAAACATCTTGCGCATATCTTTCTGATTGAATAGCGTTAGCATGTAGTGTTCTTCTGGGCTGGGCTCATTCATTGGCACTTTGACTTGCAAGGCTGAAATATGATAAGTGTAGAAGTAGGTTCCACGAAAGAAAACAGTAGAAGAAAAACGCGCCATATTTTCTATTTGTAATTTGGCAGCGAAATGTATGTAGAAATTGTTTGAGTGGTGTAAAAAGTTTTATGACTCATGTAGAACATATATAGGGTAAGAAAGTCGCATTTTACAGGACGCGATTTATGCAATTATTCCAAGAAATCGCGTTTTACAGGACGCGACTTACACCATTATGTTAAAGCATCTGAGCTTTAATAATCGTGTATATGTTATGCTTGCTTGCAAAGGTGATGAATGAAGTGAAGAAACATGTTCCACATAGTTCTGGGCAAAAGCTGGAATCGTTGAAGTTTCGAATGCTGACGTTGTTAGAACCATTAACGTACTCATTATTCCACATCGTAGACGAAGCTGATGTGGAAATAAAGGTGGAATCTCACCTACAGTTTTTTCCAGGGAGGGCCATTGAGCTTGAGCTGTATGCAATGTTTTGTGATGGTAGTGATGTTATCGGAGTCCCAAATAATATGTAAATTTTATTTAAATTTTTAACATTCCTTAAAGCTTCATTAAAATGCGCCAATTTTAGCACCATATACACACCAATTTAGCACATTTGCAAGCAATCATACCATATACATGATTATTAAAGTTTGGATGCTCTAACATAATGGTGTAAGTCGCGTCTTGTAAAACACGATTTCTGACATGCCAGGCAAAATCGTGTCCTGTAAAACGCGATTTTTTAGAATAATTGCGTAAATCACGTCTTGTAAAACGCAACTTTCTTACCCTATATATGTTCTGCAGGAGTCATAAAACTTTTTACATCACTCAAACAATTTCTACATACATTCCGCTGCCAAACTACAAATAGAAAATATGGCACGTTTTTCTGCTACTGTTTTCTTTCGTGGAACCTACTTCTACACTTCATTCATCAACTTCTTATACGATAAGTTGTATGATAGCGAAAGCAATATAGTACTTGAGGACTGGAATACGATGCCGAGAGATGCATCATCGATTATCTGTCCATTGTAGTATACCAAAGTTGTAATAGTTTCTCATCTCAACATATTATATCGATCGAAGTCCTTACAAAGTAAATTCCAACCTTCAATGAACCAAAATTTTAGTGCTTTTCTCCTTGTTGTAAAATTCATTCTGGTGTATATATATACTGAAGAAATCGCATTCCATTTGAGACGGCTGGCCAAAGTCGCGTTCTATAAAACACGACTTCTCTGAGGAATTAGAAAGCTGACGAAACTCGTGTTCTATAGAACTTAAGTCCTTTGTACCGTGTCCTGCAAAGTTGGCAACACTCGCGTTTTGTAAAACATGAGTTACGCTTTTCTTCTTGTTGTAAAATTCATTTTGGTGTATATATATATACCGAAGAAATCGTATACCATTTGAGACGAATACTCTGACACGGAAGGATTCATGACACGTCTGGCCAAAGTCTCATTCTATAAAACGCGACTTCTCTAAGGAATCAGAAAGCTGGCAAAACTCGCATTCTATAGAATGCAAGTTCTCTAAAGAATCAGAAAGTTGGCAAAACTCGTATTCTATAAAACGCGATTTTTCCTGCCACGATACATATACTGCAAAGCTGGCAGAACTTACGTTTTATCAAACATGATTTCTCCTAACACGGTACATATACTACAAAGCTGACACAACCCTCATTTTATACGACGCGAGTTATGCTTTGTCTCTGCTCATACGTCATGTCACCTCTCATTTTGTTAAATAGGAGGATAAAAAAATTTCAGGCAAGAAACTTTTTTCTACCAAACGTTCAAAGCATTTCATGTATGAAGAAGAAACACTGCTTTGTTTTTTCAACAATGCCAGAAATGGTGGATGCTCTGTGTTGCGTGTAAATAAGACTATCACAATTGAGTGCAAGTATACACGACGCAAGTAATATAATGATACAAAGTATCGAATATCGTCTCCACAAGGATTGGAAATACTTCTAACTTTAAAACTCTGCACAAGAAAAGAGATAGATTTAATAAAGTGCTTTGAGTATTCTTGAAGATAAACTAAAATAGAGGAGGAAATCAGATTGATAAAGTAGGCTGGTATTGATTTGTTCCATAGTGCAGGTATTGCACTGTTTAGAGGACTTCTGTTGCTTATGTCGTAGAACCAGTCGCGGCAGAGGTTTGTTGTTGTCGCGACAGCGATCAACAACTCTGTTACTTCAAGTTCGACAAGAACCCCTGGTGTGACTTGTTCTATCCCTATATCCAAGTTCTGTCGGCGAACACGTCTTGGATGATACCTCCCTGTGTGAATCGAAGGATGAACACCGATGTTTGTGAATTCTTTTTTAGCCGCTTAACCTTGTACCTATCCCTAGGCCAAGATAGTTTCACCATAAACTGGAAAACTATATTTACTCTTTTTTTATACTTAACTCTCCCGATATTAAGTAAATAGATAACCTCACAATGCTCACCCGATACCCTTATGAGATGTTGAAACCAGAGTAAATAAACTTGAAGTTTTATTGATTGAACAGAAAAACCTAAGAAATAGTATTGATAAATGTTTATTTTGGTTATGTTTTTAGTCCTTGTTTTGATCGAATATATATGTTTGAGGGACTTAATTGGGCTGTTTTTGTGTTGTTCTCGTGCAGGTTACTTAATGCCAGAAACGAGTTGAAGTGCTGCAGAAAATACTGAATTCGTGGGCAGATTCATGGGCATGAACCAGGGCATGAATGCTGACTGGGCGCCACATCAGCACCTTCTAGAAGATGACGTCAGCAAGCTTGATAACTTATCAGTCCACTTATCAAGATAGCCTATCATCCGAATTTTATCTTTTAAATTCAAAACTTTAATATTTATCTTTTGTAATTTTATTTAAATTTAAATTTAGGATTTATCATCTTAGGTTTTTAGGGTTTTTCAACTACTATAAATACCCCACTTTGGGGGTGAATTATTCATCAAACAGTTTTTATTTGTTCTCTTCTTCCTTGAGTAATAAAGCTCTCCATTATTCTCCATTTTCTTTTCTCCATTTATATTTATTTTTAAGTATGGTTTTTTCACAAACCATGCTTAACTAAATTCCCTTTAGCCAAAAGCAACGCCAAACCCGACAAACCTCGTGAGATTAGGAAAATACTTCAACCCTTCGACAATTTCTTTTTAGATTCTCTGCAAAGTTGATTAGGCAATCGGCCTAATCTTTAGGCATCGCAATTGTTTCATTCTGATAGCGCGCATCGGCTTGAAGTGGTTTAGATCCATCGTTGGGGACGAGGAAAAGCTTGTAGCCAATTCAACTCCCTAAGAACAAACTTAGTGGCGGTCCACTAAGGGGAATCGAAATCGGAAACAACTCTCATCGAGACGAATATCCGAGCACGGGCTTCTCCAGCACTAACTCAGATCTGGGTTAGCATCGATTGCCGTGGCTAATTCACAAAAGTTTGACTTTAAGGATTGCCCTGGGAGTCGAATCTACCAACGAGAAGTAAGTTACAAGGGTTGGGCCTTGTAGACTGTAACCTGCAGGAAAGTCGAAGAAAAATCAACTTCAGTGATTGAAGATGTCGTGGCAAAGCGTAGCTTGAGGCTATTTCTATCCATAATTCTTTCTCAACATTTATTTTTACGTTTTTACTATTTTTTTCATTTAAATCACTATTCTAAAATCCCCCTTTATTTCCTACAGGTTTTTGGTCTAAATCAGAAGAAAGGTGTTAGAGTTCCTATTCCTTGCGGATCGACCCTTACTCTCACTATATTATTTTAATTCTTATTTATTTTGAGTTTAAGGTTTTATTTTTGACACTATACGACGCGTGTCAAAATTGGCGCCGTTGCCGGGGAGTACGGCAAATTACTAATATCGTTTTATTTGATTTATGACCAGGAGCAATCCGGGAGAACAATTTGATCTCATCCCGGAAATCGAAGCACTAGCCCGAAAGTTGAACGCACAAACACTTCGGGAAAAGAAAAACAAAAGACGCCAACAGAGACTCGAACGCGATCTAGAAATCACATCCGAAGCAGAATCGAGTTACGAGCCCAATCCGATGGGAGACGAAAATCAAACCATACGCCAACTAAATGCGGCGCCCGATGGTCAACAACCTATGTGCATAATCTTCCCGAATGGCGAAACACCGTTCGTGCTAAAAACGGGTTTGATCTATCTCTTGCCTACCTTTCACGGCTTACCGACAGAAAATCCTCATAAACATTTGAAGGAATTTCACATGGTTTGTCTAACTACAAAGCCACAGGGAGTATCCGATGACCAAATCAAACTTAGAGCTTTTCCATTTTCCTTAGCTGATATAGCGAAAGATTGGTTATTTGATTTACCCCCTAATTCTGTTACAACATGGACTGACATGGCTAAACTTTTTCTTGACAGGTTCTTCCCTGCAGCGAAAGCAAGCGAAATCAGGCGCAGCATCCTAAGCATTCAACAAAAAGAAGTTGAATCCTTGTATGAATACTGGGAGAGGTTTAAAAAGTTGTGTGCAAATTGTCCACAACATGGATTGTCGGAACAAACCCTCCTCCAGTATTTTTATGAAGGATTAACGCCTATGGACATGAAGGTGATAGATGCGGCAAGTGGCGGAGCTCTAGTCAACATGACACCAATAGCGGCTAAAACACTGATATCAACCATGGCCGCCAACTCTCAAAGATTCAATCAATCTAGCGAACCATCTCGAAGGGTTCGCGAGGTAAGTACATTTTCTTTGGAAAATAAAATTGATAAATTAGCTGAAATAGTGCAAACTCTTGTTGCAGATAAAAGGAAAACAACTAGACTATGTGGAATCTGTACTAGTCCAGAACATCTGACAGACTGTTGTCCGATGATTCAGGATGATGATATCGCTCAAGCCAATGCCATAGGAAATGCATATAATCAGGGATGGAGAAACCAGTCAAACTTCGGTTACGCGCAAAACCAGAGGCCAAATCAAGCTTATCAACCAATTGCACCACAACAATATCAACCGCAGAAGCCATCGTTGGAGTCAATTGTTGAAAAGTTAGCGCTAGCTCAAGAAAAATTTCAACTAAGAACCGAAGCTCACTTTGAAGCAATTGACAAACAAATAAGTCAACTGACGTTAGCGGTGAGTCGCTTAGAATCCAAAGGGAAATTACCTTCTCAAACAGAGCCTAATCCAAGAGAGAATGTGAACGCCATCACTCTACGAAGCGGTACAGTCATCGAACCTAAAGCTAAAGAAGATTGCGTACAGAAAGAAGAAAAAAAGCAATCACCCCTACTAGAAAAGGTATGCCCGATCCAACCCCTGTACCTTCTCCCTACGCTACACCACCACCCTTCCCATCGAGATTAATGAAAAGAGACAAACAAGCTGAAGAAAAGGAGATCCTAGATGTGTTTCAAAAAGTAGAGATCAATATTCCACTCCTCGACGTAATCCGAAAAATCCCAAGGTATGCTAAGTTCCTTAAAGATTTATGTACTAATAAACGTCGTCTTATTGGAATTGAGAAGGTTAATCTAGGAGAGCATGTATCGGCGGTCTTCCAGCGAAAGTTGCCACCAAAATTGAAGGACCAAGGTATGTTCGCCATTCCCTGCAAAATCGGTAAAGTGGGTATTAAACGAGCGATGTGTGACTTAGGGGCCTCTATTAATGTTATGCCTCTTTCATTTTATAACTCACTTTCTGCTGAGCCTTTGAAGGATACGAAGGTAACCATACAGTTGGCGGACAGATCCATAATTTACCCAGAAGGATTACTAGAGAATGTCCTAGTAAAGGTAAAAGATTTGATCTTTCCGGCGGATTTCTATGTTATTGACATGGAAAAGGACCGGGCCAATAATTCTTCCGAGATCCTCCTTGGCCGCCCATTTTTGAGCACTGCAAATACGAAAATCGATGTGAGAAGCGGGATCCTTACAATGGAGTTCGATGGCGAGGTCGCAAAATTTGATGTTTACAAAGCGATGCGACATCCTGATAATGTTGCTAGTATAAATTTCATAGATGTTATTGAGCCCGCCGTTGAAGAATTTATAGAATTTAAATCTGTTAATGATTCATGCAGGGATTTGAAGGATCACGACAAAGGAATTAAGGAGTTGAAAAATGTTTCTTCTGTTCATTCTGATATACGCCTAACTCCATCAAAATCTAAAATGTTTTCTTTCATTTTGCAGGAATTGAATTTGGAGTTAAAATTACCTCTAGATAAATTGAAGAGCGAAAGAAAATCTTTTCCAGTAAAAAAACCCCATAATCGCAAAATTTCTCGTAGGGAAATACTCAATTGGATAAAGCGCAAGAACTGGAAGAAGTATTTGTCGCAATGCCTGTAGTCTGAACCAGGTCGTCGAGCTAATGACGATAAACAAGCGCTAGATGGGAGGCAACCCATTTCTTTTTATTTTTATTTTCTTTATTTTTAATGTTATTTAAATTTTCTTTTTATAAAAAATAAAATAAAATAAAAAAAGAAAAAAAAGAAAAAGAAAAGAGTCGAAATTATCTAATCCATTTAAAGATTTTTAATTTTGATTTTATCTTTTTCAAATTTATCTTCATTATTTTTCATATTTATTTTTTCTACTTTTAAATTTATTTTTATCTCATTTTATCTATCCTTTTGAATTTATTTTATTATCTCATCATTTTATTTTTTTTATTTTTTTAAATTTTATTTTTATCTGATCTTTTATTTATTTTATTTGCAGATAATTTAGATCGAATAAAGAGATGAGAAGCTATCCGGATTTTGTGGGCTGAATTTTTAATTTAATATTCGGATTTTATCTTTTTTTTTACCCGATCAAACCCATATTTTAAACACATCCCAACCTTATCTACCCGGTCAACCACCACTCGCTATCGGTGGCCGCCAGCGTTTTCAACCGCCGCAATTGATTAGGGGAGTCTCTCTTTTCCTCTCTTTTATTTTAAATTTTCATTTTGGGACAAAATGCATCTAAGTGAGGGGGAGGGAGATATGCTTATCAATTTTTATCTTGCTTATCCGTCTTGATTGTTCGCTTGAAATCTTGGATTTATTAAATTAAGTTCTTTGTTTAAATCCTCAATTTCGCCTTGTCTCACTGTTTTCACATGGTTCTAAATCTATCTTGTTAGAAAATTTTAGGTTGCATGGTAAATTTTTGGCATGATTAATTTTTAATCTTTTATATGACATTTTATTTCTCTATTAATCCACATGATGCTTACCTAAGTACACAAGACATATTTGTGAGTTTTTGAGCCTAATGAGCATGCATGATATTTGCTATTTGTTTCTTTGAGTGTGCCTAGCTAAATTAGTTGCATTCTAGAACTTGTTTTTAAATTCTTTTTGAGATTACATTGATTGATTATGATGCTTTAATATGATAGAGGCACTAGGTTTTAACCATTTCTCTTCCCAAATAAAACACCTACCCTTTAATTAATTTCCCCTAGTGAAACAATCTTTGAGCCTTAGCCTTTTTCTTGGAAATTACCACATTTTAAGCCTAATCCAATTTCTTCTCAAATTCATCACTTTTGTTCCCTTTTTCAAGACAAAAAACAGATTCGAGAAAAAAAGATTCGAATAAGTGCAGTGCAGCAGCTAAAAACGCTGTGTAGAAAAAAAACTGTGTAGAATTGATTCGAATATACAGTGCAGGAAATTGTTTGAGTCTGCAGAAAAATAAAACCAGCAAAAAACAGTGCAGTCCGAAAAAAAAGGTACACTGTCGAGCAGTTTTGGTTCGAATGAAAAAAAAATAGTTTCGAATATATTTTTTTGAGATAATTTTTTGTCTTGAGTTTTAGCCCTTATTTTCAGCCTTTATCCTACCCTTACCTTAGCCCCATTACAACCCTTATTTAAGACCTCTTGATTTTTGCATCATAATCATGTTAGTAGTGGAGATTAGATTTAAACACAAGCTTATGGTTATGCTCTAATTAGCTTTGGCTCGAATGATTTTTCTCTACCCTTAAACACTTTGAGTGACATGAGCGATTCCTTGTGAGGGTACTTGGTTTGCATCATTGATGTTAGTAGAGTTTTTAGAATGCCGTCTTAGCTTTAAATTATTAGTCTTGCCATTTATCTATCCTTGCTCCTTAGTTTTCTCTCATATTTAGATGCTTAATCATATTGAGAATTTTTGAGACTTCGTGAAATTAAGGATGAAAACTTGAACTTAAGATTATTTAATTTTGAGATACTTGAGGACAAGCATCGGATAAGTGAGGGGGAATTTGATAAATGTTTATTTTGGTTATGTTTTTAGTCCTTGTTTTGATCGAATATATATGTTTGAGGGACTTAATTGGGCTGTTTTTGTGTTGTTCTCGTGCAGGTTACTTAATGCCAGAAACGAGTTGAAGTGCTGCAGAAAATACTGAATTCGTGGGCAGATTCATGGGCATGAACCAGGGCATGAATGCTGACTGGGCGCCACATCAGCACCTTCTAGAAGATGACGTCAGCAAGCTTGATAACTTATCAGTCCACTTATCAAGATAGCCTATCATCCGAATTTTATCTTTTAAATTCAAAACTTTGATATTTATCTTTTGTAATTTTATTTAAATTTAAATTTAGGATTTATCATCTTAGGTTTTTAGGGTTTTTCAACTACTATAAATACCCCACTTTGGGGGTGAATTATTCATCAAACAATTTTTATTTGTTCTCTTCTTCCTTGAGTAATAAAGCTCTCCATTATTCTCCATTTTCTTTTCTCCATTTATATTTATTTTTAAGTATGGTTTTTTCACAAACCATGCTTAACTAAATTCCCTTTAGCCAAAAGCAACGCCAAACCCGACAAACCTCGTGAGATTAGGAAAATACTTCAACCCTTCGACAATTCCTTTTTAGATTCTCTGCAAAGTTGATTAGGCAATCGGCCTAATCTTTAGGCATCGCAATTGTTTCATTCCGATAGCGCGCATCGGCTTGAAGTGGTTTAGATCCATCGTTGGGGACGAGGAAAAGCTTGTAGCCAATTCAACTCCCTAAGAACAAACTTAGTGGCGGTCCACTAAGGGGAATCGAAATCGGAAACAACTCTCATCGAGACGAATATCCGAGCACGGGCTTCTCCAGCACTAACTCAGATCTGGGTTAGCATCGATTGCCGTGGCTAATTCACAAAAGTTTGACTTCAAGGATTGCCCTGGGAGTCGAATCTACCAACGAGAAGTAAGTTACAAGGGTTGGGCCTTGTAGACTGTAACCTGCAGGAAAGTCGAAGAAAAATCAACTTCAATGATCGAAGATGTCGTGGCAAAGCGTAGCTTGAGGCTATTTCTATCCATAATTCTTTCTCAACATTTATTTTTACATTTTTACTATTTTTCTCATTTAAATCACTATTCTAAAATCCCCCTTTATTTCCTACAGGTTTTTGGTCTAAATCAGAAGAAAGGTGTTAGAGTTTCTATTCCCTGCGGATCGACCCTTACTCTCACTATATTATTTTAATTCTTATTTATTTTGAGTTTAAGGTTTTATTTTTGACACTATACGACGCGTGTCAAGTATAACTGTTACAACTACTTTACAAGATCAATCCTTAGCCCTGAGAAAGATTTAGAACATGATGAAGAAGAGAACATCTAGGGTTTATGATGGAAGACGGCTAGGAGCCAGATATCTTCCCTTGTCGAAATACAAGCATATATATAGGCCTTGGGTGTAAGCTTTCTTAATGGCCAAGAATACTAGTTTGAATTAAAGTACAATTTATTTAAAGACTAAATCTCTGAATAAACGTCCCTTAGTTTGCCCTATCTTCTTGCTTTGACTTTCTCCTCAATCTTTGGGCAAGGCCTTCCTTGTGCTTCTGGGCTCCAAAAATTATGCGAGTGGTCTACAAAAATTAGGCTTGAAATCTTCTATTAGTCGAACTCCAATTCGCATTTTCCATCTCTGTTGTATTCACTGTCGCCACTTCTGTCACAGCAACTGTCACGATAGTGATGTATGAGGCAGTTTTCTTCAACCCTTCACTCCAGCTCTGCGGTTATTTTCTGTTCTTTTGCTGCCCTGGATGCTGCCACGACCGGTACATGCAAGAATTGACCGAAATCAACAGTATCTGTGCAAAATTATCTATATGTGATGTTTATGCAAATTCTATCCTAAAATGCAACTAAACATGCTTGAGTGCATCAATAATATAGATAAATGAGGGTTAAAATATAGAACATTTATGCACTCAACAATCTAGTTCACTACGATAATGAGATGATCCCTGATGCCAAACTCGGTGTTATATTCCAGTCCCCTAACCATGTTATGCTACAAATTCTGATCAGAGTAACGTATGAAAGGCTGAAGCGAGCGCTAGCGACGAAGATCTCACATGCTTCTTGGAGGGAGTTACACTCACTAAGGTATCGACTACCTTTGTCGATAAATCCACTTTATTTTATAATATTCGATGTTAGTCACGACGAAGATGTGCAAATGATGATCGACACCCATACTCAGTATTCCATGGGATGGCCTCTAGAGCTCTTTTTTAACATTTTCTGAACGAAAATGTCGGATTCCAAACCGTTGTACCAAATTTGATCCGAGCAAATATTGACTTCGACCCAAATGCTCATAGTCCAACATCAAGTTTGCGACAAGGCTTCAACTTACTAAGTACAAGCAATGACCTAGCTTCATCGTCTTTTGCCTCGAGGCCAAGGCATTCTTCCGTAACCAGGTTCGGCATTGACCTGAATATGCCACCAACCCAGAACTCAATGTACAATCCATACAATGCAAGTGTAGGGCCATCAACATCTATTGGGTCGTCCTACCGTGAAGAGTTTAACCCATTCGATGACTTCTCTTTTGGATGTCACTCAACTTATATCCCTAGTGAGACAAAGGTAGATAATTTCTCATACGGACGACACTCAACTTATATCCTAGTGAGACAAACGTAGATGATTTCTCATACGGATGAAACTCAACTTATATCTCATGTGTAAGGCTGTCATCATCTTTGGGGCCGTCATACCATGAAGAGTTTTATTAGTTTGATGACTTCTCTTCCAGACGTCACTCAACTTATATCCCTAGTGAGGCAAACATAATTGATTTCTTATCGATGGGGACACATTATCGCGACCGGGTTACGGTTGCAGAACCTAGTAGGGTACATGTTGCTGATAAATCAAAACTATACAGTTTTGAAGGGTATAGTTCTGATGAGAAACTGCTGAGGGAGCCTGGGCCCAAAGGTGACGAGATGTGTTTATTTCCAGACCAACCACCAAACCTTGACGAGCTTGTGGAAGTTGTGGACAATGTTGCGGAGGAAGAACCTGTAGAAGTTGTTGCCCCTAGCAGTTTTACTGGGACTCGCAGAAGCTCCGCGTATTACAATCCACCATCCCACTTCACAATAGTGGATATGGAAGGCTTCTACGCTACATAATTCCCACAGTTGGACCAGTTGAACGAATGGAATAATGGTGAACTGCATGTTAGGATGGTCTTCAGGACTAAAAAACTTGTAGAGGCTGCCATCAAGCATTACAACATACGCAACTCAGTTACGTCCACTGAGCGAAAAACTAAAGCGGACAAATATATTGTTGAATGCCCCGCCAAGTACTCCAGATGTAACTAGAGGGTCCGTGTATCATGTTTGAAGAGGATGAACAACCTGTGGCAGAGAACGAGATACGACGGACCTCATACATGCTCCGTGGGAAGCATGAACCAAGACCATCATAACTTGGATGTGCACGTGCTCTCTGATTATATCCTTCCACTCGTGAAAGTAAATCCACGCGTATTCGTGCCGGTATGTATAACATCGATCAAATCTCATTTCACATACACTGTTAAATACGATAAGGTTTGGTTTGCAAGATATCATACCATCCAACAACTGTATGGGCAGTGGGAGGAATCCTACAACGAGTTGCGAACGTGGCTGAACTGTATGCAGAAATACAACCCAAGAACCGTTGTGGAACTTGAGACAGTGCCAAGATACGAAATGTATCGTGTCGTACTTGGGGAGCGCGAATTTTTCCTCATATTTTGGATATTTTCATAATGTGTTAAGGCATTCCACTGCTACAAGCCGATGCTGCAGATCAATGACACATTCTTGTATGACAAATACACCCAGATCTTACTAGTGGCAGTTGCACAAGATGACAACAGAAAATACATTTCGGTAGCATTCGCCATCGTTGAAAAGGAAGATATCCCTTTGTGGACGTTTTTTCTTACCAACCTGCGAACCCATGTCTTACGTCGGGTCCTACGCGATTTACCCTGACGTGGGCTGAATGAGGGGTATTTTTCCAAATGTTGTTCTTAGGGAGGTATTTTTCCAGATAAATTCCCAAAAGGGAATGTCTAGCCAAATTAGCCAAAAATTATTTGAATATTTTACGGTTGTCTTTTGAATTTTTCAAAATTTTATCATGATTAATTTAGATTGACCCATGTTGCACATCTAGTTTTGGTGGATAAGTCTTCCGGTGGAAATTTTCTACAAACGCAAGGTCTCGAACTCGAGATATGATTAAGTGTTACCAAGCTGCTTACCACTTGGATCAACCTTGGTCAAAAATTATTTGAATTTTAATATGTATTATGTGGTCAACAATCTCTAGAGCAAAGTGGTTAATGCTCTCAATTGACATCCTCCCCTCTCCCCTAGGAGAAACTATATCATAGGCCCGACTCGCCACGTCATTCATGGTCCTAACCAATAAAAAGCATCCATTTCATTAAAATTTTTATGTCATTTTTTTACCGAGTGAATCTTCACTCAGATTTACTATAAATTAAATTAAAAAAACACTTTTTACCAATTGTAGATTCACTTGGTAAAAAGGTGATATGGAAATTTTTAATGAAATGTATGTTTTTTTATTGGTTGAGACCATGAATGACGCGGCGAGCCGGACCTATGATATAATTTCTCCTCCCCTAGGTTGTAGGTTCAAAATTCATTAGGAGCAAATTCCCCATTCGCCTCTAGGTAGAAATTGTTCCAAAAAATGTTCATTATATGATCTTTAAACAAATTTAATTAGATCTTATAATTGAGCAAGCACATTTGGTCAGCTGGCCAAACTAACGTTATTGAGGGTCACTCATACATTATCAATTTATCATATGTCTTACTATTTTCTCCTTGATTTTTTTTCTTTTTGTAATTTTTGTTTTGCATATTTTTGTTTTGTGTGATTTGATTTAACATTTTTATTTTATAGAAAGACAGTGAATGTTTTTTTACTTGTGTAACATGTTTTCAATGCTTTTACAGCATTTTTTAGGTTAAATTTGACATCATCTTTTTCATTGCTTTTTATTTGCAGATTTATTCATAATTTAAACTCTCAAATTAATAGGTGTTGTAATCACCAAAGATAATTCTTGGTTAAGTTGTGATAATGTCAATTTTGACAATGTGTTGTTATTGTTATATGTTTTTTTTAATGTTTTGATGATATTTATCCTTAACCAACAACCACAATATTTGTTTGTGTTTATCTTTTTCTAAATTGTTTGTTTAGATTTTAACTCTTCCCTAACTAATGTATTTATTATATTGTTTAGGTAATTTTATTGTAATTTTCTCTTTATTTAATAAAAATAACTATGAGTTAAAAATGGATGAGATAGGCTACTGGGCCCATAGATGGGCCGTGTTTGGACTAAGAATATTATACAGATAAGTTAGTTACGATCCTACGGACAGATAGGAAACTCCGTCTCTTAATACAGCGAAGCAAAAACTATAATTAATCAATTAATTAATTAATAAAGTTCACGCGCTTTCTAAAGACCGAAAGTCTAAAAATAAATATTTACACTTTTTTATTGACCTCTTATTATTTCGTTTTATTTCCGAAATCCAAATTTTATTTTGAGTTTAGATCTCTCTCTTCCATTTTCGAATCCAAAAAGGAAAAAAAATGGCAAACAACAACAACAACGATCTACAGGAATCCAGCCCTCTTTTGAGCAAACAAGTTGGTGTTGAAGAAGATGAGAAGAAGAAACTAAATGTTAACAAATCAAAGGAGGCGACCGCCGACGCTGGGTTTGGGTGGACCGCCGATGGGCTGCCGTTGGTCCACGGGAGTGTTGTGGGAGAACCAATGAGCCGGTCCCAGTGGGATTCCCCCCTTCTTGCTTGTCTTGGCCGTAACGATGAGTTTTGCAGCAGTGACATTGAAGTTTGTAAGTTTTTAAATTGTTTCATTTGAGAATGATCAATTCGATATGATATTATGCGAAACTGTTGGATTTGGTATTTTTAATCGTTTGACATTTAGAAGCCAAATTATAATAGCTAGGTTTGAATTTAAAGCTGTAGTTCTGTTTTCTCTTCGTCTTTTTCAACTTTTGGTTATAGAGAACTTGGAATTTAGAGGGTAAAAAGAAGGAAAATGAAAAGGCTATTTATGATTTTGTATGAATTGAAGTGATTAATATTTCATTGTTTTTGATTCCATTATCAATTAATTTCTGGTTCATGCTATCTTTTATAAAATCTTCAAATTTTTTTTTATCAAAATTTGTGTCCGATCCATATTGTTTTGGTCAGGTCTACTTGGAAGCGTGGCCCCTTGTGTGCTGTATGGAAGCAATGTTGAAAGACTTGGATCTGCACCGGGGACCTTTGCAAATCACTGCTTGCCTTACACTGGTCTTTACCTGATTGGAAATTCATTTTTTGGCTGGAATTGTCTTGCCCCATGGTTTTCATACCCTACCCGAACCGCAATTCGTCGCAAGTTTAATCTCGAGGTAAGTTAATCTTATGTTTCATTTTCCTTAACTTTGCCTCTTCAGGTTATTGAGGTTGTTTTAACCAGATCATTAAGCATATAGTTAGGGTTTAATTATGGTTTTGGTTTTTTGTTCGATTAATGTTTTGAGTTCAGTGCGCCTCTGTATATCCTTGTTTCATCTGGTTTTTCAAAGTTTCTAACATCCTGTGATGATGTTGGTCGGAAAGTTCGATGTTATGTTGTTCAATGAGATATCAAATTTGTTGATCTCTAGAATTGATTTGTGGTTTACGTAGGGTTTTCAAAGATTTATTTGTTGTGGTTTTCTTTGCAAAAAACAGGGTACCTGTGAGGCACTTAACATGTCATGTGGATGCTGTGGGAACTGTTTGGAAGACGAGGTGCAACGCGAACACTGCGAGTCGGTCTGTGACTTTGCAACACATGTTTTCTGCCATGCATGTGCTCTTTGCCAGGAAGGCCGCGAACTTCGTCGAAGGTTGCCTCACCCAGGGCTCAGTCCTCAGCCTGTGCTGGTCATGATCCCTCCAGGGGAGCAGACCATGGGCCGCGGTGCCTGAGTGCATCCTGCCCACTGCCCAGCCTGCCTTATACTGTGAAAGAATTTGAATTGCTTGCAGTTGCCTTGCCTATGTTAATATCAGTGTGATATTAATATTATACAGTAAAATAGTGCCAAAAAGTTATCTACATTGTCTAAACTCTATACTACTACCATTAAAGAAGGATTGCTAGTTGTGGTCAAACCCAATAACACACTGATGGATGGACGTGTGGATTTCACTTCTCTTATGTGTATAATACAGTAAATGTTACTCTTTTTCTTAAAAGAAGTTTATGCGTTCACTTTTTAGTTTTTATACTTGAAAATGTTCATACATTTAAAGGATTGCATCTTGTTCAAATGTGTATCATAAAAAAAAAACAGATTTACTTTTGCATGTTCGACTATTCGAGTAGGCGATTGAACACGAGTAAAAGATCACCTAGCTAGACATTGTTTAGGTTGCTTTGTTCCCATGAATAGTTCCACTGGGCTGTGTGGAAGTAGCTAAAAGAGTGAAAAAGCCTATATAAATGAAGAGTAATCGAAAACAAAAAGGAAATTAGAGTACATACAATTAGAAAAGAGATAAATAAACTGCACCTGATGGACACAAAATCAGTACTTTACTTCTAGTCTACAGAATATGGGATTAAGTTTCTAATTAAGATGTTAAAAGTTCAACAAAAGCACATCTCTAGGAACGAAACAGGAAGAAAATCGTGAACAAACCGCTTATAACACGGAGAACAGAGGGAACCGGGCCTCGGAAATCCTTACTCTCCGGGTGCAGAAACTCCTTGCTTCAGCCTCTCTCTCTTCATCTTCTTCTTGGAGACTGGCTTCTTTTTCCTAGGAGGAAGAGTCTTCTGCGCATACAAGTAAAGGACATAGTTCCCAACAAGGAATGTCAGCAGTAGACCCCCAACAACCAGCAACACTATCAATCCGGGATTGAAGCCTTTCGCTTCGGTTTCATAAATAATCTTGTTTCCCTATTGGATTACCAGACATGTAAGTAACATAATCTAATGGCATAAACACAACTAACAACTCGGTATGTATCCTCAACATGTTAAGCTTTTGCAAGGCCAGAGGGATAAAAACAGCAAAACTTTCCCACTACTTGGAAGTTGCTTAATTTTTGAAGTGATTATTGGGTTCAAGTTATGTTCAAAGAGACTCACTAAACAAAAGATTCTACAATGTAAACCAACACAAAATTACATGCACACAAACATTTCTGCAAATGATATAAATCTATCATTCTTTACTATAAGATTTAAGCGATCACAGAAGGTTTCTATTGAAACCCAGAAATTTATGCATCGCCACTGCACCATAATTATCATGGAAGTGTTCATAGCGCCTTCGTCACCGTGAAGCCCACGAAGCACCTCTCTTAGAACCAGTGACGGATGATGCGAACTTTTAAAAAGTTATATTAGAAATTTAGGGGTGCGGAATTATAAAATTTTAGGAGTAGGAAATTAGATCACGAAGAGAAAATACTTTAAACGGAAATTTGAAATGTCTAGATCCCAACCCCCTCGATCCATCCTTGCTTAGAACTGACAATCAGTGTATATATGACAAATCAAATAAAACCTTCACATTCTATTTCCCGTTTTATGTTCTTCAGTAAGGATGAACAAGAAAACCCAAGCCAAATTGATTGATCAAACCCCATATAAAGGCAGTGTTAATAATTCCCACGAGGAAGCAGCCATTAAATGACTTTTCAGCAAAAGAAATTAAACACGAGAGAGAGAGAGAATAGTTTGATAAGTTTGCTTGCACTTGAAGATGCAATAACATCTCTAATTAACCTAGAGAATCAGCATGCAAAAGTCTAAAAAGATCGTCGATCGAAATTAAACATGAAAAAGCAGTAGATCGGAACGAAAACAAGCAAAAGGTAAGGAGCAAAACCAGATCTCTAAATCACAAAGATAAATTCCAACTGATTTCTATGGATCTCAGTCAAAAGCTATTGAAACTGAGAATTAACGAGAGACTTAGGGCGATCGAAGGCGGGACGGACACGGACCTTATCGGCGAACTCGAAGTCGTCTGCCATGGCTGCGAAGTGTGAAATAAACCGTGGAGCTCCTCACCAGCACGGATTTGGATTTTGGAACAGAAAAGAACAGTTTCTGGTAATGAAACTGATTGTATTTAATAAAAGGACTGTTTCGTTTTATTTTTCAAAGTTTGGGTGTTTTATTGAAATTATTTTTGTTACAGTCCAATGGATTATGGATTGGACTCCTAAGTAGGCCAATATAGAAAGCTACTGCACCTGTTTCAACCCGAACACTAATTCAAGGCCCGGTGAATTTTATTAGACGTGGAGGGGGAGGGGATCAAACATGGGAATTTTATGAAGTTGGATACTAAAGTTGGAATGAGTTGGTATAGTAGGAAACAAAGGATTAAAATTGCGGTTCTGACCTTATTTTTTTAACACAGTGTTTTATCGCAGTTTCGGTCATAAAAGATGCTATTGTGATTATTACATACTGTTATTTTCTGTAATAGTAATTTCGGATTATATATCGACTGTTATTGTGGTAACAAACCGTTATTTGAATCCCTAATAAGAAGATCATTAATCTAAAAGATGCAAAGCGTTAGCCTAAGTGAGTTAAACTTAATTAGTTGGTCTGTTTGCCAATTCAGTTAGACAATTAGGTTTTTTTATTGAACGGTTAAAGAATAGAAACCCACTATAGTTAACAGATAGTTTGGGCTATTGTAATCGATTTTTGAGAATGAATAATAAAGTACTAAATTTTTTAGTTAGTTGACTTTTCTAAATTCTCAATTTCTCTCTTTGACTTGTCTTTTTGTCTGAGCTCTTTCTCATCGGTATTTTATTTTTTCGACCTAAATTAATAATCCAAGACCGTATTAGAGCTAAGGCAAATTGATATGAACAATACGTTTTCAAATGAAAACTTACGTGACGATGTATACATGCAACAACCACCTAACTTTGAACAACAATCCACTAATGGTTCCATGATAGTATGTAAGTTACTGAAAGCTTTATAAAGCCTAAGGCAAGCTCCAAAAAATTGACACTCTAAACTTAAAACTTTCTTGTTGGAGATTGAGTTTTAGAAATTCAGCAGCTAATGTGTCCCTTTTTATTCAAAATAATGACAATGCCTTTACTTATACTTCAGTAAATGTTGATGATATAATAGTGATTGACACTTAAGATGAAGAAATATCAGAGGTGGTTAAGCATTTAAGAGAAAAGTTTCAATTAAAAGATTTTGATGATCTTGCTTTCTCTTTAGGAATAGAAGTGCAAAGGTGTAATGCTTTGCTGTTTTTGAGCCAGAAGAAAATATGCTAAAAATTGCTTAAAAAAGATTAAAATGGACAAAACTAAACTTACATCTACTTATGTGGTTCCTTCAACTCAACTTATACAAGATGCAAGAACTCTAATTGAAGATGTTCAAGGTTACAAGACCAAATATAATGTTTAGTGTGCATAAAGTAGTTCAATTTATGCAGGTCACATGACTGCTATAAGAGCAGTTCTTCGGCATCTCAAAGGGACATTGCATTATGGATTAGTGTTGTCACCTTCTAAAAATAGTCCTATTCTTGTAACGTTTATTTGAAACACGTTAATTTAGACATATTTTTTATTCGTAAAAGGGTGGCTAACAAAATTCTACAAGTCAACTAGTTTGATAGATTCACCGAGCCTTTGTTTAGTGCTTACTTTAGTTTGTTTAGAGAAAAACTTAATGTAGTGACATTTGAAGGTGTGTGTAGAGAAGGAGAAGGAAAAAGAAGAAAGGAGAATGTTAGTCTAAGTGAGTTAAACTGAAAAGTTAGTCTGTTTAACAATCCAGTTAGACAGTTGGGCCATTTTATTGTACGGTTAAGGAATAGAAGCCCACTGTAAAGTAGAGATAGTTTAAGATGTTGTAATAAGTTTCTGAAAATGAATAATAAATCACCAGATTTTCTAATTCCTTAACTCTTCTAAATTTTCAATTTCTTTTTTAACCTATTTTCTTGGCTGAGCTCTTTTAAAGGAATAAAAATCTTTTACCCCTCTTTGGTGCCTTTATTTATTCTCCACATTAAAAATTAAGTTAAGGGTTTTGGGAATTTAGGGTAAGGTGTATTTTTAAGGTATATGGTTTAGGATTTAGAATTTAGGATTAGGGCTTGGAATTTAATTTTTTAGTGTTTTTTAGTGTTGAGACATAGAAAAGGACACCGAAAAGGTGCAGATAATTTTTTATCATTTTTAAGTGGTATTCTATTTTTCGACTTAAATCAATAATCCAAGATAAAGAATGTGATTAGGAGAAAGAAAGAGAATGTGAGTCGGCAAGAGTTACTGCGGTATCCATTACATAAAAATTATTCTATGAACTCGTCCCACCACGTCATCCATGGTCCCTAAGAATTAAAAAAAATCCATGTCATTATTTTTTTCACGTCATTTGCAAACTCAAATTGTATTTTTCAAATCATCTTGTCTAATTAGAATATATAAAAAATGATGAAAAAATCCAATAGATTTATTTCTAGGGTTTGTCTTAATCTCATCTTCTTCTCCAATTCGTCGTTCATTACTGCAAGAGCTGAAATTTTTTCATCTACCAGGAACGTCATTTTCTTCCTAAAATCGGCGAGTTTTTTCTATTTTTTCCCGATTTCTTCAATTAATATGTATCAAAATTAAAAGATTATATAGGTTTATTTCTAGGATTTGTCTTGATCCCCTATTCTTCTCCAACATCATTCTTGATTACTGCAAGAACAAGGAAAATTGGTGAGTTTTTCCTCTCTTTTTTCGATTTCTTCAATTCAAAAAAAAATCCTCCCAAGTTTCCCCGATTAGATGCTCGACGTATTTGAGCCAACGTTACAAGGACACTCATGCTGATTTAAATGCATACAATAAACATCAAGCTTGAAGTCTTCATCATACGTCGATATTCGGATTTGAATGTTGTTTGTACCATATATTAAAAAGTCTTAGCTTACTCACATGTAAATTGCATATACGGTGATACCATTATTATGAAAATAACCCAGACTAACATGTTTGGAATTCGAATCTCGAGGTTTCAAAAAATTAAAAAATTCTATGGGTTTATTTCTAGGATTTGTCTTGATCCCCTCTTCTTCTCCAACTTCGTTCTTGATTACTGCAAGAACCAAGGACTTTGCGATTTTGCCAGGTGCGCCAGATTCTTCACTAAAAGGTTAGTTCTTTAATTTTTTAAAGATCGACTAGTTTAACTGCTTCCAATCGGAGTTAGAAACATTAAAAAAACTTTCTTAGTTGTTAATATATTTTCCTGCCACAATTGTTATTTTACTATTTAAAATTATTTTATTGGATCCATTAAAGATTAGTCATCTTAATTGCTTGTATATATAAATTATTTAGTTTTATGCAGATATGTCCTTTAACAGTGACGAGGAAAATTCTCAAAGTTTGACTTTTATAAAAAGGACAAACACAAACAAGGTTGATTTGAAAGGACTTGTAGTAAATAGTGAAGATGTGGCTTATAATTTGTATAATGTTTATGGTCATGGCATGGGTTTCAGCGTTCGAAAAGGAGAAAACATATATGTTTCTGGCACTAAAATTATTCGTAACAAAGATTTCTACTATTCTAAACAAGGTTTCAAAGAACTTGAAGGCGACGAAGACATGAAAAAGCATAACAAATTAGAAACTAGAACTGGGTGTCCAGCGATGATTCGTTATACGGTGGAAGATGACCAATGGACAGTCACTCGATTTATCTTTGAACATAATCATGAATTGACAACCCCTTCAAAAGATATTTACTCAGATCAGCTCGATCAATTCCAGTCGCTAAAGCTAATGTCATTGACTCGATGGTTAGTGCTGGTATACATCCCAAAGATGTTTACTCTTAATGTCGAATGAAGTTAGGGGTGTTGAAAATGTCAGTTTTACAAGACGTGATTGTTACAATTACGTTAACAAGCATAAGTTGATGATGATTGAAGTTGGAGATGGTCAAAGTTTACTCAACCATTTCAAGATTAAAGCAAGTGAAGATTCAATATTTTTTACACGGTTCAAGTAGATCAAGAAAATCGAATGACAAACTTTTTTTGGAGAGATAGTAGAGCAAGACTTGATTATGATTGTTTTGGAGATGTTGTGGTTTTTGATACGACTTCTCGTACCAATAGATATAATTTGATATGTGCTCCGTTTGTAGGGATTAATCATCATCGACAGATGATAATGTTTGGTTGTGCATTTTTGTTAGACGAGACTACTGCTTCTTTTGTGTGGTTATTCAGGTCTTTCTTGCAATCCATAGGAAATCAATCACCCAAGACTATCATGACAGATCAGGATCATGCAATTAGCAAAGCTATCGAAGAAGTCTTTCCTAGTTCATACCACATGTTATGTTTATGGCATATTTCTAAGAACGCCGCTTCACATCTTGGTAGTCTCAATACAAATGTGGAATTTCATGCTTTATTCAATAAATGTATGCAATGTTGTGAATAGGAATTAGAATTTGAAGAAACTTGGACAAAAATGATAAATGACCATAATCTTCAAGATCATTCGTGGTTGAAAGGTTTATACAAGTGCCGTAAAAAATGAACTATTGCTTTCAACATTGATGTATTTTCTTCTCAAATTAAATCTTCTCAAAGAGCCGAAGTTACTAATAATGTTTTGCATGGTATTTCTAAAGCCACTACTTCTCTCACTGAATTTGTCTTTAAATTTGAGAACTTGGTGGCAAGGTGGTGTTCTTCTGAAGCTGAGAAAGATTTTCAGTGCAAAAATGGGTCAATTTCGATTGCAATTAAGGGTTCTAGCATTTTGACTCATGCAACGAAAGTTTATACTCATGAAATATATAAACAGTTTTAGAGAGAATTTCTTGATGGCATTTCATTGGTTTGGAGAGAAGTTGCACAAAATGATAAGAATTACACTTTTGAAGTGATGATGGATGAAAATAGCTCAAAAGTTCGAATAGTCCAATTTAACTTAAGCACTATGGAGATTCACTGTACTTGCAAAAAGTTTGATTTTTGTGGGTATCTTTTCTCTCATGCCTTACGGATTCTTAGTGTTAAAAATATTAAGAAAATTTCTGAACGATATATCTTGCGGAGATGAACTAAAGATGCGAAAAAAATATGCATGGTGGTAATGTTGTTGAGCTATCAGAAGAATACAATATAGAGGTTGAAATTGTATTTCGCAATCGAATGATTCACTTTGCTTATGATTTGATTACAAAGAGTCAGGAAAACGAAAATACAAGACAACTTTGTCAAAAGATTTTGTACGAAGGAAATATGAAAGCTGAGAAAGAATTGACAAAGTTATGTGTCTCTAAGAATCACGAGCTCAAAGAGAATGAGACAAATTCAAGAAGGGTACGATCTAGTAAGTTATTCACACAATCAAGAATCTTATAATGGTTTATTCTTTGTTACATAAATGATATTTTTAATGTAGAAAACGTGAGGAGGTCGATAATTGAAGAAATATCAGGTGACGATGGTTGTAAAGTGCTCATAAGTCTTATATTTTGTATACATTCCACCTCATATTATTGCTTTTCTCAAGTACATTTTAGGCATATTTAGGTGCATGCATGCATAATTTACAGTATTCTTTGTTTTGCCTTGTTTTTATTGAATATCTTTGATTTGGTAAGAAAAGATATTATTTTAGTTTCAGATGCTAGAAGCTGTCAGGAGAAGGAGAAATCAGAGGAGCTGATGCTGAGGCAGCAGATCAAGGAGTTGTACTGAAGCAGTTCAACACAGAGAGAGATGTTGTTGAGTAGCTGCCGTCGCCATATCTGCACATCAACGCTGTTTTTTAGTGTTGGGACATTGCATTATGGATTAGTGTTGACGCCTTCTAAAAACAGTCCTATTCTTGTAACGTTTGTTTGAAACACGTTAATTTAGACATATATTTTATTCGTAAAAAGGTGGCTAACAAAATTCTACAAGTCAACTAGTTTGATGGATTCACCGAGCCTTTGTTTAGTGCTTACTTTAGTTTGTTTAGAGAAAAACTTAATGTAGTGACGTTTGAAGGTGTGTGTAGAGAAGGAGAAGGAAAAAGAAGCAGGGAGAATGTTAGTCTAAGTGAGTTAAACTGAAAAGTTAGTCTGTTTAACAATCCAGTTAGACAGTTGGGTCATTTTATTGAAGGATTAAGGAATAGAAGCCCACTATAAAGTATAGATAGTTTAAGTTGTTGTAATATGTTTTTGAGAATGAATAATAAACCACCAGATTTTCTAATTCGTTACTCTTTTAAATTTTCAATTTCTCTTTTTATCCCGTCTTCTTGGCTGAGCTCTTCTTAAGGAATAAAAAAATTCTGCCCCTTTTCGGTGCCCCTATTTATGCCTCACACTAAAAAATAAATTTAGGGTTTAAGGTTAGAGTTTGTGGTTAGAGTTTAGGGAAATTGGGGTATGGTGTATTTTTAGAGTATATGGTTTAAGATTTAGAATTTAGGGTTAGGGCTTGTAATTTAATTTCTTAGTGTTGGAACAGAAAAAAAACACCGAAAAAGAGCGGTTGATTTTTTTATCCTTTTAAGTGGTATTCTGTTTTTTGACTTAAATCAATAATCCAAGATAAAGAATGTGATTAGTAGAAGGAAAGAGAATGTGAGTCAGCAAGAATTACTGTGTTATCCATTACATGTGTTTAAACATTCCTTTATTACACGGATGACTACTCTTAATAGGCTCTCCACTATAGACAGATTGGGAGCAACGAAAATAGAGAAGAATGGAAAGTGAAAGTTGTGTAGTTGGATTATGCATTTTCAGATATTAAATTTGATTCGAATTAAATATTTATATATTTAAAAATTTGAATTGTTAAAATAACGAATTTGATTCGATATGAAAAAATTGATTAGATAAATTTTAAAATATTAAATTTTTTATCGGTTATTGGATCCGAACATATTACTCAGATTGACGATTATTTTCAGGTTTGAATTTAAAGTTCAACTTACACTCTATTTCTCCCTATTTCCCCCAAATTGGCTCAACGCTTGAAAATTTAAATCAAAATACTCCATTCAAATATCAATAGGCTATCTACTATAGACAGATTGGGAGCAACGAAAATAGAGAAGGATGGCAAGTGCAAGTTGTGTAGTTGGGTTATGCATTTTCGGATATCAAATCTGATTCGATTAAAATTTTAGATATCCAAAATTTTGAATCGTTAATAGAACGATTTAAATTCGTTATGAAAAAATCAAACATTTAATTGTTCCAATATTCAGATTTCTTGATCGAATATCGGATCCCAGCATATTACTTAGTTTGATGAGCATAAATAAAATTGATTCTTTCAATAGTATTCTTTGTACAACATGGGGAATATGATGTAATAGGTTACATGAGTACTGTTTGTTGGAAAAATTTGAGAAAATGATAACTTTGAGCCTTATTTCGAATAAGTATAGGCTGCGTTTTGAATCAAGTTTCACTATGGTCTTACTCCACTCCGTAAGACCTTTACAATGGTATCTCATATGCTCAAAACGGATGAGTAATGAATGAGAAATTGATGCTCAAAATAAAGTAGTTGTAAATGAAAAAAAAAGTGGAAACCCCCAATCCTACATTGATGAGATAAAAGAAGAGGAAGTTGTTTATATGCATGCACCCAACTTGCTGTCATTGAATGACTTGAGGTGAACTTGTGCCTTGTGCGCAAGGGGATGCAAATCCATTCCCATTTGGGTTGGGGCGCATCCGCATGACGATGGGGATGCAAAAGTTAGGATTGGTCGTGCGGGCCCCACACCAACTTGCAAATATTTTACCACGCTCAAATAGTTTTTTTGTTTTTGAATAGCAGATTTATCCCGAAAATTAAGGGATATTTTCGGATTTAAATTTTTCTTGCAGCCCACTCTGTTATCCAATTAGGTAAAGTCGGAATAATTTTTTATCATGTTTTACCCTAATTTCCTCCTATAATTACATGAGCAGTTATCAGATTTTACACAACAATTAAAAATTGTTTTCTCTCCCAAAGTTGCATAGTTTTCTGGTGATAGTCGAAGGCTCGAATTTGTTCATGAATTCTCCAGTAGTGCTGCTGCAGAAATTTATCTGGCTGTTGTATCTTGGGAGACCAACGATCAAACAACTCTAGCACCGAGGGGTGGTCGAAACTGTGTTCGTGCAGGCCTCAGTCATCTGATTTTGGTTAATTTTTCAAACTTGTTTTCAATCTATTTATTTCGTTTATTCTTTATTTCATTTTCAGATTTATTTTTATTTAATTGTTTATTTCGGATCTAACCTTGAATTGTACAATATTCTTAAGATAGAGTGATTCTTTTCAAGACGATTCAATTTTAAGAAAGTTCGGAGATAAGCAAATAATTCGTTTCGGAAATTAATTTCTATCGTATTTAAACAGGTTTGCTTAAATCTTAAAATTTAAAGGGGACAAATCTGTTTTACAAAAATTGTCAATAGATGTAACCGAAGTTACAAGGAATAAACTAAATTAAATTTCAGTTTATCGAGATTATCACTAATCCCAGGATTTGTGTTTCTTTTGAACATAAACTATGACTACGAAGGGAGATGTTGCGAAATCAACCAAGTCGTCCACACAGATGGTGAGACCGGGCCAGACGTCGAAAAAGACGAAACAATCCATGAAAATAAATGAAACGACGACGACGGTGAGAAGCCGCCAAAATTCTGCGGACTAAATTTTACGATAAGGCAACAAAAGATGCGGTTTGTGACAGACCATAAGAGGTCGATGAGCTTACCGCTTTCAGCACCACTCAAAACTGGGAAAATGACGACTACATGTATCGAAATCACATCTTCAATGGATTACAAGACTCGTTGTATCCTGTATATACTGTCTATAAAATAGCAAAACAACTATGGACAACTTTAGACAAAAAATACAAAGTAGAGGATGTCAACGCTAAGAAGTTCTTAATTGTGAGATTCTTGAATTATACTATGGTTGATTAAAAATCAATAGTAAGTCAAGTGGAAGAATTACAACTGATAATTTATGGAATTCTTGTCGAAGGAATGGTCATCAGTGAATTCTTTCAAGTAGCAGCCATCACAAAAAACTGTCTCCCGGATAGAATGACTTTAAAAATTACTTGAAGCATGTAATACCAGATAAATATGGTGTTTTTAGAAAAAACAAATGAATGAATGATGAAATGGAGAATTGATGTTGGTGGGTGTTAAACCCACGACCTCACCTCTCAAGCCTTTCACCTAGATTTAACCATTGAGCCAATGGCTCATATTTGACAAAATTTACCAAAAGAAAATCTTGTATTCTAAATGGAGGGTCTGGCTTGATAATTAATATCCCAGCAACTCCCACCAATTGGGATAACCCATTCCAATCTAGAAATTATAACAGATCTAGAGTTTTCTCTCGGCACTTCAATTTCCCCTACCCCTACCCTTACTCCGATCTTAGCCTCTGCTCGCCGGTGTCATTCACCGCCGGTACCAAAATGTCCCCCTCGACCGTTCGGTCATAACCCTTAAACCCACTCGCCTTGGTTCCCCACCGATTACCGTGAAATCAGGATTAAAAGCTCATTAGAAAACCCTATGTTGTTGCCACCGTTCTTCGTATTTTCGCTGTCGTCCAACATCTTGGCGTGAAATTGAGGATACCATCGTCATCACCAAACCTAGGCAAGAAAAACCCCTTTAGCTAATCGTCCATCTGCCACTTTTAAAGGCCTAATCGGAGCTACGCGATATTTTGACTATAATTTACATTTTTTGGGTTTTTCCGGTAAGATTTTGGCATATATGGCTATGTCTTAAGTTCGTTGCAATTCTGGGATTAACGCTCTCTTTTTTTAGGCAAATTCGAGCATTTTGGGGTCGCTGGCGGTATTCTGGCGATAATTCTGATGAGTTTTTGATTGGGGTATCCATATATCTTCGTATTCGAAATGTCATGAGGGACGTTGAATTCGGGTTTGCGAGTATTTGAAAGGCGTTTCAAGGGTCGACCAATGTAGCAAGTATTCAAGGTAATACATTGCTACTTCTTGCGTGTTTTATAAGACATGTGAGTATTTGGTTAATGCATGCATTGATATGATTAAGAGTACTGTTAATTTTGCTTAAGCTACATTGATCAAGAAAAATAAGATTGAGAATCCTGATAAGATCGTAATGCCTGAATGAGAAACTTAATAAATCGAAGGGGCCTCTAGTGCAACAAATTATGAATAAGACTGTAAACCTCCATATATGATTAATAGTGTTGAAGGATTCAATGCCTAAAATAGTCGGTTATGAAATATTGAAAATACTTGAAGGTGTATGAATGACCATAAGACCTGTAAAGTGTCTATAAGTTTTATATTTCATGCACATTCCATCTCATATTTATGCTATTTTAAGTACATTTTAGGCATAATTAGGACCATGCATAGCATTTTACAATATTCTTTACTTATCATTTATTTGGTGAAGAAAAGGTACTGTTTTAGCTTAGTTTTAGTTTTAGGTACTAGAGGCTGACAGAGGGAAAGAGAAGCTAAGGACATGATGCTGAGGCAGCAGACCAAGGAGCTGTACTGATGCAGTTCTAGACAGATACATTAGCTGCTGAGTACCTGCCGCCGCCTTACTTGCTGCCCGAGACAGCAAACTATGGAATTGGAGAACTGGAGTGCGATCTCTAGAGCAGAAAATCATGATTCTATCGATGTTGTCCACTCAATTTTTCGATGTTTGTAGCAGCAGGAAGAGCCACCGAAGGAGGAACTCAAGCTTACTTGCAGAGCAAGGCAACGTGATAAAGTCCACATTCAACTCAAAGAAGTCAGAGTTTAAAGTTGCATTTAATGCAAAAGTTACTTTGAAGACTTCTACTCCAAGAAGGACTAGACCTAGCTAATACCTATATATACTCATTGTAATATTACTTAAAAAAATTTAGGTTTTCCCTTAGACATAGTTTAGGTTTTCTTGTCGCCATTATGTTCTAAATTCTCCTTGGGTTTGGGTCATGTTGTAAATTTGTAATTAGTGTGAGAAAAATTATTTAGGATTTTAAGTTTGTTTTTGCAATAAAACTTCAAGGTTTGCTTATTCCATGTTCTTCATAGTTTTCAATTAAGGCGAAAGATTAGTTGATTACTATCCATTTTTTCGGTATCGAGAGAGTCGAACTCACTAAAGGAGTAAGTACGATTTCATCTATAGACGGTGTGATCAATCCGGCCTAGACATAGGTTAGGGTTTAAGGTGGCTAAAAGAGGACGATTTAACATTTTTGTCTTTGCATGATTCACGCTGCTACTGGTATTATCTGCAGTGGGCATCAACAACATTCTGACTTAGACATAAGCAGGATCACTTTCGAAGCGTTCTGCCGAGTTTTCCGCCGAGACACAAGTCCATTCCCTACCGAGGCAACGAGAGTATCTCAGTAGCCTATCTGCCATCCCCCGCCGAGGCAGCAGAGTCTGGCAGTGCAAAACAACTTGTCCTATTCAATGCAGTTTCACACTAAGCAACAGCATAACCCTGCCCATTCTATCAATCTGATTTCTTATCTTCTATTTACTTGTGTTTTTATTTTATTTTTCTTCTCAAACAACCAACCTAATCGTGCATTACTTTTCTTGTGCAGGAGCTACGAATTGAATCAAGTTGTCCAATCCCTATGGGAGAAGATATATTTTATACTATATATTGACAAGAGTGTGCACTTGTGCTCATATTTAGAGAACACTCAAACGCTCTACAAGTTTTTGGCGTCGTTGTCGGGGATTGGTAACATCGAAATTCGTTCTTTAATTTCTGCACTTTATTTTTAGTTTTTATTTTTAATCGAAAAAAAGAATTTTACATTTTCCTTTGCTCGTGCATGACCAGGGCAAATCCAAAAGGAGAAATTTTTTTATTACGACGATATCGAACGAAGAGCAAGAGAGCTAAAAAGGGACGCAGAATAACCCTAGGGAAAGCAAAAGAAAGAAAAGCAGAGGTAAACATGGAAAACGACAACCCTGCCAACAATGCCCATGACAGCAGGGATGGGCAACAAGACTCGCTGCCCAGAGAACAGCATGTCCCGCCCAAGCAGCCACATTACGTTCGAACCACTAGGGATTACTTGGAGCATGACTTTAGAGGGTTCGATCCGAAAGTGATAGAACCTGAGATCGAGGTGGATCACTTTGAGCTGAAGCTCGTGATGTTCAACATGATCAATACATTGGGGCAATTTAGAGGCACTGCTATAGAAGATGCTCGACAACACTTAAGAGGATTCCTGGACATATGCAGAGCATTCAAAATACACGGAGTCCACCAAGATGTACTACGGCTGAGAATATTCCCCTATTCACTGAAGGATAGGGCAAAGCAGTGGTTAAACAACCAGCCAGCAGGGTTATTCAACACATGGACAGAGATGTGGAAGGATTTTTTGGATCGCTTCAGCCCATCCAATGTCACAGACAGATTGAGAAACGAAATCACAATCATTCGAAAAGGGGATGATGAGCCAATGTATAAAGCAAGGGAGTGGTATCAACAGATGCTTAACAATTGCCCGCTCTATGGTTTCCCGGCT